>OZ025294.1:300944312-302191812 GCA_964019185.1 Maratus speculifer | reverse complement strand
TATAGTAAAAGAAAAATACGCAACTTTGAGTTTGATGTTTATTTTGCACTAAATGTAAAACAAGGAACTTTGTAACGTGACATGAAAAAAGAAAAATGTTAGCCTGAAATCACAACTAAAAGCCCTACCAATATAGTTACTGATGATTTATAAATTTACAAAAAAAAAAAAAAAAAAAAAAAAAAGTTTAGTTATAATATAGTTAAAGTACTGTTCTGTATGAGCAATTCCACAGATAACTGACTGATATTCACAAACCAAAACAATAAGTATTTTGTAAAATACAAAAAAAAAGATGTTTTTTAAATATTTTTTATCTGGTTTATTGACTTTTTTAAAGCTAAATCCAATGTTATCGTTGAATTTTTAAAATAATTTTATTAATTAAAAAAATTAGTTTAAAGCATGATAACTGACTGCCATTAAGGGGGCTCTGGGGTTGAAAATTTTTCAAAAAATCGATTTTTTTTAATGATCTAATTTGATTATTCATTTAATTCTTAACTCAATGCAAAAAACCTCATAAAATTATTTGCATTTGTAACGGAGTTTTAAGCATTTATGTATCAACACTTTCATAGCCGCATCCATATAATTTCAACTTTAAGTCGCGTTTTCTCAAAACTTGATTTTTGATGACTAACACTAAGATTAAAAAAAAAACTATTTGATGGAATGGCTTAATTTTTTTTTTTTTTTTTTTTTTTTTTTTTTTTTTTTTTTGCATATAACATCATTATCTAGATTATGAATTAATATATTTTAGATAGTTTAATATTTTGAGTATTTTTAATGGAAAAAAAGTTGTATTTTTTAGGGTTTTTTTTAATTTTCAACTTTGAGACATTTTTTAATAATGTTTTTATTAAGTGATAGTTATATCCTTAATTTATGATCTAGATAATGATGTTATATGCATGGAAAAAAAATTAAGCCATTCCATCAAATAGGTTTTTTTTTTTTTTAAATCTTGGTGTTAGTCGTCAAAAATCAGGTTTTGAGAAAACATGACTTAAAGTTGAAATTATATGGATGCGGCTATGTAAGTATTGATACATAAATGCTTATAAACTCCGTTAAAAATGCTAATATTTTTATGCGGTTTTTTGCATTGAGTTAAGAATTAATTGAATAATCAAACTAGATCATAAAAAAATCGATTTTTTGAAAAGTTTTCAACCCCTGAGTCTCCTTAATGCAACCTACATGAAAAGTAACATAGACTAACTAAGAGATTCTTCTAAAATTATAATGAATTTTAAATAAAGTTACATTAGAGTCACAGAACAAATAACAAGCTTTCAACGTATGATAACTGAGTAAAAAGAATTGTTAGAACAAAGAACGACAAGAATTTATAAAAAATGCTAACTAACATACATCTATAAATATCTTAAAGCAAAACATTCAAAATTAGAGAGTAAAATCTAATAAATCTTGCACAAATGTTGAGCAATTAAAGATTTAATTTTTATTCTACAAGCTATTTTTGTTTACATAGGAATTTATTTTGTTATAAGCTTTGAAGATCTTTTTCTTCTTGATAACTTGAAATGGACAAGATCCTTGCAATGTTATAGGGCCATAAAAATAAACTGATATTCTATTTTTCTTCTACATCATCTGACCTTGGTCACTCACATGTCTGTTTCCCTTTTTAACAAATTTCACTTCGACCATTTCCCCAATATCATCATCTTTCTTCCTATACAATATTGTAGATTATAATAAACTGCATAGTAATTTTATTTATTAACAGTCACTTCATACAGTTTTGAATTTCTTCCAGAAAGAACAAATTTGTACTTTGGCTGTATTAATTATAGAAAATGTTTTTCTCTACTGTTTTGAAATAATGTATTATTTGTATATTAAGATAGGAATGGCCAAAGCGTCATGAAGTCATCTAATTTATTTTTTGAGACATTTACATTTTCTTTAACAAGAATAACTTTCATTTTCTTTCACTGCATTTAGATGGTTAAAGTAGTATTAAATGATTTTTCACTAGCGCTTGCTTTAAGTTAAATAAAATTAAACATAACATACAAAAGCTATTTCATAATTAAAGAAATTGTAAGTTTCTAATTGTGTCCCATATCCCCCCCCACACACACACATACACGAACAGGGAGGTATAGAACACACAGCAATAATTCAAAGCCTATAAGGCACATTTAGTCTAGTTAAATAAGTTAAAAATAAATTGTTTTGGAACACAATTTTTTTAAACCTGAATTTTCAGACTAATGACCAATTTTTCAAAACCTTCGGAACAGAACCATTCTGAGAAATATACTGTATGGACTAAAAATTCCAATTAATGTAAAGAAAAAAAAACCATGCACTTGTGTTTTCTTGCAAAAAATCATAGTTTAAGACCGTTTTTTCATAGCATCGTAGTTTACAGGTTAGAATCATATCAACTATCATTTTTTTCGTGACAGTTGGCAGGTCTGCACTTTTTACAAAAGTAAGAAAATCATTTTTACTTGCCACAAAAGAAAAATTTCAATTTAGGTAAAACATTTTTTAATTTTACAGAACAATATAGGAACATAATATGCATATAACTAAGAAATTTGAAGTTTCAAAATGTGCCCCATACTTTCCTACTAACAGGGAGGTATGGCACAGTAATAAAACAAAACTACAAGGCATAAATAATCTAGTGTCAGCTAGATAAGCAAACAAAGGTTGTAAATTGATAATGTATGTACCACAATGTTAAATTTCAGTGTTTTCATAATTGGAATGTAAATTCAGGAATGTCAGCAAGGGTGTAGTCGCAAAAAAGCCAGAGATTATATGATCGATACAGAGGGTATACCCTAGAGAATACATGCTATGGGTTTCTTGAGAAACAGAAGATATATGGTGTTCCTTAAAGAAATCTAGAAGATATATGGAGTATATCCTCCACTACACCCCTGATTGCCAGTCATAGATGGAATATATATATATATATATATATATCCAGGGTTGGGGAATTTTTAAAAAAATCTTACAAGCCAAGGATTTATTTCACCAGCCCGCAAAATGCAATACAGTCGCAATTGAAAATAATTATGACAAAATCGAACAGGATTACACACGAAATTACTATTATTGCAATGCATTTTCAGAATTCTTTTTTTTCTATAATATCAAGAAATATGTACGAAAAAGGTAAGCTTAATATAAGATAGAACTTAGTACCATATTTACGCTGTGATAATTTGGAAAATTAAAATATTTAGATTAAAAAGTGTCTCTGATAATATCTCTATTGTCTACAGTTTTTAAAAAACCAAAAATGCACTCGCCTTGCCAAAAAATCCACTCACCACTGGCAAGCAAAATTATGCATTTCCCCACTCCTGTATATATCAGTTCAATTTATCTACTTTTTAAAGTAAATGAATAAATTATCAATGATATAAAGATCCTCTAAAAATGATTGAATGCCAGTAATTCACATTCATCTTGAAAAAAAGGGGGGGGGGGATTCAACATGTCAAATTTACCTCTTTACTGGCATGTCCCATTTCTCTGCACTTTCTTGATCTATAGTAAACTTTTTGCATAAACAAAAATGTTGCTTTAAGCTTATTTTAAATTATGTATAATTTATAGTATAATCTTCTCCATCTATGCACAAACAAGTCATCAATATGCAGAAAAGCATAAAAAGTATATGAAGCAAATTTAATTTATTCTTTAAATAATCGCAAGCTTATACAGATCAAAATTTTTTTTCAACTAAAGATTGGGCTACCATTAGTTTACCTTGAGTGTGATTGATGAAATGTTTAGAATGATATATACAGAGAAAAACCTACTGACCCATTCCCCCTACCCCACTAAGAAGTCAATAAAATATCCCTATTATATATGAAATGACACTTATGAGTAAGAGTTAATAATTAAAAGTAATAATAGCTTTTAGGTACATAGTGCATTCAACAGTAATATTTTTTGCTCTTGCCCCAGCATACTTGGGAAGGGGCAAGCAGAATTTATCAACAAAACAGGTTGACAACATTTTTTTCTTTACTAGCAAATACAAGAATAATTTCAAATCATAATTCACATCTGTTTTCTCTCACAGATTATATATGCATTTCCTTACAACAGAAAAATTGTAATGTGAAGCATTCGAATTATTCCATATTTCACAACTAAATAATTTTATAATCATTTAATATAGAACAATTAATTTTAATAATAACATTGTACTGACATAAAAATAGTCAACAGACTATTTTGATGTAAAAAAACAAGTTACAAATGAAAAGAGAAAATTTTAATTTGATAAAAAATGACAATTCTAAAGACAAATTCATACCTTCCCTAAACATATCTTTCAATATATCACATGCCAAAATCCTCCCAGTTCTCCCCTAAAGCAATAACATTACATGTGCACAACCCCATATTACTGATTTACATGTTAATGATACAATAAATCATATGAAAGCTATTATTATTTTTTTTTTAATTAAAGACCCAGGTGAAGCAAACAAGAAATATCTCTTCTTCCCAAACCATCTAAGTATCTCCATACAGGTTTTTAGATTTCTATTTATGGTCTGAAAATGTAAATCCCACCCTCTTCAAACTCAGAAAAAAAAACACTTTATGACTTTTCAAGATGTAGAAATTCTTTCCAAAAAAGATTTCAGTTAAATATTAACGAATATACTCACCTGTAAAATCTACAAGCTTAAATTCAAGTACATTTTATGTATAACAGAGAAATATAGAATTGACATATAACAATTAAAAGTACCTAAGAGCTCCACAAATGAATTTGAATGAGATCAAATGATGAATATTATCCAGTTTTTGAAACACAGCATTCTGCTCAGGCACTCTCAAGCATAACCATCAAAGAGTTAATCCATAAATTTGGTACCACCATCTAATGAGCATAAAATAAACAGATTTAGGGTTTTTCAAAGAATTATGTGCTTATTTGAATTACTATGAGAAAAAAAATGTTTGAGGAGGGGAAGATACTTCTAATGTAGAGAAAAATTCATATTTATTTTTTTTTTCTTTTTGGCGTAAAAAGTAATTGTTGCAATTAAAGATCGAATGTACATCAAGAATTTATAAATATTAACTTTTTGCAAGAGTCCATTGCAAACTTTTTCTTTCTGTAAACAGATTACTGTTTAAATAAATTATTATTTATAAAAAATACATGTCAGATTTTAACAATTTAAATTTAGGAAAGTTTGCTAATCATAAATTGAACTTTGCTATAAAAATTTCTTTTTGTGAAATAGAATTTTGAGAAAGGTCTCTATTTTATTAAATTCTGTGAAAATAATAAAATTGTGTTAAAATCGTCAATTTTTGCTTTGGTCTACCTGTACATATGAGCTGTATTAATTATAGGTGAATCAAAATCTGAATATATTACATTTTTCAGTTATTGTTTGATATACTTATAATTATAAATAAATGTTTTCAATGAGATTTAAAAAAGGCTTTTTCGATAGTTAAACTGTAGTTACACATACTTTATGTTTAACTAGCCCTAAATTTTGCCCCCCCCCCCCCTTCTTCTTTCAAAAATATGCACATATTTTTAAAATACCACTACTGTATCAAATTTCTAAAACTGAGATTTTTAACTTAAATAACATTCTTATATTATACTGTCTCAAGTGATGAAGGTAAGATTTTTGTCTTGGAATGGCTTTGAATCATTCATGAATTTGTTGAACCAGGCAAAATTTCAGACCTTTTCAGAACATTAGATAATTCTATTTAATATAATAAGATCTTCACAAAATTCTTCTAAATAAAACTGATCCCAATCACAAAATTCCTTTTAAAACTTAAGATTCTTAAAATAATCCTTTAAATAAAATCAGGCCCTTTATAAAATTCCCTTCTATAAAAACATACTCTTATTACTTTTAGTGAAATTGGTTTGATTAAATATGCAATTTCCGTACAATGTGCAATTGTTACTTTTTATTCCAGGGTTGGAAAAAAACCTGGTTTTTTCATAAAAAACCAAAAAAACTGGTTTTTTTGGTTTAAACCGGGTTTTTTAAAAACATCTCTTCTTATTATATATACATGCATATTTATTAATAAAAATAGATACTATTGAATTATAAGTAGTGTAACTTCATTTAAAAATATTTTAAATTATATAATTACAGTGAATTTATGTAGAAGTTTGAAAAAATCCATATTTTAATTTAAACAGTTTTTAAACAGTCTTTTGTTCAAAGAATAAACTGTTCTACACAGTGAAGCATTGATATTCTGAAAATCTTTAAACAACCTTTTGATTACTAATAATAGACATTTGGATGTAGTTTCATAAATATAATATTTTCCACAATTTTTCAAATAATAAATTTCAAATACTTCTTGGAATTTTGTTTTTTAAGTGACAATTTGAAATCATTGTATTTGGTCATTAGATTCAATAGATAACAGAGAAAAATTATAACAAGAAGAATATTGCTGTTAAAATGCTCTAATTAGCACCTAATCTTTGAATACTGTCTGATTTGACTTCATATTTTGACTTTAATTTTTCAAGATAATCTCCCCAATCAAGAAAACTTTCTTTTGCAGCTTGAGCAAAATCTTAAAGATTATTGTATTGTGTTATTAATTGTGTTAAATAATGTGCCTTTTTAAAAAATTAAAATATTATATACTAAATATTGAATAATTTAAATCTATTTTATCTTTGGTTAGTTCACACGTTTGAAGCTTTTTTAGAACAAAAAATATGTTCATCTTTAGAACAAAAGATATGTTCATCTTTAGAACAAAAGATATGTTCATCAGTGCATACAGATTTTAATCCTATACATATAAAAATGACCTAAAATCAATATATTTAATGTTTATTGCTGAAGCAAAGTGTTAAAAGGAGAAATTATTTATATCCAATAATTTGAAATGCGTAAACTATAAAGGAAAAGGAGAAAATGTCATTTAATTTCTTCTAAAAAAACCAATTGGTTTTTTTGAGAAAAAAACCAGTTGGTTTAAACCGTGGTTTAAACCATGGTTAAAACCAATTGGTTTAAACCGTGCCAACCCTGTTTTATTCATCACAATTTCAGAGTTCTTGTACATACATTTCTTTCAATTGGTTTGTGTGTATAGTGGGGGGGGGGGGTAAAACCTCTAAATCTTGTTTAGCACTAGGCAGTGCTTATCTCAAATCTGACAACACAACTTTTACATCAGTAATATTATTTAAGCTGTTCTCTTATTAATATTTTTTTTTAAATCTTATTTACAAAGATGGAAGTTTATTTTTATAAATTTATTTTGAGGAATATTCTAATCTGTTATACATTTTTGTGGAGGTGGGGGAATCATTATCTCTTACCCAAGAAAATGACTGATTTCTAAACTATGTGTACATTATTTATAAAAAAATATATAAATATTAATCATTTTTAAAAGTTGGCAGTTTTAAGTGCAATTAAATTACATAAACATAAAGGAGTTAGAAATTAACTTGAATCTTATAAAACGGTCAAAAATGTATAAAAATTCTAATCTCTTTTCTCAAATAAATCTAAAAATAATAAATATTATTCAGAAAGATTGAAGTTTATATTTATAAATTTATTTTAAGGAATATTCTAATCTGTTATACATTTTTGTGGCAGTGGTGGTGGTGGTAGTGAAGGGGGGGGGGTCATTATCTGTTTCCCAAGAAAATGACTGAATTTTAAACTATGTCTACAAAAATATAAAAAATATATAAACATTAATAATTTTAAAAAGTTGGCAGTTTTAAGTGCAATTAAATTACATAAGCATAAGGGAGCCAATTATAAAAGTCTTGTAAAATGGTCGAAAATGTATAAAATTCCTAATCTCTTTTCTTAAATAAGCCTAAAAATAATAACAGACTTTTTCAGACACAAATATATTTATTTTGATGCATTATTTTTTTTGCCTGCATCAAAATAAACATTTTTAAAGAAAAAGAGTAAGCAACAAATAATGATTCAGTAGAATCATTTATTTTCAGAAGATAATTTTTTCAATATACAAAATCTTTTAAAGTTTTGAATTCAGAACATTCCCTTTGAATTCAGAACAGAAGCCTGCAAATGTGCAGTCTGTATTCCAAACTACACATAACAAAAACTAAAAGTATGATTGATGCATTTTTTTTTTTTTTTTTTTTTTTTTTTTTGAAAAAATCTAATGACATTTTCTCAATTTTCTTTATAATTTATGTGTTTTATATTATTGGATATAAATAATTTCTACTTTTAACATTTTATTTCAGCAATAAGCATTAGATATAGTGGGTTTAAGTCATTTTTTATGTATAGGATTAAAATCAGTATGCATTGGGGACATATCTATTGATCTAAAGAAAAAACTTCAAACATGCGAATGGATCAAAGAAAAAATAGATTAAAAATATTCAATATTTAGTATAAAATATTTAAATTATTATTATTTTTTTTAAATGGAGACTATGTAACACAATGAATAACATAAAATGATAATTTTTAAGATTTTTCTCAAGCTGTAAAATATATATATATATACATATTAATTGGGAGGTTAACTTGAAGAATTAAAATCAAAATATGGAGTCGAATAAGAGAGTTCTCAAAGATTGTTATTATAACTTATTAGTAATCAAAAGATTGTTTGTAAAGATTTTCAAAGTATCAATGTTTCACTATGTAGAGCAATTCATTCTTTGACCATAAGACTATTTAAATAAAAAATTGTTTTTTTTTTCAATTTTTACATAAATTCACTGTAATTTAATTATTTCATTTAAATTATTTTTAAATGATGTTACACTGCTTATCCAACAATGTCTATTTTTATCAATAAATATGCATGTATATGTAATAAGAAAGATTATTAAAAAAAAAAAAAAATTAAAAACAGATTTTTTGCCAACCCTGATAAATACAGATAATGTTATGCAATTTAAGGCAATCCTGGAATAGTTTCTACTAAACAAAATTATATCTAAGCAATTAAAAAACAGGCATCACTGTTGGCTACATTTGGCAAGCAAAACTGGTTTGATTTAAATTACTCGGTACATTTGATTGATATGTTGTCAAAGTGTTTCAATCAAAGCACCTTTGATTGAGGTTGTTTTTAATTCAAAGATCAATAATTTTAAACATAAATAGGCCATACTTTTTATTTCTATATGCAGTAAATCTCAGATTTATTTACAAGTTAACATATTACAAGTTATTATATTATAAATATAAATTCTATTATTTCAGTAGTGAAATGAAGTTTTGTAAATATCACAAGAAAAAAAATCAATATTTTTAAAATAGCTAACTTATTCTTAATAATAAATTAGTGTTCACTCTAGAAAGAAAAATGATAAAGTGCTATTCATCTACATTTTTATTAACTAAAAATATTAAAAAATATATTGCATAGCGATAGTTTGAAAATAAATATCATAGAAAATACCAAACATCTTTACATTTCAAAAGTAAACATCAAATATATGGAAACATAAAAGAAATCTTGATATTTAAAAAATAAATGCACAGGTAGACAATTAAATTATGGATTTAAATTATGGGTAATATACAGTCTACTGTTCTGTAAATAAAGAACTATTATATAATCTATGCATTAAAAAATCATTCATATACAGAAAGCATAAAAAGAACATGAGGCACATTTATTTTTGATTCTATAATTTTTTTCCTTTATAAAATTGCAAGCAAACACAGCTTTTTTTTTTTTTTTTTTTTTTTCAAATGAATATTGGGCTATGATTGCTTCATCTTGTGTGTGAATGATGAAATGATCAGAACAAAACATAAAGAGAAAAACCTATTGTCCCATTCCTCCCACTGTCAATCACAGTCTCCAGTACATTTCAACACAGATAGAAAATAGTTAAAATCTGAATTGTGTGTTTGAAGGAATGTTATGTCATAATTTTCTTTAGAAGGCAAGGGCATAAGAGAGGGGAGGGATTTATTTTGACATTCTGCACATAAATGAGGAATAATTCCTATATTATTTTTCTATTATATACTTTCAAAATATGTCAGAAAACTTGTTAATGATAAGTTCATCTCATTTTGAGAACGTTGCATTAGCAAGAATTCAATGAAATATGTATTAATTATATAATTTTTAATTCCAATGTTTAAAAAGCTTATTTAATGATAATGTTTCTATTTTAATAAAATGTCAAATTATTTTAATGTTTATATAAATGTTGATTCTTTTTTCTCTTCTTTGAATCTGATGTACGATGATTAATGTCTTCTGAAATATAAATTCTTTGGAAAAAAAAAAGGGGGGGGGAGGAAGCTCCTTTTTCTTTCTGAAATTATAACCTTGTACCTTTGTATTTCATATTTACTCCCCGAAAATTGTAAAGGATTGCATAGTATCCTATGTGTGGAAAGAGAAGGTGATTTTTTTTTTTTTTTTTTTTTTTTCCAGAGAGGGATAAAGCCCATGAAATTTTTAGAATGTATATATTTTGCATGTTTTACAAAATTTTGCAGCAAAAAAATAAAAAATAAACAGTAGAATTTCAAAGAAATAATTGCACTTTTACCCTCAATGTAATAATGTTGATCAATGGTGAGTATGTTATAAAGTACGAATTAAAATAATCCCTAATTATTGATTCTCTGACCCAAAGATGGCATAACTTTGAATTGTATAATAATGTAAATTAAGCATTTTAGAGATAAGTTATTGAAGCACAATTGACCTAAAATTTTGGTCCTAAGGCCCTCTAACAGAAAAATCCAAAAAATAGACCCCTTTCACAAAATCATACTCTTCCTTATTTTTAACTTCTTTATCCTTTAAAATGTTAATTTTGAAGAAAAAAATAGCAGATAGAGAAATTTTAGCAAGGATTTCAAGAGTTTATTAATAAATGCATAGTTAACATTTTCTTTAATTACAAAATGTTATTTCTCACATAAATGCACCAAGAAATTTATATATATATAAAAACAAAACTGCACTCCTCCCCCCCCCCTTTTTTTCTCACCCTGCTAATGATGGCAACTCAATTTTACCAATTTCTACTATTTTAATTAATGAATAAAATAAAAATAGAAATTTCAAGTAATATTAATATTGTACAATGAAGTAGTTTGGTTAAATACATTAATTTCAATATAAAGGGATTATTCAGACTATAATATTTCTATTTATACACATATATAATATGTGATTAATGCTTAGTAATACTTATTTAAGACTCAGTCACAAAAATCTGTTAATACAGACGTCTTCATGAAATTCCTCTTAATTAATTGGCCCTGACCATAAAATCTTATTCCATGCAAAAGAAAAAAACTTTATAAATTATTTCATTTTTGTTAGGTTTAAAATGCACAATTTGCAAACGAAATTCATCAGAAAGGAAAACTTTAACAAAAGTACTTAAAGCATATTTTAATTGCTTGTATCGAATTTGAGTTTCATCTTTTAATACAAAAATATAGTAATTTTTTTCAAAAAATTAGCCTTAAGAAATAAAACCCTGCATCAACCCCAGAATATTATACATTAAAAATGTATAAGAAGAAGAGCTTAAAAAAGTCTTTTGCTCCCCTCGGAGTAGATCGTACCCTCAATCTTTAAAATTAGACACACTTTAATATTTCTAGTGACATGCAAGAAAATTTTACTCTGTTCCAACAGGTGTGCGTGTAAGGGGGGGAGGGGGTGAAGGTCAGTGTAAGTTAAATTTAAGAAAAAAAAACATGAAAAGGGAAACTGATTGCACACAATGTGTGAAATAATACAAAAGTACATAATATGGGGAACAGTGATGTCGATGTGTGCTTTTTTTTTTAACGGTGAAATACGAAATAATTTACGATTATGTTGGAAATATATTTCAAGACATTTTTCAAATTGATTTGAAATACATTTTCAGTCATATAAGATAAAGGGAAACAAAGAAATTCAATGGAACAACTTACTCAAATCAAACTGCTTTCTCATTCTCACCCACGGAAGCACGTTACCGCCATGGTCATGTTGACAAACAAGTTCCAAACAAACACTGATACGTTGCCATTCGTGAATCTAGATTAAGAGAAACGGATAGTTTTAGCGAACAAGGTATAAATCCATCTCGTTGGTTTTAGCGCTGTTCCCGAGACGAGATTGACCAATCACAAGTCTGCATGGGATGTAATTTTATGATTCTTTCACTGTATTCAAGTGCAACTGCTAAAAGAGGATTTTTTTTACCGCTGGTCGTTTGATATCTTTGTAGATTAACGGTGCTTCTTCAATTTTCTAGAGAAATGGTAAAGTGAATGTCAAATATGCATTCAACGCATCATTATTTTACAGAAATTTTTAACAGTGTGGCATAATAAAATGTTTTCGAAGTAAACTTTTACAAAATATTTTTAAATTTTCAACTAAAAGCTCTTTTAAAGATGTTTTTACAACTTCCAGTAACCACTGGTGTTTTTTAAAGTTGTTTGAAATATGCATGTTTCCAATCTTTATAATTAACATCAAATAATCTTTGATAGCTATTTTAGAATAATATATTTGAAGAGAGCATGATGAAAGTTACTTCGTCAAAATCCTATTTTCTGGAAAAACATTTGAAATCTGCTCTCGTTGATATTATGAATTTTTAACTGTAAAACTTTTTTTTTCTAATTTCTTCGTTTTTATACATGTTAGCGTATCAGAATTTTTGATATTGTAGAATTTTTCGTAAGGAAAATTTCTATTGAATGCTTAATTTTGAAGGATTTTCACTCTCGACAACGTTAAGTCCGTTTTTAAGCCAACTGGTGTCTATATATCCTCAATATCTACAACTGCTTCATCTAATGTTAAACCTTGGGATTTATGAATTATAACAGCAAAGGCTAACTGCAGAAGAAATTCTTTCCTTGAGCAATTTATGCTTCCATTTTTCCATAATTTAATTATTGGGGAAATTGGTACGCACCAATTCTTATAAGTCAAATTATTGTAGTATTCAAATTTATCCATGATTATTCGCGATATCTGGTCTGGTGGTTTGTGATTTTCTTTATTACGTGCAACAAAGTCTAAAGTTCCGTTCACTAAACCTTTTTCGGTCCATAAATAAGAACGTAACATAACTTTAGATCCAAATGATAAAGTAAGAAATGGTTAAAGTTAATTTGTCGTTTCTGAATCGACCAACTTTGCTTTAGTACATTTATAAAGAGCTTGAATCGAGGCAACAACTTCACGCTTCAACTCTTTTAATTTTTCATTTATATAACAAATTTAACAATTAATTTTATTTGTTTACAATTCTTTTGTTGCCACTTTACAAAAAAAAAAAAAAAATCCACAATACAATTTTTTTTTAAATGTTTAAGTGTCATCTGTGCAAACGATTTTGCTGAATATTGAAAACATATTTTATTTATTAAATTAATCATGATTCTATCTATACTTACTTACTCCATGATTTATATTTTTTTCTGAAAATATACGCGTTTCATTTTTTATTTATTTGCTAAAATGCGTCCGTATTGGAAATGCATGTAAAATAAATTAATTAAAATAATAAATTTTATAACGTTTTACTGCAAAAAAATTATATTGTGCAAATCTACAGATCATAATTTATTTTTGTCATTAATTTGAAGTTAAAATATTGAATAGTTTTTTTGTAAAGTGTACGACAAAATGTAATTTGAGTGGCCTAGTAGAGGATTCGCTTCGCTCATCCTAATTAACACGCGACTTGTTTTCCCCGCGGAGCAAGGTGAATTTTTATTATCACGTTCACGGCGTCAGTTCAGTAACTGACTAACCGACAATCTCTTACTCCTTGCACAGAGTCCTTGGGAGCTGTGCGCGTAGCGCAATCTGTAGAAGAATTTGTGAACAATGTTCTGGATCGATATTTAATCCAATGTGTATAAATATATCTTTAAAACTTTTTAAAAGAAAGAAATTCTCAAAGGCTCACTCGGAGCAAGACTAGGAAATCCTTTTCTTTTGAATTTTTACTTTAAGGGGGTGCATATACCACAAATTTAATATAAGTTAAACAAACTGATTGCATTTGCTGTTCGGCAATTTCTTGAGAAATTTACTCTGCAGGGATTTTTTTAAATAATATTTTTTCAAATACATTTTGCTGGTTAAGGAGCAATTAGTTTGGAAATGATAAACAGTTTCCGAAATTGTTTAAAAAATAGAATATCTTCTAATAATTGTAGTTCTTCAATGAATGTCATAAAAAAAACTTTAATTTTAATTTTTTCAGTAGTTTCAATGTCATATGGTTGATATATTTTTTGCTTGCGTGTATGTTTATAAACGAATACCAAACTGTAAGAGCTTATTTAACTAAATTATGTAAGATATTTTCACGATTAGGTATACAGTCACTAAGAAATTTGCATTGTTTTACTTTTTCAGACGTTATTGTAATAACATATAACTAGCCGCTCTTGACAACCAGTTTGATCTCCATTGAATGTATACTAAGCATTAAATCATACTGCTTTTATTCATAATTTATTTTAATTGCTCAATTTTGTGCCAAATTAGAAGATTCTGCAAGAGAAATAGACAGAAATATCATATACGCACCACATTGGCGCGATTGCAACAAAATGGAATTATATATGCTTCACATGGTAACCCTGCTATTACTATTTATGTATTAATAAGCTGTTTGCTTGCTTTTATTTACATACTAAATGTAATCGCAAGCAGAAGTAAACTTTTGTAACAGATTTTTTTTCACAAGAATATAATAAACAGTTGATAAAAATGTTCACAATTTTACTCAATTTTATTGCTTAAAAAATAATTTTAACTTCTGATTAATTATATAATAGAGGTTTTAGGACATGTAAAAGTCAATTAATGACATATTAAACATTTCTTTGCGATTTTTGAATCTCTGAGGTTTTCCCAATAGCGGACCCCTCCGAATAGCGGACAACTTCTGCGTTCCCGAGGTGTCCGTTATTTAGAGGTTTTACTGTATAAGAATTAGTGAAAGAGATTCATACGTTTTAAATTTTCTATATTTTGTCAAAAAATTATTAAAAAAATTTATTGTATGAAATAAACCACATAGAAATAGCACAATTAAGGCTGGGTTAATTTGATTTTTTATTATTTATTTACATTAACACAGGCATTAAGTGATTTAAAAAATTTCCATCCGCTTTTAAAAACCTGTGGTTTTTCAACTTCTTGCAATCTGCAATAGAAATTAAATCTGTTTAAAAGATAGTTTTTATTGTGCATGTAATTATAAAGTTCTATATTTTCAGAATAGCGGATACACATCTGAAAGATAACTGGATTTTCTGTTGAGGTAGATTTGGGTGCCTCGTGTGAGAGTGGTATCATACAGGATATAAAATTTGATTGGTCGAGATATTTTTCAACAGATGAGAATTTCTATGTAACTTTTGGAGTCCATCATTATCTCCAAATTATAGTTTGTTAAAGTTTGTCTCTCTTGTGTAGTCAAACTCGCAAAGTCGAGTATCACCAAGAGTTCAAATAAGTACTTTGCAATAGTTTGGACAAAAATTTATTGCTAAGCATAGTTTCTGAATATGTTATATACATATGTCACCAATCTCATATGCAAATATCCTACGTAGATGCATCAATTTCAAACTGATCCGGGACAAATTTGAAAATTTTTATGCTGTTTGATTTGATTGCTTCAGAATTGTAGAATTTTTTAAATCAAAAATATCAAATATTTTATAACTTTTCCAACATAAATTATTATATGAACACAGAGTTTATGTTTGAGTTATATGAAAAGAGTTTATGTTTTGTCTGTCCATCTGTTTGTGCTCTAATTCACGCAGAGATAATCCGATTAGAATGATAAATTTATATATATATATATATATATATATATATATATATATATATATATATATATATATATATATATATATATATATATATATATATATATATATATATATATATATATATATATATATATATATATCCTCTTCAGACCGAAGGTACGGTTTCAACTGCGTATCTCACTTATTATTTGAAAATATTTTATTGAGACGAGAGGATGTCATTTGTGTACGTTAGCCTTTTCTAGTTTCAGCAAGAAATGGCGCTAGCAGTCTTAATTCATATGATTTTGGAGTAAATAAACGAGCAATTGCGAAAAATATAAGACTTCAAAAAAGTAAGTACATTTTTATTATTAGAAAATTAATATTTATCGACAATACTTTTTAAGAATGCTTATAAACTCTTCAGTATTGCATAAATCATTTAAATTTTTTTGCTAGGTCATAATATCTATTTAAATTAGATGTAATTTGTAAGGTGCACGTATGTGTACCTCCGGCTTCAATTCTGTGTTTTTGGAAAGAAATAACCTAAATAAACAATTTATTCTGAATGATATCTAATTGGTGCGATGTTAAAGTTGTTAAATCATTCAAAAAATGGTATTTAATTATAAATAATTATTCATTTTGTTGATGTTTTAAATTAATCATTTATTTTAAAAAAACATAATTATTCTATCTTTATAAGAGTAAATAATCTGATGAGGCCAATGGTGATGGTGAATTTTCTAACAATGAAAATTTAGATGACACAGATATGACCATTGAGGATATTGCTCCAGTTCCTATCCGGAATCCATGTAGCATAAAGTACCTAAAAGACCTTTGTTATGGAAAGCTGAAAATGAATACGTTTTTAAAACTTGTGTTACAGTAAACTAGAATAATAATGCTGAGAATAAAATGTTTTCTTTTCGCAGATATTTATTTAATCTTTTTTCTTTTAATAATATTCCGAGGACCATTGATTGATGAGGATTATCTAAAAGCAGATTCCAGCATCATAAATCCTTTTGAATCATTTCTAGATTAGTGAAATGAAGATTTTGGGGGTACAGTTTCAAATCAACACACAAGTATGAAATCAACTTATATTCCGTTCAAACACGAAACCATCGTTCAATAAATGCATCTAAATATGAAATTGTAAAAGTTGCAAACATACGCATACTGATGGGAGTTTCATGGGAGTATCTCCAAGCAAGGTTCTACGGTAAAAATACTTGATAGTTCTTAGAAATGTAGCTATTATGTCACGTTATCGATTTTTTGAGATTAGAAAACTTCTTCATTTTGCAGATAAATCAATTGATCATTAAGCAGACGACAAATTATTGAAAGTAAATCTTATCTTGAATGCAGTAAGAATTAAATGTTTATCCTTGCCCCGGCCAAAACATTTATCACTAGATTAACAGAGATCACTGGACCCAATTTGATGGACGTTGTGGATTTAGACAGTTAAAGCCTAATCCGTTGGGATTTAAAAACTTTCTTTTATCCGCCAAGGATGGCCTTACCTTTTACTAAATATATCCTGGAAAAAGTTTTGTACCAGCTAATGATTCAAAATAATTACGATTAGGTCTAGGTGGAGATATTGTCAAATTGTTTTTTTAAATTTATAACAAAGGACAACAAACAGGTGATTTACACGGACAGTTTTTTTTTTACTAGTGTAAAATGTGCCGACTTTTTATTAAAGAATATTATCTACCTAACTGCAATGATTATGAACAAAAGACTTGGAGGAGCAGATAAAAAAAATCAAGAATTATCGAGATTTGTAATGCGGAGAGTGGGAGAGAGACTAGAGGAAGGGAAGGATATGTGCATACTAAAATGGAAAGATAACAAATGTGTAGCTTTGTTTTCGACTTGCGTAGATAGCGATCCCGAGATCAGGGTTGTTTGGTTGTGTTAGGTTAACGATCAAAACTGAAAGATTAATGTAACACAACCTGCAGTTTTGAATACATACAATACATGTATGGGTGGTATTTATTTAAACGATAGGCATTTAGCTTACAACTGTTGTTGAATTCACACAAAAAGTCAACAAGAGTTTTCGTACATTTTATAGATTTGGTTACTTCCATTTGTCAGATAATGTATGTTAGAAATTGCGAAGCAGGTGAAGTTCCTCGAAAAGACAGCTTGTCTCTATTACGATATTTTA
Organism: Maratus speculifer; assembly: GCA_964019185.1. Classification (NCBI taxonomy): domain Eukaryota; kingdom Metazoa; phylum Arthropoda; class Arachnida; order Araneae; family Salticidae; genus Maratus; species Maratus speculifer. The sequence goes on along the minus strand of OZ025294.1, from coordinate 302,173,785 downwards.
GCGATTGTATAAGTACTGATGAAATACGAAGGCAAAGTAAGTGAAGAATGACGACCAGGGAGACCACACAACATTTATTCATCTGAATTGATTTTGAAGACGATTCCGAAAATAAACCACAGCGAAAACAACGTAAGGGTATTTAGTAGCCAATTTACTATATTAGATACCACAAGGTTGGACAATTTTCTCGTTCAACAAATGATAACTTTGCTTCAAATGTAAGTATGAAGGCTGCAAATTAAGAACAAGAGTTATTTGTAGAAAGTGCAATATATATCTCTGTATCAAAAATACTACTACTACTAATAATAATTGTTTCAAAAATAGCATGTAAAATAATCTTATACGTATCAGTTGTCTACCAAATACCTTGTTTAAATAAATTTTTAAAAAATGAAGTGATTTTTTGCAGTATGAAATGAACCCCAGTTGCACATATATGTACCTGCTAGTAAATAGAAACTAATAATAATTATTTTATTTCTATAACAAAATTATGTTTCTATACGTATAAATAGATGGAACAAACTGCGAAATAATTTTTATGATGGCTTAAAATGTGCCAGGTATGAAGAGGTTATATATATATATATATATATATATATGTAATCAGGAATTACTCTGGCATGTCCGGTATTGAAAGTGGAGAGTGTAGCATTTTTGGTTCATTTATAGAGCCACTGTTTCGTTACATCATGGCAAAAATCGTATGTCATTTATTTTAATTATGTTAAAGTATTTTAAACATATTAAAATTTATATATATCATGGAGATGTACTACACGTTTTTTTACTATAAAATTCAGTGGCCACACAACTCATTATTTATTAAGAGAGACATTTTAGCTACCTGTCTTTTTTTTTACAGGAGCATTTTGACATTAGATAAAAACAAACAATAATTTAACTATTAAAGCTTATGGTCACTAATTTCTGGAAGCTCGTTTTGAGTTATTGTTTATGTTTTAAATTTAACTGTGATGTATATTTTTTTAAATATTATTTGCTTTGTATAAATTTTATAAATAATATACAGGGTCGCACAAAATGGCTCAACCTCATCTGAGTATTGGTACAAATTGGTGAGCGTAAGTTTTCAACAATGCTGTGCGTTTATATGAACTAACTTTATAATATTTTTACATATATATAAATCGTATACAGAGTATATACCGCGTAAAAAAAATTGATCATTTTAACGACACTTATGGTAATTGCAGAAGTAAAATGCGTTATCGTTTTCCAAATTGTTAGGATCGAACAAAAGACAGAAGTTATGTGTTGGATTATATTTCGTAATCTATCGTATGCGCGTGATTTTTCGATCTTCTCTAATGATTAAATGGTGACTCCGCATTAATAAGTAATTAAATCTCGCTAGTAATTTTCAACAAGTTGGAAATTGCCTGTCAATTGTTGAAAATGAGGTGCGCTCTTACTATAAAAAGTTTTAAAAGTATTCAGATCTTGGTGTAATAGTATACAATACTTAGGATGCAGTGCAGTAGCTGAATTCTGTTGTGTGTGCCTGTAAATACTACTTGCTTTCTATTATACCGGAAGCAACTTGTAATAAACCTCAGCAATGTATATTAATCTAAATTATGAGAAACGGTTTGCCATATTTAAAACGCGCCCCAAACAATTTCCCCTATGCCATTATGCAATGGAATATTTTTATGTGGCCCTGTAAATGAATAACAAAAATTCTCTGCATCACAGATTGCACAGAATGTATGTTTCATTATATACTTCATAGTTACATATAAATTTTATTGTATTTGAAAGAGTGTAACATCATTAAAAAACGCTTGAAACTATATTTTTCCATTGGCCGTAATGTAACAGAATACTTTTACTTGTGTCTGTAATTAAACTATACATCCAATTTTCAAATATATGAAGTGATTCGAAAAAATATGCAACAATTATATATTTAAAATTTTAAATAATTCAGTTTTGCTAGTTTTTACTCTGTTATATGCGGACGTACGGACGGACTGAACGACGACTATAAGTTCAAAATATTTACATAATTATGAATGCATGTAAAAACATTGTATATCAAACGCAGCTGTTTTTGCGTGTGTTTTCACAATAGTTGTGACTCCCTTAGACAAAAGTAAATTTCAGCTTAACTGTCGTAATAAATAATAACAGTAACATACTTTCTGAACAGCGTACAATGTTTGCTAATAAAGTTAGAACAATTTTTCTTAATTTCAAGTATTTCTTCTTAAGGACTTAATACTCAAATACGTGCAGATTATTTCAATTTCTGTTTTAGCTCTAAAAACCACATTTCAAAATGCTGCAATGGATGTAAGATAAAATGGACAAACCTATTTTCAGTCTTCATTGAAGTGTAAAATTATCAAATCTATCCTATTAAAAAAAGTGATTTTTGTTTCTAACAACACTAAGTAATGACAATTTATAGCAATAGTTTTTCAATTAATTTTTTAACTATAAAAAATGGCGTTTATATGTATAACTGACGTAACGTTTATTGTGTAACAGACAAAAATTTATAATATTACAAATTTAATAATAGTACTTAACTTCGTTTGTGAAATATAAGTTACAATGCGTCTTACTAAAATATTTTTATTAAACATAAAAATATCAAATTCTCCAATCATATCTTTAAATTAATTATGTTATTAATTTTACATCCTCCCTCGAAATGAAACTTCTCTTTGGAATTTGCCTCAAAACCAAAAATAGAGGCATTTAATGTAGAAATAATCATCAAATTTAAACATTACGCAATATTTTTCTTACGTCAATTCGAAATAAAATTATAGCTTCCAGTCCTATTTTATTTTTAGACTTGATCTTTCAATTATGAAGGGCAAAAATTAATACGAACAAAACGTACTCAAATACACAATTTCTATTGAATTTCAATTCCTTTAGAATCATGATTGTTTCTAATCTATTTGTATGCATGTGAAAATGCGAATGTTTTAGAAAACAAAATTCAAATTCTATAATTTCATTAGAATTTATCACACTGGCATTAAAAATTAATTCAGCTTCGATGGAACATTATTGAGAAAATACATTTTATTTATTTTGAATAGGACATTATTTTATGTCGGTTGATGATAAATTGTTTTTGAGGTGGTGAAAATTGAACAAATATGTTTTCTCTATTCGATAAATTAAATCTGATTTATTGAATTATAATAATGCAATAATAATATAATAATATAATTTCTAAATTAAAACTAATAAAATAAGGTACCCTGGGGTAATAACGCCACGTTAAGGTTCTACCAATTTTCACAGCTTAGTTTTAGATTGTATTTTTCAAACAAATATAGGATCTGATACAGCAACTCATTGACTATCTATATAAAATAAAATAATTTAACAGATATGTATTCATAAAATATAATGGCGTTTTTTCTTGACCAATGCTATTTGGCGTTATTACCCACCTACATGGGTAATAACGCCATGCAAACAAAACTATGAAATAAGATGGAATAATTGTATGTAGATAGCCCAATTCTAAAAATACAAACTCTACAAACTTAGAAATTGACAAATTGCATTCTACTGCTATTGAAAATGTTCATTTTTTTGTGAAAGTGTAAGAAAAATAAAGGTGTGGTGTGGGAGGGGGGGGGGGGGTGAGGCAAAAGAATATCAGACCGTGAGCTTCTTTTTGCTTAAAAAGGACCGCTTAAATAGAAATATGAGAAACATTGCACAGTTTTAACTGTGTTTATTTGAATCAGTATTTAGGATGTAGCTCGGCCACTGTAGGGAATCAACCGGGGTATTAATGTCAAGGATTGGCGTTATTACCCCATTATAGTTATTGCGCAGTACATTTTAAATTACAAATTATCTCGAAAAAATATCCAAAATCTTCAACAACATTTTAAAAGTACATGAAATGCACTACAAATTTATGTAATTAACAAAGTATTTCCGGATAAAAGAAATAGTCTTCACATCACAAAACGTATCTCGCAAATTTTAGATCAAGCGTTAATTTTAGTTGCTTGTAAAAACAATAAGACCTAAAAATAAAACAAATTAACTTGAAGCTGTTTTTTGCAATTTATATGACTCAAAACCCTTCTGCGCAGAGCACATGGGTGTTATTTACCTGATTATTTCATAATTATGCAAAATATAAGCACTTGGCGTTATTACCCCGCCTGGCGTTATTACCCCAGGGTACCTTACTTTCATTTTTATTAAGATAGCGTGTATACTCTAAGAGAAATTAAGGTTTTTAAAAAACAGTCCCGAATTTCACTAAGTTTTTTGCTTTTAATTTGCAGAGATCTTTATATAAAATTATTTTCTTTTGGGAAAATGTGTCAAGCAACATTAAAAACAACATTCTGCAATCGGAATTAAAAAGTAATAAAAAAATGAGCAGATTTACTAAATAATGTTCACTGCGCATGTGCAAATGCAAGCGAAATATAAAATGCATAATATATTAGCTGAATGAATAAGTCAATTTTTGTGAAAAAAATAAAAAACACAGTTTAAAAATTCTGAAAATTATCGTCGATAGAATAAGCTGAAAATTCATTGTTCCCAAAAGAAAGCAATGTGATGAAAAGCTATAATCAAATGTAGTGCACGCAATAATGTCTATGCTACATTAACACCAATTAATGGATATATGAATACAACCCTTCATCCTTTTGCTTTATTTTGGGAACAACAGATTTTTAGCTTATTCTATTGATGATAATTTTCAGAATTTTAAAGCTATGTTTTTGAGAATTTCATAACGTTGCTCTATACATTTAGCTAACACATTGTATATAATTACCTTTTGAATGCATTGAAGCATGTACAATGAAAATAAGTCTTTTAGCAGGTCTGGTTGTTTTTCATAAAATGTTTATTCATTTTTTAATTTGAATTACACAGTATTGTATACAATGTTATTTGACAAATTTTCGGAAAATAACATATTTTAAAAACTTTTCAAATCATAAGCAAAAATATTGCTAAATTTGGGCCTTTTTTTCAAACTTAACTTCTCTAAGAGTATACACGCTATCCTCAAAAAACGAAGACAGTTTTTTACATTAAGCCATTTAATCATAACCTACTGCTTTAATGCTTTTTCTACATTAGTTTTTAAAGGACTATCCAAGAAATGTTCGTTCTTTTTTAGTTTGTTGGTGATAAACTATGCGGTTTCGGGAAAAAAAGTCTTTGAAAAAATATATAATCTGCACTAATTTGTTTACACACCTGGAGTTTCAGAATAATTCCTCGTGTATTTGTCTAGATATTGAACAAGACGACAAAAATTGCAAGGTGATCACGTGAATATGACTGGACTGTATAGTTCAAGAAATAATTTCCTCGATACATGCTCCTTTTAGATAATATATTGTTTTTTAGATCTTAATAAATTTTTGAAAAAATTAATATTTTTAAATTGTTAGTCTTGAATATGTTTTTTATTACTTATCTAATATAATTTACATAATCATTGTAAGGGATTGTGTCAATTACATGGAAATTTAAAACAGTTTAACATTATCAAAACAGTAGCTTTTTTATTTAATTGTAGAAAAAATAAGTTTCTTTAAAACATTCAGTAATTTACCTTTAAAAAGATACTAAGTCGTAAAGAAAGTTTTTTTTTCATTCCGTTTGCGAAATGTTTGAACGATTACTGCTTTTTCAAGTTTTGAAAAAATAAATTATTTGCTTAGAATGGGAAATAGAAGAAAAACAGTTATTTAACATTTATTTAAGTTTTTTCGTGAATTCACAAAGGACTATATATTTTAAATTCTTAATTTATTCAACGTTTTTTTTATAATTGATAGAATATCTTTAAATATAACTATTAGAAAAAAAATCTTAGATTGTTTATTTGAAATTGTTTCTTATTTTGAATCTACTTCTTGGAGTCAATGGGACATAATTTTATTTTAAAAGTTACTAAGCAATACTATTTTAATAAATTTAAATAAATAAATAAATTTAAATAAACCTATTTAAGTCCATGTATCGCTGCAAATAAAAAATGCATGATTGTAATAAATTTTAAATAAATGTCACGATCACGAAAAAAAAAATGCAATGCATTTGATTCTAAATTAATTATTAAAATACGATTATCTTTATAAAGTATTTTTAAGGATAAAAAATACCGGGTGATCCAGAAGTTCCGGGAGTTTTGAAATGCTAATAATTAACAAACTATAAACAATAGAAAAATACGGTTTTCACAGAAATGCTTAGAAACTTGTGGGATTTTTTTTTTGGATGAAACAAATATATAATGTTAGTTACACTTTTTGCCAACAGGTGGAGCTAATATTGATAGTACTATTTTTTATGGTTTGATACAGATCACTAAAAAGAAAGAATTGGTGTCTAAGGGTTACAAATTTCCATTATGACGCTCATAGCTTAAAAGTACCGCCGTGAGCCGATGTAAAACAACGTGCACAGCATCTTCAGAGCAAAAAGAAATTCCATAAGAAATTTCAGTTCATCGTTAAATTACAAGTGTACTGCATTCACCAGGAGCTGATGATTTCCATTGAGTATTGGCATCGAATTCTATCTCATTTACGATTGCAAGAGACGTTTGGGGTTTCCTGCTTTTATCACGATCTTCCTATGAGCCCTTTTCCCAAACCTTGTTTACAATAGCTTTCACGTATGTAATGGCCATGGAATATTTTACAGTTTTAACTTCACGTATTGTACGATAAGAACACAACTCGACATGCGAAGAAAGCTTGTCTTAACATAGCAGTTACCACCAGACAGCAGCGCCACCTGTTGCTGAAAATTTTAACTATATATATTTCAAAAAATTCATTCTAAACAAAAATCCCACATGTTTCAGATCATGTATCTGAAAACCGGACCTTTGTATTGTACATAGTTTCCTAATTATTAACATTTCAAAACTCCCGAAACTTCTGGATCACCCGGTACTTCATATTTTTAGAAAAGTGTTTGTCTTGTGATTTGAATTAATATATGTTAGAGAAAAATAAGAAAATAGAAACAATCATAAGTAAACTAAGAATTGCTCCTATCCAGTCTATTCGATTTTATAGCTTCTTTTTAACACTTTTCAACAAAGTAAAAAAGCGTTTATGCTTTTGAGCTGTCTGTCTACGTTGTAATTTACATAAGAATATCCGGAAATTCAATCAATATATAAACCTAACATAATGTTACCTAGGCATGTTTGGTATCGTCTATGAAGTATTTGGGGTTAAATAGTTCATTTACAGGGGCACACAAATGAAGTCAATTATATCGTGGTATATGGGAAAAAATCATTTGTAGAGAAATTTAAAGCCATTAGGCTATTTCAGATGTACACTGTTAAAAATTTTGAGCTACTTTGAACCGAAATTTGGTGCTTAGTAGCTGCCACCATAAGATGGTGAAATCTTGTTCCAAGATTTGGAACTTCGGTTGAACCATAGTACCATTTTTTCAAATAATATCGTGTAAACTCGTTCCAAGATTTGGAGCTTCGATTGAACCATCCTATGGTGGCATCTGGTAATAGCTGCGAGCACCAAATCTTGGTTCAAAGTAGCACGAAATTTTTAACAGTGTATTAAAACTGATATAAGGCAAAGAATTTCACTAACTATCTCGATAGTATAGGGTATTCATAGCATGTTTCCTTCATTTAGAGGAACACACAAAAAAAATCGGTTAGACTATTGCCTTTGAGTAATAAATACTGGACGTGGGTTTTTAATTTCGGCCTATTCTTTTATCTCTTTATCTACCAACCGATGGTACATATAAGTACCATTAAAATTATTTATTATAAAATTATTTTAATCCGTAAATTACTTGTAATATTGTTTAGAATGAGTTACACATGCATTACTTAATTTTTTCCAAAAACATTATTGGTTACACAAAATAAAAATACTTTTAAAAGTATGATTTCTTTATCCTTTATATCTTTTCAGCTTTCTTGACGCTGAGAAAGTGGGATGGCGATTTTTCAATTCGGAAATATTTCTATGTTTATATTGTAACAACATCATATTTGTTCATGTTATAATTCTACAAAATACTAAGAAAACACTTTAAAATAAAAGATTGGGGTTAGAAAAACTGCAAAAAATCCCCGTAAATTTAAATTTAATTAATTCTTCTAAATCCTTCAATCCCTCTAATATCATTAATTTTTTTAAATGATTATGTAAATCTTTTAATTTATTTTAAACAATTTAAGTAAAATGCTTTAGAATGTAAAATTTTCACGAATTCATAATTCGGTAGATAATGGGTTAAATTCACCTTTTTTTCATTATTTATTATTTTTACTCGTTGTATATAAGTTCTATACCTGACATGTAAGGCTATATAAAAGAATGAATGTACCATTCTCTGAATTTTCTGACCCTGTTGAATTTTCAACTAAAGTACGTATGTATTTTTTAAACGAACTAAACTTTGGGATACATGCAGTTAACATATACAAATCTACATGTCATCTGCAATAAAAGAATTTGGATAATTTTCCGATTGTGGATGAGAATAGCTGAAATTGAGCTTTCAAATTCGTTATGCATTTCTATATGGTTGACTCAGACATAATATTGTAACTTAAACGGTGCAATTTTGCTACATTATTCTAAATATGTTTCAAAGTGTTTCATAATCTATGCTCAATGCATGATTTCTCTTTTTTTTACTCCATATTTCAATTAATGCTGGTAAATGGAATGTCATAATTCAAATAATATAATTGAGGTTTGGATATATCTGTTTTAGTTCAGTAAATGCTTTTTTTATAAGAGAATTTTTGTAATTAAATAAACGTATAAGAAAATAATAGATTCCGAATTTAACTGTGATATTTCCGTTTCAGCATGGTCGGGACAACTTAAACTGTCAAAAATCTGCAACAAAATCTGTAGTTAATAAACTGTTTTTGTCATGGCCAACTAAATCTACACGGCCCATTTATTTAAGATTAATGTATGAAACCTCCAGCCAGAGGACTCTGATATCCTACCCAAATTATTCTGACCAATCGTGCAAACCCTGATCCATAACAATTACCATGTGCACAGAACAGAAATCAGGTTATTCAGTGCTAATTTGGGCAGGATTTGCGCCATGTGGTCCAATAAAATTGTTCAGGGTTTGAAGCTGAATGCAGCTTCACATTTTCCGCGGTTTTTAGCGAAATGCGCAGGCCGTTATATGTCTAATTAGCCATGGTTTTTGTAGACAACGATTTCTTCAGTACAACTCCAAGAGTTCCCATTGGTAAGAGTAGAGATAAATTACGATTATATAATCGATTATGTAATCGTTTATATAATCAAATACACAAAAATTTTCGTTAACTCTTATTATTTTTAATTAGTTTTTCTGCACATATTACTATATTAAATTTTCTTATCCAGTGCAAAACATTTATTATTAAAATTGCGTAAATTACAAAAAAAAAGCCTCCATTTGGCAGAAAAGGAATTCTAAAGATTAATAAGGACTTATAATCGGAAAATTTCTGTAATAGAATTTGAAAATTAGGGGGCTGGATGGGATATTTTGATCTCATGAAATTTTACAGGATTTTTAAATTTTGCAAAATGAAATTGGATCAAATTAACATTTTTTGGTTTTGAAATTATCTTTCATAGAAGCTAAATAATTTCCATTATTATTAATAAAAATAATGAAATAGGTTTACATAAAATAATTCAATTATATAACAAAGAAAGATGAACAAAAATTACAAAACTTAAATTCAATGTAAATATCTGTTGAATGTTAATGCATAAAGATCAAGGAAAATATTAATAGTATCTTGATAGTGCCCTTAGCAATGTTTGTTATTCTATGTTACAATGGTGTTAAAAGAAAAGTTTAACCCTTTGCGGGGCAGAGCAAATTCATTGCTTAAGTATTGAAATAAATGACTGACACCGGAATTTGAAAACAACTTTATTTTTAAATAAGAAAACGCTACATTTCGCGAATTCAATAAATCATAATTTTTTTAAACAAAATTCAGGTGCGAATGTGGCGTTTGAGAATTAAAATTAAGCGGTATATCTATGAAACCAGCGCCCCGCAAAGGGTTAAACACAAATATATTATATATAATTAAATTGCAGTAGTTATATTTATTTTGGAGATATGGAAGCAAAATTTTAATGAATTTCTAGAAAAAACTAAAGAATGGAAAATTGGAAGGGAAGCGCTTATAATTGGTACTATTCCAAACAAAGAAAAAATTAACATATATGAGGGAGAACGGGTGTCTTATATTGGAGAGGAGGCTTACTTTTAATATTTTACAGTAATGATTTGAAGAATTAAATTGCTTGGTAATTAGTAAAGATCTACATGTCAATGAAAGGTGTAGTTACAAATGTTAAATATGATTACTGATTTTTTAACTATGTCATTTTATACTCTTTTCCGTTCTAATTTTCTCAAAATATCAGTTTGGCAAATTGATACTGAAAAATAGATCATATAACCTGGTGTATAATGGTAAAATTATTGAAATAGAAAAATATAAAATAATCATCTTCAAAAAAGTATTTTATCAAGTTTTTAAAATTTCAATTCTTTATTCTAAATAGAGAATGAAAATATTTTAAATAAAATACTAACAATAGTAGTGATTCCCAATAGATAGTGCTTTAAACTATCCAATTTTTTACTTGATATTGTTATTGATATATTTAGTTTTTCTTTAAAATAATACATTTATTTAAGAAATTCAAGCTTTTTTTTCAATAATCTCTGGAATTTATAATTTTAGTTTTTCTTGTGAATTCTTTTTGTTTAAAAAAATCACACACATAAAATTTTAAATATTAAGCGATAATAATCATCTTAATATTTAAAATTGGAAATTATTCACAAAATTATATAAAGAACTCAAAATATTTGTTTACCAAAACGATGATTTTCACAAAAAATTTTACAAAATTAAATCTTTCGAAGTAAATCAAATTTTTAAACTAAAGCTCGCTTTAAAATGTTTAATAAAAAATTATTTAATTTTTCACAAGGTTATTTCACAAAGAAATAAACTGCCTAAAATTCTTAATTCGATTGGATTTCTTCACCTTATTTTACACTTCAAAATAAGACGAATGTTTCTTACGGAGCTCGCCATTTACTTGAAAATATCTGTCCCCTAGTGTAAAACTGGTAATGGCAGGTTTTGTTTTAATTTCTTGTTAAATATGAATATTTGTAAATGACTAAAGATTTTACTTAAGATAATTGAGTTTGAACTCTTTTTTAAAGAGCTTTTAAAATATTTCGATTAAACAGCAGTTTCTCTGAATTTCCATAAACTGTGCAAATACGCTTGCATTGATATCTACATATTAGTTCAAGATATTATTTCGTTAACAATGCTTCCTTTCGATTAAAAAAAATGTACCTCGTAAACTTTTGATACATTTAAAAAATATATATTTTAAAATTTTAATGAATTCAATATGTTTTTCTAAGAATTATTTTGTAGCATTTTCATAAATGATGTAACGGGTTATGAATTTCATTGAAATTTAAAGGAATTTAAGTTTATCAAAACAGTAGTTTTTTCATTTAGTTTTACAAATAAAATCTACCTTTAAACTTTCTGTAATATATCTTTAAGGGAAAAAAAAAGCTACGTCGTAAAGAAAGTTGATTTTTCTTGCGTTCCATTTGGGAAACATTTGAAACATTATCGACCTTTCCAAGTTTTATGGAAAAAAGTATTTGCCTAGAATCGAAGCTGGAAAAAATTTGATTATTTAACATTTATTTAAGCTTTTTTGTGGGTTCAGAAGGAATTTTTTTATTCTTTGTTTATTCAACGCGTTTGGTCTTTAATAGAATATTTTTAAATGATTTTACAAGAAAAAGATATTTCTTAGGTTATTGATTTAAAATTATCTCTTTTTCGAATCTGTTGCTTGTGACGACGATCCGGAAATTTTTTTATTTTAAATAGACTAAGGAATATATTTCAAATAATTTTAAATTGCGCATTTTCTTTTTAGAATTCACATGATAAAATTTAAATCAGTGAAAATAGTATTATTTTAATGTTACAAATGAAATAATTTCATGCAAGAAATATAAGTTAATCTTCTGGTAAAGGAAAAATCAATAAGTCTATTTCATTATTATACGCGCAGGTATTATCGATTTGGAAAAGGAAATTATTATGATTGCATTTCAAATTAATTAATGTTGCTATTACAATCAAAATAATGTAAATTATTTAACCCAGTAATGTCTCCATTTCTTTAACTCAATATTGTTCTTAATTATACTAAATAATGTAAAATGAACGTAAAAAAGTCTCTTTAACAACAACAACAACAACAACAATAAATAAATAAATTAAGTAAAAATACTTATAAAAAATAATTTATAAATATCCATACAACCCACTTCCTGTCACTAGGGACCAAGGGCAGGGGGTTTTTCCGTTACAGTGTTGCTTTTAATGTGTGTTTTATGCCATCTATTTTGTTACAAAAAGGTTTTATATCTTTTGAGTTATTATTTGACTATAAAAATGTCTTTATCATATTACTATAAGCTGGGAGGTGGCTGATCCTCGACTCATGATCAACATTCCCTCATTCCCAACTCTTAGCCATTGGCATAGAAAAAAATATACTAATTGCTAATATAACATATATATATATATATATTATGATCTAATTATTACTAGAGTTAATCTTTACAATATAAATTTACTAAAAAAACCTAAAACTCTACAAACTAATACTCAAATGGTAATCACTTTTTCTAATCAAATATTTAATAAAATCAATATTAATTCTATAATAAATGATAAAAACTGTCATTTTCCTATAAATAATATTCTTTAATTTTAAGTATCCCATAACTATAGGTAGAAAGATTTTTAACAATAATTCGTTGTCAAAATCTACTTCTGATGCTAGTACTTTACCATGTAAATGCAATGACCCCTCTCTACAAAAATATATTAATAATGATCATGGACATACTATCACTGGCAATCTTAATATTGTGGATGATTTAACACTAAGAAAATTAATGGGTTATCGCACTAAGTATCGAATTCCATCCAAATTAAACATTAATTCTAAATCAGTGAAACAATTAACAATACTTAAAACAACACTTATGATATTTTAACAATAAAACAATTTACTTATGATATAGACATATTTATTTATAAAATAGCAATATATTATAACAAACCTGTAGAATATTTCAATCAATGGAAAATTTTAGTCATTGATAAATTAACTAAGTCTTTAAAATATAATATTTCACATCTAGATTATGTAAATACAAAGCATCTTTTCAAGCAAATCACTAAATTGCAACAAAACTTTGTCATAACTTATGTTGATGAATCTCCAAATAATTATGCAATTATATGTAAATCTTATTACCATCAATTGCTTAAATCTAGTATATATACTAATAATACATTCCAAAAAACTAATGATAACATAATTGTAAACAATCGTAAAATTAAAGGCTTTTATAAATTATTAAACATTAACCCTACTACTTTAAATATCCTTAGCTAGTCCTTATACCCAAATTTCATAAGAATCCTGTTAAATTTAGAACAGTTACAATTGGTTGCAATACTTACAATAATGCTGCTAACAAACTTCTATTAACAATTCTTAATCAAATATATAAAATTACTAAAACCAGTGATAATACACATTGTATAAAGAATAGTTATGAACTGTTCAATACTATGAAAAATCTTAAATGTATAAAAAATATTACTACTTATGACTTCAAACATCTTTTTAATAATGTCGATTTATTAGATTTACATATTATCATAAGTGATCTTTTTTTAAAAAATATCAACATGATTTGGATCTACCAACGAACATTGATACTGATTATTTTAATACTTTAACTAATTTCATTATATATAATAATTTTATATTGCAAGATAACATTATATATACTCAAAAAATTGGTATACCACAATATGGAAGTACATCTAGTATATTATCAGACTTATACTTGTATCATTATGAACATAACTATTTTAATAATAAAATACATTTATATCGATATATAGATGATATAATTTTAATTGATACTGATAATACCAATGTATCTCAATTATCCGTTGATTATCCATCCAATCTAGAAATTACAAAAAACGTGCTTTTTAATAATACCATTCACTTTTTAGATCTTAAAATTATATTAAATGAAAACAAATTAATAACTGATATATATGAAAAACTGAAAGATTTTAATTTTAAAGTTAATACATTTACTAATTTTAAATCCTGTCTTCATAATTCTGTATATCGTAATATAATCCTTAATCATTTATGTAGAATAAAATGTTTATGTTCTTCTCATTTAATTAATACAAATATTAAAAACCTTGTTTATGATGCTATGGTTTTCCTAAAAAATTCATATATTCTTTAATATACAGTTAGTAAGTACATGATCTAATAATTAACACTTTGCGTGAAAAAAGTACAAAAAATTATTAAAACATAAAAAATAAGAATAAAAAACTAAAAATGTAAAAAATATATAAAAAATGTATATAATAGGTTGGTTTGGTGGGTAGATGCTAGAATACGGAGGAGGGCGGTGTTGTCTGGATAATAAGCAAAGGTTAATTTAATATATTTATTTAAAAAAATTGAGAGTGGAAAATTCATTTTATTAATTTGGTGCGAAATTTCTATGGAGTTTAAATAACACCAATGTATGGATTATTGATTAGTTATATCTATTATATTAATAATGCTAATCATTTACATTGTTAAATTGCACTTCACTTTTAATAAATGAATGTACTATATCACTACAAAATGTATAGGGTACATTTCTTAATAAGCTATTTTTTTAATCTTTAATCTTCCTTAATTAAGATATTGAGTTCAGCCTAGCATAGTCAAAATAAATGTTATTGATTTAAATAATAATAGGGCAATCTATGGTGTATGGTTTAATTTTTCTGTTATTACATTATTCTGCTTTTAAAAAAATTATTAATTTAATATTATGATGTGTATGATAAGTCGTTTTTTGTTTTTATTATTATATTATCTCCATTTTTCTGTCATATGATATATGAATACTTCAAGTTTTAATTTACCACGTGCGGTATCAGGATTAAGGTCGTGCATTTAGGATTCATTCTACTTTATAGCTCATAACTGTTTTATTTTCTCCATATCCACTATAAATTACTTATTATTAATTTATTTTTTTAATCAATTTTGGTTTCATGTGTGTTGGTAGTCCCGAATTCGTATTGTTTTGCTTTCTCATGGCAAATACGAAGATGAAACCACACACTCCATTTGTAGTTCCAAAGTATTTGGGATCTGATGATTGTGCTTTGTTTCTACAAATTTCATTTGTATTCATGTTATTCTTTTTTTCCTTTCATATTCAATGTGATATAAGTAAATTAAAAATAGAAATAATAAAATCTTAATTTTCAAATGTCACGTAATTGGAGTGAAATTGAAAGTCAGTTTTTAAATACTGAAAATAAAATGAAGATAATGAGGAACATGGAATGTTATTTGTATTATGTTTCTTTAAGTAAACTGATTCAAATTCTTGGTATGCTGTAGGACAAAACGTCGTTACAAACAATATTTCTTCTAATAATAATTTCTATTGATTCTCGTATGATTAATTCACGTAATTCTTTCAAGGAACATATAATTTTTGCATCTTCGAAGTTAACTTGAATGCTTTTCTTCTGGTTAAGTTTTGACAGGGCTGTTGCTGGACGATTCTATTTTAAATCTCTTAACTGTTCTTTAAGTTTACGAGAAGTCATTCTGGAGTATATCTAATTCCTCTTAAAACACAAACTATTTATCTCGAGTATATAGGAATAGGTAGTTTTCGAAGACACGGCGTTTGAAAAACACATATTTCCCATAGGAACGCATGCGGTCTTGTCATCCCTTAAAAAGAAAAAGGACTTGTTAAACATAACCTACAAAATATAAAATTAAGTTTTTATGAGATGATATATGATACTGTACTTGATCATCGTATTCACGTTATTTAATTGTAAAAAATATTTTAAATATTATTTTTTGATTCATAAATATTTGTAAATGGATTGAAATTCAAAATTTAACAGTTTTGTGTGACAGTATTTTTGTTAATACCGCAGATGTAAAAACAGTTAGCCTCTAAAATAAAAATTGTTTAGCATATAAAACTCAATGATGCTGATAACATACAATAGCAAAAACAAGCAAACAATATAAAAGCATTTTTAAAAAATTGTATGTGCGTAATAAAACATTGAAAGTATTAAAACTAAGGCCGATATTAGGATTTGATAAAAAAGGGCATCTAACAATGATCTCATTGATATAAGAAAGTTCTTAACCCCTTAAGGGGCTGTGGGGTTCATTATATCCAACATCTAAGTTTAATTAAGTATTTCAGAAAATTTTAGTTTTATTCTTTTTAAGTTTTTTCCTTATAGCTTTGGTAGGAAAGTATTAAAAATTGCTTTTCCTTATTTTGAAGTACAATTTTACCAAATTTGAATTCAGCATTACACACACTCAATTGCTTGACCCTCAAAGGGTTAAACAAAATGTTGCAACCAAAAAAATTTTTGTATATTTTGTCATAAAAACTTCAAAAAACAAGCATTATTTCATGTTTTAACCCTTTGCGGCGCAGGACAAATTCTGTACTTAAGTGTTGAAATTAATGACTGACACTGTTTGATAAAATGCTATTTAATTTTCTACTGGCTTTGTCACCTAGCAACCAAGATATATTTAATTATTTCAAAATGTAAAAAGTTTTCTGTGCAAACGATAATTTGTGATAAATACATTATCTGTTTATTTCTTCAGCTTTTACCTAAGCTGTGTGAAACGATATTCTTTTTGTTTTTGAGTTTGATTAGAATGTTTTTTATGAGTATATGTGAAAAAAAAATGTTACGGTTTTTATTGGAGTTGTGTTTTGTTAAATTATTAATGTTCGAAAGAACCTGAGTTGAGTTTACTCATCAGAACAAACTGTTTAAAATGAAAGATGCGTATTTAATTTTGAGTTGAGTAAAATATTAATAAAATACTTTCGAATAATTGAAATATTCATATGGTCCGTCTTATACGGAGAAAAATCAGCGAGTTGTTATTCTACGTCAATGACTGAAGGATAACTGGTGAATATTTTGTGCTGTTTTGCTATTTCTTCGATGTTAGAGATAATATTATAAAGAGTCAAGAGGGGTAAGTGCACCCATTTAATTTTTATTCGTTAAAAATGAGTATGAAAGAATTAAAAGCAAAAAAGAAAATTTTCAAAACAAACTTGACAAAATTAAAAGAAAAATTATCGAATTCTGAGCTAGAATTAAATGAATTAATTCTCATAAAGGAGAAACGGAATAAATTAGAGCAAAACTTTGCTGAGTTATTTCAGTCTATTTATAAGATAAGTAAAGAAGATGAAATTGAGGATTTTATTAAGGAAAACGAAGAAATTAATGAAATTTTAGAAATAATGGAATTTGAACTTACAAAAAAGTTATCAAAAATGAAATTGCAAACTGTTAATTTAGAAAACGCCACAAAGGCTGATAATAACATTAAATTGCCAAAGTTAACTCTTCCTGTATTTACGGGTAATTTGCATGAGTGGCTTTCCTTTAAGGATATATTTAAGGCTACTGTACATGAAAATTCAAATTTGTCAGGGGCAATGAAATTACAATATTTGAAGTCTTCATTGAGAGGAGATGCCTTTCGTATAATTCAATCTATTTCAATCGTGGATTCTAATTATGAAGTTGCATGGTCGCTTTTGGAAGAACGGTTTTCAAATTCGAGAGAACAAGTTTACACGCATTTAAAACGTTTTTTAAATATTACTGTTATTCAGAATGAGTCCCCAGCAGCATTATTAAATCTAATAGATATAACAAATGAATGTATTAGGTCGTTAGAGATTTTAGAACAAAAGGTTGAGGGGTTTTCTACTACTATTTTTGCTTATATTTTGGCTCAAAAATTAGATGTAAATACAAAAATGTGGTGGGAAAGACATCTTAAGCGGGATAATTTACCGAGTTTAACTGAATTGCTAGAATTCTTGAGAGACCACGCGCGTACACTAAGTGCGTCCAAACAAGTAAATACAAAGCGAAATTTTCAAAACGAAAGCCAAACAAAGCATAGCTTTTCAAAGGTAACATCCATGGTTGCGAGTTTAAATGAGAAAAATATGCGCAAATGTGTTGTATGTAACCAGGAAAATCACAGTGTTTTTAAATGTCCCAAATTTCAAAATTTTAATGTACAGGAAAGAGTAGAATTTGTTAAAAAAAAACAATATGTGCTTTAACTGTCTTTCAGAATTCCACTGCGTCAAAAAATGTAACTCAACATTCTCGTGTTCAAAATGCCATAAACGCCACAATATACTTCTTTGTTTTGATAGGCGCGAGAGAAATTCCAATGCGGTGGGAAACACAAAAAAATATAGTGATAAGGAAGTGCCAAATGCATTGTCAACGAATGAAAGTAAACCAACATTAAATGCTGACGCCATACCATTTGAGTTAAATAACCAAATTCAAAATTTCACTGGTACTTCAAATGTGAGATCGAATAATGTTAAAACAGTTTTTCTTTCCACTGCTATTGTTTATATGAGAGATAAATTCGGAAATAAAGTTCCGGTGCGTGCTTTATTGGACAATGGTTCAATAAGCAATTTTTTAACATTGCAGTTAGTTGAACGATTAGGAATTCGAAAAGAAAAAAGTAATATTTCGGTATCGTGTTTAAGTGGATCCTCTGTAGCGGAAAAAATAAAACTACTGCCTTGATCAGTAATAATTCGGGAGATTATAGCCGAGAATTAGATTTCCTTATCATACCAAGGATTTCGCAAATTATGCCCTCGAAATATATTAATATTTCAGAGCTTGGAATCTCAGAGTCTACTATTCTTGCTGATCCTGAATTTAATAGACCAGGGAAAATAGATCTTTTGCTAGGAGCTGAAGTATTTCTAGAATTGATAAAGGTGGGTCGTATGAAGCTACAAAATTCTAAATTAATACAGCAAAATACGGTGTAACGATTGTAACGATCAGGAACAAATACATTGTGGGTTAATTACGGAAACAGATTTAAATTTCGAAATGAAAAAATTTTGGGAAATTGAAAGAGTAGAAGAAAGTACACCATTGAGAAATACAGAAGAATTAGCATGCGACACCCACTTTATAAACACACATCAGAGAGATATAACGGGCAAATTCATAGTACAAATGCCGTTGAAAAAAGATCCTAGTTCTTTGGGAGAATCAAAGCAATTTGCGGAAAATAGATTAAATTCACTTTAGAATAGGCTAGTCAAAAATCCAAATCTTTTAGAGTTATATTGCGAATTTATGGCAGAGTATAGAGAGTTAGGCCATATGGAGGAAGTAGAGAAAACAGATGAGCCAATATATGCGAATTATCTACCTCATCATGCTGTTTATCGCCCAGATAAAAGTTCTACAAAATTGAGAGTTGTCTTTAATGGTTCACATGCAACTTCATCAGGAAAATCCCTAAATTCCATACAGCTGAATGGAGGTGTCATTCAAGATGATTTGTTTAGCATAATACTTAGATTTCGTACACACCGCTATGCATTTACAGCAGATGTAAAAATGATGTATCGCATGATACTTATCGATAACAGTCACCGTGATTTACAGCTCATAGTTTGGAAAGATTCTGTAAATGGTGAGATGAAATATTACAGACTATGTACAGTCACATATGGCACAACTAGTGCCCCTTATTTAGCCATGCGCTGCCTTAAACAGCTTGGTATAGATGGTGAATCTCAATTTCCGTATGCGTCTGGTGTGGTACAATCAGACTTTTATATGGACGATGTCCTGACTGGAGCAGCTGACCTAAAATCGGCTAAGAGACTGCAAATTGAGCTTATTCAACTATTAAATACGTGCGGCATGAACTTACATAAATGGTTTAGTAACCATCCAGAATTAATGGAGCCAGCCTTTAAAAATGAGAATTACACTTTTGAAAATATGAGTGAAACTAAGGCACTAGGACTTTGCTGGAATGCCAATGATGATACTTTTACTTTTAGTGTATCATTCAGTGAGCAAACCAAGGTAACTAAAAGAAGTGTGCTGTCAAATATTGCTCGCATTTTCGACCCCTTGGGTCTACTTGGACCAGTTGTGACGAAAGCAAAAATTTTCCTACAAAGACTGTGGAAACTGCAAATTGGTTGGGATGAAAATTTCCCTACAGCTGAGCTTGATGATTGGTTGCAGTTTTTAGAATCATTAAGAGCCATCAACAATGTAAGTGCTGTTAGATACATTTTTACAAATAATCCAGTGCAAATTAAAATTTGTGGCTTTTCAGATGCTTCGGAGAAAGCCTACGGTGTGGCATTGTATGCTGTGTCTTCAAATTCTTCAGGAGAGCAAATTTCTCAGTTGCTTTGCAGTAAAAATCGAGTTGCACCAATCAAAACAATCACTATTCCTCGCTTGGAGCTCTGTGGTGCAGTTTTATTAGCCAAATTGATGAATAAGGTTGCCAAAACCTTAAAAGTTCCAAAAGAATCTGTTTACTATTATTCAGATAGTACTATTGTATTATGTTGGATTCGAAAACAGCCGTGTGACTTAAAAACCTTTGTGTCATCACGTTATGCTACGATTCAGAATCTTTTTGATATCAGTGATTGGGGACATGTGGCTTCTTCTGATAATCCTGCTGATCTTGTGTCACGAGGTGTAGATCCAGACAAACTTCTCTAGAGTAACTTATGGTGGAAGGGTCCACTATTTCTAACACAACAAACTGAACCTTCTTTAAATACTGTCGAACTTGAGCAAAATGATAAGGATATATACAGAAGTGAACTTAAAAAGACTTTTTCAGACACTTCACTTTTAATATCAGACTGTTCATTTTTTATTGACTATTTTTTGCAATTGAGTAATAATTATGCTAAATTAATAAGAATTCTTAGCTATGTTTTCAGGTTCATTCAGAATGTCAAGAAGCCAAAAGAAAGGTATTCAGGTAAGCTAACATCTGCTGAATTGAAGAAAGCTGAGCAGTTTATCATAAAATCTGTTCAAGAAAAAAGAGTTCAGTTCTGAATTCACATTGTTATCTAAGGGTGAGGAGTTACCAAAAAATAATAGATTACTTTCATTAAATCCTTTCTTGGATAAAAATAATTTAATCAGAGTTGGAGGTCGTCTCCAAAATAGCACGGTAAATTATGCGCAAAAACATCCAATTGTACTGCCCTCTAAACACAAATTAACAGAATTAATTATCGAGTTTTATCACAAAAAATATCTACATATAGGACCACAAAATTTACTTTATTGTGTTCGAAGAGAATTTTGGCCTTTAAACGGTAGGGCTATTTGCAGAAAAATTGTACATAAATGTATTACATGCTTTAGGGCCAAACCTAAATTGTTAGAGCAAATTATGGGCGAGCTCCCAAAAGAAAGAATAAATATAGACTTTGTTTTTAATTGCACAGGAACTGATTTCTGTGGTCCATTTTTGATTAGATATAGAGGTCAACGTAAAGGTATTTATCATAAAGTTTATGTTTGTATTTTTATTTGTTTGGTAACAAAGGCAGTGCATTTGGAATTAGTCAATGATTTAACATCTGAGGCTTTTATTGCCATATTAAAGAGGTTTTTTGCCAGACGAGGCAAACCTCGAAAAATTTTCAGTGATAATGCAGGCAATTTTGTGAAGACTAATGTAGAGCTTAAAAGGTTGCATGAATTGGTAAACAAACCAGACCAGAACCTTACTAATTACTTGATATCTGAAGGTATTGCTTGGGAATTTATTCCCCCTAAAGCTCCAAATTTTGGAGGTTTATGGGAATCGGGAGTCAAGTCCTTCAAGTATCACTTTAAACGTGTTCTGGGCAACTCTAAATTAACTTATGAAGAAATGTTAACTATAATTGTCCAAATTGAAGGTATCTTAAATTCGCGCCCGCTTACTCCCTTGAGTACAGATATTGATGACTTGGAGGTCTTGACCCCGGGACATTTTCTTATTGATCGCCCACTTAATGCCATTGCTGAATCTGACCTGAGTAATATTGAAGATAATAGACTTAACTTATGGCCAAAAAAAAAAAAAAAAAAAAAAACTAAAATGGTTCAGACCATACGGAAAAAATGGAAAAATAGTTATTTAAGTACATTGCAGCAAAGGCATAAGTGGATGATATCAAAAAACAACCTCAAAATAGGAGACATGGTTGTAATAAAGGAAGATGATCTTCCAGTGTCTAAATGGTTATTAGGGAGAATTGTAGAGGTATTTTTTGGTGATGAAAATAGGGTAAAAGTTGTGAATATAAAAACCCCAAATGGAATATATAAAAGAGCAGTTTCCAAAATTGCTGTATTACTTCTTGAAAAGTAATTCTTTTTTTATAAGAAAGTGTACATTATTGTAAAATTTCTTTATTTATTATGTATTATGTAAAATTGTTTAAATATTTGCTTGAATTTAACTTAACTGTGACTCATTTATATTGTATTTAATTGTATTGTTCTTTATATTTTTTACAATGGTTGTAATTGCAGTGTTTTAGTTTGAAACCCCCCTCAGAGGTTTCAAGAGGGGCGGTATGTTTGATAAAATGATATTTCATTTTCTACTGGCTTTGTCACCTAGCAACCAAGATGTACCTAATTATTTCAAAATGTAAAAAGTTTTCTGTGCAAACGATAATTTGTGATAAATACATTATCTGTTTATTTCTTCAGTTTTTACCTAAGCTGTGTGAAACAATATTCTTTTTGTTTTTGAGTTTGATTAGAATGTTTTTTATTGAGAATATGTGTAAAAATGTTACGGTTTTTATTGGAGTTGTGTTTTGTTAAATTATTAATGTTCGAAAGAACCTGAGTTGAGTTTACTCATCAGAATAAACTGTTTAAAATGAGAGATGCGTATTTAATTTTGAGTTGAGTAAAATATTAATAAAATAAACTTTCGAACAAATGAAATCTTCATACACTGCATACACTCGATGGGTCTTTGGTAATGTCGAGTCCCAGACGTTTCAGTCTGGAGTTCTTTGCTATGACCACACGGTTATCACACCCTTTTTGAGTTATATTTTTCTTAAATACATTTTTTCTGTAAGGTAAGATTTTAGACATATTTAGTCTTTAATCTTTTTCAAACGCTACTTTTATAAAGTATATACAATAGAGAAATACTTCAAAATAATGCAACTTTATAATATTATATGTGATTTAAATTAAATGACGTAATCTGAAATTTTATATGGTAAAGTATATATTTTTTTAATTCCTAAAATGTTAGAATCAAATCAAATTTCAGGTGGCGCATCAGTCAAGAGACACTGATGTTCACTGTCGATAAATTAAAAAGAAATTATTATAATTTGTAAAAACAGAATTTTCAAATTCTTATAAAAAGAAATAAAAAATTGCTTTAATACATATATTAATATTTAATGAAATATCTGAATATGATACTAGTTAAATTAGACCAATCCATATGAAAAATGTAAAGAAAAGATTTTATATTTCATTTTATGTACGTCATTAAATGTGCAACATTATTACAAATATTGAAGATGTTTAATCTGTAAATATGTATTACAAAAGGCATTCAGAATAGCAATCAAGTTTATTTATCAATGAAATTCTTAGTAAAGAATTAATTAAACTTATCTGCTGAATATGAAAATCTAATGAAATATTTATGAAGGAATTTGCCATCGTCTCATAACCATCGTCTCATGTCTAATT
Source organism: Maratus speculifer (assembly GCA_964019185.1). Classification (NCBI taxonomy): domain Eukaryota; kingdom Metazoa; phylum Arthropoda; class Arachnida; order Araneae; family Salticidae; genus Maratus; species Maratus speculifer. The sequence continues at coordinate 302,149,925 of OZ025294.1, read as the reverse complement.
GAAATCCTTGACCATCACAAAATGCATCATGTGTTTGAATTTGAATAAATTTAAAGTAATAGAATGATCTAATTAAATTTCATTTTGTAACCACTCGCAATGTGGTTTTCCTGATATTTTATTTATGACATTTTATTATATTTTCGAATAATTAAAGTTTTTAGACACCAGAATTTGAAAACAACTTTATTTGTAAATAAGAAAACGCTATGTTTCACGCATTCCATAAACCGTAATTTCTTTAAACAAAATTCCAGTGCCAATGTGGCGTTTGGGAATTAAAATTAAGTGGTATATCTATGAAACCACCGCGCCGCAAGGGGTTAATCTTTACCTGACTGTGATTACCAATTATCACATTTGATGGTTTTAAAATATTAACCCTTTAACGTTCATTTGTTTCTTTACGAAACCACATAATTTTAATTCCGATATGCAACAGCGACACCGGAATTTTAAATTTAAAAAATCCACTTTATAATGCATGTGAAAATTCACTTTTTCTTACTTACAAATATATTTGTTTGCTATTTCCGGTGTCAATCGTTTATTTAAACATCTTAGCAATGAAAATGCCTTGTCCGTTAAAGGGTTAAAACACATACCAAATACATAAAAAAACGTACTTCGATATTTTTTCAACAAAATAGAATATATTACCTTAAATTTATTGAAATATGTACTTCCTAAGGTAAATGCACCAGTAGTGGGCCACTTAAAGACATTTATCTAATTATTATTAAAGTATTAATGAATTAAAAAAAATATCTAATTTTTTTAGCCTAGTCCTTACCTTTATGTATTAGAATAAACATTCAAATTTCTAAAATATATTCTCTAGAAAAAATGAAAAATAAAAAATGTTACCTTCCTCTATGCTCCAATAGTGGGCCAAGTAAATTTCTGATGCTCCAGTAGGGGCCCCCTAGAAGTGGGCCTCTCCATTCTTGAGTTTAATACATATTGTGCAAAAGTTATAATTTGTTTTATATTTCTACACTTAAATATACACAATAATGAAATCATATTTAGAAGTTCTGAGGATTACGTAAAATAATTTTAGCTTCTATTTTTTTTTTCGTATAGTCTGTAAAAATACTCTTTCAGCTCAAAGACTATGAGAATAATGAAGTTGTCCCCTTGCCTTATAACAGATAAGAATTCCAGCCAATCAGCAATTAGTAAGTTATCTGAGAGGGGTGACTAGAAAACTTGTTTTTCAACTTTGAAAACTGGTGGCCCACTATTGGTACATGACCTACTACTGGTACACTTACTCTACTGGGATTTTTTTCAAGTGATATTTTTATTTTACGAAAAATTTACTTACAGGTACGATTTACAAGATTTTAGATGCTAGTGACAATGAAATTACTTTTAAATATTTTGGAATCAAACCCATTAAAATGCTCACTCACATTTTGAAAAAAAAAAAATGTTTCTTTGTATTATGCTTTTTTAAAAACAAATAAAAGCTTGTAATGAATTATTTATTTTCATCGCAAAATATAAAGTTCTTCAAGCAAGATTCTGAAATAGTGAAAAAAAAAATGAATTATGGAAAAAAAAATCGCTTATTTCTTATTTCGCAGACAGAATGCGAAATTGCTTCACTTTATTAAAATTTCCATTAGAAGTGCAAAAGCATTTTGTTAGTTTTTTAGCAAATACAAAGAAAAAAGATGTAAAAGATTGCATAAGTACACTGATTACTAAATCCCCAATGTTTTAATTATCGAAAAAGATTTTTTGTTTTACACTGTTAATGTTTTTAATCGAATATGTATAAACTTAAAAGTTTTTTTTAAGTGATTTAGTTAAAATGTTGCCACTCATGATATTTATAATAATTATAGACTATTCTATAAAGTAAATCAAGTGATATTTTAAAGGCATAGGGAGAATAAATGTTGAATTTTCTGTTATTAAATAAGTCGTTTTCATGTAAAACCTATTACCTATCATTTTATACAGTTATGCATTACTTAAATGGAAAATTGATTGTGTCAAATTATCTAGAGGGTGTTTAAAATATTGTTAATTGTATAAAATAGTAAAATTGCGCAACTAAAAAAGCATATTTAAGTACACACGTACTTATCATTAAAGTGTGAAATAAAATCCAAAACAAAGAATTGGATCATTTTAAGTTAATAATCCCTTTGAATGTTTCAAGTTAATGAAAAAGCCTGATGACGAACACGTTTGTAGGTTGAATACTTAGTTTTTAGATGCACAGAATTTGTATTTTTATATATTTAACAGCACTTTAAGCATCCTGTAATATATTTTTACCGAGCTAATTTTGCATTTAAATCCTTTATTATATTTCGGTGAGGGTGAAATTACAAGTTCGATTTTTGATACATTTTCTATTTATTCATAAATTAGTTTTTATCATATGGCTATTTCCATGCAAGCTTGTCGTGTCTGTCACACAGCTGAAAATCGCTATGCTTGTCGGCCACCGTTATTTTCGAAAAGTTGGCTTAGCCTTATTCAATTAAAGCGATATTTCCGATAAAATAATCCATATTTTTCCATTCTAAAACACTATTAGCGAAAGAAGTATTATGTGACACACATGATAAGTTCATATGAAAATATTCACTATTGGTCGAATTTTTTTATTAATTTCGTCTAAAATATGATATAATATATAAGGTACCCTGGGGTAATAACGCCACGTTAAGGTTCTAACAATTTTCGCGGCTCAGTTTTAGATTGTATTTTTCAAACAAATATATGATTTGATACAGCAACTCATTGACTATCTATATAAAAAATAATTTAACAGATATGTATTCATAAAATGTAATGGCGTGATTTCTTGACCAATAATATTTGGCGTTATTACCCACCTATATGGGTAATAACGCCATGCAAACAAAACTATGAAATAAGATGGAATAATTGCATGTAGATTGCCCAATTCTAAAAATACAAACTCTACAAACTTAGAAATTGACAAATTGTATTCTAAGTTATTGAAAATGTTCAATTTTTTGTGAAAGTGTAAGAAAAATAAAGGTGTGGTGGCGGGGGGGGGGGGAGAATAAGGCAAAAGAATATCAGACCGTGAGCTTCTTTTTGCTTAAAAAGGACCGCCTAAATAGAATTATTAGAAACATTGCAAAGTTTTAACTGTGTTTATTTGAATCAGTATTTAGGATGTAGCTCGGCTACTGTAGGGAATCAACCGGGGTATTAATGCCAAAGATTGGCGTTATTACCCCGTTATAGTTATTGCGCTGTACATTTTAAATTACAAATTATCTCGAGTAGATATCCAAAATCTTCAACAACATTTTGAAAGTCCCTGAAATGTATCGGAAATTTATGTAATTAACAAAGTATTTCCGGATAAAAAAAAATAGTCTTCACATCACAAAACTTATCTCGCAAATTTTAGATCAAGCGTTGATTTTAGTTGCTTGTAAAAACAATAAGACCTAAAAATGAAACAAATTAACTTGAAGCTGTTTTTGCGATTTATAAGACTCAAAACCCTTCTGCGCAGAGCACATGGGTGTCATTTACCAGATTATTTCATAATTATGCATAATATTAGCACTTGGCGTTATTACCCCGCCTGGCGTTATTACACCAGAGCACCTTATTCGATTTTCAAGTTAACAATTTAACTCCTCAGTTGTAATAGGACCATATAATTGTATTAGGTAAGAGTAATATGATATTTTAGAATACTGTCAGTTTCAGAATGAAATTAGCTAACATGCCTTCATTTAATATGTACAGGGTGTCCAGTAAATAACACCCTGATTTCAAATTTAAATTTCTCAAAAACAAAAATCGATAGAACTATGCGGTAAACGGTTTCTTTATTAGGTAAGCTATAAAAATGTTATACTAAACTTTCGAACGGTGAATATTTTGAAAAGATTGTGTTTTGATTGCAAAGAATACTCGACTTGACGTTTTTCTTACATTAGATTGCTTGTAGAGAACGAGATTTTCGGGGTACTTAGCCATATTTTTAGAACTAAAGTTTTGAAATTTCTGAAATTCCAAAAATTTTGTTCCAAAAAACTTTAAAATGTGGAGTTGTCCGCCCAAAATCTCATTCAAACCAAGCAATTGAAAGCAAGAAAAATGTTAAGTCAAGCATTTTTTGCAATCAGAACATAGTCTTTTCAAATTATTCACCGTTCGAAACTTTAGTATAACATTTTTACAGCTTACCTAATAAAGAAACCGTTTACCGTATAGTTGTATCGATTTTTGTTTTTGAGAAATTTAAATTTGAGATCAGGGTGTTATTTGCTGGACACCCTGTATTATGCTACGCAATTTTTTCCTATAGTTTGAAGTTAAACGTATCTTTACTTAAACGCAATTCTTAATTCAGGTACATTTTATGGAGTATCAACGTATTAAAAATAATTATCATTCAACCTGTATACCAATACAAAAAATATATTATAAATGTAGGTAAAAGCATTATTTTGTTGTCACAACTATTAGACCTGGAACATCTTTCATATTTTGCTTTTTTTTTTTTACTTCTAACACATATTTTATTGCTTTCAGAATAAAATAAAATTACCACCATTTAAAGCAATTTCACTAAACAGGTGTCATAAAAATTAAATTCTGTATTTAAAACCAACATAAATTGTAATAATTTATCAGATACGATAATTATTTTAATTTTAATGTTAGTAAAAGAACCTACAGTGATAAATACATTATATTTTATTAAATAGAAACTAAATTTTGGGAACTTTTTTTTGTTACATTTGTAATATAATTTTAATTATGAAGAAGTTATTAAAAATTAGTTATTTTTTTTATCCCGTTTAAGCATTAAAATTCCTCCATAGAATTTATGCAGTTCAGTTATACTTAAAAATTTATATATATATTTTATTACCACATTTAAATATTTTATTTTCACAAGAAAAAATTGTTCTTCTTTTACAGTAATAGATATGATTTTCAAATGTAAATTATATAGATATGAGTTAATATTTTAATAATTGAATTCAAATATTTAAATTTTAGCTTTAGTGTGAGTTTTTGCCACATATATATATATATAATTTATGTTCTGTAACGTCCTACTTGAGACTTTTATGAGAACTTATATTTCTTTTAATGTCAAGTTTGGGGTAATGGATTAGAAAGAACAGTCAGTCCACTAATTTGTATTAGAAAAATTTAAGTTACACTAATTTTGACCTGTTTTTGAGAAGAGGAAGATGTGGGGTCTCTATTACCGAACCGTACATAGCATAGATAATACGGAAAATGCTAAAACATAAATAAACTACAATGATTTTTTTTAATAAAAATCATTTTTCAAATGTAAGAAAACATAAGTGGCATTTTAATCAGAAAATCTCTTAAGCGTGTGTTTTGGTTCTAATGAATTTGCTAATTATCTTTCTAATATGAAAAGTCACAATATTCAATCTTAGACAATAGAACTTACATAATATTTTGTGTATTACTTTGAAAAATCTTACTATAATTAAATTCATAAGAAAGTGACATCTTTATTATTTTAAAAGCAATTATAAAAAGATAAAAAAGGAATCAATAGCAGCCAGTTCACTTAAGTTAAAATTTATGAATGTGCCAATTTAAATACTTTTGAATTGAATTGAAAATCTTGGAATAATACTTTAATTTAAATGACAAAATTATGAAGAGTAAAAATTAAGAATTTAATTATGAAAGTGAAAGTATAAGGAATCATCTAAAAATCGTTTTTCATGCATACTCACAAGGTCTTTCAACTACCGCATTAAAAACTCGCGTCAAATTAATTTTTCAACAAAAGACTGCCACTTTAAGATTAAAATAGTAAATTAAGTTTTATTCTGAGTTATTTTATTTATAATTGTAATAACAAAATTGAATGGAAGATAAGAGAAGTTAATTAAAGCGAAGACTTACATTCTTTACAATATTAACAGTAACAAAGAGAGAAAATAAAAAAAATAATATAACGGAAATGTATTTCATTTGTGGGTGAAAGGTAATAATGAACGTTTCAAATGACTTTATATTTAAGCAATCTGTACATGCATGAGTTCTTATGTATCTAAAAATTTTATTCGTGTAAGGAATCTTGTGTTATAGCATTGATGATATGATATGTATAGCCTCGTAAAATAAAAATTTATGGCAAGTTAATATTTTAATGAAATATTAATACATACAGAAATATAACGTGACTGCATATGACGTTGATACTCTGAACAAAATATGCTAATGATTTTTTTTAACGTCTCATAGCTATGCAAGCAAGGGAAAAAAAATATTTTTCACATAAAATGAAAATTTATCGCAAATTCATATCGAGCTGCTAATTTAACACACATTGACATCAGCGCAATTCCAAATAATACTGGGATAATGAAAAAATATTCGCCTGTAAAATTTTATTACATATCTCATAACTATGCAAGTAAGGAAAACAATCATTTTTTTTTTTACATGGAATGAAAAATTTTGGCAAATTATTACCCAAATAATGCATTAATAGTATACGTTGAAATTACCTTGACTTCAAATGACACTGAGATAATAGACTAAATATTATCGCATCAGATTTTATTAATATCACATTGTTATGCAATCAAGGACAGTATCATTTTCCCCATCTATATTGATTTGAAATTTTAGATAGCATTTTTTCCCACTTATGAAGCGCGCGATAAACAAATCAACTAGCTTTTTGGTATTTATTTATTTTCCATAATTTGAATTCGAATGAGATATAAAAGCAAAACTCACAGATTTTTAGAATTTGAAAGTCAAAAAAGTGGTGTATTGTTTTTCTTCAGTAATAAAGAATCGGTCTAGAAAAGGTCAATAAAGTAAGTTGCTGTTCTAGGCTTAACAGAATGGTCTACAAATATCGTAGAAACTACTGTTTCAAGCGTGATTCGTAATGTATTTGCATAAGTTAAGTACAGTGCATTGTAATATTAAGATTATTCAAGAGATTTAATTCATATGAGGGGTTGGGTCCAAATCTAGCAGTGCATGCAATACTGTGTGTGCTATATTGGCACTAATCAATTAAAAATCAACTTCTTAACAACTGTCATAAAATTATGTGAACAGAGCAAGAGGTTACCAGATATTACGAAACTTTTATGAGACAGTTGTTAAATTCTTAAATATAATAACTTAATTACTCTATGCTCGTTACAGAAAACCACATGCCATTATTATAATAGACATAAAAATTGGTTGTAAAAGTATTTGCCGAGCGGAACTAATTTTTAAATATGCTCTGTCAAAGTCGGGATCGATTGGGACAAAATTTTTTTTCTGTCTTTACCGCTATTCAGTCTAAGGCAGAGTCTCTCTCATTTTTAAGGATTTGCCAAATTGTCTTGAAAACCTTTCCACAATAGGCAGTTTTCCACTTTAATAAATTTGTTTTAAAGTAAAAGTAAAATATTAGTAGAAATATTAAATTTAGTTAAATGAATTATTTTTACTCTGAATTAATAATACATTGCCTTGAAAATCCTTCCGCGATAGAAATTTTTCCGCCTTACACAAGTGCACGTTTTCATAAATTTGTTTTAAATTAAGAAAAGTAAATGTTAAGATTATTAAGTTTAGTTACGAGAACAACTTTTACTTTGGATTAAAAATATATTGTCTTGAAAATCTTTCCGCGATAGAAAGTTTTCTGCAATAAACAAGTATGTATTTTCATAAATTTGGTTTAAATTAAAAAAAATATTATAAATATTAAATTTCGTTAAAAAAAAATATTTTTACACCCGATTAAAATACATTGGTTTAAAAATCTTTCCGCAATAAAAAAAAATCCGCTTTATAGAAGTGTGTATTTTCACATATTTGTTTTAAATTAAGGGAAAAAAATGCTATGAATATTAAATTTTGTTAAATGATTTGATTTTACTCTAGACTAACAATATATTGCATTGAGACTCTTTCCGTGATAGACAATTTTCCGTCTTACACAAGTCAACATTTTCATAAATTTGTTTCAATATAAAAATTAAATATTATTACACACATTAAATTTAATTAAGTGAATTAAAAACTAAATATTATTGCACACATTAAATTTAATTAAGTGAATTAAAAATTAAATATTATTACACACATTAAATTTAATTAAGTGAATTATTTTTCATCGATTATTAATATATCTGTAAATTAACCTTTTAAAATCCAATGTTTCCAATTCGGAACATAAGTTAAAAAATTTATTAAAAATTAAAATTAAACAAAATTGACCTGAAAAATAATCAGAAATAGTAAAAAGATGACTTTATTTCTTGAAATAAAAGTTACATTCCTATCATTAATGAGAAAATGTGCAGTGATTAAAAATATGACATATGACAACCGGAAAATGATCAGACATAAAACGGATTTTTTGAAATAGATTTTTCGAATTAGATAACTTGATTTTTTTAAATTGAAGTTACATTCCTATAATTTATGGGGAAATGCACAAAAATCATAAAAATAACCATTGACCACAGGAAAATGACTACCGGAAGTGACTAATGCTCCCAATTGGGAACATTCTGAAAATTATATATATTTTTTTTCCACCATGTTAATGACTAATATTCTTTAATAAAAGCTTTAGACGGCATAATGTGCAAAAAAATAATCTAAAATATGATTGGATCAGAATTTGGCCTGTTAAAGATTAAAAAAATTATTCAACTAAAAATGAACTTCTTAGTAATTATCTTAAAATTATGTGAACGCTGCAGCGGTTTACCAGATAGTATGAGACAATTGTTAAATTCATCATCTTGATATAACTTAATTACTCTACTCTCGTTACAGAAACCACGTACCATTATTTTAATTTGCATAAAAATTAGTCGGAAAGGTATTTGCTTGGAGAGTTCAGCTAATCTTTAAGTAAATTCTTTCAAAAACGGAATCGATAGAGACCAATTTTTTTTTCTGTCGTAGGCAGGATTTCGTCTCAGGAAGAGTTTAATTTATTTGCATAGGTTTGCAAAATGCCTTGAAAATCTTTCCGCGATAGACGATTTCCTGCCTTAAACAAGTGTGTATTTTTATAAATTTGCTTTATATTAAGAAAAAAAATATTATAACTATAAAATTTCGCTAAGTAAATTATTTCTACTCTGGATTGCATTGTATTACATTGCCTTGAAATTCTTTCCAAGATATACATTTTTCCGTCTTAGACAAGGGAGCATTTTTTTAATACGTTTTAAATTAAAAATTAAATATTATGACAAATATTAAATTTAATCAGGTAAATTATTTTATCTCTCGAATAATAATGTATTTGTAAATTAAAATAACTTTATTTAAATAAAAATCAACTTCTTAAAAACTGTCATAAAATTATGTGAACAGAGCAACAGTTTACCTGATATTACGAAACTTTTATGAGACAGTTGTTAAATTCTTAAATATAATATCTTAATTACTTTAGGCTTGTTACATAAAAACACATACTATTATTTTAATTGCCATAAAAATGGGTCGAAATGATATTGTTTGCAGAGCAGAACTAATCTATGTCAATGAACTATGTCAATAGCGAAATCTATTGGGACCATTTTTTATTTTTATTTTCTTTTTTGTTTTTTTTTTTTTTTTTTTTTTTGTAGTAAACAATATTTTGTCTAAGGCAGAGTTTACTTTATTGCATAGATTTTCCAAAATCTCTTTTAAATTATTTGTGCCATTTACAGTTTTCCGTTTTACATAAGTATTTTTTTTTCATAAGTTTGTTTTAATTTAAAAATAAAATATTATTACAAACATTAAATTTACTTAAACAAATCATTTTTACTATCGATTAATAATCTATTTGAAAAAATAATTAACCCTTTTCAATTAAAATTCAACTTCTTAACAACTATCATAAAATTTTGTAAACGCTGCAACATGTTGCGAAAGTTTTATTAGGCAGGGCAGGGGTTAAATTCTTAAACATGATAACTTAATAACTCTAGGCTCGTAACAGAAAATATATACCAATACCTGAATAGCCATAAAAATTAGTCGTAAAAGTATTTGTTCTTAGAGCGGAAATAATGTTTAAATAAACTCTATCAACCGCAAAGTTGATAGGAACTGAAATTATTCTCTGTCATAAGTAGTATTTTGCCTAAGGCTGAGTATACTTTATTTATGGGGATTTCTGTAAATTTCCCTGAAAATGATTGCGCGATGGGTAGTTTTGTGCCTTACAGAAGTTTATGTTTTAAACTGAGTTTAATTGTATTTTCACAGAGTGGTGTGTTTTCAGTATTTTTCTCTGAAAAAAATAGACGCTTTCAATCGTGACGTAAGTTATGATGTCTTAGTTGGAAACTGAAAAAAAAAAAAAAAAAAAAAAAAAAAAAAAAAAAAACGGTTTTTAGTGCTGTATTGTTATTCAGTATTATAACCCAATTTTATAGCTGTAAATAGCCATTAGTGCCTCAATACATGGTAGAATTTTTCGCGATTTATATTTTATAAGATATAATACACAGAACTCATTTCTTTGATTTCAGTGATGTCACACTGAAAACGTGTACTGATGAATTAATTTGATAAAGTGCGGATCTAAAGACCCTTTAAGAGGAGTGAGGTATTACAAACTTCCATATAAAGAATGATTTACAGTCCACCAATAAAAAGCACAATCCAACATTACCTATATAGTCAACTGTTAAGGCCCCTGTCCTCGCTCGAGGAAACGCTCGCGAGCTAATGCTATTCCTATGGGGAAGCATTTTTCTAATAACTCTTTCGCATTTTGACATTTTTAAATATTTTTTTTTTTTGCGTTGGATAGCTGTGGTGCATGCCGACAGTGCACCTTTTTTACTTTTTCGATTTTGGTTGCAGATATTTTTTATAAAGTTAGTTTCACTTTCAAAACCGGTTTCGAAACTGAAAGTGCTTTAAAAAATATATCTGCAACCAAAATCGAAAAAGTAAAAAAGATGCGCTGTCGGCATGCACCTCAGCTATCCAATGCAAAAGAAATTATTCAAAAATGTCAAAATGCGAAAGAGTTATTAGAAAAATGCTTCCCCATAGGAATAGCATTAGCTCGCGAGCCTTTCCTTGAGCGAGGACAGGGACCTTAAACATTTACAGGAAACTGTTCAGCCATATGACCATTTTTTAAAAATACGGTTACATAATATTAGTTTAATTATGTTCTGACCACAAAATGGGCAATAATATGATCAGAATAGCGTTAAATTACGGTTGATTAACAGTCTTCGATTAAAACGGTCAATTGTCTGGACAAAATGCTGCAAACTTTTATCGGTGTAGGTGTTCTCTCTCTATATATATAGAGAGAGAGAGAGAAAGAGAGAGAGAGAGATTTTCATTCTAATCACTTATAATAAAAATAATCAGTTTTCTGTAACCATTCACACACTATTAGTTTAATATTCTATGTTACAACTAATTTCAGTTATTAACTCTCTAATATCCATGGTAGAAGTTATGCTCCCAACAGTATTCTCGATTAATTGCATTTTTAAACCAATTACTTCATTTCACATCAGCGATTTTAAAAAAATCAGGAATTTAAAATAAAAATGTTTATTTTAATTATTAGGAGATATTTTGTTACTGAGTAAACCACCGAAATTTAAATTTTCTGGTATGAATTAGGATCATCCAACCTCAAAATTATACAATTTCTGGAAAGTATTTTACCCTGAAAATTAGAGGGTTAACAAACATTTATTCATTAGTTATGGAAGGTTTGTATACAGCAGTAGTACCCACCCTTTTATTGGTCACGTTCCATCGAAATGTTTGTAAAATTACGATGCCCTGCGGCCCCGATTCTGTAATATATGTTTTTTATTGTTTAAAAAGGTGAAGTCAATTCATACTGTAGAAGTGAAACATAGTTTTGACAATATTTATCTGATTCACATTTTTAACTTATAAAAAAGTTTAATCGTCTGTCACAAATGTAATTTAACATAATTCTATTAATGGAATTACGCCATAAAATGTATATATATATGTATATATATATATATATATATTATCTGAAATTTCATGAATATGTTTTTTTAAGCAACAGGTGCATAATGTATAATTAAAAAAACAATAAACATTGAAATATTAATATGAAACAATATGAACAGTCTCCAGCAGAATATAAACCATTACTCATCATGCAAACCATCATGCAAACCATCACTCAACCATACTCGGAATGGCTCGTTACATTCCCCCACCATTTAAATATAAAGTATCATCATCAGGTTTTGTAAAATGAGACAATTTGGCCTATATTTTAAAACAAGTATATATATATATATATATATATATATACAGGGTGAGCAAAAAGTCCGTAAAAACTTTAAAAATTCATAAAAATCGAAAAAATAACCGAAATGAAAAACGGTTTGCAGGGTTAGTATCTATAGGTCACGGGGATTTTTTTAAGACATGAAAAAAAAATTCAAAAAACATCCAATAGGTGGCGCTGACGTACCCAAATCAAAGAAAAGATACCCAAATAAAGAACAGAATGTTTCCTCAAACCGCCGAACAAGCTTTATGAGGCCTGCCGCTGTTAAAGGCCCCTTTCCCGTCCTCAAATCCTTTTGAAATCAGAATTTACGCAAAGTAATAGTCGCTGATTCCTTGTTCATGTAAAATAACTTCACCAACAAAGCTTTGTCCTTCGCAGTGAGCATCCTTGATCAAGTTCACGGCTCACAACGGTGAACTAGTTGTGGATTAGGAGCGCAAGCTCTTATAACCGGTTCATTTGCATATTTCCGCGGAAATCGCAAGTACCAGCGCCATCTGTCGGCTGTTTTTTGAATTATTTTTTATTTCTGTCTCAAAAAAAGAGATGATTTGAAAGATAAATTTCAAAAAATGCCGATAGAGGGCGCTTTAGACTTTGGAGCAACGAACAACTATTTTTTGCCGTCTATTTTTTGCATCTCATTAAATGTTTTCGTAAGCTTAGACTCAAACTTAAATTTTGAGCTTAAAATCTGAAAATGGGAGTGGTTAAATAGCACAAACTGAACTGTGTTCAGAGGGTTCAAATTTCAAATGATTATAAAAAACGGAAAAATTGGTTCATTGATTTGCGGTTTTCACTAAAACTATTCTTTATGTCGGTATTTTATTAAAAATAAATTATAAAGATAATTTTCAAAAAATGCCGATAGAGGGCGCTTTAGACTTTGGAGTATCGAACAACTCTTTTTTGGCGTTATTTTTTGCATCTTATTATATGCTTTCGTAAGCTTAGTCTTAACCTTAAATTTTGAGCTCAAATCTGAATAGTTGGGAGTGGTTAACTAGACAAACTGAAAAGTGTTCAGAGGGTTCAAATTTCAAATGATTATAAAAAACGGAAAAATTGGTCGATTCGTTTGCGGTTTTCGCTAAAATTAATTTTTAAATGAGCATTTTCTTGAAAATAAATTTTAAAGATAAATTTCGCAGCGCCTTAGACTTTGGAGTAGCGTACAACTATTTTTAACTGTTATTTTTTTAATCTCATTAAATGCTTTTAAATGCATAAACTTAAATTTTAGGCTCAAATTCTGAATCGTTGGGAGTGTTTAAGTAGCGAAAAATTGAATTATGTTCGAGGAGGGGAAAGGGTTAAATTTCAACTCCTGAAGACACTTCAATTTGCGCTACTTAACTACTCCTAATTATTTAGATTTTGATCTCAAAATTTAAGTTTAAATCGAAGCTTTCGAAAACATGCAATAAGTTTTTGCAAGCATTTAATTAGAACAAAAAAATTATGGTTAAAATTAATTGTTGGTTACTCTGAAGTTTAAGGCGCCCTCTAATGGAATTTTTTGAAATTTATTTTTAAAATTTATTTTCAAGAAGATACTGACTTAAAGAATAGTTTTATTTTAAACCGCAAACGAATCGACAAATTTTTCTATTTTCTATAATTATTTTAAATTTGAACACCCCCCCCCCCCCTTTAAACACATTTCAGTTTGTGCTACTTAACTATTTCCTATTATTCAGATTTCGAGCTCAAAATTAAAGTCTAAGCTTTCGAAAACATTTAATGAGATGCAAAAAATAACGGCAAAAAATAGTTGTTCGTTACTCCAAAGTCCCTCTATCGACCCTCTATCGACATTTTTTGAAATTTATCTTTATAATTTATTTTTAAGGAAATACCGACATAAAGAATAGTTTTAGTGAAAACCGCGAATCCATGAACCAATTTTTGCGTTTTTTATAATCATTTGAAATTTGAGCCCTCTGAACACAATTCAGTTTATGCTACTTAACCACTCCCAATTTCAGATTTTGAGCTCAAAATGTAAGTTTGAGTCTAAACTTACGAATACATTTAATGCGATGCAAAAAATACCGGCAAAAAATAGTTGTTTTTTACTCCAAAGTCTAAAGCGCCCTCTATCGGCATTTTTTGAAATTTATCTTTTTAATTTAATTTCAAAAAAATGCCGACAAATAGAATAATTTTAGTGAAAACCGTAAATCAATCGACCGATATTTCCATTTTTTAAATTTATTTGAAATTTTGGTCCCTAAACTTTAATGGCGGGTATCTCCATTGGAAAACTTTTGGGACCCTTGGTCTCCTATTTAATATTGTTTGTCTTGATGTGTACTATCACCCCTCTTTTATTGTAAAAAAATTTGGAATCACCCTGTATATATATATATATATTACATATGAACTTACCTATTGGTAAAGAAAATTGATATAAGGTCTATATATTTATCTTCACAAAATGTCTCAGAGTCGCTCAAACTTAAAGTTAAAATTTATAACATTGGTGCACTTTTTAAATCATTTTTTTAACTTATTGAGAGAAGTTAGAAATGGCTATAGGACAGCTAATATGTTAAAGTAACGTAAATTATCTTAGAAACTACTAACGACATTCACTTGATTTTTCTTTTTTTTTTTTTTTTTTAATAAACATAATTTTACGATTTTTTTTTCAAAACCATTAGCATTATTTTGTCAAAATAATTTTTATGTATTATAATTAGATTTTTTTTTCAAAATTGTTTTAAGCCTTTAAAAGTTATTCTCATACATGTGACATTAATTTATGAATACTATAAATAAAATAATGTTATGGATAATAATACTCTATCGTATGAATATAATAATAATTTGCAAATAATAAGGTGTTCTGGTGTAATAACGCCAAGTGCTAATATTACATATAAACTATGAAATAATCCGGTAAATGACACCTATGGGTTCTGCGCAGAAAGTCTCTGGGTCATATAAAACGTAAACAACAGCTTAAAGTTAATTTGTTTAATTGAAGTCTAAGTTTTATCTGTCCGCTTTCTCAGAGTTCGTTTATCGAAATTTTACAAATTTAACCTTTAACCGATGTGACAGAAATTGTAACGTAACTAATATGAAACAGTCTGTGAGACCGCATCGTCAAAAGATGAATAAAAGGCGTGAATAACTCATAGGCTGTTCTTTTTGTACTAAACTTTTTGTACAGAATATTATAATTAAAATTCATATATTTTAAAGTCTCTGGGGATAGTCCTAAATTTCCAATTGAAACAAAATTTTGGCATGTTTGTAGTTAAATTGAAACTTACAGATTAAACTAAAAAAAAAAAAAAAAAAAAAAAAAAAACAGTGGTCTTTGAGACGGCTAACATTAGTTAAAGGTTAAATGGCGATTAGAGATTAAAACTCATAGAGCACTAAACTTTTTGTACAGGATTAATTCTATTTGAATTCTATTCAAATTTTCTAACGATATTTTTCTAACGAGACTAATTTTGTAAGAGAACTCCAAACGAAACGGAATTTAAGTTGTAGCTATAGTTAAACTGGAAATTGAAAGTTAAAATCTGAAATATGAAAAAAAAACAGAGTTCAGCGAGATCGCTAACAGCATTTAAAGGTTAATTGTGTTCCTAATATAGTGATAATGAAATATAACCACATGAATCATGCATAAATTTTAATAAGAGATCTCATAGGGATGTTGATTTTTCTCAAAAAATTATTTAATTAGTTAAAAATACCAATTTATTAAATCATGTTTTATTTAACGCCGACATTTTAATGTTAAGTTTGCGCGAATCCGCATTAGGGTGGAGATTACGGGTTAAAAACTATCAATAAGACTTCTAAAACAGCGTTGATAAAAATATTTATTAAACATAACTCGAGTTATTATAAATTTTCACATGATAATAAATATTACTTTAAAAATGGGTAAAAGCGTGCAATGTTTATTACAATTATATTTAAGCAGGAGCTTTTAAGCAAAGAGAAGCTCATACTGTTACATTATATTGAGGCTCCCCCTCTCACCTTTATCTTTCAGTTTCACAAAAAATTGAATATTTTCTGACACATAGAATGCGTTTATGGAAGCATAAATATTGATTTAGATAAACACAGCTAAAACCGTGTAATGTTTCTAATAATTCCATTTAAGCGGTGCTTTTTTTAAGCAAAATAGAAGCTCAAGGCCTGATATTCTTTTGCCTCCAATCCCACCTTTCTTTCTTTTTCTTACACTTTCACAAAAATGAACATTTTCTATAGTGTAGAACGCACTTTATCAATTTCTAGGGCTGTAGAGTTTGTATTTTTAGAATTGGGCAATCTACATGGGATTATCTTATTTTATTTTATAGTTTTGTTTGCATGACGTTATTACCCACATAGGTGGGTAATAACGCCAAATAGCATTGGCCAAGAAATCAAGTCATTACATTTTATTAATTCATATCTGTTAAGTTATTTTTCTTATATATATAACCAATGAATTGCTGTATCAAATGCTATATTTGTTCGAAAATTACAATCTAAAACTAAGCCGTGAAAATTGGTTGAATCTTAACGTGACGTTATTATCCCAAGATACCTTACATTAAATTTCTAATATCATTTATAAATAATACTCAATAATAGTACCCCAGTAATATTGTATTGTATTAATTAAATATTAATTATTTCTATACAAGTATCACATTGATGACGTTGTTTTATTTAATGCACATTTAATTTTACACACACGTATCATTTCTCATGTTCTTCGTAAAAACTACTCTTTAAATTATAAGAAAAAAATAATTTCCACTACCACAATTACGCAAATAAAATTATGTCCCTTTCAACTTATAAAATTACCTCAATTAAAAATCTATCGCTAAACGACCGTCGTAAAAATGTTAACGATGCGACAATTTATGCGATATCAGCAACCTCACTTTTACGAGACAGGGGATAGCTTCTTAAATAGTGTAATTACTCCGAACTTATTTTATAAAACCACACATTAGTACCTTAATAACCATAAAAACGGATTTAGAAATTTTCTATTTGTAAAAGGAAACTAATGTTGCTTTTAACGAGTGATATATTCAACCGATTTCTCAGGGGAAAGGGAGGAGATGGAATAATTCGATCGTTAAAAATGAGTGTGAAAAAACTCTTCTTTAGAAAAAGAGATTTCCAGAGAGTTCGTTCCAGTTTGTTCCAGAGAGCTTGTCACAAGCTTGGTGGAAACACTGCTTACGTTCATGTAATCATATTTTCTGAGGAAATATTCAAAATTATTTTTATCGAACCAATTACACGTTGTGATTTATATCCTGGAAAAGGTAATTGGTCTAAATTGTGATTTTAAAATTTTCGTTGATGAGTCAGTCAATGGACTAATGTTTCATTAAGAAAAGAAAATTGATTTATACTACTTGAAATATTACAAAGTTATAAAAAGATTTGGACGTGTACATTTTGCCGATTTAGATTTTGGAAATATTCTGAAAAGAACGCATTGCTGATATGTTTTATTTAATGTGCATAAATTTGCAAATACATGTAATTTCTTACATATTCTGCAAAAAACACTCTTCAAATTGCAAGAAAAAAAATTTAACCACTACATTTACGTAAATAACATTATTTTTCTTTCAACTAATAAAATTACCTCAACTAAAATTCTATCACTGAATGACCGTCGTAAAAATATTAACGATGCGACAATTTATGTGATATCAGCAACTTCACTTTCACGAGACAAGGGATAGCTTTTTTAAATGTGAAAATATTCTGAACTTATTTCATAAAACCACATATTAGTACCTGAATAACCATAAAAACGGATTGGGAAACTTTCTACTCGTAAAAGGAAACTAATGTTGCTTTTAACGAGTGGTGTGTTCAAATGAATTTTTCTTGGGGGGGGGGGGGCAGGAAAGATGGAATAATTTGAACGTTCAAAATGAGTGTAAACCTGCTGATCTTAATATATATATATATATATATATATATATATATATATATATATATATATATATATATATATATATTTGGAACATGCAGTTTGAGACTGCTTGTCACAAACTTGATGGAAACACTATTTAAGTTAGTGTAATCATATTTTCTGTGGAAATATTCAATATTATTTTATTGAACTAATTATGCGATATCATTTATATCTTGGAAAAGGTAATTCGTCTAAATTGTGATTTTAAAATTCTCATTTATGAGTCATTCAATGTACTAATTTTTCATTAAGAAGTAATAGTTGATTTATGCTACTTGAAATATTACAAAATTATATAAAAACTTAAACATGTATATTTTGCCAATTAAAATTTTTGAAGTAAAACTACAAGGTGTTTCAAAAATGACCGGTATATTTGAAAAATGAATAAAAACTATACGGGCAGCTATAGAAATACACCATCTGTTGCAATATGCTTGGATAACAGTAAATTTTCAGGCAGACAAGCTTTCGAAATTACTTACAATTTTCAACAACAGATGGCGCTGCAGCCTATAAAAATCTATAGTACGATATTTTCCACATATCCACCATGCGCAGCAATAATATGGCGTAGTCTCTAAAAGAAATTACCAGAAACCTTTGTAAACGTGTCAGGCGGGATTGCTTCACATGCAGAATAGATGTACTGCTTCACTTGTTCAATTGTTCCTGGATTGTGGCGGTACACCTAATTTACTGTTGTCCCAATCATATTGCAACAAACGGTGCGTTCCTATCGCTGCCCATTTAATTTTTATTGATTTTTCAAATATACCGGTCATTTTTGAAACACCCTGTAAATGTTATTAAATAAACAGCGATAACTGAAACTATTTCAGAAGCATTTCAATTAAGTTTTTACCAAATATACGACTTTGATATTGCTGTCAGGAATGTATTTTAACATAGGAATACATTTTAACTGTTAATGCAATAAGGCTATAGAAAAGAATATTATACATCACTTAAACACAACTGATACAATGGTCTGCATATTTATTTTCATAAAATGATTTGAACAGACGCTCAATCATTATCGCCCTATTGCTGGTGTCACCTGTAGGAAACACTCTATTAAATTTAATTTACTGCTTCTAGAATTATTAAAATTACGACTTTTTAAAAAAATAATGAGTGAATGCAGCAAACATCAATATGTAGATTAATACATCTTTGGAGATGTTTTATTGTAATTTAATTAGATTTTTGTGGATCCGTAAAATTTGTATCAATATAACATATATTGTATAATATATTGTATTGTATCAATATAACATTAATTTGCAAATAATATATTTACTTTCTAATATCATTTATAAATGATACTCCATAATAGTACGTAATAATATTGTATTGAATCAATATACTATTAATTACATATATCCAAATATCACATCGTTGATATGTTTTATTTAATGCACATAAATTAATATATCACGTATAATTTCTTACGTACTCTGCAAAAACTACTCTTTAAATTATAAGAAAAAAATTTAATTTTTACTACCACATTTACGCAAATAAAATTATTTTTCTCTCAACTAATAAAATTACCTCAATTAAAAATCTATCGCTAAATGATCGTTGTAAAAATGTTAACGATGCGACAATTTATGTGATATCAGCAACTGCATTTTTACGAGACAGGGAATAATTTCTTAAACAGTGTAATTGCTTCGAAATTATTTTTAAAAATCACATATTAGTACCTTAATAAAAATAAAAACGGATTCGAAAATTTTCTATTTGTAATCGGAACCTAATGTTGCTTTTAACGGGCGATGTGTTCAAAACATTTCTCTGCGAGAGGGGGGGGGGGGGGCAGGAAAGGTGGAATAATTTGATCGTTCAAAATGAATGTGAACCAGATCTTCTTTTTAAAAAAGAGAAAGAGATTTCGAATAGGCTGTTCCAGACAGCTTGTCACATGCTTCTTGGAAACACTGCTTAAGTTCATGTAATCATATATTTGAGGAAATGTTCAAAATTATTTTTATCGAACGAATTACACGTTGTCATTTATATCCTGAAAAGGTAATTCGTCTAAATTGTGATTTTAAAATTTTCGTTGATGAGTCAGTCAATGGACTAATGTTTCATTAAGAAGAGAAAATTGATTTATACTACTTGAAATATTTCAAAATTATAAGGTACCCTGGGGTAATAACGCCACGTTAAGGTTCTACCAATTTTCACGGCTTAGTTTTAGATGGTATTTTTCAAACAAATATAGGATCTGATACAGCAACTCATTGACTATCTATATAAAATAAAATAATTTAACAGATATGTATTCATAAAATGTAATGGCGTTTTTTCTTGACCCATGCTATTTGGCGTTATTACCCACCTATATGGGTAATAACGCCATGCAAACAAAACTATGAAATAAGATGGAATAATTGCATGTAGATAGCCCAATTCTAAAAATACAAACTCTACAAAATTAGAAATTGACAAATTGCATTCTAAGTTATTGAAAATGGTCAATTTTTGTGAAACTGTAAGAAATATAAAGGTGTGGTGTGGGAGGGGGGGATGAGGCAAATGAATATCAGACCGTGAGATTCCTTTTGCTTAAAAAGGACCGTTTGAATAGAAATATGAGAAATATTGTACAGTTTTAACTGTGTTTATTAGAATCAGTATTTAGGATGTAGCTCGGCCACTGTAGGGAATCAACCGGGGTATTAATGTCAAGGATTGGCGTTATTACCCCGGTATAGTTTTTGCGCAGTACATTTTAAATTACAAATTATCTCGAGAAGATATCCAAAATCTTCAACAACATTTTAAAAGTACATGAAATGCACTACAAATTTATGTAATTAACAAAGTATTTCCGGATAAAAAGATAGTCTTCACATATACAAAACGTATCTCGCAAATTTTAGATCAAGCGTTAATTTTAGTTGTTTGTAAAAACAATAAGACCTAAAAATGAAACAAATTAACTTGAAGCTTTTTTTGTGATTTATATAACTCAAAACGCTTCTGCGCAGAGCACATGGGTGTCATTTACCTGATTATTTCATAATTATGCAAAATATAAGCACTTGGCGTTATTACCCCAGGGTACCTTATAAAGATTTGGACGTGTACATTTTGCCGATTTAGATTTTTGAAATAATTTGAAAAGAACGCATTGCTGATATGTTTTATTTAATGCGCATAAATTTGCAAATCACATGTAATTTCTTTCGTATTCTGCAAAAAATACTCTTCAAATTGCAATACAAAAAAACAATTTTAACCACTACATTTACGTAAATAACATTATTTTTCTTTCAACTAATAAAATTACATCAATTAAAATTCTATCGCTAAATGACCGTCGTAAAAATATTAACGATACGACAGTTTATGCGATATGGGCAACTTCACTTTTACGAGACAAGGGATAGCTTTTTAAAATGTGAAATTATTCTGAACTTATTTCATAAAACTACATATTAGTACCTTAATAACCATAAAAACGAATTGGGAAACTTCTACTTGTAAAAGGAAATTAATGTTACGTTTAACGAGTGATGTATTCAACCGATTTCTCTGGGAGAACGGGGGGGGGGGGGAATGGAATAATTTGATCATTCAAAATTAGCGTGAACCACCTCCTTTTTAGAAAAAGAGATATCTGTACCAGACTGTTCAAGACAGCTTGTCATAAGCTTATTGAAAACACTATTTAGGCTCGTGTAATCACATTTACTGTGGAAATATCCTAATTATTTTTATCGAACCAATTACGCGATGTCATTTATATACTGGAAAAGGTAATTCGGCTAAATTGTGATTTTCAAATTTTCGTTTTATGAGTCATTTAATGTACTAAAGTTTCATTAAAAAATGAAAGTTGACTTATTAAGCTTGAAATATTCCAAATTTATACAAGGATTTAGACACGTATATTTTGACGATTAAAATTTTTGAAATAAACTAAAACATGTGTTAAATAAACTGCGATAATTGATTCGATTTCAGAAGCATTTCAGTTAATCTTTCCCGAAATATGCGACTCTAACATTGCTGTCATATTTCAATTAAATGAATCTAATTCTATGCAGCATCTTAAATTTTTTATGCATCAAGCTAAAATCTCAATTTGAATTAAAAGTAATAATAAAATTAATCGCAAATCTTAAAATCAGCCAAATAAAGTTAGTATCAGATTTTTTTATAACAGATTATTTAGATATTTTACTGATAACACTAAAAAGAAGTTTTATGTGAAAAATATCTGTTACATATACGAACAAATTTTTTAATGTCTCATAACATATACGTTAATATTACGTGTATGCCACAAATAAATAGCCGAAGAAATCGCTAATGATTATTCTATTTAATGAAGACTATAATTTTCTGTGAATTAAAAAAGCGTAGTTTGTTTACATGTCTGTTAGATTTTTGTTATTTTATGTCATTTCATAATTTTACTTACTTTTATGAAGTGTCAATTTCGTTATTTAATAATAATTAGACACAAATCATAATATATTTATATTGTTATAAGTGGAAACTGATTAATTTCGTTTTACAGGTCTGCACCACGTAAAAGTGTAATACCGTAACATTCGCAGATTTGACATTCGCGATTTTTGATAGTTTGCTAAAAAAATGAAATATTCCGAATACTTAACTTACTTATTCGCGAATTTTGTTTCATTAAGAATATAATCTATATTATAAAATTTCTTTGTTTTGCCAGTTCCATAAAACTATTTGGCTCGGAACAGCTCCATTTTACAGTAGATTTTTCAACTTTTGTATTTAAGCAAAATATAGATTAGTAATTCCGTGAAATCCAAAACATTAACTGATGCTAAGACTAAAAAAAATATTCAAAATTGTCTAAAATTTAAAATTTATATTACAGCAAATTTTTCTGCAAAAACTATAGGATAAATTTTAAAACTTCAACATTAACTTCTTGAGAAAACAATAGAATGCGCTACTTAATTAATAAATGGTGAGAAATCACAAATTCAAAAGAAAATTGGAGACTGAAATTTTTCCTTCTGTAGAAATCCATAAATAAGAGATCTCATCTGACAAAATATCGTAAATCAATAATTTTCTTGGAAATTAACAAGAAAATAAACCTGATATAATATGTTTATAATTATTCACATTTAATTATAGCATGTATTTGTTAAAGCTCAACCCTTCACTGCACCATGTGCTACATCTGGCACATACCTAAAAACAATATAACTCTCATTAGGTACAATGAATTCGGCCAATATGGTCACTGTAACTGACCAAGAACAGTCTAAAGAAAGAAATAATACTTATTTTGTCCATGTCAGATGGCTGGATTTGACACAGAAATTAAAGTTTCTTCTTTAGAAATAAACGAACAGACAAAGAAACAAAAAAAAAGGTCAAAAGGCAAAATTTACTTTTATTATTTTTATTGAATACTTAAAAATATTAAAATATAGAATGTTTCAGAGTGTTATGCAGATAAAATTATTTAATTTAAACCCATTTAGTTGCAAAATACAGCAATACATTATTTTAAAACCCTAATTGTGTATATAGGGCACACGCCATAAAATAACAAATTTTAGTTGAAAATCTGAATTTTTTTAAAATTTTAGTCCCATTTTTACACCAACACGTAGATGTAAAATAATTGTTATATATATATATATATATATAACCATTAAATAATACTACTATTCAACATTTACAATGAATATAGAATAACCCAACATATAACAAATTTAAACAAGATAGATATGCATACAGTGCGTAATAAAATCGTACAGTGAAGGTTAATAACTATTATTTTATTTTTCAGTTACTTTTCCTATTACGCCATGAAATAACAAATTTTAGTTGAAAATTTGATTTTTTAAAAATTTTAGTCCCATTATTGCACCAACACGTAGATATAAAATAATTGTTATACATACATATATATATATATATATATATATATACATATTACAAATTTTAAAATTTTTTCGCCCAAACTAACCTTTATACTATCTTAATTTTCTTATAATAATATTCCGTACTTACTTCAAATTATTAAATTAAAATCTTGTTTCTAGATCTAATCTGTTAATCTTTATGCAGACGATATAAAATCGTAATTTGCCTTAAAAAACATTATTCCAGTATGCGTAAATTTAAAAAGATGGCTCTAACTTAAAAATATTCTTAATTAAACTTTATTTCTTAATATTCCAAATAAAACTCATTTCTTCTGTGTTTTTATCAACCCTTTTTAAGAAAGTCTTATTAAATGTATTCCAAAACCATACCTTTCAAAAAATATCATTATTTTATTTTATCTATTTATTTATTTTCCCTCCGTCAACCTTTGATAGTTTGCATATCAATAAATTCATTTCTTTTCTTTTTCTCTTAAAATTAATCATCTATGAAAATCGTCTGCCTAAGAAATTCTGAGTCGATTATAAATTGTTTAAATAATATTTTTTTTAAATAAAATTATCGTCTGTGGAAAATAGTCTCGTAGCTGGACAAGAATTCTGTTTACATAAAAGAATGATGGTTTGAGATTAGAGAATATTCTAGAATTTTCTTTTTAGATTTAAAAGGGGAAGCTCGAGAGGTGGTAAGGGAGATGAGATGAAGGATTCTTAGGTGCGCTCTTGCATGAGTACGACTTCATGTAATAAAGCATGGAATATTTTTTGGATGTGTCGGTAAAATATCGTCTGCAATAGGAGCTTTTAGCTCTATTATAGCTACAGTTCAATAAAATGAACTTGCAGCATCCAAGGAGTGATTATTTTGACCTTCTACATTTATTTATTTTGCTTTTTTCTCGCTGGCCATGACTTCTGTGCAGAGCAAGGGAAACCTGGCGATGATGTTTCTGCCCCCCTAACTTCAAAATGTCACATATACATATAACCATTAAATAATACTACTATTCAACATCTACAATGAATATAGAATAACCGAATATATAACAAATTTAAACAATATAGATATACGTACAGTGCATAATAAAATCGTACAGTGAAGGTTAATAAATATTATTGTACATTTGAATTATTTTTTCTGTTAGAGTAAAATCTTAAAACTAATCCGCTTTTTTGTATGGGAAGATAGTATCAAAATTCACGAATATTTTTGTGAATCATACTCTCACTAATATTAATGGATTTCTTTAATATCATAAATCTTTGCTCAAAAATTCTTATTTCAAACAATAAAAATAATCCTTAATTAAGATACAGTTGTCAAAAAAATGTATTTTTAATAACATGTGTTCCTGTGTCAGAATGCATAAGAACTAAAATTGTCAAGAATTAAAAGCAAAATTGCAATAAAATTAACATTTATAATCACGTGTTATCATATGATGTCAGACTTACTCTCAAACATATGTTTTCTTTATAATATAGATTTCTAAACTGCAAAGTTACATTGATTCAAAGAAACAGGCATTGAAAAACAGCACTCATAAAAATATCTACAGCCCAACTTTTTATGGGATATAATAAAAACAACCAATAAAAAATTTTTGAGACAATGCTTCAAATCTTGACAATATTACTTAATTACTCTTGTCTCATTACAGAAAACCGCAAACCGTTATTTTAAATGCCATATAAAATGTGTTAGAAATTTTTTGTAGTTGCGGAAGAGAGTTAATTTATCTTTAGCGAGGGATGTTTTTATTCGATTTTTCTGCGAAAAAGAAATTAAAAAATTTAATAAGTTTTAATGAGGGTGCAATAGCTTTTAAAAAATATTTGGATATAATGATGTTATCAGTTGCTTCATGTAAATTATGAAATGGCTTCAAAGTTTGGAATAAGAATAATTTTATTATTGCATTTTCCAGGTGAAGCCATAGGAGTAATAACGTGTTAAACTAAATGTTAAACTAATAATAAATATAAAAATAAAGTAATAATAAAACTAAAAATAAAGTACTAAATGGTAAACGTATTAAACTAATTAAAACGAAAATGGATTAAAATGTAATTTTTAAAAGATAATTTATGAGAATTATTGCTTCCATATACTTTCATTCATTTAATTGCTAATTTATTTCAAAACTAAAATTTATTTTATAATTTTTTAATGTTTTTTAACTATGGCAAAAAGTATAAAAATCTTATTTTCTTTACAGTTTTTTTTCATTTAAGCTCTGGACATAAGTTAAGTAGCTCAATCCTTTTTTTTTTAATTTAGGAAAGACTGGAAAAAAATCAGAGTTTTGCCAATAGATTGCAATTAATGCTCTTGAAATGCTTACAAATTCCCTTCAAACAGATATAAGAAAGAGGTGTGAAAAAATCAGTTGCGAACAGTTTTCAGGTTAAATGTATTTTTCAGATGCATTCTGTAAGATTTCCTCAATTAAAACATATCTTAGAATTTAAATAAATAGTTCTTAAGTAATGCAGAAATATCGAGTTTTTATCACTAGCTTAAAATTTTTTCAGCAGTTTTTGATGTAAAATTAACCATGCGCTATATTTTAAAAAGTGACTATGTGAAGAGGCTTGATCAAATCAATACAAGTGAGGATTATCCAGATGGTCAAAGTTCCCTTAATTAACTGTTTTCTGAAATATTTTTATTATACAGTGTACATAATGAATGATTAACGGTTACATGTCTAAAATAATGTAAATTTTATTGTGTAAATCTACAGTAAAATGACATGGTATGAAGGAAAATGTTTAGAACTGATTAAAAGAAATTGTGATATGCGAATCTCTTTGAGGTAATTTATAATATTAGATTCTCCCACCCCGGTTTCTCGAGAATTAAAGAGCGCTGTGTAAAATCCGTCGAACCTACAACATATATAAAAATAATCAAAATCTGTAATTATCAGGGTTGGCTCGCTATTTGTTATTCCCCTCCCACCCCCCTAAAAAAACATCATCTGTAGATATGATATTTGGCATGATCTTGATAAAATAAATGAGTTTTAAACGAAATTTAAAAAGCGAACTTTGTTCTAAAATTTTGTTTCTATTAATTTCTAAACTTTCGCATTTTTGTCTTTTCATATTTTACTGTTGTAGTAAATAATTTATGTTTTCATCATACATTAAATGTGGTATTTTTACAATAAAATTTTTCAAAAACGAAAAGATTTCTAAAATTTTGGTCAAATGTATATCATTTATTTTATGATGTAAATTTTAAAAATGTGTTTTTTAAAATTAATTATAATATACAAATTAATAAAATTTACCTTTTTTTGCAAATAGATTTCTAATTTCAAATTATGAATTCGTCACATATTATTTTTCCATCCACAAAGCATTTTCAACATGTACTGATGTTTATAATAAAGATGAGCTTGTATAAGAAAAGTAAATGGCTGCTCTCAAAAGTTAATGAATGGAATTGTGTATAAATCTAAATTTCAAAATTAAAATAACCAAGAACATTCTGAAAAACTCATTAAATTTTATAATTTTAAATAAATCCGTAAGATTTTTTTAATTGCAGTATAATTTAAAGAAATATATAGTTTTGAATAAATTTGTTATAAATTTGATAATAATTAAATGATAATAATGATCGATATAATTAATTAAATATAAATTTGTTATAAATTTGATAGCAACACTTATTGTAAAATTGAAATGATATGATAAAATTTGGGGATTAAGACTAATACAGTGGCGATGAAAGAATCCTAGGGAATCTATAGAATTACAGTCACTAAAGAAGTAATTGAAACTTATAAGACTATATAAGTTCGATCTCAAAAAAATTAATAACTCGCTTTGTAAGAACATATTTCAGATATTAAAATCAATAGAGCTGAAAATACCTTTTCAAGATTAATATAAGAGGAAATAGTTAAAATACATTTCGATCAAGCTAAAATTATTAAACGTACCTATTACGATTCACCTATTACGATAGCTTATTACTATTAATCAATTAATGAAATCATAGAATTTTTTTTTCATCTA
Organism: Maratus speculifer; assembly: GCA_964019185.1. Lineage (NCBI taxonomy): Eukaryota > Metazoa > Arthropoda > Arachnida > Araneae > Salticidae > Maratus > Maratus speculifer. The sequence continues at coordinate 302,121,697 of OZ025294.1, read as the reverse complement.
AAATATGCAATGATTTATTATCCAACAATGTTTTCAAATTATGATATAGACTTTCAGGAATAGTTTAAAATGGGATGTAATTATCGCATTCATTTCTCTCTGCCCCCTCCATGTTTTATTTTAATTGTTTATTGCATTCTCCAACAGACTATATAATTCGCTGATTTTATTAGTGTGTATTTGTGTTTGTATTTGTATTTATTCCTGACGATGAGCAAACGTTTGTTCGAAAGTATTTTTTTATTACAGTTTTGTATGTATTTTAAACATATTTTTAATTATTTCTATGAATTATCAAGTTCAAAAAATATTTTGATAACTATCACAATATACAAAATGCAAAACAATGACATGTCTTTAAAATTTAAAATCTGTGTGATGAAACAAATCTAAATTTAAATAAAGGTAAAAAAAAAAAAAAGTACAATTGAACATTGTTTTCACATTGAAAGTTTTATAATACTCGCGCGTTACAAAAACTTAAAAACGTATTCTAAAAGACTTAAATGTTTCTTTTATTTACAACATCAAGAGTAACAAGATTTATAATGGTAATATTTGTGGCGCATATAAAATATAAAATAAAAACCATCTGAAAAATCACTCGATGCGTTTCAAAAAAAAAAAAAAATTTCAAGTTTTTTTTTCTACTTGGAACAGTTGCACATTTATTAGGATTTACATGCACCAAATTTTTAAGATTTAGCGATCTAACTTTTTCCGTCAAATATAAAACAAAACTTGCTTCAGAGAATCTGCCAGAATTTCTAAAAGATAGTTCCATCCGTAAAAGAAGTGCTTGTTTTGTTCTACAAAATTTATGCTGTTTTGTCCAAGAACACAAAAATTTATTCTCCTAAGAGAAAAAAAGTATATAAAAAACGAAACTTTAAGAAAGATAAGATTTTCTTTTTAAAGAACTGAGAAAATATAAGCAAAGAAGTTTTGTTTTTATCTTCAACCTAGCGTTTTCGTATTGTCTTAGATTAAAACCACACACACAAAATATTATTATTTTAAAATATATTACTTTTCTGCTTATTTAAAAAAAATATCATTCATTAATGACCAATGTCTACAGATATTTATTAACTTTGTCATGTTATCAACTTATATTTTTGTTAGTAAATTCGTACAGAGAACTTTTATTATTAAGTCATATTATGTGTATATCTATGGTGATATATATTATATATGGTTTAGGTATTTTATATAGTGTGCCCGTTGAAGCCAGTTGTCAGACCAAGAGTTATTGAGTTGCAAGAACTATATAGTCCTAAAGTAGGGTCTAGGTATAGTAAAGTTGCCATGCAGTACTGAATGTAACCGCCTGTGGCATCACCTGGTGAATACTTGCGGATTTAGCAGTCCTAACTAAAAACCTGGAAGCTACATGAAAAAAATGATTGACAAAGTTATGAAGGTGAATTGATTTTGAACCGAAAGATATCTTGTGGACATTATTGAGAAGAATAGAATTTTTAAAACGCGCATTTGTTTTTTCGCGATTTTTTACACTGTATTGGCTCAAAAGTTGTCGGAAAAAGTGCGTGACATTTAAGGGGTATTGAAGAAGCTGATAACGTTGTGAAAATCGAGCATCTCAAATAAAATACATTGTTATTCGATTTTTTTTCCATGTCACAATGTGTTAAAATAAAAAGTCACGAAAAACAAATGCGCAATTTAACGGTTTTATTTTCTGTATTAATAACCACAAGATCCCTTTTCATACTAAATCGATGATGCTTTATGCTTGTAAATACGTTTTTTCCCTTACCATTTTCCATTTTCAAAATAGGAATGCTAAAACCGCAATTTTGTACTAGATGGTGCTGTAGGTAATTTCATTTAGAAGCGCATAGCTACTTTACTATATATAAACCACACTTCTATGACTATTGCTTTTGAATTAAGAAATTAAAAGGGTGGCAACGAATTTTAGTAGGCACAATGCATGCATATTCTATAGACATTTAAATTTTCGATAAGCACACAACCGTTAAACATCTACTTTTAAGCATTTAACAAATTTTTATTAGATATTAAGTTTTATGGCTCAGAACAGACGGCAAAATTAATAGCTCTGTGTAATGATGCTTCAATACATCCAAACTATCGAATTCATAATAAAACAAGTATTTATAAAATGTACTATTTGTCTTTTATTTTATTACATTTTACTGAAACTGTAACAGGTGATTTAAAAAGAAATGATAACATAAATATACTTGAACACACACACAAAAAAAAAAAAAAAAAAAAAAAAAAAAAAAAAAAAAGGGCAAAGAATCTTTCACTACGCACAGATTGAGAAACCCTTTTCAACAATATCTAAAATAAGTAAATTATACTTTTGATGCAATGGCTATTGTAATGAATATTTTATAAAAGCTTTAAAACAGGAAAAACTGTTTTTCAGCATTTGCTATTTATGAAGATCATCAGCACACTTACTTTTGTCAAGCTCTGTATATGATTAATAAAATTTATAGGTTAAATTATGCCCTAAATTTTGTTAAATGCATTCCACAACAGAAAACGTACTTAAAAAAAAAAATGGTATTGATTGTGATTTATGGATCAGAATTTTTTTTTATGTCTTTGTAAACACTACATACTACAAAACATTTAGAAGTCCTTTACTGATGCATATCGATTTAATTAATAAAAAGTAATGTTAAACAAATAAATAAAAGTTAAATTAAAATAATATTTATACTATTAATAACATCATCATATTGTTAAAATCTAAAAATTGTTAATACATAATATTTTGTTTGAAAACAAATATTGTAACTCACAAAGATCGTATGTGAAAAATCTTTTGATAAAAATATAAGAAATGTGTACATTTAAAGGCCAAAGTTTCAAATTGACCATTATAACGGCACAGGTGAATTTTTTTCGTTCATTTCGTACATTGATATTCCATTTTACAATTTATTAGCAAACTTTCATTAGAAATAACAATTTAAAAACACTTTTTATAGATTTCAAAATGAAATATCATCAAGAAAATTTGATTAATATGTTTTATTAATTAATAAATATCAACAAAACATGATTCATTAGAAAATATATATTACTCAGTCAATGCATTTGTTAATTGAAGTAAATATAATGAACTAATGTAAAAGATACAATATTTATAAGAGTAATAAAAATTCAAATTTCTAGAATCTTACCTTAATTATTAATGACTAAGATTTCCGTTTTTTTATCTAAGTATGTTTATGAAACAACTATGTATATTAGTAAGGCGTTGCATTTTTAATGCAAAATTTTAAAATATAATTGCTTTTTTCTGTAGATAAACGTATGAAAAACATTTGAGTTGTAAAAATACAGAAACATCCTAAACAAATTAAGAGATGATGTAAAACGAAATAACAATATTTTGAAGGAAACAAAAATTCTTTTAAATATATTTGTCAAATGAGATTTTCTAGTAATTTTTTTTAGTATGATTATAAATTAATCCACCTTCAGTGCAATTTATATTCACATATTAGTATCGTTTTTTAAAATAATGTATGAAAATAAATTTTATAAAATAACTTTAATAAATCAAGTTAAGTATACAATCAGAAAATTAAAACTCCAATTATTCTATTATTATTCTGTTAAAACGAACTGAAAACTAGATAACATTTCACACTAAACATGTTTCTATACGAAATTTATTTGAAAAAAGTATTCGTTTATATTTTCTTTGTTTTTTAATTGTGATTTTACATTCGATTATTCCAGTTTTAAATAATTGAACAAATACAGTTATGGGCAGAAAGCAACACTGCAGTATGTATAAAATTTCAAACATACTGCACATACTTTTTTTAATACTTTTTACAATATTTTTGATATTTTGCATTATTATTTATTTTTATATTTTAATAATTCAATAAATTTTATTGTATATAAACATTTTTTATTTTTCTTATAAATCTCTATAATATAAGGTGTATGTAATGATATTAATTACAAAAGATTTAACTATATTATGACAAAAAAAAACAGCAACCTTATTACGAGAATAAATAATATTAATAGCGATAACAACAATAATTATAAATTCGGTAGATTAAAATTTTTAAATAAGTGCAATTTTAAATTATACGCAAAAACCTTACATCTATATTCAATTTTCTTTTATTATTTTTTGTAATTAATAAACCGAGAAATGCATTAACATATTCAATCTAATTATCCGGTTTCTCAATTTATATTCAGTGCGAGATTTAAAACTACAAAACTATCTAATTATAAAGGTTAGGTATGACAATAATTATCACACTACTAAATAAATTAATAAAATTGAAGCTAATATAGTCAAAATGAAAAAAAAATATTTACTTAACCTCCTGACTGCCGCTGGCTGATTTTTTCGCACACTAACCTGCAGGTTTCACTGCAGCATAAGCAATATTTAAATTAATGTAATTCTACAAATAAAACCCAGTTTTGAAAAATTAAGTTAGGATTAATACTCTCAAAGATTATACACCTCTACATAATAACATATTTTGTATCAGATTGGAAAAAACATCTTTTTTTAATATTTTTAATAAATTACAGAGAAAACAACATTACAATTTTACCCTTTTGCCGAGCAGTCAGTGGCCTAATAATTAGACTCATACTTACAACATTAGGAAATTATATAAAAATAACTTAAAATATATTAAGACTTGATTTATAAAGACGTATACAAGAAAGAAGTAACCTAAATAAAGTTTAAAATCTGTAATTTGTGAAATTTCAAAAATGTTAAATAAAACTGATACAGAAAATCATCACAGCTGTGACATTCAAATTCATATTCACCTAGGTTGATGTTTAATTGATCGTACTTGATCAAACACGAAAACAGCTAGTAGATGTTTTAAGAACATCTGACTGGGCTTTAAAATTTCCCAATCAAAGAAAAAAGAATGAAAACCTGTTTAAAAAATGATCACCAATGTTTTTTAAATTGCAATTCAATCTTCAGAAATGATTTTGATTTAGACCAAATTAATTTTTTTTAGAACCTGTGGTGTCTGAACTGTGGTTGCGGAGCGTAGCTCGTAGGCGCCGCGTCCTTTAGAGCATTTAATATGTATCTGAACGTGTTTGGCATTATTATGCTTTACACATTATATTTCTTCATTTTTATTGTGTAACAGACGTAAATAAATTTAAAATTCCATTCGGCGAAAATGTTTAAATGAATTTCCTCCACTCTGAATTTTAAACTGATGTTAAGAGGTTACTCAATTTTATGTAGCTGGTATTACCGTAATAAAAAAATTCTAAAACTTACTTATGATAATACATAACAATATTAAAAATTATAATACTAATGAGCACATTTTTATACCAATAGTAAATTTTTTACATGGATTTTATAAAATAATTACTGCACAACAATTGAATTTTAATTCAAACATTGCTAACCAAAATTGTTTAATTTGATGTAAGATAAGTTAAATCCTAATTTTAGTTTAACACGAATATATATTTTTACATAATAATTTCATTAAATATCCACGTAATTACATGTGCATAAAGTAAGATAATATATTCTTTTATAAAATAATATTTTAAGATTTATAGCTTTCATATAATGCAAATTTGTCAGTGTTAATTTATTAATGGTAATGTGCTCCATATCATCCAACTACAAATGGATAAGCTGAGAGATAAGTGCAAACTATCATACGAGTATCAAAAGCCTAAGCTTCAGAATCTGGTAATTTGCAAGTAAAATTAAATAACTTCCATTTGCAATATAGAAAGATGCCTCATGTTATAAAGGGGAGAGTCTTGCATCATCGTTCCTAAAGCGTCATGTAAGAATAAAAATAAATTTGGTAATTCCAAACGTTGCAAGTTTTGTTCATAATAAATAAAATGTGAAAGAAATCAAATATTAAAAAAAATTAACAAGAGGGTTTCTTTAAAAAATTATAGTCCATAAGTCGAGTAGGAAATTTGTCGAATTATAGCAAAAAAGTGAAATTACATTACAGAATTCAAGTTGATTCAAATATTTGGAATAGACATGTTTATCAAATAACCAAAGTGGGTTCAAATATTTCTTAACATAATGATCCATATTTTGAAAAAAGTGATAAAGGAAATTTCAGAACGCATAATGGCAATGGTGAAACAAGTTGAACCAAGACAACGAAGTATAATAGATCTGCAACCAGCTGATTCTTTGGACCCTATAATCAAGTACTCCAGGTCCTACACAAACTGACTTCCATGATCTTAATACCCGAAGTTCTAAACTGATTATGACTTAATGCATGACCTCGTTGTTAAACGTGATAATTAAATGTATGTTATTTTTTTACGGGCTATATAATGTTTTAGTATTGTGACTATTTATTCATTAATCAAAAATATAAAAATAACACTCATAAGTGGTAAATACTATACCATATTTGTGACGAAATATATTATTCTTCACTTTTAAATCATATAAGGTACCCTGGGGTAATAACGCCACGTTAATGTTCTACCAATTTTCACGACTTAATTTTAAATTGCATTTTTCAAACAAATATAGGATTTGATGCAGCAACTCATTGACTATCTATACAAAAAATTAATTTAACAGATATGTATTTATAAAATGTTATGGCGTGATTTCTTGACCAATGCTATTTGGCGTTATTACCCACCTATATGGGTGATAACGCCATGCAAACAAAACTATAAAATAAGATGGAACAATGACATGTAGATTGCCCAATTCTAAAAATACAAACTCTACAGCTCTAGAAATTGACAAATTGCATTCTAAGCTATTGAAAATGTTCCATTTTTTCTGAAAGTGTAAGAAAAATAAAGGTGTGGCGTGAGGGGGGGGAGGGAAGGCAATAGAATATCAGATTCTAAGCTACTTTTTGCTTAAAAAGAACCATTTAAATATAATTATTAGAAACGTTGCACGGTTTTAACTCTGTTTTTTTAATCAGTATTTAGGATGTAGTTCGGCCACTGTTGGGAATCAAACGGGGCATTAATGTCAAGGATTGACGTTATTACCCCGGTATACTTATTGCGCAGTACATTTTAAACTACAAATTATCTCGAGAAGATTTGCAAAATCTTCTACAACATTTTGAAAGTACATGAAATGCACTACGAATTTATGTAAAAAACAAAGTATTTCCGGATTAAAAAAATAGTCTTCACATCACAAAACGTACATCGCAAATTTTAGATCAAGCGTTAATTTTAGTTGCTTGTAAAAGCAATAAGACCTACAAATAGAACAAATTAACTTGAAGCTGTTTTTGTGCGATTTATATGACTCAAAACTCTTCTGCGCAGAGCACATGGGTGTCATTTACCAGATTATTTCATCATTATGCATAATATTAGCACTTGGCGTTATTACCCCGCCTGGCGTTATTACACCAGAACACCTTTTATTTTGGATATGTATACAAAGTTTTGTTTCCCCATACGTGAATATGATCGAAAATTAAAAGTTGAATTATTTATGTGTTTTAGATAATAAATTGAATTTGATGAAATAAAATAATTTGAAAATATCAATCGTTATCATTTAAAAATATAGTCCGTTTCGGTATAACTGAGGGACTACACTCTAACATCGTATCAGTTGAGATACGATCAATGTTATCTTTTCGTTACAAAGTAAGAATTTCAGTTGTTTCCGAATATTAGACCCCCCCCCCTCCCTGTTTGTTAAGAGCTAAAGAGAGTTGTATAAAATCCATTGAACATGAGACTAAGAGCTCCTGATTTTATGAGTCTCATTACATTGCAACATATACTAAGATAATCATAAATAAATCTGTGCTTACCAAATTTGGTCCTCTCCTAGTTTAACATAACTGACTTATTTTTTCTTTATTTGAAAGTAGAATTTATGCTTGGTAATTGATTTCATCCATTTTCCAAACGTTTACCGATTAACGAAACATTTATAATCTTGTTTCAATTATTCACTTTGTGTTGCTTTGAACAGAAATGTTGAATACATGAATGACTAATGATTGCTTATACGTGAATAATTGCAACTTAACAAATTAAACTCATTAAAAGGAGATCCAATATGAAGCAATTTGTAAATTGGATTTTCGCAGTGGCGTTTTGATGCGTAAGTTTGCATCATGTTAAAGTTATTTTTAAATAAAATATTGCAATTGGATTAAATGCATATGATTATCAGTAAGCATATTTTCATGTTACTTGTTCATACTCTTAATTAAAATAACACATATTTAATTAAAGAAGTAGTCGAACAGTATTATATGTAAGACGATGTGATTTAAGCACATTAAGGGGGTCCCATACCTTTAAAAGCTTTATCTGCAGTTTCATTTTTCGCATGGTCACAATCTGCAAGATAGCTTAATTTAGAATAGACATATAAACATAATATTTATACAATATGTCTAGAATTAAAATATTGCAAATGAATTTAATTCACATGATTAGTTAAGCATATATTTATGTTTAATGTGTTTACTTTCTCAGACCTTTTTTTAAAAGACCTGAAATTTTTATTAAACGGTGTTTTTTTTAGTTAATGGAGGGAATAAAATTGCAAATTCATATAAATTTTTAATGGAATTTTAATTATCTTTTAAAAATAGGCAATATTTATATTCAAATATATTTATAGCGCTTCTGCTAGATTTCATATAATGAAATCTTTTCAATATATTTAACCTTTTTTCAACAATATTTTAAAAAATTACTTATTAGTCTTATGAAACAATGTTTTTCCAATACCTCTTAAATTTTTTTACAAATAATAAATTTCGCATGCAAAACATGATTTTTTAATAATAATATTAATAATAATAACAATAAATAAAATTGCATAATTTTCAATAAAAAAAGCTTTTAAATTTATATATACAATCTTGCGCTATTTTGTGCTCATAACATACAAATAAATTAGCAGAACCTTATTACATAATCTTAATATTTATTTCAATATCTTAATTTTTTAAGAAGCACAATGTTTTACATAAACGTACACAATGAAAAACACAGATTAAGGTTTTTATGGAGCACAAAAAATTAATTTCAAAAATATATATTAAAATATTTAATTGCTAAAAAGGACGTCAAATGCTAATAAAATACATTAAAAGACCCTAATAATTTACATGTTTCGATTGAATTTATTCAATCATCAAAATACACACATATACAAATAGAAAAACAAAATATACAAATAAAACACAAAGATGGAAAATGACAATAAACTGTTACAAATGCAATTTAAAAACAAATAAAAATCACGCGCGTTATATTTTAATTATGTTTTACGTTGCTTAATTTTAATTTTCAAGATATCTAGCATTTCAATCCAAATATTTGGTATTTGAAATGACAAGGAGTCATTGCAGACCATTGAGCTTCTGACGTAAATTTCAATAGACTCTCTAATAAAAAGTTGCAAATAAAAATCTGATCTATAAATTAATCTATTTTCATTAAAGAAAATATTTATGTTTTCTACTTTATTTAGCTTTGATAAAGTGGTTTTACCTCTATTAAATTTTATGTCTGCAATGTGTTCTTTACATCTCACTTTGAATTTCCTCTGAGTCATGCGAATATAATAATTCCTAAATCTACCTTCTTTAAGAAATGGAATAACATAAGCACCTGATAGGTCAAATTTATCAATTGGGTCAATTCTAGTGGTTAAAATTGATTTTAATTTTGGAGGGGGTCTAGCAATTAAATTTAAATCAAACTTTTTTAATTGTGTTTTAGTGGATTCGAAGAAATTTGGATAATAATTTATAAAAACCCTTTTCATGTTATTTTCACTGTTGATTTTATTTTAAAAAGCAGCAGTGTTCATTTTGTTAATAAAATATAACGCGCGTGATTTTTATTTATTTTTAAATTTCATTTGTAACAGTTTATTGTCATTTTCCATCTTTGTGTTTTATTTGTATATTTTGTTTTTCTGATGATGATTGAGTAAATTCAATCGAAACATGTCAAATTATTAAGATCTTTTAATGTATCTTATTAGTATTTGACGTCCTTTTTAGCAATTAAATATTTTAATATATATTTTTGAAATGTTTTTAATGGACGTATAAGAAAATTTCTATTTATAATTAATGACAAAAAATTAAGTATAAAGTTTAAAACTTAAAATCCACCATATTTGTGTATATATTATATAGTATATTTATATATATTTATTCTAATTTTTACCTTCCTGTAGCAATTTAAGTGGTCACTTTCGGTTTAAGATAGGTCTTACCAGTTTATATTTTGGTCTATAACTTTGTTTCTTATTATCGCTGAACCAATAGTAAGGCATTTTTTTTATCCAAAACGTTTAAAATATAAGTTAAAATAATAATAATAATAATAATCAAAAATTCGTAAAAAAGTATAGGTCAGCACATACCTTAAAGACTCTTTCCTAAATTAAAATTATATATTTTTTAATTAGATACTAAAATTTACGACAATATATGTAAGACACCGAAATTTAAACCATTAAATACCCATTCAAACGATTGTACATAGCTTAGGAATATTTTTTCTATCATAATAATAATTTTCTACATAAAACTTCAATTTAATAACGGAAATGATTGGGAGCTGGTATATTTCTCTCAAATCCATTAACAAAAGAAAAAAAAAAGAGAGAACTTTTTTGAATGGAATTTCTTTTATATATGAAATATTTCTTCCCAGTTATAAGTAACATCTATAGATATTCCAGAGCATTATTTTAATTTGCTTATATATGGCGGTATATTTTATCGAAAATTTTTATAAACATTTAGCGTTAACAATGGAAACAAATTATTTATTTTTCCAAAAATATTTGTTATAATTTGAGATTAATTTAAGAACTGATAAAAAATGTATACTAATATACTGTAACACAATATACTAATATCATTCTGATGAAATGCATTAAACAACCTTATGTACTTTTTAGTGCTGGTTTAATTTTTCAAGTATGAAATTTAGGAAAATAACATTCTTTTTACTCTTAGTCACTAAAATTACTAATAAACAACTCTGACCCAATTGATAAATTCTGCATTGTAAACATGCAGATTTTAATACCACGGCAGTTTATGGGATATAATAATATCAAATAAAATTTTATGATGCAAAGGTTAAATTCCGTAGTACGATAAAACAATTACTCGTGCGTTTATTTATTTAAATGCCCTTCTTTAAATTTCGTACTTGGTAATGGCTGCACTTTAAATTAATAATAAATTCTATTTAGTTAAGTAAGTTATTTTTTCTCAGATTTAGTAATGATTTTGAAAATTAAAATAACTTTATTCCTCTAAAAGTATACTGCTTTACAACTATTATAAAATATTTGAACAAGTTAGCAGTTTACGGGACATTTTAAAATCAACCATTTACTGCTTAACAACTATTATAAAATATTTGAACAATGTAGCAGTTTTCGAAACATTTTAAAACCAACGAAAGTTTTATGAGGCGAGGATTAAATTTATAAACATGATAGCACACTTACACTGTTAAAAATAAAGGTGACAAACCGGTGCCATTTGGGACCCGGAGGTGAAAAGGCGGTGCCATTTGGAACCCTAGGGTGTCATAGGAGCTTGAATATGCGGTTGGGGTGACGACAGCTCTGTTACTGGATGATGGGAGCTAAATAAGGTGCCATGCACTTCGTAACCACCTCATCGGGTGACTGGCAACTTGCGCATGCGCTATGACGCGTGTCTTTCTGCTTTCGGTGTCGGCAAGTAAAGTTTACGGGTGTGAGCAAATCAAAACATGCCAGTGTGTAAATTGGCGATATTAATTGAGGACTAACCACTGAGCTACAATGAAACAACAATGGGGACTTAACGATCCGATTTGCTTGACCAGTGAACCGGGCAAAGTCTGATTAAAGGTAAGATTTAACTTTATTTTATTTTATTTTATTGTTACGTTAATTTATCGTACATCCCTATAAGTAATGTCATAAAAAAACAGTAAATTAGATTTTTTTTGTTAGTATGATTGATTGTTAAGTTTATTATGTGAATCTACAAGCTACACTCTCACCAAAATACCCGCTTGCTAATGTTAAACCTATGAGATAGTTATTTTACAATTTCTCGTTTACCTGTCAATATTTTTAAATGATTTATCTAGGCCTTAGCTACCGAGGAGCAATTGGATCAAACTGCTCTAGGCACGGGAATCCTAAAGGCGCATAATTAGAAAGAGCGAAATGAAATATTGTAAAAATATTTACGTATTTTTTCATTACAAATCAGTTATTATAGACGAATCTTGTTGCAATCGGAATATTCTATGACTATTTTACCTTGTGTTTAAACTCAACTGTTTAGATTTAACCCTTAACTGCTGTTAGTGGTCTCAGACACCGTGGGTTTTTCAAGTTTCACAGTTTAACTTGTAATTTTTAGTTTAACTATAGATACTGGTCAATTTTTTTTAGTTTGGAGTCTTATTACTACCTCTAAATACTTTTGAATAGCTGATTTTGATTTATGATATTCTTGTACATAAAGTTTAATACATAAATCGCATTCTGAGAATTTATGTAACATTTTATTCATCTTCAGATTAAATGGTCTGACAGACAACTCACAGTAGTTATGTAACAATTTTTGTCAGAGCAGTTAAGGTTAAAATATGTTTTTGCGTCTATATACAGTTAAAATAAGCAATTAATTTTATTCGCGAAGTTTTAATTTGAACCTTTACACGGGATCTCGGACAGCATCTGGCCGGCTTTGCATATATTGTCGGATAGATGCTATCCGAACCCCTCCTGTAAAGGCTAATTCACACCATATTGCAGCCTCGCGTAACTTCTCTAATATTGTTTCAGTATACCTGATTTGTCTTTATTTGAGAGGGGGGGGGGTAATTTTTTCATTTAAGACAATTGAATACTTGCAAATCTTAAAGTAATCAAAACTTATTTACAGGTTTTTCATTATTAATATTTTCCTTATTAACCACCATTATTTGAAAAATAATCTTCATAATAAGATTAGATCGGGACGCGGTAGCACGGACAATCATTTAGTCTCATTTAAGTATAAAAATCATGGAAAAAACCTCGATTTGCAAATTAAAACGTTATTAGTCAGCCAAGTCTTACCTTGGTGGGAAATGCCTCAAAACCCGAATTTAGCGGTATCTTGGGTTTACCACTATGTTTTCTTACTCCCAATTCTTCATATTTTCATACGTTTGGTTTCATTTTCTTTCAAAAAGGTGAGAAAATGTTAGGGTATTGAATTTAATAAACCTTATGCTCTGATTATCGGCTATGCAGATTTACACCCATTTTTTTTTCGAAAGTATTCTTTCGCATTAAACTTTATTTAGTAGCAGAATTTTATGGTTGAATAAAATAAAATATTTTTTTTTCCAATAATAGTAATTTAAGTTTGATTAGACCGTAATCAGTCCCCCCCCCCCTTTCACAATCATCAACATCATCCGATATGACAAATTTGTAGTCATGAACATTCAAATTATAAAAGGAAAACAATCTGTATTTACTCCACTGAACTTTCAGAATAGTTTACAGAAATAGTGTGTGTTCAAAAAATATAACAATGAATAAAAACTTATATCGTAATTTTACACAAATGTGAAAATTTTCCGCAGGTGATGATGATCTCGTGTTTTAAAGGCGATTTTTGCACTGTTATTTATAAATCTTAAACATTTTTCTAATGACATAATTTTTAACAATCTTTCATTCCACTCGTTCTGAAACAAGGCCAATAAACAGGGTTGGCTTTTTACCGGTAAAAACCTGGGGAGAACGTGGTAAAAACCTAAGGATATAAAATAAACTGTTAGCCCTTAAACTGTATTTTAATACTATTGATAAAAATTCTATTTTCGTGTAATTGGTGTATTAATATATAATATCTCTATTGGGGAGAGTGGGGTGTTATGGGACTTTTTTTACAAAAGTAAGAATTATATATATATATACAAAAAAAATTCAATTTATAGCATGCAAGGTAAAACACTTTTTATCGCACAGGCTATCATAGCCTGAGAGCTTATGTGCCCTTCCGTTCTGTATGTACGTTCGTGCGTAACGCGATAGCTCATGAAAAAAATATCCGATCCACTTGAAATTTTGTATGTAGGTATATCCTGACAAGGTGCTTCCCTGATTAGTTTTTGGAGTTAATTCGATATGTATAAGGGGGGAACGGGGGACTGATGCCCCTCCCCTTAGTTGATATAAATGGGATTTTCATGCAGAATTAAGTTTTTGTTCAAAATTTAGATTAGGATCATTCTGATGAGGCGATTCCGTGACTGTTATTAGGTGTTCATTGAATAAGTATAAATAGGGGAAACAGGGGTTCTAATGCCCCCCCCCCCTTTATTTATATAAATGGGTTTTTCAAGCAGAATTTTCAGATTTCGTTCAAATCTCTAAATAGTTTTGGAAGTTTAATGGTTAAGTATAAAAGAGGGGGATAACTCCTTTTAAATTATATAAATTCTAAATGGGTTTTTATTAAGAATTATTTCATTTGCTCTGAATTTTGGATATAGATTTTTTATATGATAAAGCATGTCTTTGATAGTATAGAAGGTTCAATGATTAAGTATAAAAAAAGAGGAAAGGGGAGAGCTGTTTCCCCTTCTTAATTTTTTTCGAACGGAATTAACCCTTGAAAATATAAGGCTTTAATGTACAATTAGTATTTGTAGCCTGTAAGCTCAATGCCATCAGTTTAACTGGGCAGTATTCTTTATTTATTAATCCCCCTGAACAATATAGAAACATAACGTGCAAATACTATTTTATTTTAAAGAGAACGTAAGTTTCAAAATGTGTCTCATACCTCCTCATTAAGAGTTATGGGACAGCAATAATAAAAAAAAAGCTATAAGGCACAAAATAACCTATAGTGTCGGTAATATAAACAATCAAACAAAGGTTGTAAGTTGATAATGTATATGCCACAATATAAAATTCCAGTATCTTCATGACTGGAATGAAAATTCAGGATTCTCTGTCATAGGTGTCATTAAGGCCCCAAACTAGGCTCAGAATGTAAAGATGATAATGTAAAAGTGTGTAGGAGCGTTCTTTTGAAATACCTAACTCAAATTTTAATATTTTTACATGATTCTTTTGAGCAAGACAGCTGAGGATGATCCATAACCGGCCTAGTTTTTAATTTTTTCGATTTTGCTTTTATATTTTTTGTATAACGATAGTTTCAATTTCAGAACGGTTTAAACCAATTCCGTAAGTTAAAGTAATTTTTAAAAAAAATCTGAAACCAAAACTGAAAAAGTAAAAACTACGCCGGTTGCGGATCACCCTCAGCAATTTTGTGCAAAACAATCACGTAAAAATATTAAAATTTCGACGAAATATTTGAAAAGAACGCCCCCATAGACTTTGCATTATCATCCGGGTCTTTTTCTGTGCCTAGAGTTGCGCCTTAAATAATCATCAATTTATTTACATTTTGAAGTATGAATGCATATATTATCAATGTTACAATTAATATATTATCTTCTAAGAAATTTGCATGCTAGCAATTCGCATTATTATTAATTAAAAAAAAGGAACTGGGCGCGTCCCATTCATAACTTTTCTGGCATGTCCCATTCCTCGCCACTTCCTTGTTTGTGTTAAACTTCTTGTTCAAACAAAAATGCTGCTTTAGGGTTAGTTTAAATTATGGATAATATACAGTATAACAATGTTCCATAAATAGGGAAACTATTACATTTATAGATAAATAAGCCTTTAATATATTGAGTGCAAATAAATGTAATTTAAATTGGATTTTTGAAATAATTTTTTCTTTCATACATTTGCAAGTCTATGCATATCAATATTTTTTGTAAACTGAAGAATGGATTACCATTGCTTCATCTTGTATGCGATCGATGAAATGTTTAGAATAATGCACAAAGAGAAAAATCTACAGTCCCATTCCACCCGACTTTCCCCCATATAGCAAAAGGGAAAATAAAGAATTAGCCAGTTCCTTAAAGCTCCTGATATGCACTATATGGCCAGAGATGACCGTCCACTTGCGATTTTAGACATTTTGTTAAATATCTAGAAAAATGTATGAGGAATTATCCGGAAAATCTTAGTGTATAAATATAATACACTACTTGGCCATTGATTATCGTCCACTTGCGATTTTAGACATTTTGCAAGATATCTAGAAAAATACATGAGGAATTATCCTGAAACTCTCAGTGTATAAACAATACAGTACAGGTCTTCTATTTCCGTGAAGATTTTTTCCAGTAACTTTATAGGGGACCGCCAACAAATTAAAAAATGTATGAATATCTTTTGGATAACCCTGTCAAAACTAATGCGTCAAAAGCGCTCAAACTGTAGATTGTGATTAAGTGGCTTATTGTTATAAACTGTGTTCATTTTTATGTCGGTAGCATGTATACTCGTAGAGAAATGAAGGTTTTTATAAAAATACTTCCAAATTTTTCCAAGATTTTTGCTTATAATTTGCAGAGTTCTTAATATAAAATAATATTTTCTGAAAATGTGACAAACAACATTGCACATAATATTGAGAACTAATATTAAGAACTAATTTTATATTAAGAACTCTGCAAATTATAAGCAAAAATCTTGGAAAAATGGGGAGTATTTTTATAAAAACCTTAATTTATCTACGAGTATACATGCTATCTGCTATACGTTGTATTTGGGGAATCGCTATCCAAGCAATATTTGGCAGCCAAAACTTGTGGAAACGAACAAGTCGGCCCAAAACAATAATATTACCGGTAAACAACTCCTCAAATACAACCAGCAGCGCGTGAACGTAAGTGCGACATTGCGTTGTGCCAAAAAAAGCACATGGAGAAAGGAAGACACTTATTTGCAGCAACTTAAGATTTATTAATTATAATGATGAATATATTTTACCGTGGCCACGTACTAACTTTGAAAGAAAAAAAATACATTATTGGATTTGGAGGTGCTGAATCATCATACAGTTCCGATAAGAGGAAAGTCTCTTGTCATGTAGATCGGGTAGACAGTCCAAATTATGTGCACTACGGGAACAGTTTAATCTATGAAGATTTTCGATGATCGAAGACGGCAAAGGCTTTTCCACAATAGCAGAACTCCACACTTCAAATTGGAGACTAAGAATCGCTGGTTCTCACGATGACTCTCTACACATTACCGCCGGAAAGGATGAAGTACGTCGATCAAATTCCGCAGCAAGATCACGTTGACAGCTCTTGAAGTTCCCGGTATTTACGTAGCCTCAATTGGCTGGAGGGACTACTAGCACCGTCACACTGATAGACACTAACACTTTGGTAAATCCTGTTGTGTACATATGGAATTTACGATAACTAAAGTCTTTTACTGGAGTTGGAGGGAAACTGTATGCCAAAAATGCAATAAAAATACACAGTGCGGGGGCTTTTAAAAAGGATAATAACATTGCTGCAACATTCGCAATTAGAGATCTTATTCTCTCAAAACTTAACAAAAAAAGATCTATCTGTCAGATGCCCCTCAGCAAGGCGCTTGTTAGAATCATTCTTTTGTCGCGTAATCCTAAAAAAAGGAGACTCTTCTGTCCCGACGCTAACCCTCGAGAGGGCAGCGCCGGGCCACGGCAACACCCCCTATAGTCAAGGCCTCCGCAGCGAATTCCAGAAGTTTCAATATGGCTGCCCCTACAGTCCGAAGGTCCGACTCCCCTTTTACCGGTGACCTTTATTCGCAAATACCTAGTCAGTGTGCGTCAGGTCAGTCCAGCGCTAGTACGGCATGTTTCAATTCTGGCGTTTCGCCATTTTCTATTTTGTTTTGCGTTGTACAAAATTTGGATATTATAAAGACTAAAAGTAAGTGTTATCTTTTTTTCCTTATGTCACTGTTTTAACAAAGCTTTAAAGGTAATTTCTGTTAAACACACTTGTAAGATTAGTGATTACCGATTTAGTTTTCTAGCTATATGTATTGCAACAGTGGCTTTCAAATCATTTACATCTATGGTGAATTAGTATTTTGTTTAAAATAATTATAAAAAAAAAAAACATAATTTTGCTTCTCATCTGAATTTTTATCCTGTTGATTTTAACTTTCAGTATTTCCTCACGGGATTTTGTTATTATTTATATGTAATATATCTTTATCAGAAAATTACTGCCCTTTAGCAATTGTTTATTTCTTTGTTTATTAAGTATTTTTCTAAATTCCAGTTTATTAGTTTGAATCCGAATTTACTTATTAAATTATATAATTTTTCTCGCTATCAGTTTAAAAATAGTTTACTATAAGTAATCTGGGTGCGCTGTTTAAATTAATTCATAAAATATTCAAAGAGTTTGTTTATTGCTATTACAGCTTTCATTAGCATATTAATTAGCTTCAGCTGTTAAATTGCTTTTGATATTTTGACAATTATCTTTTCCTTCTTTCTACTATACTTTTCTGTACTCTTAATTTGAAAGTTATTTTTATGGAAACAGATTTTTTTTTTTCTTTAATATTAGTAGATATTTTTTAGTAATAATAATAATAGTAATTTAAAACTAATTTATAAATTGATCAAGAACAGACACTTTCTTTAATAATAATAATAATAGTAAAGTATAATAATAATAGCAATTTAAAGATAATTTATAGATTGATAAGGAATAGATTTTTGTTCTTTAATAATAATTTATAATAATAATAATTTTAAAATAATTTATAGATTGATACTGAACACATTTTTTTCCTTAATAATAATAATTCTTTAAAATGTATATTTTCATAATTTATAGATTGGCAATTGACAGATTTTTTTCAATAATAATTTATAATAATAATTGTAATTTAAAAATAATTTATAAATTAATAAGAAACAGATGCTTTCTTTAATAATAATAATAATAGTAATGTATAATAACAATAGCAATTTAAAGATAATTTATAGATTGATAAGGAATAGATTTTTTTCTTTAATAATAATTTATAATAATTATAATTTTAAAATAATTTATAGATTGATACTGAACACATTTTTTCCTTAATAATAATAATACTTTAAAATTTATACTTTAATAATTTATAGATTGGCAATTGACAGATTTTTTTTCAATAATATTAATAATAATAATTTATAATAATAATTGTAATTTAAAAATAATTTATAAATTAATAAGGAACAGATGCTTTCTTTAATAATAATAATAATTTAGAATAGTAATATTAATTTAAAAATAGTTTATAAATTGATAAGTTGTTGCATCTTTTTTTTTTCTTTGTTCCAATGCCACTTGATATTATATTTAATATTAATTTATACGATTAAACAATCTTACAAGGAAATACTGAATAATAAAAAAGGTTAAAGCTAGAAAGCAAATAAAATATACCTTACTTATTTATTATTATTTGTTTTGATTTAATAAAAAACATTTTATATCTTACATATGTATAACAGAAATTATTACATAATAATGATATTAAGACAATGACATAAGTAAATGAGATAACACTTAGCATTCTGTCTTTAAATAATTCTCATCAAATAAGAAAAAAGTAAACAAATAAGACACATGGGAGTGAGTGTGAAAAGTGTGTGTGTGTGTGGGGGGGGGTGTATTTGAAATGAAAAAACTCTTCTCACACAACATATTATTTAGTACATTTTTTTCCCAATTCTTTTTTTTTTTTTTTTTTTAATCAAGTCATCAAATTCCAGTTATGTAAACGAATTTAGCTTCAGGATTATGAAGCTAATTTACAATATAAATTTTAATATATTTTTTAGAAAAAATGATGTACTGTTATAATTTTAACCTTAAGTTTTTTTGCTGAGTTTTTTTTTTTTCTCTTTTCTTTCTATTATTTTCATTCTTTCTTTTCTTCAATGTATAAGTTCATTTAATGTTTTAATATAGATTTTTTTTTTTTTTTTTTTTATCCTACTTATTTAAAATAGTGTGATATTGATAATGTAAAAGAAATATTCTATTTCTAAATTAAATCACATCTATTTAAAAATCCAAAGCTCAAATCTAATGCAGTTTCGCCTCTTATAAAAATTTGTATTTTAAGTCCTTTTTAGTATATTTTTTAAACAATAAGTAACCCTCTTAATTTACAACTTATATTTATAGGAAATGACAATTATTTACTTGATTACACATTCAATTAACTGAAAAAGTAAACACTATTGCTAAAAATTTTGAAAATTACAAGAAATGCAACTTTGTGTGAGGATTATTACATTCATATTACATTCCATATACATTCATATTATGGACGTGGGAAGTCGGACATCGCGATCGGCCATTTTGAAACGGTGTGAAGGCCTTGACTATAGGGGGTGTTGGCCACGGACGTCTTTCGCTAACGCTGCTCTCTCTCAAAGTGTCAAATAAATCAGAAAATCTTCCTCCCTCTCACGGCAGCGCGCGTGCGCTCAGCCAATCAGAATCTCGCATCACCCGACGCTAGGAATGATCTGGAACAAACATGCGTCATCAAGGGATGGACGCTGAGATTTCAGCGGGAAATTTGTACCAAAACGACGCTTCCGGAATGTCGTAGAACATTCTAAGCCCCGATGACTCATGTCCAGCATCTAGGAGGTATCAGTAAAGAAAATGGCGATGCTCAAAAAGGAAAAATTAGCGATCGTCACATAAAAAATACGGAAATTATCTTAAATTTTGAAATAGCATAAATTACGTATTATACGATTAAAAGACTGGGCAATTACATGATAATGATCTATATTTAAAACTAGGACTGATTAATATAATTTTAAGAATGAATAATTAATAATAAAATAATTTAGAAAAATATTATTTTGTATATTGCTATTATGTCAAATAGGGAAGCTGCGATGTATTAAATGAAAATATTGGATTTATAGGATATATTAATGAAATTATGGAAGATTAAAATTATTATTATTTTTTTTTGAAATGAGTATTAATTAATTAATTTTTCTTAAAATAATGATCTGAATTTTTTTTCTGAAAAAAAAAAAAATCTGAAAAATTTCCCTACATCCTAGCACTATCGACATAAAAATGAACACAGTTTATAACAATAAGCCACTTAATCACAATCTACAGTTTTAGCGCTTCTGCTGCATTAGTTTTGACAGGGTTATCCAAATGATATTCATTATTTTTTAATTTGTTGACGGTCTCTTATAAGGTTTCTGGAAAAAATCTTCACGGAAATATATGACCTGTACTATTATGTGTATACACTGAGAGTTTCAGGATAATTCCTCATGTATTTTTCTAGATATTTAACAAAATGTCTAAAATCGCAAGTGGACGATAATCAATGGCCAGATAGTGTAGTACAAGTCATATATTTCCCTGAAGGTTTTATTCAGAAACTCCAATAGGGGACCGTCAACAAATTAAAAAAGAATGAATACCTTTTGGATATCTTTTGGATAAATAACCTGTCAAAACTAATGTAGCAAAAGCGCCCAAACTGTAGATTATGATTAAGTGGCTTATTGTAATAAACTGCGTTCATTTTTATGTCGATAGCATGTATACTCGTAGAAAAATTAAGGTTTTCTACGAATCCGAAAAACAGTCTAAAATTTACTTAAGATTTTTGCTTATAATTTGGAGAGTTCTTAATATAAAGTAACATTCTTTTCAGAAAATGTGACAAACAACATTGCACACAATACGTAATCAGAATTAAAAAATAATAAAAATTGTTCCAATATTGAGTAGGTTTACTAAATAATTTTTCACTGCGCATGCGTCAAAGATATCAAAATTTCATTTGCATATTATGTTAGCCAAATGTATAGAACAACTTTTGTGAAAGTCTCAAAATCACATCTTGAAAATTTTGAAAATAATCGTCAATAGAATACGTTGAAAATTCGTTATTCCCAAAATGAAGGAAAAACAGGAGGGGTTGTATCCATATATTCATTGATTAGTGTCAATATAGGATACATAATAGGGGCTAATAAATTATAACTAATAAATTTAAATAAAATTCCTCATTTTTTTATTATTATTACTGGTATGGAATACCTGTACATGTTAGGGAAATTCGTTGCTAATCTGGAATAGACACTTTGTTGCAAGATATGTTTTGTAAATATGGTTAATAATGTAAATAGTTTGTAACTCTTAATGATAATACAGGAAAAGAATATCTGAATGACAAGTATGAGTTGGTCATGTAATTTTCTCGTTCTGTCCGAAAATAGGCAATAAAGAGGAAAGTGCCCAGTTAAACTGATGGCATTGAGCTCGCAGGCTATACATACAACTGTATATTATACTCTTATTTCAAAGAATATTGCCTTTCCAAAAATAAAATAAATCAACTGTAAGTTATATGACAGTGGATTAACTGCCATCCCTCTTTATACTTAACCAATGAGCCCCTAAAACTAATCAGGGAAGTGCCTTATCAGAGTGAACCTATTAACAAAATTTGAAGAAAATGTGATAATTCTGCATGATTTCTGCATATTTATATAAATTAAGGATGGTTTCACTCTCTTCTCCCCCCCTTCATATTTAACCAATGAACCTCCAATGCTAATCAGTGATGAACCTTATCAGAATGAACCCACATATAAAATTTGAAGCAAATCTGATATTTATATAAAGAGTTATCACGTTACATACAGAACCTGCGGGCACATTAGCTGTCAGGCTTTGATAGCCTTGTGAGCTATAATTTAAATTTTATTCTTTCTTTTTTTGTTCATCTATGATTTTTGCTGTACTTTGATGTTACATTTTAATTCGACTGTCTTGTTGTGTGTTTTCCTTAATGTGTTATTATTATTATTTCAGATAATGAACTTACATTTATAGTACTTACATTACCATGATTGATACAAGAAAAGTTTCCGACTCTTTATCATGAAGAAGGTGCAGAAATTTCTGTGTTTCAACCTGTTACTGTGCTCCGCAACTCAAGCAACTTGTTAAATTACTCATGCTATGTATTAATTTTATATAAACAGTTAATTACCAAAACTGATAATTTTATAAGCTTAGTTACTTTGTGGTATGCATTATTTTGGTTGTTTAACGTTAACTATAGCAAAAGCCAATTTAAATTTTTATCATTTTTATTAGATACTTATGTCTTCAAAATTTTCTCAGTGTCATCAGTTCCACATAATGTTACGTCTTTGTTTAATAATATTTAATATATTCTTGGTGTTTACAATAAAAAGATTATTTGAACTAAAAGGTTGTTTTTTTTTAATTCAGTGTTTTATTCCTTTCATTATAATTACTCTTTAGATTAAAATTTCAGATGCAATAAGTCAAAACACAAAAACAATTTGGCAGAAAGTTTTTTGATGTGGATACAGGACTAGAAATCAGCAGCCGTTAGCCGTCAAATGAAACTAAATTATAGAAAAATTATTCCTAGTCGTCAAATCTTGATAACTAGCTTTCTTTAACTTTAATTTTTGTTTAGCAAATGCTTTCATTTGTATTTTAGCATACATCCCCCTCCCTCTGCACCATGACATTAGCACATGTCTTAAGAATTTTGAACCTTTCAATAACCTCTAAGTTAACTTCAATTTCACCAATGACTGATAAAACTGGTCCTTGGATATTACACCCCTGTAAACAAGATTTTCTTTTATTATGAGATATTTCTGCATCCTTATATGTTCCTAAAATAAGAAACTGTATTAAAATCGTTTTAAAATTTTTGTATTCCCTTCCTCAAACAAACAAACAAAAAAAAGTGTGATTTGGAAATGTTTTAAATGCCACACCGTAATTGGCAACCAAAGATTCATTTATTTGCTAACTTTTTATTTTCTGATGTACTGTTAGTCTCGGATTTTTTAAAAATTAGCTTATCCCTAGTTATATCTAAAGCTCATATTTTCTCTCTGTGGACATATTTGCTTGATTATCTGTTTTGTACGCATATTAGCTTTATAAAAAGAATAAGTTTTTCCAGAATCCAAATATTGTAGTTTAATCAGGTTTCATACTTATGGAAAGTCAGTTTTTATTTTGTTTAGTAAGAAAAAGTGTTTAATATATAAAGTTTCCTCCCCACTTCCCTTCAATACATTAAAATTAAATATGCAATGCAATATTATTAGTATTAACATGGTTGTGAAAAGAAATAAGAAAATATGAAATGCAGTTGGCACATCAAAAAAAAATTGTAGGCATTATTTTGACACCTTACATACAGTTCTTAATTTCTAATCCTGTGTGGATATATGCTATAAAATATGGATTTGCATAAGTTCACTATAAATGTAAGTACTACATATATTGTAAAAATGATTTTTTTTTACTCTATTTCATCTGTGATTTTACCACAACTATAAAATGAACTTATTTTCTATAATTCATTTCATAGCTTGATGGCTAACTTTCTGGAAGAATTTTAAAGAATATGAAGTATTTTTACTAATTTAAAAGTTACACAGCATTTATTACATATTCTTTTCTAATTTGTGTTTTACATTTTTTTAATTAGATACAGCAGCGTAGCTGAAAAAATATCGGTGCGTTGTTTGACATTAATATTTCACAACTAAAATCTGAGAAACGCTTATTTTAAAATTTTGTAGCATTTCTTCTATTATATGAAAATCTTAATCCTCCGAAAAGTTCACGACCGTCAAAATGATCAGTAACTAATATGTTCAACGAAGTGTTCGCCTCATGGAAGCAAAATAATTTTAATGGAACTTCCAGCCGTATTGCGGCCTTCACATGGAGCAAAAACAACATTGATCTTCAACACCCATCTGCGTAGATATTTAATAACAGGTGTATTGCCTTCGAACAATCAGATCTTAACTCACTTGACTTCTGTAGAAAAGCTAGAAATAGAAACTCCCCAGTTTGCATTGTATGTGATGCGAAATTATCAAGGCATAGAATGATTTAAATCAGAATTATCTGCAGCGGACTGTCAATTCGGTGATTTTTCGTTTTCAAACTTGTGTAAAAAATAAATATCAAGCCAGTGAACAATTTGTTAAAATATTGTTATTTCTTTTACTTTTTTATTATTAAATTATGGCATATATTTTACAGGATATAGCATTTTTCTGTGTCCCCATACTTTTCAGTTGCCCTGTATATAAAATAATGAAAATACATGTCAAGCAATATACTATGTGTCAAAAAAGATGGTTACGGATTACTTCTGAAAATATAAGAAAATTATAAAAATATTCATATGAAGATAGTAATTCAATTTGTACTTTCTCTTATTTTGGGAGTCAAAAAACATCAAATTTTTATAATGTTCCTGCATCTAAAAATGCCCAATCACAAAAATATTTACTGACCCTTTCTTAAACATACCCAAAAAGATTAATCCAAACATATGAGATAGAGACAGTCAAAAATCATTATTTATTTCATTTTACAAGAACTTCAAAACATAAAATTGAAAATCAGGCTTCAAATTGCATGACAAAGTCACAATATTTGACTCTAACTCAGTGATTTTTAGAGGCAGAAAATAGGTGTAGAGGTTGTGTAAATTTTGCGATTTATTCTAACAAAACCTTTTGGGTATGACTAACAATGCAATAGTGATGACTTATGATTGGTGATTTTGAAATGCAAAGACTGTATAAAAGTTAAAATTTTGAATTTTTCTTAAAATACTCTCCATGTAAATGAAAGTACAATTTGAATTCTCTGTCTTTCTATGATTATTTTTGTAGTTCATATTATCCCTCTCTGAGTTACAAAAATATGCTACAATTTTTCTTTGGACATCTGATAATGAGTTTAAAAATATAATATTCCATCAATCTAAAAGAAAAAAAAAGACTCAAAATATTGACTGATAATGATAATTTTCTCTGCAGAATTCAATCTAAAAATGGGTAAACACTTTGTATTTCATGATTCAAACCAATAAAATTTCTTGACAAGCAGGGTGGGGGGAGGGGGGTTGCAACTGTGGGCCATAGATTGTGAGTGCTATTGCTTGTAGGATGCCACAGGGCACACTGGATTATGTGTTTCATCCGTTCACCCTCTGGGGCACTCTGGATAAGTGGTATCATTATTCTCCCATGAGATGCCATTCTTTCACCCCTTAAGGTTCCCTGGATGAGGGGTGCCATTACTCTCCCCTCAGATGCGATCCTTTCACCCTCTGGGGCACCCTGGATAAGGGGTGCCATTACTCTCCCCTGAGGCGCCATCTTTTCACCCCCTGGGGCACCCTGGTTAAGGGGTGCCATTACTCTCCCCTGAGATGCCATCATTTCACCTCTGGGGGCACCCTGGATAAAGGGTGAGATTATTCTCCCCTGTGGTGCCATCGTTTCACTCTATTGAACACTGTGGATAAGGGGTGCCATTATTCTTCTCTGAGGTGCCGTCCTTTCACCCCCTGAAACACCCTGGATTAGGGGTGCCATCCTTTCACCCTAGTTAAGGGTGCCATTTTAGCTCCTCTAGGGGTGTCACCAGTGAGACAAGCCTTTCACCCCTAAAAGGTGCAATGTGTCACCATTAGTTTTAACAGTGTACTTTAATTACATTACGAATAGACGCATAAAATTATCTTATCAGCCATCAAATTGGAAATTGTACGTAAAAGGTAGCAAATGGGGTACGTTCATATTTGTGTGTCCTCAGAATGTTTATAAACATTCAGATCACGGTGCAATAGCTGTTGCACTTTTATAGGAAAATGAATGAATACAAAATGTATTATAATTAAATAATTATATAGTAATATAATTCGATATTAAATAGTATATAATGACCATGACAACATAGAATGATGACCTGTCATTGAATATTATTGAATTACGAGATGGAACCCGTCGAAATTCACCGTTAAAAAAAATTTCATAAATGCCTCATCAAACATTCTTCATTCCAATTTCATTTCGTCTAAAACGTATCCATTGTTTTAAACTAATTAAATTTTATGAAAAATAAAGCATAAATTGTAGAAGATTGATTGAATATTTGATTAAAGATGAAAATGAAGAACATAAATTTTTCAATAATATTAAGAAAATTTGCTGATGAATCACAATTTTAATGCTCTTGGCGGAAAATTTCTTTGCATGGTTTCCTTCTACCCTTTCCATAATCGGGATGGCTACCTTAATTTCTCCAAACAGAGATAATTTTTTTTTGTCATAAAGTAACATATCCAAAAAATCTTTGAAAAATAATTAAAAATGATTCCTAACATAATCTGATTAAAAACATATTTCAAACAGTTTGACATGATATTAATTTTACGTTCTACATTAACCCCTTAACGCGCAGTGTTGCTGGGTCGGCAACACCTAAAGTTCCCCATGTTTAGAGACACAGCAACTCCGTGAATATTTCAAAAACTACTCTAATGGCTACTTTAAATCTTTCTTATGAGTTCTAGATGGTAGCACCGCAGAGATCAAACTCTACTGTTTTTAAATAATAGGTAAAATGTTTTACTGTAATATGCGCTTCATAGCAATGCTCTTCTCACTGCGCTTATCAATGCTTTACTTATGGGAGGTTACCACTTCGGCAACAGCTGCATAATTAAAATGGTTAGTGAAATCTTTACAAAACGATACCCGTGTACTCCTCTAGGCCTAAATAGATTGCCTAAATTTTTTTTCTTTAAATTCCAACTTTAAAGAGTAGTGCACCGGAAAGGGTTAATTGAATATCTGTCTTTTTTGGTTAGTAGATTTCAGTTTAGTGATAAAATGCTGCATTCTGTGAATAATCAAATCTTATGATTTATCTTTTTTTTTCTTCTACACTGTTAAAACTAATGGTGACACATTGCACCTTTTAGGGGTGAAAGGCTTGTCTCACTGGTGACACCCCTAGAGGAGCTAAAATGGCACCCTTAACTAGGGTGAAAGGATGGCACCCCTAATCCAGGGTGTTTCAGGGGGTGAAAGGACGGCACCTCAGAGAAGAATAATGGCACCCCTTATCCACAGTGTTCAATAGAGTGAAACGATGGCACCACAGGGGAGAATAATCTCACCCTTTATCCAGGGTGCCCCCAGAGGTGAAATGATGGCATCTCAGGGGAGAGTAATGGCACCCCTTAACCAGGGTGCCCCAGGGGGTGAAAAGATGGCGCCTCAGGGGAGAGTAATGGCACCCCTTATCCAGGGTGCCCCAGAGGGTGAAAGGATCGCATCTGAGGGGAGAGTAATGGCACCCCTCATCCAGGGAACCTTAAGGGGTGAAAGAATGGCATCTCATGGGAGAATAATGATACCACTTATCCAGAGTGCCCCAGAGGGTGAACGGATGAAACACATAATCCAGTGTGCCCTGTGGCATCCTACAAGCAATAGCACTCACAATCTATGGCCCACAGTTGCAACCCCCCTCCCCCCACCCTGCTTGTCAAGAAATTTTATTGGTTTGAATCATGAAATACAAAGTGTTTACCCATTTTTAGATTGAATTCTGCAGAGAAAATTATCATTATCAGTCAATATTTTGAGTCTTTTTTTTTCTTTTAGATTGATGGAATATTATATTTTTAAACTCATTATCAGATGTCCAAAGAAAAATTGTAGCATATTTTTGTAACTCAGAGAGGGATAATATGAACTACAAAAATAATCATAGAAAGACAGAGAATTCAAATTGTACTTTCATTTACATGGAGAGTATTTTAAGAAAAATTCAAAATTTTAACTTTTATACAGTCTTTGCATTTCAAAATCACCAATCATAAGTCATCACTATTGCATTGTTAGTCATACCCAAAAGGTTTTGTTAGAATAAATCGCAAAATTTACACAACCTCTACACCTATTTTCTGCCTCTAAAAATCACTGAGTTAGAGTCAAATATTGTGACTTTGTCATGCAATTTGAAGCCTGATTTTCAATTTTATGTTTTGAAGTTCTTGTAAAAAGAAATAAATAATGATTTTTGACTGTCTCTATCTCATATGTTTGGATTAATCTTTTTGGGTATGTTTAAGAAAGGGTCAGTAAATATTTTTGTGATTGGGCATTTTTAGATGCAGGAACATTATAAAAATTTGATGTTTTTTGACTCCCAAAATAAGAGAAAGTACAAATTGAATTACTATCTTCATATGAATATTTTTATAATTTTCTTATATTTTCAGAAGTAATCCGTAACCATCTTTTTTGACACATAGTATATTGCTTGACATGTATTTTCATTATTTTATATACAGGGCAACTGAAAAGTATGGGGACACAGAAAAATGCTATATCCTGTAAAATATATGCCATAATTTAATAATAAAAAAGTAAAAGAAATAACAATATTTTAACAAATTGTTCACTGGCTTGATATTTATTTTTTACACAAGTTTGAAAACGAAAAATCACCGAATTGACAGTCCGCTGCAGATAATTCTGATTTAAATCATTCTATGCCTTGATAATTTCGCATCACATACAATGCAAACTGGGGAGTTTCTATTTCTAGCTTTTCTACAGAAGTCAAGTGAGTTAAGATCTGATTGTTCGAAGGCAATACACCTGTTATTAAATATCTACGCAGATGGGTGTTGAAGATCAATGTTGTTTTTGCTCCATGTGAAGGCCGCAATACGGCTGGAAGTTCCATTAAAATTATTTTGCTTCCATGAGGCGAACACTTCGTTGAACATATTAGTTACTGATCATTTTGACGGTCGTGAACTTTTCGGAGGATTAAGATTTTCATATAATAGAAGAAATGCTACAAAATTTTAAAATAAGCGTTTCTCAGATTTTAGTTGTGAAATATTAATGTCAAACAACGCACCGATATTTTTTCAGCTACGCTGCTGTATCTAATTAAAAAAATGTAAAACACAAATTAGAAAAGAATATGTAATAAATGCTGTGTAACTTTTAAATTAGTAAAAATACTTCATATTCTTTAAAATTCTTCCAGAAAGTTAGCCATCAAGCTATGAAATGAATTATAGAAAATAAGTTCATTTTATAGTTGTGGTAAAATCACAGATGAAATAGAGTAAAAAAAAATCATTTTTACAATATATGTAGTACTTACATTTATAGTGAACTTATGCAAATCCATATTTTATAGCATATATCCACACAGGATTAGAAATTAAGAACTGTATGTAAGGTGTCAAAATAATGCCTACAATTTTTTTTTGATGTGCCAACTGCATTTCATATTTTCTTATTTCTTTTCACAACCATGTTAATACTAATAATATTGCATTGCATATTTAATTTTAATGTATTGAAGGGAAGTGGGGAGGAAACTTTATATATTAAACACTTTTTCTTACTAAACAAAATAAAAACTGACTTTCCATAAGTATGAAACCTGATTAAACTACAATATTTGGATTCTGGAAAAACTTATTCTTTTTATAAAGCTAATATGCGTACAAAACAGATAATCAAGCAAATATGTCCACAGAGAGAAAATATGAGCTTTAGATATAACTAGGGATAAGCTAATTTTTAAAAAATCCGAGACTAACAGTACATCAGAAAATAAAAAGTTAGCAAATAAATGAATCTTTGGTTGCCAATTACGGTGTGGCATTTAAAACATTTCCAAATCACACTTTTTTTTGTTTGTTTGTTTGAGGAAGGGAATACAAAAATTTTAAAACGATTTTAATACAGTTTCTTATTTTAGGAACATATAAGGATGCAGAAATATCTCATAATAAAAGAAAATCTTGTTTACAGGGGTGTAATATCCAAGGACCAGTTTTATCAGTCATTGGTGAAATTGAAGTTAACTTAGAGGTTATTGAAAGGTTCAAAATTCTTAAGACATGTGCTAATGTCATGGTGCAGAGGGAGGGGGATGTATGCTAAAATACAAATGAAAGCATTTGCTAAACAAAAATTAAAGTTAAAGAAAGCTAGTTATCAAGATTTGACGACTAGGAATAATTTTTCTATAATTTAGTTTCATTTGACGGCTAACGGCTGCTGATTTCTAGTCCTGTATCCACATCAAAAAACTTTCTGCCAAATTGTTTTTGTGTTTTGACTTATTGCATCTGAAATTTTAATCTAAAGAGTAATTATAATGAAAGGAATAAAACACTGAATTAAAAAAAAACAACCTTTTAGTTCAAATAATCTTTTTATTGTAAACACCAAGAATATATTAAATATTATTAAACAAAGACGTAACATTATGTGGAACTGATGACACTGAGAAAATTTTGAAGACATAAGTATCTAATAAAAATGATAAAAATTTAAATTGGCTTTTGCTATAGTTAACGTTAAACAACCAAAATAATGCATACCACAAAGTAACTAAGCTTATAAAATTATCAGTTTTGGTAATTAACTGTTTATATAAAATTAATACATAGCATGAGTAATTTAACAAGTTGCTTGAGTTGCGGAGCACAGTAACAGGTTGAAACACAGAAATTTCTGCACCTTCTTCATGATAAAGAGTCGGAAACTTTTCTTGTATCAATCATGGTAATGTAAGTACTATAAATGTAAGTTCATTATCTGAAATAATAATAATAACACATTAAGGAAAACACACAACAAGACAGTCGAATTAAAATGTAACATCAAAGTACAGCAAAAATCATAGATGAACAAAAAAAGAAAGAATAAAATTTAAATTATAGCTCACAAGGCTATCAAAGCCTGACAGCTAATGTGCCCGCAGGTTCTGTATGTAACGTGATAACTCTTTATATAAATATCAGATTTGCTTCAAATTTTATATGTGGGTTCATTCTGATAAGGTTCTTCACTGATTAGCATTGGAGGTTCATTGGTTAAATATGAAGGGGGGGAGAAGAGAGTGAAACCATCCTTAATTTATATAAATATGCAGAAATCATGCAGAATTATCACATTTTCTTCAAATTTTGTTAATAGGTTCACTCTGATAAGGCACTTCCCTGATTAGTTTTAGGGGCTCATTGGTTAAGTATAAAGAGGGATGGCAGTTAATCCACTGTCATATAACTTACAGTTGATTTATTTTATTTTTGGAAAGGCAATATTCTTTGAAATAAGAGTATAATATACAGTTGTATGTATAGCCTGCGAGCTCAATGCCATCAGTTTAACTGGGCACTTTCCTCTTTATTGCCTATTTTCGGACAGAACGAGAAAATTACATGACCAACTCATACTTGTCATTCAGATATTCTTTTCCTGTATTATCATTAAGAGTTACAAACTATTTACATTATTAACCATATTTACAAAACATATCTTGCAACAAAGTGTCTATTCCAGATTAGCAACGAATTTCCCTAACATGTACAGGTATTCCATACCAGTAATAATAATAAAAAAATGAGGAATTTTATTTAAATTTATTAGTTATAATTTATTAGCCCCTATTATGTATCCTATATTGACACTAATCAATGAATATATGGATACAACCCCTCCTGTTTTTCCTTCATTTTGGGAATAACGAATTTTCAACGTATTCTATTGACGATTATTTTCAAAATTTTCAAGATGTGATTTTGAGACTTTCACAAAAGTTGTTCTATACATTTGGCTAACATAATATGCAAATGAAATTTTGATATCTTTGACGCATGCGCAGTGAAAAATTATTTAGTAAACCTACTCAATATTGGAACAATTTTTATTATTTTTTAATTCTGATTACGTATTGTGTGCAATGTTGTTTGTCACATTTTCTGAAAAGAATGTTACTTTATATTAAGAACTCTCCAAATTATAAGCAAAAATCTTAAGTAAATTTTAGACTGTTTTTCGGATTCGTAGAAAACCTTAATTTTTCTACGAGTATACATGCTATCGACATAAAAATGAACGCAGTTTATTACAATAAGCCACTTAATCATAATCTACAGTTTGGGCGCTTTTGCTACATTAGTTTTGACAGGTTATTTATCCAAAAGATATCCAAAAGGTATTCATTCTTTTTTAATTTGTTGACGGTCCCCTATTGGAGTTTCTGAATAAAACCTTCAGGGAAATATATGACTTGTACTACACTATCTGGCCATTGATTATCGTCCACTTGCGATTTTAGACATTTTGTTAAATATCTAGAAAAATACATGAGGAATTATCCTGAAACTCTCAGTGTATACACATAATAGTACAGGTCATATATTTCCGTGAAGATTTTTTCCAGAAACCTTATAAGAGACCGTCAACAAATTAAAAAATAATGAATATCATTTGGATAACCCTGTCAAAACTAATGCAGCAGAAGCGCTAAAACTGTAGATTGTGATTAAGTGGCTTATTGTTATAAACTGTGTTCATTTTTATGTCGATAGTGCTAGGATGTAGGGAAATTTTTCAGATTTTTTTTTTTTCAGACAAAAAATTCAGATCATTATTTTAAGAAAAATTAATTAATTAATACTCATTTCAAAAAAAAATAATAATAATTTTAATCTTCCATAATTTCATTAATATATCCTATAAATCCAATATTTTCATTTAATACATCGCAGCTTCCCTATTTGACATAATAGCAATATACAAAATAATATTTTTCTAAATTATTTTATTATTAATTATTCATTCTTAAAATTATATTAATCAGTCCTAGTTTTAAATATAGATCATTATCATGTAATTGCCCAGTCTTTTAATCGTATAATACGTAATTTATGCTATTTCAAAATTTAAGATAATTTCCGTATTTTTTATGTGACGATCGCTAATTTTTCCTTTTTGAGCATCGCCATTTTCTTTACTGATACCTCCTAGATGCTGGACATGAGTCATCGGGGCTTAGAATGTTCTACGACATTCCGGAAGCGTCGTTTTGGTACAAATTTCCCGCTGAAATCTCAGCGTCCATCCCTTGATGACGCATGTTTGTTCCAGATCATTCCTAGCGTCGGGTGATGCGAGATTCTGATTGGCTGAGCGCACGCGCGCTGCCGTGAGAGGGAGGAAGATTTTCTGATTTATTTGACACTTTGAGAGAGAGCAGCGTTAGCGAAAGACGTCCGTGGCCAACACCCCCTATAGTCAAGGCCTTCACACCGTTTCAAAATGGCCGATCGCGATGTCCGACTTCCCACGTCCATAATATGAATGTATATGGAATGTAATATGAATGTAATAATCCTCACACAAAGTTGCATTTCTTGTAATTTTCAAAATTTTTAGCAATAGTGTTTACTTTTTCAGTTAATTGAATGTGTAATCAAGTAAATAATTGTCATTTCCTATAAATATAAGTTGTAAATTAAGAGGGTTACTTATTGTTTAAAAAATATACTAAAAAGGACTTAAAATACAAATTTTTATAAGAGGCGAAACTGCATTAGATTTGAGCTTTGGATTTTTAAATAGATGTGATTTAATTTAGAAATAGAATATTTCTTTTACATTATCAATATCACACTATTTTAAATAAGTAGGATAAAAAAAAAAAAAAAAAATCTATATTAAAACATTAAATGAACTTATACATTGAAGAAAAGAAAGAATGAAAATAATAGAAAGAAAAGAGAAAAAAAAAAACTCAGCAAAAAAACTTAAGGTTAAAATTATAACAGTACATCATTTTTTCTAAAAAATATATTAAAATTTATATTGTAAATTAGCTTCATAATCCTGAAGCTAAATTCGTTTACATAACTGGAATTTGATGACTTGATTAAAAAAAAAAAAAAAAAAAGAATTGGGAAAAAAATGTACTAAATAATATGTTGTGTGAGAAGAGTTTTTTCATTTCAAATACACCCCCCCCCCCCCACACACACACACTTTTCACACTCACTCCCATGTGTCTTATTTGTTTACTTTTTTCTTATTTGATGAGAATTATTTAAAGACAGAATGCTAAGTGTTATCTCATTTACTTATGTCATTGTCTTAATATCATTATTATGTAATAATTTCTGTTATACATATGTAAGATATAAAATGTTTTTTATTAAATCAAAACAAATAATAATAAATAAGTAAGGTATATTTTATTTGCTTTCTAGCTTTAACCTTTTTTATTATTCAGTATTTCCTTGTAAGATTGTTTAATCGTATAAATTAATATTAAATATAATATCAAGTGGCA
The DNA here is from genome assembly GCA_964019185.1 of Maratus speculifer. Taxonomy (NCBI): domain Eukaryota; kingdom Metazoa; phylum Arthropoda; class Arachnida; order Araneae; family Salticidae; genus Maratus; species Maratus speculifer. Next base: position 302,086,684 of record OZ025294.1, on the reverse strand, counting down.
TTGGAACAAAGAAAAAAAAAAGATGCAACAACTTATCAATTTATAAACTATTTTTAAATTAATATTACTATTCTAAATTATTATTATTATTAAAGAAAGCATCTGTTCCTTATTAATTTATAAATTATTTTTAAATTACAATTATTATTATAAATTATTATTATTAATATTATTGAAAAAAAATCTGTCAATTGCCAATCTATAAATTATTAAAGTATAAATTTTAAAGTATTATTATTATTAAGGAAAAAATGTGTTCAGTATCAATCTATAAATTATTTTAAAATTATAATTATTATAAATTATTATTAAAGAAAAAAATCTATTCCTTATCAATCTATAAATTATCTTTAAATTGCTATTGTTATTATACATTACTATTATTATTATTATTAAAGAAAGCATCTGTTTCTTATTAATTTATAAATTATTTTTAAATTACAATTATTATTATAAATTATTATTGAAAAAAATCTGTCAATTGCCAATCTATAAATTATGAAAATATACATTTTAAAGAATTATTATTATTAAGGAAAAAAATGTGTTCAGTATCAATCTATAAATTATTTTAAAATTATTATTATTATAAATTATTATTAAAGAACAAAAATCTATTCCTTATCAATCTATAAATTATCTTTAAATTGCTATTATTATTATACTTTACTATTATTATTATTATTAAAGAAAGTGTCTGTTCTTGATCAATTTATAAATTAGTTTTAAATTACTATTATTATTATTACTAAAAAATATCTACTAATATTAAAGAAAAAAAAAAATCTGTTTCCATAAAAATAACTTTCAAATTAAGAGTACAGAAAAGTATAGTAGAAAGAAGGAAAAGATAATTGTCAAAATATCAAAAGCAATTTAACAGCTGAAGCTAATTAATATGCTAATGAAAGCTGTAATAGCAATAAACAAACTCTTTGAATATTTTATGAATTAATTTAAACAGCGCACCCAGATTACTTATAGTAAACTATTTTTAAACTGATAGCGAGAAAAATTATATAATTTAATAAGTAAATTCGGATTCAAACTAATAAACTGGAATTTAGAAAAATACTTAATAAACAAAGAAATAAACAATTGCTAAAGGGCAGTAATTTTCTGATAAAGATATATTACATATAAATAATAACAAAATCCCGTGAGGAAATACTGAAAGTTAAAATCAACAGGATAAAAATTCAGATGAGAAGCAAAATTATGTTTTTTTTTTTATAATTATTTTAAACAAAATACTAATTCACCATAGATGTAAATGATTTGAAAGCCACTGTTGCAATACATATAGCTAGAAAACTAAATCGGTAATCACTAATCTTACAAGTGTGTTTAACAGAAATTACCTTTAAAGCTTTGTTAAAACAGTGACATAAGGAAAAAAAGATAACACTTACTTTTAGTCTTTATAATATCCAAATTTTGTACAACGCAAAACAAAATAGAAAATGGCGAAACGCCAGAATTGAAACATGCCGTACTAGCGCTGGACTGACCTGACGCACACTGACTAGGTATTTGCGAATAAAGGTCACCGGTAAAAGGGGAGTCGGACCTTCGGACTGTAGGGGCAGCCATATTGAAACTTCTGGAATTCGCTGCGGAGGCCTTGACTATAGGGGGTGTTGCCGTGGCCCGGCGCTGCCCTCTCGAGGGTTAGCGTCGGGACAGAAGAGTCTCCTTTTTTTAGGATTACGCGACAAAAGAATGATTCTAACAAGCGCCTTGCTGAGGGGCATCTGACAGATAGATCTTTTTTTGTTAAGTTTTGAGAGAATAAGATCTCTAATTGCGAATGTTGCAGCAATGTTATTATCCTTTTTAAAAGCCCCCGCACTGTGTATTTTTATTGCATTTTTGGCATACAGTTTCCCTCCAACTCCAGTAAAAGACTTTAGTTATCGTAAATTCCATATGTACACAACAGGATTTACCAAAGTGTTAGTGTCTATCAGTGTGACGGTGCTAGTAGTCCCTCCAGCCAATTGAGGCTACGTAAATACCGGGAACTTCAAGAGCTGTCAACGTGATCTTGCTGCGGAATTTGATCGACGTACTTCATCCTTTCCGGCGGTAATGTGTAGAGAGTCATCGTGAGAACCAGCGATTCTTAGTCTCCAATTTGAAGTGTGGAGTTCTGCTATTGTGGAAAAGCCTTTGCCGTCTTCGATCATCGAAAATCTTCATAGATTAAACTGTTCCCGTAGTGCACATAATTTGGACTGTCTACCCGATCTACATGACAAGAGACTTTCCTCTTATCGGAACTGTATGATGATTCAGCACCTCCAAATCCAATAATGTATTTTTTTTCTTTCAAAGTTAGTACGTGGCCACGGTAAAATATATTCATCATTATAATTAATAAATCTTAAGTTGCTGCAAATAAGTGTCTTCCTTTCTCCATGTGCTTTTTTTGGCACAACGCAATGTCGCACTTACGTTCACGCGCTGCTGGTTGTATTTGAGGAGTTGTTTACCGGTAATATTATTGTTTTGGGCCGACTTGTTCGTTTCCACAAGTTTTGGCTGCCAAATATTGCTTGGATAGCGATTCCCCAAATACAACGTATAGCAGATAGCATGTATACTCGTAGATAAATTAAGGTTTTTATAAAAATACTCCCCATTTTTCCAAGATTTTTGCTTATAATTTGCAGAGTTCTTAATATAAAATTAGTTCTTAATATTAGTTCTCAATATTATGTGCAATGTTGTTTGTCACATTTTCAGAAAATATTATTTTATATTAAGAACTCTGCAAATTATAAGCAAAAATCTTGGAAAAATTTGGAAGTATTTTTATAAAAACCTTCATTTCTCTACGAGTATACATGCTACCGACATAAAAATGAACACAGTTTATAACAATAAGCCACTTAATCACAATCTACAGTTTGAGCGCTTTTGACGCATTAGTTTTGACAGGGTTATCCAAAAGATATTCATACATTTTTTAATTTGTTGGCGGTCCCCTATAAAGTTACTGGAAAAAATCTTCACGGAAATAGAAGACCTGTACTGTATTGTTTATACACTGAGAGTTTCAGGATAATTCCTCATGTATTTTTCTAGATATCTTGCAAAATGTCTAAAATCGCAAGTGGACGATAATCAATGGCCAAGTAGTGTATTATATTTATACACTAAGATTTTCCGGATAATTCCTCATACATTTTTCTAGATATTTAACAAAATGTCTAAAATCGCAAGTGGACGGTCATCTCTGGCCATATAGTGCATATCAGGAGCTTTAAGGAACTGGCTAATTCTTTATTTTCCCTTTTGCTATATGGGGGAAAGTCGGGTGGAATGGGACTGTAGATTTTTCTCTTTGTGCATTATTCTAAACATTTCATCGATCGCATACAAGATGAAGCAATGGTAATCCATTCTTCAGTTTACAAAAAATATTGATATGCATAGACTTGCAAATGTATGAAAGAAAAAATTATTTCAAAAATCCAATTTAAATTACATTTATTTGCACTCAATATATTAAAGGCTTATTTATCTATAAATGTAATAGTTTCCCTATTTATGGAACATTGTTATACTGTATATTATCCATAATTTAAACTAACCCTAAAGCAGCATTTTTGTTTGAACAAGAAGTTTAACACAAACAAGGAAGTGGCGAGGAATGGGACATGCCAGAAAAGTTATGAATGGGACGCGCCCAGTTCCTTTTTTTTAATTAATAATAATGCGAATTGCTAGCATGCAAATTTCTTAGAAGATAATATATTAATTGTAACATTGATAATATATGCATTCATACTTCAAAATGTAAATAAATTGATGATTATTTAAGGCGCAACTCTAGGCACAGAAAAAGACCCGGATGATAATGCAAGGTCTATGGGGGCGTTCTTTTCAAATATTTCGTCGAAATTTTAATATTTTTACGTGATTGTTTTGCACAAAATTGCTGAGGGTGATCCGCAACCGGCGTAGTTTTTACTTTTTCAGTTTTGGTTTCAGATTTTTTTTAAAAATTACTTTAACTTACGGAATTGGTTTAAACCGTTCTGAAATTGAAACTATCGTTATACAAAAAATATAAAAGCAAAATCGAAAAAATTAAAAACTAGGCCGGTTATGGATCATCCTCAGCTGTCTTGCTCAAAAGAATCATGTAAAAATATTAAAATTTGAGTTAGGTATTTCAAAAGAACGCTCCTACACACTTTTACATTATCATCTTTACATTCTGAGCCTAGTTTGGGGCCTTAATGACACCTATGACAGAGAATCCTGAATTTTCATTCCAGTCATGAAGATACTGGAATTTTATATTGTGGCATATACATTATCAACTTACAACCTTTGTTTGATTGTTTATATTACCGACACTATAGGTTATTTTGTGCCTTATAGCTTTTTTTTTATTATTGCTGTCCCATAACTCTTAATGAGGAGGTATGAGACACATTTTGAAACTTACGTTCTCTTTAAAATAAAATAGTATTTGCACGTTATGTTTCTATATTGTTCAGGGGGATTAATAAATAAAGAATACTGCCCAGTTAAACTGATGGCATTGAGCTTACAGGCTACAAATACTAATTGTACATTAAAGCCTTATATTTTCAAGGGTTAATTCCGTTCGAAAAAAATTAAGAAGGGGAAACAGCTCTCCCCTTTCCTCTTTTTTTATACTTAATCATTGAACCTCCTATACTATCAAAGACATGCTTTATCATATAAAAAATCTATATCCAAAATTCAGAGCAAATGAAATAATTCTTAATAAAAACCCATTTAGAATTTATATAATTTAAAAGGAGTTATCCCCCTCTTTTATACTTAACCATTAAACTTCCAAAACTATTTAGAGATTTGAACGAAATCTGAAAATTCTGCTTGAAAAACCCATTTATATAAATAAAGGGGGGGGGCATTAGAACCCCTGTTTCCCCTATTTATACTTATTCAATGAACACCTAATAACAGTCACGGAATCGCCTCATCAGAATGATCCTAATCTAAATTTTGAACAAAAACTTAATTCTGCATGAAAATCCCATTTATATCAACTAAGGGGAGGGGCATCAGTCCCCCGTTCCCCCCTTATACATATCGAATTAACTCCAAAAACTAATCAGGGAAGCACCTTGTCAGGATATACCTACATACAAAATTTCAAGTGGATCGGATATTTTTTTCATGAGCTATCGCGTTACGCACGAACGTACATACAGAACGGAAGGGCACATAAGCTCTCAGGCTATGATAGCCTGTGCGATAAAAAGTGTTTTACCTTGCATGCTATAAATTGAATTTTTTTTGTATATATATATATAATTCTTACTTTTGTAAAAAAAGTCCCATAACACCCCACTCTCCCCAATAGAGATATTATATATTAATACACCAATTACACGAAAATAGAATTTTTATCAATAGTATTAAAATACAGTTTAAGGGCTAACAGTTTATTTTATATCCTTAGGTTTTTACCACGTTCTCCCCAGGTTTTTACCGGTAAAAAGCCAACCCTGTTTATTGGCCTTGTTTCAGAACGAGTGGAATGAAAGATTGTTAAAAATTATGTCATTAGAAAAATGTTTAAGATTTATAAATAACAGTGCAAAAATCGCCTTTAAAACACGAGATCATCATCACCTGCGGAAAATTTTCACATTTGTGTAAAATTACGATATAAGTTTTTATTCATTGTTATATTTTTTGAACACACACTATTTCTGTAAACTATTCTGAAAGTTCAGTGGAGTAAATACAGATTGTTTTCCTTTTATAATTTGAATGTTCATGACTACAAATTTGTCATATCGGATGATGTTGATGATTGTGAAAGGGGGGGGGGGACTGATTACGGTCTAATCAAACTTAAATTACTATTATTGGAAAAAAAAATATTTTATTTTATTCAACCATAAAATTCTGCTACTAAATAAAGTTTAATGCGAAAGAATACTTTCGAAAAAAAAATGGGTGTAAATCTGCATAGCCGATAATCAGAGCATAAGGTTTATTAAATTCAATACCCTAACATTTTCTCACCTTTTTGAAAGAAAATGAAACCAAACGTATGAAAATATGAAGAATTGGGAGTAAGAAAACATAGTGGTAAACCCAAGATACCGCTAAATTCGGGTTTTGAGGCATTTCCCACCAAGGTAAGACTTGGCTGACTAATAACGTTTTAATTTGCAAATCGAGGTTTTTTCCATGATTTTTATACTTAAATGAGACTAAATGATTGTCCGTGCTACCGCGTCCCGATCTAATCTTATTATGAAGATTATTTTTCAAATAATGGTGGTTAATAAGGAAAATATTAATAATGAAAAACCTGTAAATAAGTTTTGATTACTTTAAGATTTGCAAGTATTCAATTGTCTTAAATGAAAAAATTACCCCCCCCCCCTCTCAAATAAAGACAAATCAGGTATACTGAAACAATATTAGAGAAGTTACGCGAGGCTGCAATATGGTGTGAATTAGCCTTTACAGGAGGGGTTCGGATAGCATCTATCCGACAATATATGCAAAGCCGGCCAGATGCTGTCCGAGATCCCGTGTAAAGGTTCAAATTAAAACTTCGCGAATAAAATTAATTGCTTATTTTAACTGTATATAGACGCAAAAACATATTTTAACCTTAACTGCTCTGACAAAAATTGTTACATAACTACTGTGAGTTGTCTGTCAGACCATTTAATCTGAAGATGAATAAAATGTTACATAAATTCTCAGAATGCGATTTATGTATTAAACTTTATGTACAAGAATATCATAAATCAAAATCAGCTATTCAAAAGTATTTAGAGGTAGTAATAAGACTCCAAACTAAAAAAAATTGACCAGTATCTATAGTTAAACTAAAAATTACAAGTTAAACTGTGAAACTTGAAAAACCCACGGTGTCTGAGACCACTAACAGCAGTTAAGGGTTAAATCTAAACAGTTGAGTTTAAACACAAGGTAAAATAGTCATAGAATATTCCGATTGCAACAAGATTCGTCTATAATAACTGATTTGTAATGAAAAAATACGTAAATATTTTTACAATATTTCATTTCGCTCTTTCTAATTATGCGCCTTTAGGATTCCCGTGCCTAGAGCAGTTTGATCCAATTGCTCCTCGGTAGCTAAGGCCTAGATAAATCATTTAAAAATATTGACAGGTAAACGAGAAATTGTAAAATAACTATCTCATAGGTTTAACATTAGCAAGCGGGTATTTTGGTGAGAGTGTAGCTTGTAGATTCACATAATAAACTTAACAATCAATCATACTAACAAAAAAAATCTAATTTACTGTTTTTTTATGACATTACTTATAGGGATGTACGATAAATTAACGTAACAATAAAATAAAATAAAATAAAGTTAAATCTTACCTTTAATCAGACTTTGCCCGGTTCACTGGTCAAGCAAATCGGATCGTTAAGTCCCCATTGTTGTTTCATTGTAGCTCAGTGGTTAGTCCTCAATTAATATCGCCAATTTACACACTGGCATGTTTTGATTTGCTCACACCCGTAAACTTTACTTGCCGACACCGAAAGCAGAAAGACACGCGTCATAGCGCATGCGCAAGTTGCCAGTCACCCGATGAGGTGGTTACGAAGTGCATGGCACCTTATTTAGCTCCCATCATCCAGTAACAGAGCTGTCGTCACCCCAACCGCATATTCAAGCTCCTATGACACCCTAGGGTTCCAAATGGCACCGCCTTTTCACCTCCGGGTCCCAAATGGCACCGGTTTGTCACCTTTATTTTTAACAGTGTACCCTTTAAGTTGGTTGAAATAGATTTGAAAAATAATCCAACCTTGAAAATATCTTAAAATGTCGCTAAATTGAGAGTCATTTTTCAAAGAAATTCTCCTTAAAGTTAATTGTATTCCTGTTTTATCATGTAACAGTTAAAATTATATACTATTTTGATTTTGAAATAATACAAGTACGATAAAAGTGAAAATGATAGTGCTCTTCATTATGACCATCGTTATATATTTTAAGAATTGTAATTGGGCTTTGACTGGCATTCAAAAGTAGAATACTATTTGTTGACGAAAACAAGGAATTCCACAATGTAAGAAATAGGACGATAATAAGAAACTTTAAAGTGAATTTACAAAATTGTCCCTATAAAAATTGTTCCTATATAATTAATATAAGACTTACATAAAGTCTTCTTTTTACTATAAAACCATTTTTTATTCATTTTAATTTTCTGGGAAATCTGTACTTTTCTGAATACTTTATTAAAAATTAACCTAAAGGTAAATTTTTTTAAAGCGAGAGAAAACTTGTAAAAAAGATGAAATAATCCATAAAGTCTCCTATTATAATCTTTACAATCCAAAAATGAAAAAATTAATGAAGATTGCGCCATTTGACACCATCATATTAATTTATCACTTTACATTTGTCAAGGTGAAAATGCATTTCAAACTAAGCATCCAATAAATCACTTTCACGAGAACAAACTTTTCGCATGTAGAAGCACATTTTATTTTTCATTGTAACTAAAAATAAAATGGCATCAACAAAATAAAATGCATAAAGATAAAATAAGCCCAAAAAGCGATATTCTCGTGACGTCAAAATAAAAATGGATTTTTATTCGCCTACCACAATAAAATACAGGTGTATAAATAATTTTTTAGAAAATTTAACTCGCAAATTTAAAAATACGTTTTTAAAGTGTCTGATTATTTTTCATTATTTTTCTTTTATCTTCAACAGTAAAAATAATCCGATTGCCACTGTTTTGTAGAAATTTCGCAAAAACGTTTCTAAAATTAGAAATAAAACACAAAAATGGAAATAAATTTTAAAAAAGCTAGAATGGGCACGTCTACATATGAACAGGTTTTATCAAAAAATAACTAACAAAAACAGTCCAGAATACAGTTCAGGACTGATGACTAAAACAACAGACTGTTCTTTTAAATATATAGATTTATGTATGACAGGATGTAATACATTGGAGAAAACTGTTATTAATATCTTTTTGAGTGTTGATTAGATTTTCATAAAATTTTAAAGGACTAGAAAAAATTTCGAACTCCTCGCTTGGATTTTTGCGCTTTTATATGAGAACAGATGGATAGACAGATAGGCGATCGGATCAGACGATGACTATAGGTACTATGTGTTTATACACTTACGAAAGCACCTAAAAATGTATAAGAAAATTATCTGTTTGCAGACGAAAAGTAAGCCTGTCTCAGACGGAATTAGTCGGGAATTTACAAAAATATTTGCCACAGACAGTCTTCCGAAATAGATATTTTTGTGCTTTTTTGGTTTGCCTTAATAATGTTGAAAATTATCTCGTATGCATATATATCCCTCATAGAGCAGATACTTTTGCAGACCAGAGTACTTTAGAGATACTTTTTAGAGAGTTCATGCAATTATATTAGGTGTAGTATCAAAGATAGGACTAATAAAGTAAAGAAATCTTTTCTAGATTACTTTAATGCAAATAAACAATGCCATTTCGAATTCCTCCAAAAATAATGGGCATGAAATATGATTTAAAAATTATTATCTTTGAATAATTACTATCAATGAGAATTTATTTTTGAAAGAAACCTCAATATAAGTAAAAATAAATGTATTTTGTACATTATACAGTGTATGATATAATGTATTTCATCTAAAGTTGTATTTATTATTATTATTATTATTAATATTATGATTATAATTATTATTATGTCAAAGTATTTTATGATTATTTTTTATTTTAAAAATTATTTTAGACTTTTATAAGCCCTTATCTAATAAATATAAATTATTGTTTAAGTATTTTAATTAAAGTTGTGTAACAAGACTAAAATTCAGTATAAGTATTAAACTACTGGTTTACTTTCATTAAATTCATGCAAATCTATGCATTATGTTTTATTTATTGCATACCCAGCTGATATTTCACAGTTAATTTAAAGCAAAAAATCATATTTTAAGTACTAAATTTTGGAAAATAACATTCTTTCTGCTTTTGGTAATATCATGCTCTTAAATAAAAAACTTTGGGTAAATTGACCATCGTAAGGACATTAACAATTTATGTGATATGAGCTTCTAAATTTTTACGACCCACGGAATAACTTTTAAACATGGTAGCGTAATTACTCTAGACTTATTGAAAAAAGGTAAAAAAAAACATTAGTAACTTAATTGCCATAAAAATCAGCAGGAAAAGTTTCTATATTAGGAAAGAAACTAATGTTACTTTTAATGAATGATGTTTTCAACTAATTTCGCTGTAAAATATAAAGGGTGGAATTCTTTAATCGTTCTACTTAGGAGGGGAATGTCATTGAAAAAGTTTTAAACGTCTATTTGAAATAGCTTATCATACATTTTATAAGAAATTCACGAACATTTTATAAATGCGCGTTTAATAGCTATTTTCTGCATAAAATTTCGAGATTATTTTAGAAATCACGTGATGTTGTTTAAATTATCTGATAGCTAATTCAACAAAAAAATGATTTTAAAGTTTTTATTTATAAATTATTATAATCAATGTGAATTATCCCTGTACTGCAAATTCATTAAGTAGGGAAAGTCGATCTATATTACCTGAAATAATCTTCAATTCTGGTTAATAGCATAGAAGTAAATATTTTATCTGGTGAAGTAATTTCAGTTAAATAAAGTTACGTTACGAAGTAAATTGAAATACTCTTAAAATAATCTCTGATAACTAATTATATTTTAGGATTATTACTATTATATTTTTGTCTCAATATACACTGTTAAAAATGTCAAATTTTGCTGCATCGTCACTTCATCGCTTTTATAGAATATCTCTATTTTGATCAATGAGAATGCCCCATAATAAAGTAAAATAATCATTTTCTATAACAGCGGTGGAGTGACGATGCAGCAAAAGTTTCAAATTTTTAACAGTGTACGACTATAATGTTGTTGAAATATTTTAAAAGATTGTAATTAAACTCAACGTCTTTAAAACTCTTATGTACTCAGGTAAAAGCTGAATTGGAATTAGGAATAAAATATTCACTGTACATTCAAGTAATAATAACCAAAATTGATTTACACTGTAAAAAATTATTTAACGTTGCTCCATAACTGTATTGCAGACTTCTTGCCTTCATATTGTTCTTTATTTTTGCCGATGTAAGAGTTGTTACGTTACATTAATGTGTAATATTTCGCCACTTTTATTAGTTTTAATTACTCCATTATATAGTTAAATTGCTCTATAAAATTAGAAGCAGCATGTTGCTGCCAATTTTATGGAATAACGTTAGAGTAATTTTTTGTAGTATATTTAATGCCTATATCATACTATATGTTTACTTTTATAAAGATACTTGCACCAAGCAATGAGTTTAAGCAAAAAATTCTATTTTAACTACTAAATTTTGGAAAATAACATTCTTTCTATTTTTGGTAAATCATGCTCTTAAATAAAAAACTTTGGGTAAATTGACCATCGTAAGGACATTAACAATTTATGTTATATGAGCCACTAAATTTTTATGAGACAGAGAATAACTTTTAAACATGGTAGCGTAATTATTCTAGACTTATTTAAAAAAGAAAAAAAAGTTAGTAACTTAATTGTCATTGAGTTATCACGCATGTCTGTGCTATACTCGTTACTAGTAAATGTATTTGTAAAAATTAAACTAAACTGTTTCTATGGAACACTATTATGACTGTTTTACGTGTGTAACACATACATGGATACATACCCTAACGTTCGATATAAGTAATGCCTATCGGAATAAATGTAAACGTATAATTCACTATAAATATTTTAAACGAGACATTTAATGTATCCTCGATTAATAATATTTCAATTTATAAAATAATATGAATTCAAATAACAGTCCACTGTTAATTGCTAATAGAAACATCAGCAAACTAATAGTGTATGAAGTATCGTAAATAGATTAATTGAGATTTTATGAGCCAGAGTTTAAATTATTAAACATGATTACATAATTAACTCAGACCACGTTACTGTAAACCGTAAACCCCTTATCTTAATAGCCATAAAAATTGGTAAGAAAAGTATCTACTTGTGGATTTAAAATTTATGTCGCCATTAACGGGTGTTGTTTTTAACAGAATTCTCTATGGAAAAAATGATTAATTTAATTATCTTAAAATGAGAATGCAACAGATTTTATAAAACATTGATTTAGGGTATTTACATGCTTCACATGTATGTGGAAGTAACAGCAAAATTTGGTATAGTAACATTTTTCTAACCAAAATTTCTCACTAATTTCATAGAAGTAATTTTTTCTTGAAATTAAAATACAAAATAATTGAAATGGGCTGAGGTATATATTTAAAAAAGATGGTTTATGAATTATACATGCAAAAAATTGCTTCATTTATTTAATAAATGTAAATTTAGTTGGAAAAGGAAATTAATTAATTTTTCTTGTGTTCTTTAGCTACAGCAATAGAAAAAGAAATGAGTTGTATTTTTTTTTATTCGTTTAAAATTCGAAATATTATCAATTTTATCTGATTTTTTTTAACAATACTTATTTTATAATTAAGCAAATGAAGCTTAAATCTGAATTATCGAAATGTTTATATGCAGTTAAAAGTTCACTTTTAATTCGTGGTTAAAAAAAATCTACATATATTTAAAACGAGTCAATTAATGTATTTTCAATTTATAATATTTCTAATTTCTAAAGTAATGCAATTTTACTGAACTAAAAATCCACGCGTAAACTACTCCAAAAAATATTAGCAATTCAAAAGTTTATGAGGTATTTTAAATAGATATACTAAAATTTTATGAGTCAGAGTTTAACTTCTTAATCATGATTACATAATTAATATAGACAACGTTAAAAATTGTCGTAAACCACTATTTTAATGGCTATAAAACTGGGGAGGAAAAGTTTCGATTTGCGGAGGTAAAACTTGTGTCTCTATTAGCGGATGATGTCTTTAATAAATTTATTTAATATATATATATATATATATATATATATATAATCAACCTAAAAATGAAGATGTTTAAAAAAAAAATTAGAATACGATTTTTACATGCTTTTTTCACATGTATATAAAAGGCAAAATAACATCAAAGTTTGAAATTATACCATTTTTTTTAAATTGCTGTAATTTTATAAAAATAAATAATTCTTAGAATCTAAATACAAAATAATTAAAATGGATTGCATAATATAGTTTAAAAAGATGATTTATGAATCATATTTGCAAAAAATTGTTTCATTTAATTAATAATTTATTTTGAAATGGAAATTAATTAATTTTTGTAGCGTACTTCAGCAGTAGACAAAAAAAAAAGAGAGAGAGAGAGAGAGAGATTTTTCATATAATATTCGAAAAATTATTAATTTTATATTAATATTTTAAACAATATTTTATTTAATAAAATAAATGTTCTTTAAATCTGATTCTGTAAAATGTCACAAAAACACGAAATACACCAATGTGTCGGCTTTAAATTTTGTATGCACTGAGCAAGAAGCTCAAATTAAATTTGTGGTAAAAAAAATCACTACAAATATTTTAAACGAGATAATAAATGTATCCTCGATTATTAACATTTCTAATTTCTAAAGAAATATTGATTCGATTAAACTAAAAATTCACTCTTAATTTACTCCTAAATATATGAGCAATTCAACACTTTATAAGATATTATAAATAGATAAAATAAAATATTATGAGTCAGAGTTTAAATTCTTAAGCATGATTGCATAATTAATATAGACAACATTAAAATGAATCTTAAACCATTATCTTAATGGCTATAAAACTGGATAAGAAAACTTTCTACTTGTGTCAATATTAACGGGTGATGACTTTAATATATTTATCTCGTAAATAAAGTAATTGGATGTGCCAATCCCAAAACTTTCTTCTATCTCATATGTACATTTAAATATTAAAAAAAAATAGATACTCATTTTAATTCTTTAATAATTTTAATTCAATACTATATCAACTTTTATTTTCATCTTAAAATTCTGCTTCAGACAATTAATCGGAGCAAAAACGAGTTTCCGTCTCTGCACGAGCCGATGTACAATATAATGATAGGCAGATATTTTTTCAAAAGTTAGAGAGGACCTACCTGCCATACCAAAAAATAATCATACAGAAAAATTTTAGTTCAGTTTTAGGCGTAACTTCATACACTTTTAGGTAGTGCAATATTGAAAATGGAACAAAAATCGTGATTGCAGCGCACCCTTCGGCGGATTTTTTTCAAATTGAGGGAGGACCAACTAGCCATAGCCATACACTTACACAAAAAATTTGGTTCATTTCGATGCATAACTTCATACACTTTTTCTCGGTACAATATTGAAAATGAAACAAAAATCGCGAATGCAGCGCCCCCTTCCGGCAGAATATTTCAAAACTGAAGGAGAACCTGCTTGCCACAGCCAAAAACATTCACAAAAATCTTGGTTTAATTCTATGCATATCTTCATACACTTTTTGATGGTAGAATGGCGACATACGGACACACACACAGACATACACACGCACACACACACAGACAGACTATTTCTAAAAACATGTTTTTCGGAATCTCTGACCCCTAAAACGTGTAAATCCGTCGAAAACTGGAAGTCAAAAAAAGTTTCGATTACAATACTTTTTTCTATTGAAGATAGAAGAAAGTAAAAATTTAATAATTTAGTCATCCTAAAATGAGAATGAAGCTGTCTTTGAAAAACACAAGTTTTATGTAATTTATGTTATGTTATGTTAAGTTGAAATGTCACAAGTTTCATGTAAACGGCGAAATAACATCAAACTTTGAAAGTATAAATGTTTTATAATTTCATTAAAAAAAATTTTCTTGTAATCAAAAAAAAAAAAAAAAAAAAAAAAAAAAAAAAAAAAAAAAAAAAAAAAAAATTAAAATGAACTAAAGTACACATTTTATAAAAAATGATTTTTGAATTATACGTACAAATTACTTCGTTTAATTCATAAATTTTTTGGAAATGTAAATTAATTAATTTTTGTAACGTTCTTGAAGAAAAGAAAAAAAGAGGGCAAGAAATTAATTTTTTTTTCATTTAAAATTTGAAATATTATTAATCTTACCTATTTTTTTTAAACATATTTTTTCTTTAATAAAATAAATTTAGCTTAAATCTCATATTTGTAAAATTTCATAAACACCAGACCAAAAATGTGCCGTCTTTAAATTTCCTAAATACTCAACTAGAAGCTCAAATTAAAATTGGGTAAAAAATTCACTATAAATATTTTAAACCATATAATTAACGTATCCTTGATTATTAATATTTCTTATTTCTAAAGTAATATTGATTTTATTGAACTAAAATATCACTCTTAAACTACTCCTAAAAATATCAGCAATTCAACAGTTTATGAGATATTTTAAATAGATTTAAAAAAAAAAATGTGAATTACAATTTATTTAACAGGATTACATAACTAATACGGACTACGTTAAAATATATAATAATAGCCGTGTAAACCACTTTCTTAATGACTAGAAAAATAGGTAGGAAAAGTTTATATTTGCAGGGGATAAAATAATATCGCTATAAACATCTGATGCCTTTAATAGGCTTGTCTAAAAAAAAAATACATAATTTAATTAGTCCAGAAATTGAGAGTGCAGCTACTCTTTTGAAATACATTCAGATAGGATTTTCATATGCTTCATGTAAATGGCGAAAAAACATCAAAGAAAAATTAAAAATTATTATAAAATTATTATTATTATTAATTTAAAATTATTACATTTTTCTGCTTAAAATTTTTATAATTTCGTAAAAGCTTCTCGTAGTTTTTTCTCGTAATCTAAACACAGAATAATTAAAATCGAGTGATTGTACACTTTAAAAAGTTGATTTTAAATGCAAAAAATTACTTCGTTTAATTAATAATTTATTTGGAAATGGAAATTAATTAATTTTTGTAATGTACTTCAGCAACAGAACAAGAAAAAGGGAAAAAATAGAGAGAGAGTGTTTTTTTCATTTAATATTCGAGATACTGTTAATTTTATATGAATATTTAAAACACTATTTTATTTTATAAAATAAGTGTAGTTTAAGTCTGATTCTGAAACATGTAATAAACACACACAAGCCAATAATACGTAGACTTTAAATTTCGTGTGTACTCAGCAAGGAGCTTAAATTAAATTTGTGGTAAAAGAATTCACTATAAATATTTTAAACGAGATAATTAACGTTTCCTCAATTAATAACATTGCTGTTTTCAAAAGATATATTGATTCGATTAAACTAAAAATTCACTGTTAATTTACTCCTTAAAATATCAGCAATTAAAGAGTTTGTGAGATATTTTAAAAAGATATAAAAAAATATGACTCATGTTTAAATTCTAAAAAAGCATTACATAATCAATTTAGACCTCGTTTAAATGTATTATAATGACTATGTAAACCATTATCTTAATAGTTATAAAAATTGGTCGGAAAAGTTTGTATTTGCAGGAGGAGGAGAAATATCGCTATAAACGGGTGATGTCTTTAAAAGATTGCTCTTTGAAAAAAAAATGAATAATTTAATTTGCTAAGAAATGAGGGTGCTGCTGATCTTTTGAAAAACTTTCGGAAAGGATTTTCACATGATTAACAGTAACGTGGAAATAACATGAAAGTTTAAATAATGACATTTCCTAATTAAAATTTCTAGATAACATCATACAAATAATTTATTCTCGTAATCTAAACACAGAATAATAAAAATTGATTAAAGAATATTACCAAAGAGATTATTTATAAATCATGGCTGCCATATGAGTTACTTCATTTAATTGATAATTTATTTGGAAATGGAGATTATTTTTTTTTTTATCTTCTTGAGATATTGCTTAAAAAAGGGTTTATTTTTAATGCTTAAGATTAGAAATCTGTCAATTTTATCTGAATGTTTTTTTAAATTAAAAACATACTTATTTCCTAATAAATACATCTAATTTAAATCGGACTTTGCAAAACTTCATAAATACACGTCTTTAAATTGTTTATGTACCCAGCTAAAAGCCCAATTCAAATTAGAATTTAAATTTTCACAATAACCATTTAAAACAAGACTAATAACGAGTTCTCGATTAATAATATTTTTAATATGAAAAAATATAGATATATCGATTCAACTAATAATCCACACTAAATTTGCACTAATTCTAAAAATATCAACAATTCAACAAACAGTTTATGAGATATTTTAAACAGATATAATAAAGTTTCATGAGTCGGAGTTTATTTTTTTTAACACGATTACATAATTAGACCCGTTAAAATGAACTGTAAACCATTATCTTTATGACTATAAAAATGGATCGAAAAAATTTCTATTTTTTGTGGGAAAAATCGTGTCGCTATTAACGAATGATTGCTTTAATAAATTTATTTCGGAAATAAAAAAATGAATAATTTAATCATGATCAAAATGATGGTGCAGCTGTTTTTGAAAAACATTCAGATAGGGATTTTATATGCTTCATGTAAACGGAGAAATAGCATTCAAGTTTAGAACTATAACATTTTTCTACTTAAAATTTCTATATTTTCATAAAAGTAATTTGTTCTTGTAAACTAAATACAGAAAATACCTTATTTAATTGATAATTTATTTGAAAATACAAATTAATTATTTTGCTACGTTCTTCAGCAAAAGCAAAAAAAAAAAAAAAAAAAAAAGAGAAAGAGAGAGAGAGAGAACGTAAAAGAAAGGAATTGCACTTTGTTAGTCTTCCGTACTAAAATTGAAGAAATTTATATATATATAGTGTTTATTTGGTTTCAGTTTTGATGAAAATACTTAAGAACTACGGAAGTGTATGAGCAGTGTCATAAATAAAGTTTATATTTAAAACTTATTTAAAATATGGTACAATAAAAAATCGGTTTATAATTTAATGTCAAAAACTGTTGTCAGTTTTCGTCAAAAACTAAAACAAATTCACATCATCTTTTCATTTTACGTATAAAAAGCATTTTACATTTATTTACTTAAAACAGGTGTCACAAATAAAAATTAAAAATTAAAAATGTTGACATGTTTCGGTTCAATAATAAGAACCGTATTCATGACACATAAAATCAGTAGAAACCAAATGACAGTGGATACAAATATAATTTAAAAACCAAAAACACAAACACTGTGCCCCCTATGATCGCAAATAGCTACACTACCGCGGCTCCCCCTATTAGACTCTCCGTCTAAATATTTATTAAGTAATTCTAATCATAAAATCGGAATATCATAAGAAAAAGAATTATTACACACCCTATCCCTCCTAGAATATATCTCAATAGAATCACAGATGATTGGCTTATGGTATAAACTTGAAATGAACTCTAATCTACTATCTATGAAACAAATCTTAACCCCCCTCGTAGATAGTAGATTAGTGTTCATTTCAAGTTTATACCATAAGCCAATCATCTGTGATTCTATTGAGATATATTCTAGGAGGGATAGGGTGTGTTATAATTGTTTTTCTTATGATATTCCGATTTTATGGTTAGAACTACTTAATAAATATTTAGACGGTGAGTCTAATAGGGGGAGCCGCGGTAACGTAGGCTATTTGCGATCATAGGGGGCGCAGTGTTTGTGTTTTAGGTTTTTAAATTATATTTGTATCCAGTGTCATTTGGTTTCTACTGATTTTATGTGTCATGAATACGGTTCTTATTATTGAACCGAAACATGTCAACATTTTTAATTTTTTATTTTTATTTGTGATACCTGTTTTAAGTAAATAAATGTAAAATGTTTTTATAGGTTTATGATTTAATTTATTCCCAAAGGCGCTTCAACATTTCACCAAACCATAGTTCTACTTATTGTGAAATCATGGTTTGACCTATGTTTCCAAATATTGTTCACTTATAACCAAATTATGATTCACATAAAGCATCAAAAGATGGAGAAATGTTTTACCATTGTATAGTTGCAGCTGCATTTGTATCATCTTTTGGTGAAACATTGGACCGAAATTTTAACAGTGCATAAGCTTTAAAAAAAATGCAACTAATTATTTTTTTCTTAAATAAAATGTTTATTATGTATATCATACTGTTAAAAAATTTTTGTTAAAAAAAATGGAATAGTTATTTTTTTCTTTTAGTAAAATAATATAAACAAAAAATATTATTATTAATACAACAGTAGTTGTACCCAAGTAAAATCATATAATAAATAAAAACACTCTGAATTATCCGCTGTTCTGCTTAAAAGCAAAGTTTAGATTTTTTTTTTTTCCCGAAACAGTTGCACTTTTAACAAGATTTACATGCCACTATTTTTCAACTTTTAGAGATCTAACTTTTTCAGCCAAATTTAAAATAAAACTTGTTTTATAGCTTCTGCAACAATTTCTTTAAAAAAAGGAAATGCTTGTTTTGTCCTCCAATATTTATGGTCTTTTTCTCGATTACATGAAAATTTATCCTCCTAAGAAAAAAAAATGCGATAAAGAAAAGTTTAAGAAAATGAGATTTTCTTTTTAAAAAACCAAGAACACATGAGCAAAGATGTTTTGTTTTTACTTCCTGCATCGAATTTTCCTTTTCTCTAGATTTAAAAAAAAAAAAAAAAAAAAAAAAAAATATATATATATATATATATAATAATAATTTGCTAGTCTCATAAAGTGTCTAATAATTTTTAACGAATAATTATTATAATATTTTATTAAATTTGCTTCTTCAATTACAATATTGACTTAGTATATTTTATAGAAAACTTTTACGGTCTAATAATATATATTAATTAATAATTTATTTTGTACATCCATATAGATTTTTTTTCATGCTGTTGTTGACGTGTGATCGAAGGGCAAGTGGGGTGCTGGAACTTCCATTAGATTGCAGCCAGGTGGCTGGAAATCAGAGTTCTGCAACTCAGAATGTTCGGCAAACCTACAATAGATGGCAGCACCAAACATCGCCACTTCCTCAATTTCCATACGTCTTTGAATGGGAGAAAGGTTTCTCCAGAGACCAATATCCATAATAACTGCTATGACCGACTGCAGGACTTTCAGAACCTTTTTATTTGACGAGCGCGTATACTGCACACACTGGGTGGGTCTTTGAAGATGTCGACCATTCATTTATTTCACCTTTTTAAATGCTATCAGAACAATTTTCATTTTTTAAGAAAAGATATCATTAATTGAAAAATATGCGATAATGCGTAGTATTATAAATTTAAATTTCCTTTAAAAATGTAAATTAAATTTAGACTTTCTGAAAAATAATCCTAGCATTTTTAATTTTTCGCTTCATTTATTTTTTAAAGAAAAGTAAAATCTTATTAAATTGAAAATCTGTCTGTAAATGATTTTTGCAAAATAAAACTCCGAACAAGCTCAATAGGTGCAAGTAACTTTATACGCCGGATTTCCTCACTCTTCAAGGAATCTTCGACAAGGGTAGCTCTATCGGGACGCTAATATTAATTATTAAAAAATAAGCATTACCAACTGCTGCAGTGCACTATCTCACGATGGATCTTAAAAATACTATTAAACGTAAAATTTTTTAGAGAAAAAAATCGGCTACGAAACAAAAATCTAGTCAAAAATCTAAGAATTTCATAGGCTGTTCAAAGAAAAAAGCTTTTTTTTTTATCGTCAGTTTTTCAAGTATTTTATTGATTGTTACAGGCGACTCGCTTCGATTCAGACTCCGACACAAGAGAATAGCTCTCTCTCCAAGCGAGTCTCCTGAAGCCACAGGATAACATTGAAATGCCAGAAATTTGAAGGGACTTAAAGTATTATTATAGTTCTATTAGACAGGGAGTCATGTTATCGTATGGAACCAGGGGAGTCGCTTCAAAAGCAAGCAACTCTCCTGGTGGATAACATGGTGGGTAACATGGAGACGCCTGGAATTTTGATCACTCGTGTAATAGCACTTTTACACATAAAATTCTCAAACAAAAATTGTCTGTGTTTCTTTGTTTTCTAAGCATAATATTCGCCATTCGAGAAACGGGTTTTCCATCATTCGGATTTCCAAGCATTTGATTGGCTGTTACTGCCGACTCACTTCGTTTCAGGCGTCGAAGACACTCCGACAAAAAACAATTGCTTGCTTTCCGAGCGACTCCCCTATACCCATAGGTTAAGATGGAGACGCCTGGTATTTGAAGCGACTTTGACTCTTCGTGTAATAGCGCATATAAGACTCTTCGTGCAATAGCATATTTAGATTCTTCGTATAAAAGCACTTTAAGACATCATCTCGATACCAGACAGCTGTCATAGAATCTCGTTCAAAGTTGTGCAGGTCATTGCGATATTCCAACGAAATCCTTACCCATATCATGACACTTTCACATCTGAATGATTCATGTTCGGTGATATTTTGTGTCTGATTGTGTGTGCTTTGCTCTCTCCAGACAATAACTTTTTTGTCATCTGGTTACAGAGTGAATTTCGACTTATCCGTGAAGATTATGCTGCCAAAGTAAGATTCATTCCAACTAATATGATCCCGGCAACACTTTAATCGTGACCCTCTGAATTGCACGGATATAGTAACAGAAATTCAATGTACCTAGGCGTACATTCCATTTATGTATAGCCTTTGGCACACAAGATGACAGATATTATCTTGAAAATGGATGCTGTAACCATAGAGATCAAAAGAGTAGAATTCTCTCTTCGATTCAGTTTGGTTATAACAGTAATATATAGATAATTCGCTGTGTTCTAACACTTCACAATCGGCCATAGGTCTTGGGACATTTTGTGGCTTTTTAAGAACTGTTTTAATAATCTTGAAATTATATAATGATGAAAACCGCTTTAAAAAGCAATATATGTGATTCACAGTCCTGCTTCAATGCGTCCGATTGTACACCAACGGTTAGAATCTTTCTCTGTTTTCTTGAAGTCATACAAACACAGTTATGATGAAAACAAAACGTACGGAATTATTATATATAATTTTTTACCACATGCACACGCAGACTCCTGTATTTCTTCAGAATGTTAGTCTTCATTGTCATGTCGTATAAGAAACTAGTTCTTTATAGTGCCCTTTCACTCTAGTCTGCAATCTCATATTTCCTACATTTTTTTTTCAAAATTTAAAGCATCATTTTTTTTTGTTTTTTTCCATGAAAAAATAAAAATTTTAAATCTACTTTTACACATATACTTAGCTGTGTTATATTTTATTTTTTAGTTATCACTCCTTCCTAATAGTAATCTTTGTCTAACTTTAAAGCTAATTAACTGCAATTCTTAGTTAGTTCTGTCATTATATATGATAAGTATTATGATTCGGAAATAGCATTAATTCACAAATATAAGAGTTCACAACTAAGCATTTTTATGAAAAAAATTACGAAATTTATACAGAAATTAATATTTATATGCTGATGAATAAAGAAATTAACGTGTTTCAATTTCGAATGAAAGTTGCATTTCTTAAACTATAATCGATTCCTTTTGCATAACAATCTGTTGCGGCGAATCCCTGAAAATCAGATTAAATTAAAATTTTGACACCATTATCGTAAAGATCCGATGTTTTTATAGTAAATGGGGAAACACTGCTAGATTTCTGCCTATAAAAAATAATAATGCATGACAATTATATTTAATTATAAACAGAAGTGATTTCGCAAATGTGCAGAGCAGAGTGTTAGGAATTTACAAAATCCTTAACGTGATTTTTATACTCCTAAGAAACATAAAACAAAAAAAATCCAAATAAACAAAACTTCAAACTGATACTCATTGGCTAAAAACAGAATATATTAATATAAATTTTAAACTCAAGCACTACTATTTCGACCTTCAACTATGCATTTAAAATGAAAAGGGACGAATGAGAACGGAGTGAAATAATAAAATAAGTGGAACTGCTATTAATAATAATGTATATCTTCTCTTATTAAGTTTAATCCAAGAAACCACCTCTATTTTCAGCAGTAATAATTACTTGCACGCTCATTTTCAAAACGAAATCACATTTCTGTATAACTAAACAACAATTAATTATTAAAAAAAATATTCTCTTATGAAAAGCCTGGATATGGATTGAAAGTACTAAGATATTTTAAATAAAATGAACTAATAACATCTCTATGATTCTTTTAATCGACTTTTAAGTAAAACAGTGAATGTTTTAAAACTCGTATAAGGTAAATTCACCAGTAGTGGGCCACTTAAGGACATTTATCTAATTATTATTAAAGTATTAATGAATTTTAAATATATATATACACTATATTGCCATTGATTATGGGACACTTGCGATTTTAGACATTTTACTAAATATCTAGAAAAATACATGAGGAATCATCTCGAAACGCTTAGTGTATAAATATAATAGTATACGTCATACATCTCCGCGAAGATTTTTTACCGAAACGCCATAGGGGACCGTCAACAAATTAAAAAAGAATGAATATCTTTTGAATAACCCTGTCAAAACTAATGTAGCAAAAGCGCTCAAACTCTAGATTATGATTGAATGCCTTATTGTAATACACTGTGTTCATTTTTATGCAAATAGCATGCACACTCGCAGAGTAATTAAGGTTTTTATAAAAATGGTCCCAAATTTTTCCAAGTTTTTCCATTATAATTTTCAGAGTTCTTAATGTAAAATAATATTTTTTTCAGAAAATATGACAAACAACATTGCACACAGTACCCTGTAATCAGAATTAAAAAATAATAAAAATTGTATGAAAAATTAGTAGGTTTACTATATAATTTTTTACTGCGCATGCGTCAAAGATATCAAAATTTCATTTGCATATTATGTTAGCTAAATGTATAGAGCAACTTTTGCAAAAGTCTCAAAATCATAGCTTGAAAATTCTGAAAGTAATCGTCTATAGAAAAAGGGCAAAATCCGTTGTTTCCAAAATGAAGCAAAAAAAATGAGGGATTTTATCCGAACGCAATAGTACATCCCGTATTGCGTATTCTATATTGACACTAATCTATACATATAATAAAACAGTAGGACCCGGTGTGTCTGTACATTGAAGATAATTGACAAAAATGGAGTCAGGGCGATAAAAGAAAACCAATGAAACACAAAAAAAATTTTTTTGAATTTTTTGTCTGTCTGTCTGTCTGTCTGTCTGTCTGTTTGTTCGAGGTTATCTTCGTAACTACTGAATGGATTTTTATGCGGTTTTCACTAATGAAGAATGCACACTCCCGGGCAGTGTATAGGCTTTGTTTCATCAAAATCGGACAACAGACAAAAAAGTAACAAAAAGAAACAAAAGAAACTATTAGGTGCGCTGCTCACGTTTTTTAGTACATAACGTTTTTTAGTACATATAAAATCCAATAGATGTCACTGTGCGATTTTAAAACGCGCTATCGTTATGTTTTCGCCAGTCTACTTAAGTATGAGAAAGTTTCAAGCTGGCTGTCGTTCCATGTGGTTTAGTCGGTAGAACGTCAGTGCGCCATACTGATGGCCCGGGTTCGATTCCCAGCATGGAATTTTTTTTCACTATGTTGGCATTAACGCCTATAAGCAATTAAAAGAATTTGAAATATTGTATTCAAGGCGAATTTTCTCTCTGGGAAAATTTCCTTGCATTAATATGTCAGTGTAATTTTTTTTTCGATTTAATTTTTTTTTTCGAAACTTTGTTTTTCTTAAAAAATTACAGTAAATATTTGATATTTCCCAAAGTTTTTTGAATGATCGACTTGCTCTTTTTTTTTATGTATGTCTGAACCTTATCTAACTACTTCTTCAAGATTTCTTTAGATAAACCGACCAGCGTAGCGGGCGAAGGCCGCTAGTCAATGAATATATGGATACAACCCCTCTTGTTTTTGCTTCATTTTGAGAATAACAGATTTTCGACTTATTCAATTGACGATTATTGTCAGAATTTTCAAGTTATGATTTTGTGACTTTCACAAAAGTTGCTCTATACATTTAGCTAACATAATATGCAAATGAAAGTTTGATATCGTTGACGCATGCGCAGTAAAAAATTATTTAGTAAACCAACTCATTTTGTATACAATTTTCATTATTTTTTAATTCTGATTACAGGGTACTGTGTGCAATGTTGTTTGTCATATTTTCTGAAAAAAATAATATTTTATATTAAGAACTCTGAAAATTATAAGGAAAAAACTTGAAAAAATTTGGGATCATTTTTATAAAAACCTTAATTACTCTGCGAGTATGCATGCTATTTGCATAAAAATGAACAAGGCTTATTACAATAAGGCATTCAATCACAATCTAGAGTTTGAGCGCTTTTGCTACATTAGTTTTGACAGGGTTATTCAAAAGATATTCATTCTTTTTTAATTTGTTGACGGTCCCCTTTGGAGTCTTGGGAAAAAATCTTCACGGAGATGTATGACTTATACTATTATATTTATACACTAAGAGTTTCGAGATGATTCCTCATGTGTTTTTCTAGATATTCAGCAAAATGTCTAAAATCGCAAGTGTCCCATAATCAATGGCAATATAGTGTATATATATATATGTATATTAGCCTAGTTCTTACCTTTAGGTATCAGAATAAACATTCGACATTTTAAAATATATTCTCTAGAAAAAATGAAAAAAAATGTTAGCTTCCTCTATGCTCCAGTAGTAGGCTAAGTAAATTTCTGCTGCTCCAGTAGGGGCCCCCTAGAAATGGACCTCTCCATTGTTGAGTTAAATGCATACTGTACAGAAGTTATAATTTATTCTACACTTATATATACAAAATAATGAAATCATATTTAGAAGTTTTGATGATTACGTAAAATAATTTTAGCTTCTATTTAGTTTTTTCGTATAGTCTGTAAAAACATCCTTCCACCTCAAAGATTATGAGAATAATGAAGTTGTCCCTTTGCCTGATAACAGATAAGGATTCCAGCCAATGAGCAATTAGTTTCTTATCTGACAGGGGTGACTCGAAAACTTGTTTTTCAACTTTGAAAATTGGTGGCTCACTACTGGTATACTTACTCTAATACATTTTATATTTTATCACAAAAATTCTTTTCAGGTTACATATTTAAATAGAAGAAACAAACAAACGAACAAAAAAAAGAAAGAAAGAATACAGTCAATTAAAAATTATCCTATTGTCACAAAAAGAAACCGAACTGAAAAGAAATTCATTGTTCAATCTTTTGAGTGGCCCTGAATCAACATAAATTTGCAAATATTACTCAAATAGAAAAACACGATTCCTATCTTCCTTTCATTCTGATCAAAACATCATTCAAATGATTTGAAATAGAATGTAATATGCGATTTTAAAAGTGGATTTTTTTTCCTACACATGAATAAATAAAACTTTGAATATCAGGCAGATTGAGATAGACTCTGTCCAAGTTCCAAAAGTGAGGTAAAAAATTATTCCTCTTTATTTCCATCTTCTACGTGTGTGACACATTACGTCGTACATTATAAGTATTTTTATAAAAAAGAATGTAAAATCTTGCAGATGGGAAGGGCAATTTAAGCTTCAGTTTTTCGGGAGCGCTATTGTACTGGGAACCCTGTATATATGCGCTCCGGTAAATTATGATCTATATTTAAATATATGTATTTTAAAAAAAACGAAATAAAACTAAGACTTCTTTTCCAAACTCAACTTGCAAATATTTGTACTGCAGATTTTGCATTATGTTTACGGTAGATGTAAACAAAATGAATAGGCAATTTAAAAAGCAAATGTTCAGAAAAAGTCTGAGATTTATTTCGATTTCATTTTGTCAGAAATAACGTATCGTGCGTGCATGTTTTGTGCCCAAATCGGACCGACAACTATCTGTTTGTGAAATATGCAGCGTCATAGTTTGTGAAATGTGTGACTTTTCTGTGAGGCATGTTTATAACAGAACATAACTATTATTAATCAAGAAAGCAAAAACATCTGTGGTGAAATGCCGCAGGAAACCCCTCTCAAACTGTGAAGTTAGTATATCGCACCAGTGCTAGATGGCAGCACCATGCAGAAACGCCGTGTTGAAACGCTGTCGTCACAGGAATAAACAGAAATTAAAAAACTGCTGAAATATGCAACTTTCTTTTGTGTGCTTTTTGACTTTAAACAATGTAAGACAGTTTTTCTTCTCTGTAATTTTATTTTCCATATAATACTTCCAAGCCTTGGGGCTGGAAGCCTATAATTGCATTACTTATCACCTATTGTTGCTCCTATCATCATGTAAACCAGAGTTTTCACATATTAGCCCAGATTAATTAAATAAACCAAGAGTTTCATCCTACAACAAAGTGCTGTCTGGATTAACAGTGAACAAATTTATTAATAATTGATCTAATTAGTCTTTTCGCAGATGCAGACATCAGCCAGCAGATGAAACCATTTACTGATTGAAAGAAAACTGCAAAAGGTAGGAAACTTTTTCTCCATTAATTATTCAGAATTAAAATGATGGAGTGATAAATCATAAGTCGAACTCATACTAGCCTTTTTTTAATAGATTATGAAGGCTGATAAAGAGGAACTAAAATAAAATAAATCACTCCACTCACAATTTACGAAAAGAAAAAGAGAAAAAAAAATATATGAAAAAAAAATAAATAAATGGTGAATAAGTGAATAATAATATTTAATATTGATAATTCATGTTTTATGTATACGTATTAATGCATGTTGAGAGCACATATTTTATGTTTTTCATTTTATACTGACTATTGAATGAACGTTTAAGTGCCATATAACGTCGAGTTATTTAAGATATAAACTAACAAAGAAAAAAGGAATTATTTTCATACGACGCATCATGAATACAAAAGACATAACCGCCGTAGAAAAATTAAACGACCAGAATTATTCCATCTGGTCATTCAAGATGGAGAATTTATTAATAAAAGATGATCTCTGGAAATATATAACTGACGATCCACCCGCTACACCAAATGAAAATTATACCAAAAACTCGGCTAAAGCCAAAGCAGTGCTATTTCTCTGCATCGAAGATGCACAGATAGTTCATATCCGAAGCTTAAAAACGCCCAAAGAGATATGGACTAAACTAAAAAACCTTCACCAACGCTCCAATTTAGCTTCAAAGCTATATCTGTTAAGAAAATTATATTCGCAGAGGCTGAACGAAGGGGAGGACCTCAACAGGCACATAAACAACATCTTGAGTATCAGAGATGATTTGGCGGCCATTGACGAAGTCGTGAACGACTCACACATTGTGGCGTTAATGTTGTGTTCCCTTCCTAACTCATACGGCCGCTGATTACCGCTCTGGAAGCGAGAGAAAGTCAGCAGCTGGATATCGAAACAGTAAAAAATAAACTATTAGATGAGTTCTCTCATCGCAATGAAGATAAAAACTCGCATACACGTAGCCGAGAAACAGCATATAAACTAACAAATAAATTAAATAAAAGTAAAAAACATTGTGATCATTGTTGTCGCAGCAACCATTCAAGAGAAGATTGCTATTATTTAAAAAACAAACAGAAAAATACGTCCCAGAGGGGTGAATTCAACAGATTCAGAGAATATAATCATAATAATAACAACCCGAAAACACACCCTAAAAACTCAGGGCAAACAAAAGGAGAATCTTCGAATTATTGCTTCAACAGCAACTCAAAGATAGAAGATGACCTGAAAGAGTCGATCATTCCTCGCTTCCCAGAGGAAAATAATTTTGAGAGCGAGTCAGCAGAGGTCAACCATACACAAACAAAGGACACACACAAATACATAGTTGACTCCGGTTGCACCTGACACGTCACCTCCACAAAAGAAAACTTCGCGACATTCACCGCTGGTAACATCACAATCGCAAACTGTAAAAGACTTAATTCACTAGGAATGGGGGACGTAAAGTTAAAGACAGACAAACAACACTACATTACTCTAAAAGATGTGCTGTACTGCCCAGAACTAAAGAGCAATTTATTGTCGGTTAAAAAAGCCACCGAAAATAACATAAAAGTAATTTTCGAAAAAGATGCATGTTTATTCGTCAAAGATAATAACATATTTATGACAGGAAAACTCAACGACAATCTTTATGAAATAAATCCCGAAGACGAATATGGATATTCATTAAGTACACAAAGGCCGTGTTCAAAAGCGGCTTTTTTTGTGCGCGCGCGCTCAGAAGATTCTGCTTGGAGTAGGTACTATCGAAGAAGAGAATTTTAAACTTATTCAATTATTGTATTATTTTTATGGTTCAGAATTGGTAAATACAAATACCATATCTCTTTATCCTTTCAAAACATGATTTTCGTAACAGAAATACATACCTGTGACCACTCAAATAAAATTAAAAGTATTCCAGAAAAGTATCACGTGACCTATTTCATGTAATTAAGCCTGATTAGCATTTAAAAAATGACAATCAACCATGCTCGAACCTTGACGCGCGCGACGCAAAAAAAATGATGGGCGATTTGATCACGTGATTGTGCGTTTTGTGCTTATCTGTTATTGGTTGCACGTTGTTTGTTGTCAAAGTTGGTAGGTTGACTGATACAATTTAACAATTGGTGATTTAATTTTTTAAATAATTTTATTTTTATTTATTTAAAAATCATTTATCAGTTGCTTTATACTTTTCGTATTAAATAATAGAATACTGTTGATTCTATTGTTGTAATTAATAGAATGCTGTTGATAAACCAAGGTTGAGATATCCACACGGGGGACTAGCTAAGGGGGGGGGGCACCCTCCCAAAACATTGACAAATGTTGTTACACTTTGCAAATTTAAAACTTTTATGTCAAATTTAATTAAAATTTTAATAAAAACTGCAATACATTTTCTATTTTTGATAGAATTTGCAAACGTTACAACTCTAATTGGGAATATTATTAATTTTTTTACAAATAAGAATTGTATTACATTTTCAAAGTGCGTTAACTTGGCAAAATTATAAAACGAGTTGGCGAATATAAAAATTTGACTTGACAATATTAAGGTTTTCTCCCCCACCAATAAAAAGTCTTAGCGATGGCCCTGTATCTACATATTACAAGATTGATTTGTAATCTACAATACTGGATTGATTTCAATGGAATTTGCATTGTTAGTTAGATAATTTTTCAGAAGAAGTTTTAGTATGTATATATTTCTTATTTAATGATTGTATATTTTAATACCGTGTGGATAACAGGCCAAAATATGTCATAAAATATGAAAAACAAACGACATCCGAAATTATGTTAGTATAAGCAAAACACTTATTTATACTTTTAATAGAAAAATTATAAACATTCTAATCTTACTTTATTCATTACAAAACTAGAAGGCAAACTCCAAATATTTCACTTCTTTAAAATATATGTATGCAGATATTCTTAATTTAAAAAAATGTATATCTTTTACATTTTGCTTTTATAATATTTTCCATTTTGATTTTAACACCGTAAAATATCCACGCATGCATTATATTTGCATCCTAATCTCAATAAAAAATTACTTCTAAAATTTTCAAAAAAAAAAAAAAAAAAAAATATATATATATATATATATATATATATGCGTATACGGATATTTTCGCAGAAAACTTTTTTTTTTCATTTTCTTAATATATATATAAATCACTTTGGAACGATATTAATATCGTTCTAATTATCCTTTTAATATTCTAAATTTGGAATATTAAAACTTTCTCCGCAAAAATCTCATTTTCTCATATTTAAATAAGTATTTTATTATTATAATAGAAATACATGTGCTTCTGTATTAGTAATATAAAATTTACCTTTAATAAAAATGTCTTATGTAATAATAATAAGCAAAAAAAAAAAAAAAAAAAACACAAATCAACTTTTGGCCCGCGCAGGTTTCGAACCCGTATCGTCTGGGTTAAAGCTCAGCATTCTGACCATTCGGCCAGCCAGCTCACTTTCATTTGTAACAGATTATCTTTATAATTGGCACCACAAGTAATTACATCCTTGATCTGTTCTCCATCTGTTACTGAGCGAACAGTTACAGCAACTGGTGGCACAGTAGCGAGGACTGAACGCACATCCCACCAATATAAGTACCCACTCCATGTCCGTGGCTCCTAGCGTGCGCGTGCAGCGCGCGTACCAGCTGAACACGGCCAAACATTCTGCAACAGTACAAATTGCATATCGATTTGGCACAGGAGATTGGGACACAAAAATTTCGACGATATAAAATATATAGTTAATCACAATTTAGCAAAAGGTGTAAAAATTAACAACTGCAAGTACGACACATATTGCACTAAATCTGTCGAAGGAAAACTCTCGATAAAACCTTACCCCAAGGTTGCCTCAAATAGAAGCAGAGAAGTCGGTTCTCTGGCGCACTCCGATATATGCGGCCCTATGCAGACGGAAACTTTGGGGGGAAAGATATATTTCATAACGTTCACAGATGACTGCAGCAGATTTACAAGGACATATCTGCTCGCGCATAAGTCGGAAGCCCTCGCTAAACTAAAAGAATACGTAGCATTAGTAAAAAATAAATTCGGTAGACCAATAACATCAATCAGATCTGACAACGCACAGGAATACATAAGCGATGATTTCGAAAACTATTTAGCCGAAAACGGAATAGAACGACAGCTAAGTGTTCCCTGTTACCCTCCCCCCCCCAGAACGGCGTCTCTGAGAGAAAGTATAAAACAATAGTAGAAATGGCTAGAGCCATGTTATCAGATGCAAAATTACCTAAACATTTTTGGGGAGAAGCAGTAATGAACGCTACGTATCTAATCAATCGATTGCCAACAAAAGCCAATGAAAACAACGCGACGCCCTACGAACTATGGAATAAAAGAAAGCCGAACCTTTCAAACATTAAAACATTTGGATGTAAGGCATTTGCCTATATCGACAAACCTAAGAGAGGGAAGTTAGATGAAAAAAGCAATCGAGGGAATCATGTTGGGCTACGATCCTAGAAGCAAGGGTTATCGGATCTACACGGGGCAAAATAAAATAATAATTTCTAGAACCGTGAAATTTATCGAAGAGGGAGTTATGGACGAAGAAATTACTACTACTGAAAAAAAACCAGACGATCAGAAAAGGACAGCGGATAGCGTGGAAATCGAGTTAGAAAACGACGATGAAAATTCAATTCAAACCCCAGCGCAAAAACCGCCCGAGCCTAGAAGGTCGGAAAGACAAAATCGCGGAGTACCCCCTAATCGTTTCGGCATAAGCGCAAATCTATGCCAAGTTCAGGAACCGAAAACGTGGACAGATATACAAAACATTAAAGATGAAGAAGTTAGGGACAAATGGTTAGAAGCAACAAATGAAGAGATAAATTCGCTGAAACAAAATAATACATGGAAATTAATTAAACCAATTCCAGGAAAGCGAGTTATTGGATGCAAATGGACATTCAAAGCGAAAAAGGGGAGCAAATGGATCCGTAGAACGGTATAAGGCTAGACTGGTCGCTAAGGGATACGCTCAAAAATACGGTTTTGACTTCGACAAAACGTACGCGCCAGTCGTGTCTCACACAACACTGCGAGCATTTCTGAATGCAGCAGTGTACAAAAATCTGAATGTTACTCACCTAGACGTCAAAACTGCCTTCCTACATGGCGACCTTGAGGAGGAGGTCTATTTATATCAGCAGGAAGGATATATAAAGAAAGGGGAAGAACATAAAGTGTGTAGTCTTAACAAAGCGATTTATGGCCTTAAGCAAGCGGCTAGGGCATGGAACCTAAAAATTAGTAAATCACTTAGAGATCTAAATTTCGAAGAATGTGCATCGGACAAATGTCTGTACAAAAGGGTTAAAAAGAGAAAGATTGCATACATAATCGTTTATGTGGACGACATCCTAGTAGCAGGTGACAAACAGGACACCGACGAAATTTACATACAACTGTCAAAACAATACGAAATTAAAAATCTAGGAAAGGTAACACAATATCTAGGAATAAACATAAGACAGTCGGAGAACGGAAACCTAGAATTAGATCAGGAACACAAAATCATACAGATCGCAGAAAAATTTGATCTATTAAACGCGAAACCAACCTACACGCGGATGAGCACTAACTATTTCAGTTTAGACCCTAACGGAAAATTAATGGAAGACAACACAAAATACAAGCAGGCTGTGGGGGCGCTTTTATACATCGCGACCTTAACCAGACCTGATATAGCATCAGTCGTAAATATCCAGGGAAGAAGGAATGAATCGCCAAGAGAGGTCGATTGGGAGGCAATAGAAAAATTAATCAGATACCTCCTAACCACGAAAAACCTTAAATTTGTATTAGATAGAACAGAACCCCCAGTATTAACTGCATATAGTGATGCAGATTGGGGGAAAGACAGAATAGACAGAAAATCAACCACCGGAAATCTATTCAAACTAGGAAACAATGTCCTGGCATGGGCATCGAGAAAGCAAAGCTGTATAGACTGTCTTCCACAGAAGCGGAGTACGTGGCTGCGTCAATCGCCAGTCAAGAAATTATATGGCTACTTAAGTTATTAAACGACCTAGAATTACGCCTGCAAATCCCCGTAACACTATACGAGGACAATTTATCCTCGCCATAAAACTTACCGAAAATGAGAAGGCACAAATAAAGAAAAAGCACATACACGTGAAATACCACCACATACGCCACTTAAGTGAAACAGGCACCATTAAGCTAGTCTACTGTCCCACGAAAAGAATGCTAGCCGATATCATCACCAAAGCCTTACCAAAGACACAACTGGAGTATCTGCGTGAAAAACTACAAGTTGAGCAGTCCTCAGTTGGACACAAAAAGGAGGAGTGTCAGAAATAACGTATCGTGCGTGCATGTTTTGTGCCCAAATTGGACCGACAACTATCTGTTTGTGAAATATGCAGCGTCATAGTTTGTGAAATGTGTGACTTTTTCTGTGAGGCATGTTTATAACAGAACATAACTATTATTAATCAAGAAAGCAAAAACATCTGTGGTGAAATGCCGCAGGAAACCCCTCTCAAACTGTGAAGTTAGTATATCGCACCAGTGCTAGATGGCAGCACCATGCAGAAACGCCGTGTTGAAACGCTGTCGTCACAGGAATAAACAGAAATTAAAAAACTGCTGAAATATGCAACTTTCTTTTGTGTGCTTTTTGACTTTAAACAATGTAAGACAGTTTTTCTTCTCTGTAATTTTATTTTTCATATAATACTTCCAAGCCTTGGAGTTGGAAGCCTATAATTGCATTACTTATCACCTATTGTTGCTCCTATCATCACGTAAACGAGAGTTTTCATATATTAGCCCAGATTAATCAAATAAACCAAGAGTTTCATCCTACAACAAAGTGCTGTCTGGATTAACAGTGAACAAATTTATTAATAATTGATCTAATTAGTCTTTTCGCAGATGCAGACATCAGCCAGCAGATGAAACCATTTACTGATTGAAAGAAAACTGCAAAAGGTAGGAAACTTTTTCTCCATTAATTATTCAGAATTAAAATGATGGAGTGATAAATCATAAGTCGAACTCATACTAGCCTTCTTTTAATACATTTGAACGGATCTAAGATTTAGGGTGGTTAAGTATCATATTGTTTGAATTTCATTTTTATTTTTTAATGTTCACTTGGTTTAACTTATTTGTTACCAAAAATTAATGTTAAATGTCGAAATAACTAAATCAATTATCTTAATGTCTGTCCCTTATAGAACTTAAATAATGTAGGAAATATATATATATATAAATATATATATTATTTGTTCTGCAAATTATGTTTTTGTTTAATTTGATTTATATATTTTTACGAAGTCATAAACTTCTGTAAAAAATAAAAAAATAAAATCTTAAACTCAAACGAGAAAAAAAGATTTCTTAGGTACACAATATGCAAATGCCTAGCGTACTTGATATCAACGTTATTTAAAGAATATATTTTCTTAATACTTATGCATATAATTGTTTCAATTCAATTTGAGCCTTTATTCACGAAATAATTTCTACAAAGGTAATTAATTTCATCCATTTTCCAAACATTTAACGATTAACGAAACATTTATAATAATGTTACAATTAATCACTTTGTACTGCGTTGAATAGAAATTTTGAAACGCTCAAATGTGCAATATTTGTTTAAATATGAATAATTGTAATGTACAAATTCTTTTCACTAAAAATAGTTTCATTTTAAAGCTGATTACAAATTAGATTTTCTGATATGCATTTCGCGCAACAGTTTATATTAAATCAAAACTATTTTTAATTAAAATATTGCGATTGGATTAAATGCATATGATTATCAGTAAGCATATTTCCATGTTACATGTTTCCATCCTTAGTTAAAATTTTATATATTTAATTAAAAATGTAATTGTACTATGTTTTATGTGAGACACTGTGATTTAAATGCAGTACAGTGCGTGTCAAAAATTTAAGCACAACAGAAAATTTCAAAATAATATTTTATTAATGTGTGAAAGTTAATTTCATTTTCATATAATCTACAAATTGTAGTTTTAAAAAGATAGTCAATAGATTTATGTTATAAAATTTATCTTAAGTAATACAATTTATCAAAACAACAAAAATGAGTGTGTCAAAAGTTTAAGCACAGTAGTTTTTAGTTTTTAGCAGAACAAGAATTAAAAAAAAAATAGTACTTGATTATTGCTCGTTTCTGCTGAATTACTTTGAATATACTGTCTTCCATCGATAAAATGAGATTCTGTATTTTTTCTGGTTAAATTTTAAACCAAGCATTCTCAATGGCATCTTTCAAATCTTTCACTGAAGAATACTGCTTTCCATTTGGATAAACTGCATGAGTGAAAATACCCCACATATTTTCTTTAGGGTTTAAATCAGGGCTAATTGCCGGCCATTTCAA
This sequence comes from Maratus speculifer, assembly GCA_964019185.1. Lineage (NCBI taxonomy): Eukaryota > Metazoa > Arthropoda > Arachnida > Araneae > Salticidae > Maratus > Maratus speculifer. Next base: position 302,050,840 of record OZ025294.1, on the reverse strand, counting down.
AATAGACATTTTTTTCGACTTAAGCCACGATGAAGTCGAGTTTGAGGTATGGATAGATGCATTGTCATGTTAAACCACCATTATGTGGTCGGCTAAATACTCTCCTAGGTTCTTTGCGTAGATCATGCCAATAGCACTTAAACCCATCAGGGCTATCGAGGTTCCATTTTTATTTTCGCCACTGAATATGACATTCAGCCACTTTTTACCAAATGACATATGCTCTTTGGCCCATTGTAATCTAGCTTCTTTATGGTGTCGTTTGAGACACGGTAATCGAGCCAGTTTACGGTATTTGATGTATTTGAATTCCAAAACTCTTCTATGAATAGTTTTTTAGATATTTGTCCTCCAATTGCATGTTTTATTTCCGAAAGAGCGTAATTACCAGTTGAAGCCAAATTTCTGATGCTGCTATCTTCGCGCAAACTAGACACTCGCGGTCTTCCTGAACGAAATTTTCGTTTGAAATTATTACCACGAGCCAAAATTTGATAAATACTTCGTTTTGATCTTTTTAATGTACTTGCAATCTTTCATGAGTCCCTATAAATACTATTGGCAATTTTTATTATATAGGAAGTAACTTGTAATAAATCTCAGCAATGAATATAAATTTTATTATGTATGAAATAATTTAAAATGATTGAAAATCTTCGAAAACAAATTATTTTACTATGAATCATTATGTAACGGAATTCTTTTGTGCAGCTCTTTAGATGAATTACAAACTTTTTTTGCCTCACATGTTGCATAGAATGTATATTTCAGTACATTTCAGTAAATGAATATCAATTTCATCCTTTTTGAATGTCTATAACTCTATTAAAATGAACTTGAAACATTTTTTTCCTAATGACCATAATCTAATCTAATACTTTTGATTGTCCATGTATTTAATTTATGCATCTGTTTTTCATAAAATTTGAAAAGTTTCGACAAATATTTATGCAATTTTTTTTTTTATTTCAAACGATTCGGTTGGGTAGTTTTTACTCTATTACATGTGGACAGATTGACAGACGGACAAAAAGATTGAACCACAGCTATAGTTTCTACGTATTTCCATAATTACAAATGCAACTAAAAAGAATATAAGAATGAATCTTAAAAATCTGGCGACTGACTTTTAAATCCTATATAGAACTTAAGAGACTTTCTCTTCCAAACTTTTCTAAATTTAAACATGGCAGAGAAAGCGGATTTCTGAATTTCCTAAGGTTCGCAAAATTTATGATCTTACAGCGAACAGAATTTAGTAGGATTAATGTTTTGCCTTTGTATGCTAGTAGTCCAAACGAAAAAACAAATCTAATTGACTCGCAACTTCAGTGGATACCACCACAATCCCAAAGCCACCCAAACTCCCCCTGCCCCTTCAAAATTTACAGTTTTTAGTGACATATTTTATTGAAATTCTCAAAAGATTTTACTGAACGCGGTACTTCACCGTAAAGTCTTGCTTTGGATCTCAAATCATTTTACAGCGATTTCAAGTTTCATTTCATTCATTTTACAGCGGTTTCATAGGTACTTACACGAATATTCGATTACTGAAGCTAAAATTCAAAAAGCAGCATAATATCGTCATGTTTTGAAAATTCCTTTTTTATTTTAAAATTTCTGCAACTCAAAGGTCTACAAAGAAGAACAGATTTTTTAAAATTTTTATTTTAAAAAACACGTTCTAGGTATCAGAGTACAGAGGTGTGAAAATTATTAGAATAATTGTGATTGTTTCAGTTTTTCTTGATTAATAAATATTGCATATACAGGGTGGTCATAAAAAAACTTTGCCGATATATTGAACTCTAGCGGCCGGTCTGTTTACCGATCAAGATTTGAGATGTAGTTACTCACAGATATGAGCTCAGTATTTTATAAACGGCAACAAATTGGCATGCACGGTTATGGTTATAGCTACAGAACTCGAAATTTTCAAACGGCAGCGCCTGTTTTTTTTATCCCAAAATGCTCAGCGCATGCGAAAGCTATTAAGAACTTTAGAACGGTATGTGTATCGCAATAAACGGACGCGTTATGCTCGCACAAAAAACACCTCTGTGAACGACAAAAGACCAGGCAGTACGAAGAAAATTTGAATATGACAGAGACAAAATACTAATCATTGATCGCCGTTTACGCGATAGTCATCGTAGAAAATGGCTAAAAAGTAGGGTGGGAATATTAGTTCTTTAGTCGGGAGCTCACAGATGCCGACAAAATGACTTCGTTCGTAGTGAATTAGTTAAACTTTATTATCAAAATGGGATGAATGCTGCAAAAACCTGACGTGTTTATTGTCGAAACCATTGCGAAATACGTGGCCCATGTAGCCTACAAGCTCTTCGTAATTTAGTAATGAAATTCGGAAAAACTGGCTGCACCTGTGGTAGACCGCGATCCGAAGGACCAACTATTCCTGAAAATATTGTTAAAGAAGTGCATCACACAGTTATCACAGGACGCATGCAAACTACAAAGGTGCATCTCGTGTATTCGACATACTGAAATCAATGGTCCTAAAGTTAATGCACTCTGTAATCATCATGTTTCTTTACTGGTACCAGCGCGCCCACATATTGGATGTGAGAGACCGTCAACAACGTATAGACTTTATTAATGAATTTCTAATCCAATATCATTGAGATAACGACTAGTCTCTTCACATATTATGGACGGACGAGGCACATTTCACCTTAACTGGTAATGTCAACGTCAACACCAACATTTGTGTGCACTGGGTAGGCATAAATCCGAACGATGCGGCACCAGTATCAGGACGTCAAATTTACTATCTCGTGAGGCATTGCAGGCACAATTATTCTTGGGCTGTACTTTGAGAAAGTGACACCAACGGCATTTGTAACTTGCTTTGTAACAAGCTTCTGTTATGCGGCAATGCCGAAAAATTACGTCATACCAGAATTGTTGCAGCGAAATGCATTGAATGACTTCGTTTGGATGCAAAATGGTGTATCCCCACATAAAGCGAAGTCTGTTCGCAGAGTCCTGGACAAGCATATTGGCTACCGTGTCATATCATGCCATTTTCCGTTTCAGTGGCCTCCGTTATCCCCCGACCTCACTACTATGGATTTCTGGTTTTGGAGATATCTAAAATCAAGAGAATACATGTGCAACCCGCAAACGTTGCCGGATTTGAAAGATTCTATCAAACGTGAGATTGCAAACATGCCTCGTGCGATGTAAAGTTCGACTGTATTGTCTACAATCGCCCACATGCAATGTGTAATTGCATGTGATGGCACCCATGTGGAAAATGTGTAATCAAAATAAAAGTCTTCTTTTCTCTGTTCTGTGTTGCAATCAGTGATTGGTGTACTGTGTCACATACAAATTTCCTCTGTGCGTTCCAATCGTGTTTTTATGAGGGAAGGGGATTCGCAGAGCTGTTTTTTGTGTGTGCATAAAGTTTTTTGTGATACACGTACGGTTTCAACGCTCTTTTGGATTTTCGCATGCGCAGAGCATTTTGGGATGAAACAAAATGGGCGATGCCATTGGAAAATTTCGAGTTTCTGTAACTATAACCGTAACCGTGAGCACGATTTTGCTTCCGTTGCAGAATCTCGTGTTCATACCTCTCAATAGCTATATCTGAAATCTCACCTCGATCGTTTGAACAGATTGGCCGCTAAAACTATATATCGGCAAAGTTTTTTTATGACCACTCTGTACATGCAAATGTTTCATGTAACGCAGTTTGATTTGTTGATCTAGTGTACTTTTTACTCTTTTAGAATAGTTTTCGGAATATAACTTTAATAAATGTTGCCATTTCTTAAAAAGAAAAATATTTAATCCAAAGTAACCAAATTGTTTGCAATGCTTAAAAAATTTATTTGATTAACAAACGAATTTAAAATAAAATTTTAAAATATTCTGCTTGCTGTGCTAGTATTTTCTTTCTTTTCTTGAATTGGAATCAGTATTATTTTATACGTAAAACAAATATTTTTGCTGTTTTCCTTAGTTTATACTAATTTGTGCTCGCTTATATTTGATTTTCAAAGGATTATTGTGTGATTATGGGTTGAGTACTTGACATTTCACCTAGCTGTGGAAAGGTGTCTCATCCAAGAAAATAACTATACATGGCAGAAAATTGATAAAAAAGCAAAAATTTCGCAAGCATGTGTAAAATTATTGGCCTCCAAATGTGAATATGAAAATTCTAGAGTAGGAAAATGAGAAAGGAGAAGTAGATATACTAGAGAATAGAAAGGAAATTAATTCAAATTACAGTAGAACCCCGCAAATCCGGACCCCGTTAATCCGGATCTCCGGATAATCCGGATCGGTTTGGTCAATTTTATTTTTTCAAATTTCAGAAGCGATTGGCTAATTTCCATAACATTAACTTGTTTCATCATCGTATTCTGAATAAAAAGATTTTTTTTCGAAATCTTTTCGGAAGAATACTTTAAGCTTTCTTATTTAAACACTTTGATGTATATCTTTCAAAGAAACAACAATGTATCACTAAGTTTGACAATTCCAGTTTTCCCAATTTTCTATTTAAACCACTTAGAAGTGTCATAAAAAATCACTGCACGATACATTTTTTACTTAGAGCGTTGCAAGAAGGCTTACAGATGACGAAATAATTCTTTTGTGCAAAACTAAAGAAAATGAAGATGACACAGACAAAAAAATCATTATCAATGATGATCAACCAAAGATTATTAGCCATAATGAAGCAACATCTCGTTTAGAACAATTAATGGTTTATTTTGAACGTCAGGTGGATACTACACCCAGCAAATTTCTTATGCTCAAGCTGATGCGTGACCGTACGGATCGCAAAAGGTATAGAAAACTGGCACAGCAGAAAATAAAAAAATTTTTATTGCAAAGTAAACCGTTTTACTGTCTGTAAACATTCAATAAGTTTAACATAAAGATGATTTTCTGTAAGTATGTTTTTTTTTTCAACTTTTTCAAATTCTCCGGATAATCCGGATTGGGTCTGGTCCCAATTAATCCGAATTATCGGGGTTTTACTGAACTAAAATTATCAGAAAAGCAAATAATCATAAAATAAAAATCTCTCTCCAAGCGTATGGAGTAAATATGTGTGATTTTTGTATTCGTAGAAAATTTATCTCATACTGTAAAAAAAAAAAAAAAAAAAAAAAAAAAAAAAAATCTGTAAAGGTACTAAACATTTTCGAGGAAACTGGGATTCCAAGAACTTTTCATGTAATGGTAACAGGAAAAATCCATGTAACCGATTCTGAAACTTGGATTTTGCTGTTACCGTTACATGAAAAGTTCTTGGAATCCCAGTTTCCTAGAAAATGTTTAGTACCTTAACAGATTTTTTTTACAGTGCAGCCGGACTCAGTACTTTCCATTGTCGAAAAAAGACTAAAATCATATCTACCATGGCAAAGAAGGGACTTGTTTGAGCAAAAGTTGTACAAGAACAATTCGGAATTGCCTGGAGCAAGATGAGAAATATTAATTTTTCCTTAATTATTTAGTTGAACTTAAATTGTTCCTTTCTTTTCCTGAAATCATGTTTTTTATATACCGATTAATGATACAGATCTGTTTATAAATCTGATGAACTATTTTTTTATAAACATATTTCTCTACAAATTGCATACTTTAAAGAATTTTTTATCTTTTAGAAATGTTTTTCGCATGAATCAATGTTTACGATACCTTAAGAAGAAAATCAATATGTCAGGAGAAGTACCAGTGAAGAATTTTCCATAAATTGCTTAGCACAAACGGTTAAACATCATACTAAAGTAATGGCTTCGAACGTTATATGTTCTCAAAGTATTACACTGTAAAAAAAAAATTTATCCTACAGATGAAAAGTTGCTGAAATCTGTATGCTTACTAACATTTTACCTGTGAACCTTACAAGGAAAGATGTAAATCTACAGAATTAATGTTTATAAAGCTACAGAAAACTGTAACTTTACAAACGAATCAGCTAAAGTTACAGTAACATTACTAAAATTTTATCGATAACATGGGTTATAGTTACATAAAAAGTTCTTGGAATCCTAGTTTCCTAAAAAAATCTTAGTAACCTTACAGAATTTTGGATTTTCATTGCAAATCTGTATCTGTTACATGCACTTTTGCTGTTGCCGTTACATAAAAAGTTCTTGGAATCCCAGATACCTAAAAAAATCTTAGTAACTTTACAGATTTTTTTTCAGTGTACACGTTTTTACATTGTAGAAATCATAATGGACCAGTATCAGAATAAAAAAGTGCTTAAACAAAGAATAATTCTTCAATTGGTGGACTACTTTTCAAATGAACACTTTATATTCATGCACAATGAGGTTCCGTCCCATAAATTTCATCTTTGACTAAATATTTTGATGAAAAAAATTATAAAACCCTTCTATTGTCTGGAAACAGTCGAGATATGAATCTCATAACTATCATCATCAATCTAAACATCAATTATATAAATTATGCTCATGGATGGTAATCTAAAAGATATATTCGCTTGTTAGACCGAGGAGAGACAGATAAACATACAACCCGAAATAAAGAACAATTTTTAACTACTGTGGATAGTGTTAAAATGAGAACCGTTGATTTATGAATAAAAAATAAAAACATAATTTTATACAGTTTCAAAAAAAAAATTAAAAAATACAGTTGATTTAAAATGCATTATGTGTTGTAGGCAAAGTTAAGTAAATTCGTCACTGCATGGAAATTTTTATCCATAAAATATTAAATATTTCCTAAGAAACATTTATTTATGAACAAAGAATTAAAATAAAACTCTACTAAAGTTTTTAAAAACAATAACAAGAACATAATCTATTTTAAACCCTCTAAAATTTGTTGTGAAATTTGGGTCTATTCATAACGGTGCAGAAAAATTTCTGTCTGTGTGTTTGTGACTCAGTCTGTCTGTATATGACAAAAAATTTGTGGACGCTCTACCTAACGAATGATTGCACGGAATTCAATAAAAATTTATATTCAGTTAGAGTTTGATATAGATTGGTGCTCATTAGTTTTTGGTATCAATCGCTCAACAAGTGGCACTGCTATGCAGAATTCTTCACGATTTCTTCAATAGCTTTATCTCAAAAACTCAATCACAGGCTTTTACCAAAATTCAGATTCAGTTTTTCATTGAGATAAATTGATGTTTCATACATTTTGGTGAACAATGGTAGGTCAACAGCAGGTCACTCAGCATTTGGTCGCTCAACATAAGGCGCTTTTCTGCAGCATTTTTCGCGATTTTCGCGATATCTCAATCTCCAGAACTAATACACTGATTTTTATCATTCTTCAGATTCAGTTAATAATCGACACGAATTGATGATTTCTAGATTTAGGTGTAAATCGCTCATCAGCTGGCACTGCCATGCTATATTTTACGATTTACGCAGCAGCTGTATATTAATAATTAATGCACAGATTTTCACCAAACATCAGATTTCGTTAGACAATGACGTGAATCGATGCTGTTTACAGTTTGGTGTAAATTTCTCAATAGGTAGCACTGCTTTGCTGCAGTTTTATGATTTCCACAACAGCTCTATCTCAAGAATTAATGCACGAATATCATCAAACTTCAGATTTAGTTAATCATTGTTATCAACTGGTTATGTTAACGATTTTGTATCGATAACCCAACAGGTGGTGCTGCTTAACTGAAATTTTCCCATTACCCGCCGTAGCTCTACCTCATGAATGTTCACGAAATTGCAAATTAAGGTATATCTTGATAAACATTATTACTAATTATATTTTGTTATAAATCACCTTCAGGTGGCGTCTGTATGCTACATTTTTCTCGATATCTTTGATAATCCTCTTTCAAGGACTAATGCACGGAATTTGATGCCTTTAGAATCCTCACTATGGGCATAGATTTTCATTTAATTTTAACACAATGGCAGTGAATTTTGTAGGGTTAAAATGTATGAGATAGAAGAAAGTTTTAGGATTGCCACATGCGAATATTTTAATGTTCGGTTTCTTTTTCGCATTTCCATCATTTCTCTTGAAAGTTTAATTATAACCAGACAAATGTAAGATTTTATTTCACAAGAAATTTAAACACCTTTAAGCATTTAGTATTTATCAATATGAAACTTGTAACCGGTATAAAACTATATAAAGATAAAAATAATAAATAACAGAACTTTTATAAGATTCTACTGATTGAATATTTTCACGTATTTCAATTCTTTCGAAATTCCCTCATTTGAAATAGTCTCCTCAAAAAGTAAAGAAAGCTTTTATATTTCCTTTAGTATAATTAAAAATTTTCTGACTCACGTGCGTTTAGATATTACTTACTGTCTCGATATCCTCATATTAGTTTGAGAAGCATACTTTAGAAAATTGGAAAAAGTTCGTTTACTTTTTAGCATCATGTTGCAATTCGTTTTAAGAATTCTAGAAATTACATATACCGGAATTTTCTGCCTTTTTCAATGTACTTTAAAAACAATTATTTAACTAAAAGATTTTTTTTTTATTTTTTAACATTTTGAAACAAATATATTTGCGCGTATAGAAAATATTTATTAAGGGCTTTAAAAGTAACAATAATAGCTGTTAAAAATGTAACAGTTTTTCCTTGAGAATTTAACCGGTCAATAATTTTTACCATTTAAGATACTCTTTAAACTATAATAAAATATACAATATTAAAATAATATGTAAAATATAAATATTTATATTTTCATCGTACTTTGAAAACAATTATTTAACTAAAAGTATTTTTTTATTTGAAATTTTGCCAAAAATATTTAATTGTATAGAAAATATTTGTTATATATTTGTGCGATTTTCAAAGTAATAATAATAGCAGTTAAAATGTGTAACATGTAAACATTTTTGAGAATTTAGTATTTATCAATATGCAAACCAGTGTATACCATCAATATTGTAACCAGTGTAAAACTAAATAAGCATAAATACTAATAAATAACGTAACAGAAAAAATAACAGAACTTTTCTAAGATTCTACTAATTGAATATTTTCATAGTATATTTCAATTCTTTCGAAATTCACTCTTTTGAAATAGTCTCTTAGGAAAGTAAATAAAGTCTTTATATTTTCATTATTATAATTAAAAATATGCTGGAACTCGTGTGTTTAGAAATTACTTGCTGTCTCTATAACTTCGTATTAGTTTGAAGAGCATACTTTCGAAAATTTGAAAAAGCTATCGTTTACATTATGTTGCAGTTCGTTTTAAGAAATCTAGATATTATACATTCTGGTAATTTCTGACGTTTATTTTTTCATTGTACTTTGAAAACAATTTATTTAACTAAAAGTATTTTTTAATGACATTTTGAAACAATTAAATTTGTACGCATAGAAAATACTTGTGAACGGTTTTAAAAATAGCAATAATAACAGTTAAACGGGTAATAGTTTCCCCTTGAAAATTTAACCTGGTAATATTTTTATCACTTAACGTATGCTTTATGCGCATGGAAATGTTTTTTTAAACTTTAAATTCGAAATAAAAAGCAACAGAACAATTGCGGAACTATAGAATTACAGTGCGACACAACGAGTAAAAAGTATCGATAATTTTAATGTATGTTTTTTCGGAAATACATTTTTAAAATCAGTAATTACAATAACACCGGTAATTTTCAAATAATCAATTTGATATTTTAGAAAAATTAAATGTTATGTATTTGTATAGTGAAGAGCAATTTTACCTTTCGACTCATAAGTTTATCAATATTGTTACGAATTTTGTAAATAGTTAGTGTTTGTACTGTAAAATAATGTAAATAATCTTATTAAGCTCCATTTCTTTACTAATATTAGTTTTTGTTACATTGTCTCTGTTATCAAGCAAACTTGTCCATTATTTTCAGTGTATGTCTACGGCAGATTGGCGAAATAATAAAGGTATCGCCAAGTGGGCGTCACATTTGGCGACGAATTTTGGTCGCCAAATTTGGCGATATATCGCCAAGTTGGCGACAAACTGGGCGATTGTTGGCGATGGTAACCCTTCCCTCTCAATGGTGACCCCCCTTTAGATATACTGATACATTGTTTGTTGTTCCGTGGATTTTTCGAGTAGGTTCTAGAAATTTCCAACACATGCTACGAGTCCATATAAGGGGAGCAGTACGAGCTGTTATTGTTATTATTTACCAGTCAGGCATTGAGTGAGCTACTAGATATTGTCCAAGCAAGTTTGCTTGATGTATTGAGTTTTATCTACGTTGTTTTGAATGTGATATAGTGTTGAGACATTGTATAAAGAGTCTCTGCGACCTACATTTGTACTTGTTCGATAGATTTGAACAGTTATTTTGGAATACCAAGTAATATTTGTGAGTTTCGAAGACTCTGTTGTTCTGAAGATCTGTAAATAAATTATTTTCTACTTTTCTAAGAGAAAAGAGTTTGAAGTTGTCTAACCATAAGATCGAAAGAACCCTATATACGCTGCAACATTTGGTGTCAGGAATAGGGTCTTATGGCGAAAACAAAAACTAAGGACGGACAACTGAAAGAACTGTTAGATGCTATCAATGGCATAAAGACAGAGTTGACTGAAAAGATGAATAAAGGCCAAGAAGAGTTGGCGCAAAAGATGACTAAAAACGAAGAAAGAATGGCACAGTTGACAAATAAAATTGATAAATGCCAAGAAGAAGTGACCGAAAAGATTAATAAAGGCCAAGAAGAAATGAAGAAAACTTTAGAAGAAAAATTCTCGTCGGTAGAGAGAAGAATAGACTCGGTAGAAGAGAAAATAGAGGAAGTAGAAGAGAAAATTCAGAATGAAGTTAATAATGTTGAGGAGAAAATGGAAAAGAAAATAGTTGAAGTAGATGAAAAGCTAAATGAGCGAGTAGAAGAGCTTGAGAAGAAGCTTTCACCGTCCAGTGGTAATTATGAAGAATTTAGGAATCCGCCTGTTTCTCCTGTGCAAGTTAAGCTGTCGACATACGACGGAAAGAGTTCCTGGCAAGTTTACAAGACCCAATTCACCATTGTAGCCGAAGCGAACAAATGGAGTGACGAGGTGAAAGCTTGTCAACTGGCAGCATCTTTAAGAGGAGAAGCCGCCGACGTGCTGCAAACATTGCCCGATATGACGCAACTCAATTTTGAGACTTTAAGTTGTGCACTTGAAATGAGATTCGGAGAAAAATTTTTCAAAGATTACACGAGAATACAAATGAAGAGCCGCCATCAGAAATCGAGTGAAACACTTCAAGTGTTTGCCTCAGAAATAGAACGTCTGGCAAATTTAGCTTTCATCGACTGCCCAACAAATGTACGGGAAATGCTCTCATTGCAGTACTTTGTAGACGGAATAAAAGATCCAGAAGTGCAGAGAGCGGTACGAATGGCAGATGTGCAGGATTTAAAGGCTACATTACTATATGCCTTAAAGTTGGAAGCAGCTACACAAGCCAGCCGAAGAGATCGTCATTCAGTCCGAGGAGCAACGGTGAACAAAAGCTCAGACACTGAGAGCGACGTCTTGAAAGAAATTAGGAAATTAAATCAAGAGATTGAAGCTTTAAAATATGGAAGAACAAGCTCAAGAAGACAGAATCTCACGTGCTGGGGATGCGGTGATACAGGACATCTCCGAAGAAATTGCCCCAAAATCCACGAACGTGAGATAAATTCAAACAATCAGCAGGGAAACTAAATTTTGGCCATCTCGCGGGGCGGAGGTTGCCAGAGAATGAAAAGCCCCATCTCAAGATCCTCCAGATATCGAAAATTAATGGCGGCGATAATGAATTTTATGTGATAGGATTTATTAACGAGATTCAATGCCGTATGATTGTGGATACAGGAGCCAATGTCACAATAATAAGAGAAGATTTGGCTCGAAAATTGAAATGTAAACTCATCTGGACTCCACCCTGCGTTACCCTGCAAACTGTAACGGGCAACAAGATAGGCATATATGGAAAGGCAAATTTAACCATACACTTTGGAGGAACGAAATATTACCATACGGCATATGTGGCTGACATAACAGATCCTTGCTTGATCGGGCTAGATTTTCTGAAGAAGTTTGGCTTCAAACTTGATTTCAAAAATAACAAAATGCTCTCAAAATTTGAAAAAATAAGTCTTTTTGGATTAAATAACGAAATTGAATGTAAACAAGCAGTAATAGCCAAAGAAGACATCAATCTAGGTCCAAGAACAGAATTTTTAGTTCCAGCTGTAATTAACAATGAAACTAATTATCGATTTGGCCATATAGATTATCCCGAAGACAATAGTAAACAAGCAGGAGTATTGGTGGCTTCATCTGTAGTGGACCTCTCGAAGAAGACCATTCCAGTCAGAATTGCTAACATCAGTGATAAGACAAGGACTGTCAAGAAAGGAGAAGTGTTAGCATCATGTGCTCCTGTGACGTGCATAAGTCAAAATTCTAGTCACTCTGAGAAATCTTCAGATAATTTAGTCAAGGATTTGTTACAAAATACTGACTTAGATCCAAAACAAAGGGATGCTGCGGAAAAGTTTAATTAGAGAATTCCAAAGTTTATTTTCCCAAACATCTGAAGACTTTGGACGAACTAAAATGGCACAACACCGAATTGACACGGGAGATCACTCTCCTATTAAACAGCATCTTAGACGATTACCTTTTGCCAAGCAAGTAGAGGTGCAGAATTTAATTAAAGATATGGAAGAAAATGACGTCATCGAACCATCAACAAGTCCATGGGCGTCTCCCATTGTATTAGTAAGAAAGAAGGATGGTTCAACAAGATTTTGTGTAGACTACCGCCGACTGAATGACGTCACCAAAAAGGATAGTTACCCTCTACCAAGGATTGACGACACTCTCGACACACTTGCGGGCAACACTTGGTTCTCGACTCTGGATCTGAAGAGTGGTTACTGGCAGGTAGAGATTCATCCCGACGACCGCGAGAAGACTGCCTTCACAACGGGACAAGGATTATGGCAATTCAAGGTAATGCCTTTTGGTCTATGTAACGCACCTACAACTTTCGAACGGCTTATGGAAACGGTTCTCCGGGGGTTGTCATATGAAGCATGTTTTGTTTATTTAGATGATATCATAATCATAGGAAAATCTTTTGATGAGCATCTGAACAACCTCAGGCGGGTGCTACAAAAAATAAAGGAAGCTAATTTGAAGTTAAGCCCTTCAATGTGCAGTTTGTTTCGAAATGAAATGGCCTACCTTGGACACATCATTTCAGAGGAAGGAGTTAGGACTGATCCAGAGAAGATATCGGCTGTGAAAAATTGGAATCGTCCAGCAGATATTCACCAGCTTCGGAGTTTTCTAGGATTATGCACCTATTACAGAAAATTCGTCAAAGGCTTCTCGATGATTGCAAGACCACTTCATAAATTAACAGAAGCCAATCAAAAATTTATGTGGACACAGGAATGCGATGCTGCTTTCGAAAAGCTCAAGGAGGCATTAAAATCCACTCCAATTCTGTCATATCCTCAAATCGATAAACAGTTCATACTTGATACGGATGCAAGTAACGAAAGCATTGGCGCTGTACTGTCCGAGGAAATCGACGGCGAGGAGCGTGTTATCGCCTATTTCAGCAAGTGCTTGTCAAAGGCAGATCCAAACTACTGCGTAACAAGAAAAGAGCTTCTTGCTGTAGTGAAAGCCATAGACCATTTTCATCACTATCTTTACGGTCGAAAGTTCCTGATCCGAACTGATCATGCTTTTCTAACTTGGCTATTGAATTTTAAGAACCCTGAAGGCCAGATAGCCAGGTGGATACAAAAGCTTCAAGAGTACGATATGGAGATACGCCATCGAAAAGGCTCATCACATGGAAATGCAGATGCTCTCTCAAGAAGACCCTGCTCAGAGAATTGTAGATACTGCGACCGGGTTGAGAAGAAATTTAATGTCAAAGGTCCTATAGTAAGACAAGTTACAACTGGGTCTACATCATCGCAAGATCCGTGGAGTGACGAGAGCCTGCGTAAAGATCAACTTGCTGATCCTGAAATTAAGCCAATTCTAGAGCTGAAAGAGGATTCCAACAGGAAGCCCATCTGGCAAGACATGGCCCATTACCATTCTACGACTAAACGTTATTGGGCTCTCTGGGATTCCCTACATTTGAAGAACGGCATCTTGTACCGAAAATGGGAGTCTGACGATAGAAAGACATGTAGATGGCAACTACTACTCCCTAAGTAGAGAATTTCTATGGTCCTTCAAGAACTGCATGGTAGTCCCACAGGAGGTCATTTTGGTGTAATGAAGACGCTGCAAAAGGTTCGAGAGCGTTTCTACTGGAATAATGTTCGCAGTGACGTGGAGAAGTGGTGTCGAACTTGTGACACCTGTGTAGCACGTAAAGGTCCAAAGAGGCGCACCCGTGAACGATTGCAACGTTATAATGTAGGAGCTCCTTTCGAACGAATTGCTCTAGACATCCTGGGTCCACTTCCTAGAACATCTGATGGCAATAAGTACATCTTCGTTGTCATGGACTATTTCATTAAGTGGCCTGAAGCATACGACATTCCTAATCAAGAGGCCGTAATCGTAGCAGACATACTGGTTCAACACTGGGTTTCCAGATACGGAGTTCCTCTTCAAATCCATTCTGATCAAGGAAGAAACTTTGATTCGGCTGTATTTAAGGAAATGTGTGAACTACTCGGCATGGACAAAACTCGAAATACACCTCTACATCCGCAATCGGACGGCATGGTGGAGCGGTTCAATCGTACAATCTTAAATAGCCTCTCTCTCCTGGTGTCTAGAGACCAACAGGACTGGGACAAGAAATTGCCACTTTTCCTGCTTGCCTACAGGAGTGCCACTCATGAGGCCACTGGTTACTCCCCTTCTCAAATTTTCTTTGGTCGTGATCTTCGTCTGCCTGCGGATCTTTTGTTGGCCGTCCTCCTGATGCTCCTTCATCGCCTGAGGAATATGTCGATGAACTCCAGGCGCGGATTGAGGAGATTCATTGTCTAGCGAGGAACCGAATTTTACTGGCAACGGAAAAGATGAAGACACGGTACGACACAAAGGCAACAGGACATGAGTTCAACGAAGGTGACAAAGTTTGGTTGTGGAATCCGATACGTCGTAACGGACTGTCGCCAAAATTACAAAGAAACTGGGACGGTCCTTACACAGTCGTCAACAGGCTGAATGACGTCGTTGTACGCATACAAAAATCGCCACACGCCAAACCCAAGATCGTACACTATAACCGGCTAGCCCCTTATTTTGGCCAAAGTGATTAGAAATTCAAAACTGGAATTTCAGACCATGGTCATGAAAGTAACTTTTTGTAAATATGTAAATAGTAATTAGTTCTTATTTATGTACTTCTTATTATTGTTATTATTATTTATTTATTATTATTTTATTTATTTATTTATTTTAAGTGTTTTCCTCTAACTCAAGGATTGCACTGCCCGGGACGTGCAGTCTTTGAGGAGGGGGTAGTGTTACGAATTTCGTAAATAGTTAGTGTTTGTACTGTAAAATAATGTAAATAATCTTATTAAGCTCCATTTCTTTACTAATATTAGTTTTTGTTACATTGTCTCTGTTATCAAGCAAACTTGTCCATTATTTTCAGTGTATGTCTACGGCAGATTGGCGAAATAATAAAGATATCGCCAAGTTGGCGTCACTTTTGGCGACTAATTTTGGTCGCCAAATTTGGCGATATATCGCCAAGTTGGCGACAAACTTGGCGATTGTTGGCGATGGTAACCCTCTGGTTATCTCAATGGTAACCCCCCTTTAGATATACTGATACATTGTTTGTTGTTCCGTGGATTTTTCGAGTAGGTTCTAGAAATTTCCAGCACATGCTACGAATCTATATAAGGGGAGCAGTACGAGCTGTTATTGTTATTATTTACCAGTCAGGCATTGAGTGAGCTACTAGAGATTGTCCAAGCAAGTTTGCTTGATGTATTGAGTTTTATCTACGTTGTTTTGAATGTGATACAGTGTTGAGACATTGTATAAAGAGTCTCTGCGACCTATATTTGTACTTGTTCGATAGATTTGAACAGTTATTTTGGAATACCAAGTAATATTTGTGAGTTTCGAAGACTCTGTTGTTCTGAAGATCTGTAAATAAATTATTTTCTACTTTTCTAAGAGAAAAGAGTTTGAAGTTGTCTAATCATAAGATCGAAAGAACCCTATATACGCTGCAACAATATGTTTTTCTGCTCAAGTCCTCCACGTTTTTATACTTTTGGGTGGTGCAAAGCATCATGGTAAAACTACGAGTCAAGCGTTAAAATCGGATTATAGGTTTTTTTCCCACCAAGTAACGACTTGACAGACTGACTGCGTTTTAATATGCGAATCGAGATTTAACTAATCCTATATTTTTATCTATGAACCCGATGAGGTGATTGTCAGCGCTGCTACCTCACTTTCTAAAAGGGTACCGTTGTAAGTGGAATTTTTTAAAGCCGCAGCTAATTTTATAGGATATCGAAAGGTTACATTTTTAATTTTACACCGTTACAGAAAGATTGAAACATCATTTTCTACTTTGTAGATTTTCATTGTATCAAAGTTCTGGTATAGTTTATCATGCCTTTGATATTCCTTTAATTGAGTCGTATACAGGACGCAGTTTGAGTACTACCTAACCCACACAGAAATATAATTGAAAAATGTATTTTTTTTTCATCACATACTTCCGCTCAAATTTTTCTTAAAAATCCCCACAATCTGAATTGAAAAAAACTTATATGACTCGCAAGAAATTTTATATTGCGAACACAACTTTCAGAAAAAAAATTAAATTTATTCCCAGTCAAAAAAAAAAAGTATAACTTGATTTAGTGTTTGACTCTATTTAACGGTCCTGGGGGGTGGGGGGTCCACTATTCAGAGGTTTTACTGTATCTGAATCTTAAAAATTTATACAGATTTGTTTATTATTCTATGAAAAAAACATGGCATAACTTCAGATTGTTTTTCACAGTAGCATTAAAACTTGATTTGCTTTTCTTTTGATGCAGGTTCGGATCATGTTGCGGGTTCACTTAAAATGGAACTAGCGGATTCGTGGCCAGTACAACTCGACTCAAGCAGAATTCTACATCCCAGTGATGAAGCTGAGTTCTTAAATGGTGTTTAATTGAGTTATCATTATCCAGCTAAAATGTGTTTAGTAAACTAGAAAAAATTTTTAGATTAAAAATAAATTCATACACAGGGTTACGCATAGAACTGGATACATTGCCGTCTATAAAATGTAATTTCTTGCAATTGCGTTTCGTTCAGTTATGTGATATTTTTACCGAATAAAATTTGTAATTAATATTAAGTACGTATAAAAATTTGTAGATAATAAGGACTGTTGACCAAAATTATTCGGCTGAATTTCTGCCTAGTAATTGAAATCAAGGAAGAGAAACTGAAGTGTTTTGTAGTTAAGCTAAATTTAAGAACATTATGTACAGGTCGGTGATTTAAATATGATTTATTGATCATATACAGGAATACGCCAAAGTTTTCGAGTATCTTTCAAAGAATGGAAAGTAACTGCCAAAGACTTGTTTTAATATTTATTGGACATTACTTTTTTAGTTCTTTATTTAGTCCCTTAATATTTTTAAAAGGTAAAGTTTTTTAAAATATTCTTTATAGCTCGAAGCGTATTTGAAGATTTTTTTAAAATATTTATATTCAAAATTACGCATTTTTACTTAAAAATACACATAATAAATTCCTATAAATCGATATTTAAGAACCATTTCTAGAAAACAAAATGCTGGAAATGTCTACAATTTCTATGCGTCAAAATGATGTAAGCCTTTAAATTTTATTTATTAAATATTATTTCAGTTTTGTATTTATATAAAACGAAGAATAATTATATATGTCAATGCACCGTAGTAGACCACGTACCAATCGTGAGCCAATAATATTTAAGGTTTCAAAGATGTTTATGAATTCGGATTGTATGTATGTTTGTCTGCAGTATGGCTCTGCTATAACTCTTGTAAATATATATATATGGACGATTATGTAATTTACATGTTTAATGTTAATTTTAATATTAAATGTTTGGTATTAAAGATAAAATTTGTATCAGTTTAAGTTAATTTACAGAGTCACACAAACTAATTCCGTTATATTGGGGTCTGTAGGGTAAAATCATTTGAGGTACATTTTATTCGTCTCCCGGTAAATCAGAATTAGTAAAATTGATATGCATCACAGAAATAGGCTTCAACTATTTTTTCCAGGACATTTATAGTTGGTTTGTAAATAGGTCCTAATAATTATGTTACATCAGGATTTTTAGGCGCATATTATTTATATTATAATGCTTTAGTGAATATAGTGAAATTATAAGTGTTCATCGATGGGTAATAAAACATATTTTGTATAATTATGAAGTGCGTAGAAGTTATTCCAAATATACATAGCGCACAAATGAATTCAGTTGCATGATTTATTGCTATCCACATTTACTGAGAAAGTGTTGTCCGTTGTTTTATGCATTATAAGTATATTTAAAGATTTTTTTTGTGTGTGTAGGGGGGGGTGAAATGGGGTTTAGAAATGAACAAAACGTTTTTTTTATCATTTTTTGTACATTTACGAATACGTAGTAGCATTATGATTACTTAAAAATATTCTTTTTAATATACATACACGCACAAATATATTCAGTTTCTTGAATTATTGTTATCCATATTTACTGAGAAAGCGTTATCCATTTTTTCATGCATTGTAAGCATATCTAAAAAATTTTTGTGAGAAAGGGATGAGGGGGAGGTTAGAAATAAATAAAACATATTAAAAAAATTCCTTTTGCGTACATTTACGAACATTTAGTAGCATTATGATTACTTAAAAATATTTTTCAATACACACATATATATATATACCGGGTGTCCCAAAAATGACTGATGAATTTTAAAAATCAATAACTTGCAAACGGTGGCAGCTATTTAAAAAATTTTTGCAGGAGGGTTATGTATAATGTGAGGAGTTTTTTTTTTAACGTAATTTTTTATTTTAGTTCGAATTTGAAACAATAGGTGGCGCTGACGGCGATTGAAGGCCAGGTCGACGCCTCACTCAGCACTGATACCTGGCCTTCAATCGCCGTCAGCGCCACTTGATGTTTGAAATTCGAACTAGAGTAAAAAATTACGGTAAAAAAAACTCCTGACATTATACATAACCCTCCTGCAAAAATTTTTTAAATAGCTGTCCCGTTTGCAAGTTATTGAATTTTAAAATCCATCAGTCATTTTTGGAACACCCGGTATATATATATATATATATATAATGGTCTTTTACATATAATTACATTAACAGCTACCATAAATTTAACTATACTGATACTAGTATAATTATCAATGTTAAATTTTAGTAGTGATAGTTTTCATTACTGTATTACTGAAGTTCAAAAATTCTTTGGAAATTGATGCAATTTTTATTTTAAAAAGCTCATTTATTTAAATAAAAATCATAAAACATTGGTAGTTACATATATTAATTACATTTAATTAAACTCCTAAATAAATTACATCTAATAAATAGCAAGAATCTTGGAATTCCGAATTTTTAATTATTATTACATACCATTAAAATTACGAAAGAAAAAAAAAGAAACATATTTATCAAGTGAAAGAATAATTTCTGTATTTTACTGATTTTTTTAGAACCACTAATTTATTAATTTTCTCTATTCATATTTACATTTTCAATTAATATATGACGACTTGAAGTACTATCTCATTAGAAGAAGATAAATAATTGAAATATTAGAACTTGAAAATACGAAAAAAAGTTTACAATCCAATTAAAAATGTTAAAATATACATTCAAACAGTATGAATAGCACATAACTAAAACTCAATCATCATTGAATCAATATAAAATAAATTCTAATCAAAAGTAATTAAAGTAAACTGACAATTTTTATTTCGTAATGATACATTAAATTCAAATTTAAATATGAGAAATTATTTGAAATTGGAAATTACTTTGTTGCTTTTGAAGCTCTTAAGCCTCTAGAAAGCAATTAAGATTGATTTTTATATTTGTCTTTAATTAAATACTATACATTAGAAAATGTTCAATATTTTTTGTTGGTAGATCATTCATTTGTACAAACTAATCAATAAATATGTAAAAGTAGAATTTAATTAAACGTACTTTATTTTAGTGCACAGAACCGTAATATCTGTAAAAAAAAAACACATTTGTTTGTGAATGTCATAGACAGTCATGGGTTGATTGCATCTTTTTTCATACTCCAGCCTTTGAATATGAAAATACGTATTTCGTATTCCATTTTTGTACATAAATATACATACTTAAAATTTCTAATAAAGTTTTATAAAAGTTACATTTTTAGAAAAATCGTTGAAAAAAATAATGTTTCATATATGAGATATTACATCACAGACATTAACATAGAAATATGTATATAGGGTGAAAAATATTTATCCAAACATTAGGCTATCCCCTTAAATATTTTCCCTAGACATATACTACTAATTGCGAAATTCAAATAAAAAACGGCGTAAAACTAGATAAGTTTTGACTCCATAAGGGGTCTTTTTGAAAATATGAAAATCAAATTTTTATACAGTCCCCTTAGGGCAAAAATTTCATTTAGAAAAACTTTCCTCATCCATTCCTGGAATTAAGAAAAAAATTGTATCTTCATATTTGCAAAAGTCACAGAGTTATGTCCGTTTAAATAACTCGTCAAGTTTTAAGGAATTAGACACAAATAGAAATAAATGCAATTCAAGAAAAATATTACTTTAAGAGTTCTAGGAAACACACAAAAATGTATTTATTGAGTTCGGATTTTGATATTTTTTTCTCTTTTTCGATGGTTAATCATATAATTTCCAAACAAAATCCCATCCTAAAATTTCCAATAAAGTTAAGAAATTTTTTAACTCATTAGTATTTTTTTAAGTATGGTAATTCATAATGCTTATAATTCTAAACATTATCCATCGGAATCCAATTTCTTTTCGTTTAATTAAAGAGAAAAACATAATTTTATTTTTGTTTCAGAGTTTTTTCAAATAAAATTATTAACAATATTTATTTAAAAAATGATGTAACTTATTTTTTCGAAAATCATATATTCAAAAGTAAATATTGTTTCAAATTTGCCGAAAGAAAATTAACCTAAAATAAGAAAAAGACAAGTTCCTAACTTGCACCTGAGTTCTTTAACAATTCATGAGTTAAGGATTTAAGGTTCCGCTTCACTCAAATGCAAAGACCCGTTCGCCTATGCTAATCCTATGGAAGAAATTCATAAAGATATCTCGGTTGCATTTTAATATTTTTAAATGATTATTTTTACATTGGATAGCTGAGATTGATCTGAATGCAGACCGTTTTTTACTTTTTCGATTTTGTTTACACATATTTTTTATGAGGGTGATTTTGCTTTCCAAACCGGTTCTGATAATAAAAGCGTTCTCGTAAAAAATATCTGTAAACAAAATCAAAAAAGTAAAAAACGGCCTGCATTCAGATCAATCTCAGCTATCTAATGCAAAAAGAATCATTTAAAAATATTGATATGCAACCGAGATATATTTATAAATTTCTTCCATAGGATTAGCATTAGCGAACGGGTCTTTTCATTTGAGTGAAGCGGCCCCTTAAAAGCACGAAAAGTAAAAAAAACGCTTATAAAGTTTTAAACAAAAATTGGCTTCTAATAAAACGTTTAATTGCTTTTTAAAAATCTGCATGTGAAAAAATAGTTTTTTTTAAGCTTTAAATTCCGATTCAGTTTACTTTTGAGGTTTCCACCTCCTTTCTGTACTATTTAAATATCCGTCAGTTATTTAACACAATGATTTTTCTAACTTGTCGATTAGGATTTATTTCAAAGTTTTAGCCCTTACAAGTTGACGCCTTTTATCCTTCTGAAGAAGCCATTAAAAAAAACAAATCAGGCACGGGACTTTATTATTATTTTTTTTTAACACAGCCATATCTAACAAGTTTTTTCTTTCTGCGCCGAGACTGGCTAGCTTCTTCATACACTCTAAAAAATAAAAGTGTAAATTAGACGAATTCACATATATATGTGTGTAAATTCCTAAAATTACACTCCTGACATGAAAATTACCCACTTTTTGCAAAGTTTTACCTGTTTTTATGTGCATTTTTGCTTAACAAACTAAGTGTGTATTTTGTTATCACTTGAAAAACATAAATAAATGTGTAAATGTTGGAAAATGTCTGAATTTACACAAATTGGTACGTTATTGTAATTTACACATAATGATATACACATAGGTAAGAGTGTAAATTTCTAAAGTCAGCCACTTGTCATAAAAAATACCTATTTTAATGTGTGTTTAGTTTATGGCATTAAGTTTGTAAGTTTGTTATCAGTGCATAAACTCATAAAAATGTGTAAATGTAGATTACTCCTGAAATTACACTAATTATTGTGTTGAAAAAATTATAAATGCGTGAATTTTAAAGTAGACGTTACGAAAGGGATAGGAGGCTTACATATTATTCAGAGCTACACTTTTTATATTAGTAAACCCATTCCATAAATAACATGGTGTCATTGCATTGCTGTAACAGTATTTTTAAGTAATAAATTAATATATTTATTTATTTTTATAAGATACTCTGACCACCTCTCTCACTCTCCCCGTTTCAGCAGTACGTGAACATTTAAAAGAAGTTAAAAAAATTTAATCTCGACACATGTAACAAATGCAACAAATATTTTGTTACATGTAACGTAAAATTTTATTCATTTAATTAGTAAATTTTAATTTCGTTTTACGAATTCCCTTTTAAAATTTGTATATCAAATATAAGAATGCTTGATTGTATAATTATAGGTTTTGACTAAATCGTAATTTCTTTCAGCCATCGCACAGACTGCTCTTTTTCACAATTTTACTTGTAATTTTCAGTAATAGTACTAGATTTCATTCTTAAAGCGACATTAGGAAGACTTCATAACGAGGCATTATAATAGAGATATAATCCCACTTTATGCTTATTCATAAAATTAAATTATATTTTTTGTACTGTTGATATTCTTTTTTGCTGCCCCCCCCCCTTAATTAAAAGGATAGTAGTTTAATCTTCAGTAAAATCTAAAAACTATTTCGAATTCATTTAATATGTAATATAAAATATAATTCATGTAATTAAGTTAATTCTAAATTCGTATCTTGAGTTATTTATACATTTTGCACATCAAATATAAGTATGCTTGATTTTACCCTAAATTATTTGAGCTGTCTGGTAGCTTGTAAACTTTTATCCATTTCAAAGTTTAACTTGTAATTTTAGTTTAACTTCAGTTCGCAGTGCAATTGATGGTTGTATTCAGGAACTACTTCAACCCCTAGTTAGACGCTAATCTAGCATAGAAAACTAAAATAATAATCTTCGTTGACTTGGCTTCATCTTGTTTAAGTTGAAAACTAATGGTGTACCCAGCTGATTGCAGGCGCTCTCGTTCAGAAAAATATAGTATATAATAAGTTATTCTCTTATAAAATATAAGGTATGTAATGTCATACGTCCGTATTACCTCCAATTTTTTTATCTGGTTTGTTTACATTTATGTATAAATGTATATGATACATGTTGGATTGTTTTTTACGTATAAGAATTTTTTACACGTATAAATTAATTGCCTTAAAAAATGTCAACATTGCATAACTCCTGATAAATGTCTATTAAAATAACAACTGTTGTATCTAAAGTCATTTATTTCTTGAAAAATTTTCATCTTAAAAAGAATTTATGAATGTATGATAACAGTAGCAAAATAAACATTAACATCATTTTTTTTTTTTTGGGGGGGGGGTGAGGTGTTAAATTTTCGTTCGGTTTTGTGAAAGATATTATAGTTTATTTATAAACTATTATTCAAATGTATACCATATCTATAAATTATATATTCTGATTTATAAGTTAAACAATTCATCTGAGTTTTATTTATTTATTGAATTTTTTTAATTATGAAACTTATAATGTTAACTAAGTTTATCATCGATTAAAACTATAGCGTTGCTTTTGAATTTCTACGTTACATTTCCTAATTTTGAGAAATTAATTTTTTAATTTTTTTATCTTAATTACATTAAATTTTCAGCTGTGTTTTAATTTGAAAATATTACATCGGAAGAGCTATGTTCCACTAAAATAGTCATAGTAAAGAACACACAATTTTTTCTTGTTAATTCTAGAATTAATAAAAATACACAGAAGTAAATTGCAAAAGGGCGCAAATACGTTGATTTAAAATAGTTCCAGATCAAAAATTCTGAAGAAAATTTACATTAAAGTTATGGCTTTTTCTTCAAATATGCATTTTTCCATTCCAATTTTGCATATTATTACAGAACTTATATGACATAAAACATATGATTGTATGTATATAAAAAATTATAACAGTTGTGTCATAATGAATATTCAAAATCGAACTTATCATTCTCTCCCTCCCCCTCTACATAAATATTCCCCGCCGGGTGAGAGTTATACACTTAAGACACAAATGTAATTATCAAGTAAATTCTACGAGCATTAATTTCGAAAATTTATAAGAGTCAATTGATATTTGGATATAGACACAGTATTTCTAGTTTTATTTTTTACTATAGCTGATAAATAAAAATACACGTTAGTTTGATATCTAAAATTTTAATTAGAGTATCTGAAATTTTCATTTATGAAGATAGGATTAATTTCATTAATGTTAAAATATATTTGTATTTTTTTTTCTTTTTTTAAGACACAAATTTCTAAATATAAATTTAATGCAAAAAATGCTACTTTAATGATTCAACAGCTTTTTTGATAGTCCTGATAATATATTATATGGCAGATTCTTTGTAATGATGAATATTTATGAAAAGAAAACAATTCAACATGTAATATAGGTGATTTATGTATATATAAACAAATCAGCTAAAATATTTGCAGGTAATATGTGTGTGTGTGAGAGAGAGATGAAGTTTACATACATTTTTTCTATTTTTTTATAGTATTTTAAATTTTACTTTTATAACTGTATGTAACGCAGTACCTTCAATATAACTGACTTTGTATCTTGAGTCTGAAAAATAAAAAATGAAAAATTGAGTCTGAACTCTGAAAATAAAAAGTGTGGAGATTGCAAGTTTACCAACTATGATTATTCCATCTGATTAGTCTAAAATCTATCATTAATTAATTATTTATTTTTCTTTATCTTAATTTTTAATTGCATGTTCTGAATAATATATAAATGAGGGGAAAATATAAAATTAAAAAGCAAGGAAGAATATAGAAAATAAAATAGCAGTTTTTATGTGTATATTTAGAGGAGAGTGGGGAGGAATGGGACACTTTTTACAAAAATAATAAAATCAACTTTACTTGACACAAATACAAAAACTTTGATTTATGGAATACAAAATGAAACACTTTCTAATGTCCTTGAGCAATACAGAAACATAATTTGAAGAATCAATTTTATAATTAAAGAAATTGAAAATGTCACAATGTGTCCCATACTTCCCCACTAACAGAGAAGTAATATTTGTACTATGATGATTGATGAGGAATATCAAAAACTAATGTCTGAAATGGCTATATGCTGAATTTTAGATCCGTAGTAGCATAGTTTTAAAGGGAGGGGTAAAGTTCTAAAAACCTATTTATAGGGAGTTTTTAAGGGGAGGGAAGTGAGTGTGATAGGCTGATTTGGAGCTTATGATGCTACACTTGTGATAGTGGATGAGAAGTGTGTACATCACTATGATCCCGAGTCCAAACAACACTATTTTATCGCATCCACTGTCACAAATCTAGCCCCAAAAGCTAAAAATCATACTTTCAACTAGCCCCCCCTCCCATTTTACTCTTCCATACAAAACTATATGAATATTGCAGCTACGGTTCTGAAACTAAGCATAAATATATCGATATTCTTCATCAACCCGTTGCAGTACAGATATTTCATATACACTAGACACAGTAGTTATTAAACCTCCATCGAATATGCGTATTTTGCATATTACGCAAAGAACTGTGTAAATTACAATAACACAATAATATGTGTTTTTTGCGTAATACATATTTATCAGTGTAATCACAGAAGATTACACAGATCAATGAGTAAGAATATAACACGGATATATGTGTATTCTTGCGCAATTTACACATTAATGTGGGTATTTTATGAGTGATCCCAATAACTTTTACACACTTAATGTTATCATCAAATTACACATTGAAATGTGTATTTTGAAATTTACACATTTGGCGTGTATTTTGGCAATTTACACACAATTTTACACATATAAACAAATCGTTTTTGTATCATCGATTTACACATTTTTGTGTGCAAATTTACATTTTTATTTTTTAGAGTGTAGTTCTGGACGGAGATAAATTTTTAGTTCCGACCTCGACAAACCTGTATTAAAATCATCGTCTCTGACTAATATAATCCGTGCAAAAATAAGTAAATTTCTTCAGCCCGAAGATTTTTACAAAAAGTGCATACATTGTTAAATTGACATAATTTTACACGAAAAAATTTAAAATCATTTAAAAAAAGGAATAATAGATTTAAACGAAAAAGAAAATTAAAATACTGTAAAACCAATGAAAAAGAATCTGCATTAGACGCAATCCTGTCTTACACGGAAAAAATCCATGCAAAATAAACATATTAATATCTAAGAAAAAAATAGATAACATTTATACCTCCAAAGATAGCAACTTGTCTATAACGTATTTTTTCTTTCATATAATATTCCATCTTAAAATATTCTACTGTATAGCAAGTGATATTAATAGAAAAGTGTGACATTTACGCATAAATATAAATATTCATAAATAAAACAAATGTATTACAGCTTTTTGCACTTCTTTAAGAGTGAAAATTATTATCATGAAAAAAGAAAAAGCTGTAATAATTTTTTTGGCCAGAACTCACTCATACTAAAAAATGTTTAGTTTACCCATACTGATAGAAAACACTATGTAGAAATTCAGTTTGGACGGACCCCGGGTTATGATTTTAACTTCTTTTCATGTCAGGAAAAACTTTTTTCTATCGGTCGGTTCGGGACATGACCTAGGTATTTCGCCCCGTGCAGACCTCTAGTTCAGACTAACAGCATATTTTAAAAGAAGATTTGGCATAAAATCAGTATGTTGCTCTTATATGTACAAGTAAGAGGAACTGTCTTAAATCGACATTTAATCGACATCTTGTTGAAACTTTCGTATTCAATTCAAATTTTATTTATTTTGTGTAAAATTATTTTATGTATGTATATATATGCATATATAACTAAATCGGTGACTTAACAATCCATAAAGGATTTGGGCCTACAATACCCAATATTTTTTTCTAGATTCTGAGAACCGATGTGCTATAGCGTGTGTCCCGGCCAAGTAATCAGCCCAGCTGGAGACTCTCGTGTTTTTTTTATATTCAAGTAATAAAATTTTACGCACAAATTTATTATAAGCAAATACATTTTTTCTCAAACAGAGGCAGACAAGAACACAATCAGTTTTTTGCATGACATTTGGAATGGGAGAAAGGTGGTGTTTTTAAGAAACTTAAAGTTAAGACTACAAGGAACGTAAAACTGAGAAAGACCTCGAAAATAATACAATACATTTTTAGAAAAAAACATTCTATTCTTTTCCTATCTGTTTTGAGTCATACTTAGTGTTATGTTTTCAATATATAATATTCTGATACGGCATCGTATAATATAATAAAATAATGTATAATGCATCGCATTATATACAGTAAACTGAGATAACTATGAACAAGAGTAACTTTGGCCCAAGAGAAAAAACACATCAGTTGAGTTATCGGCAAAGTCTGTTCTCAAACCATAGGTAACAACACTAGCGTGGCATTGGCAGTTCATTGTAAATAATACGCCAAAGTTCCATCATGGCAGCATGGGCCAAAGATGGCTAAAATTGTGCTAAGGTTATTCCAGATTTGGATTAATGTTATTCCAGATGACAGAAATTATTGTAAAGCTCATAAGATTGTAAAGTGTAATTTTTAGAAAAGAAAACTCTTTTTTTTTTCTTCGAAGTGACACCTTTTTTTTTTCTAACTGTGGAAATCGGTGTGTAATGTTTTTATTTAAGTCATAGGAAACACTTCCTTCCAGCTTAGGAATATTTTTCTGTAACATATTTTGTAGCAATCTGTATGAGCTATTTTTCTTACTTTAACCTTTTCGGGTCTTTTTTTAAGAAAAAATTACTTTTACGTTAATAACAAAAACAAAGCAATGCAAATAGATTAATTAGAGTTTAACGAATACTTCATTGTCGAAAGATAACGAATGTTGTTGTTTTGTGTACCATTCGATTAATATTCACATAACAATAAGGTAACGAAGATTTTTTGGAGATGTTTGGAAAATATTGCATTACAATAAGATTTAACTTATATTACAAATTTTCAATACTTTTTGCGCTTTATGATACATGACTTTTTTTGTTAAAGTAACATTTGCTTTAAATTTAAAGATTGAAATATATGTTTGTAATAAAAGAATCGCAAACGCCGCAAAGAGCAAATAATAATAATTATTATTATTACTAAATACCTAAACATAAATGAAGTCATATTGTAAATGTGTAGGCTTATACTAACACTTCTACATGTCAATATTAGCAAAAGTATTTCTTAAAACAAAATAATACTCCATTGAATGATATGTAGTATTAATAGTACACCAAACCTGAAAGGTTAAGTATAATTCTCCTACTGCTTCAGGAAGTGAAAATTTCTTTTCCTTTTTTCCCATTTTAATTGGCAAGAATCTAAACTTTTGAAAAATTGATTGAATATTTATTGAATGCTTTCGATACTGTGATCAATTGTCTTCAAAATTATTTTACAAATTGCATTGAAATTTAAGTTCTTCCGACATCAGAATCACAAATTTTAAAAGATATACAAATATTTCATCATTTTATGTTATTTTGATAATTAATATTTTGTACATTTATATATTAGGAATGAATATTTCAAGTCTACAATACAATTGAATTGTTTTATTAAAATATTATGTGAGAGAACTCGTAATTTTAATTATAAGATATAAAATATAAGATATAAACTGTAAAATTAATATTGCATGCTTCAAGTCTCTTAACTTTTGCTTACAAAAGTGTCCTGGGATAATAGCGCTAAGTTAAAGTTCTACCAATTTTGTATGGCTTAGATTTAGTCTTTTTATTCCAAAGAAATATGGGATTTGATAAAAAAAACTTATTGACTATGTATACGAGAAAGAATGTTTTAGCAGATTAACGTAGTAACGGCGTGATTTCTTGAACAGTGCTATTTTTCGTTATTAACAACAAAACTATAGTTCGAATAATGGCATGTAAACTGTCTAATTTAAAAATAACAAAATCTACAACTCTAGAAATCGACAAATTCCACTTATTTACCATTAAATGCGATATACGGTTGCTGTAATATTCATTCGTTTATTTATTTATTTATTTATTTTTTTACACGAAAAAATAGCAGTATTTAAGGTACTTTTCACACATTTTTTTTTATTTTTTTTTTTTGGTTTTTAAAAATGACAATAATGCTCTCTCGTGCATAAAATAAGTAATTTAAAAAACTTCGTATATATTTCTAGTACTAAAATGAAAAAAAAAACCGCATGCACATGGCTTTTAATACCTCGGTATACTTATTGAGCAGTACATTTTAAACAACAAACTACCTCGTAAACACATTCAAAATCATCCACAACATTCTGAAAACACACGAAATACACTACAAATTTTGTGCACTAAACTATTTCTTAATAAATATATAGCTATTAGATCACAGAAATTTCCTTGCAAATTTTAGATCTGGCATTGACCCTTTGTGCCTCTTCCATCAATGAGATCTACAAATGGAAAAAATTAACTTTTAGTAGCTGTTTATGATTCAGATGCTCAGACCCCTCTTCTATTCAGAACTTGTAAGTGCCATCTTCCTAATTCCTTATTAATTACCCATAATATTAGCACTTCATGTTATTATTCACAATGAAGATATTAAATCTCCTGAAGAAGCACACGCGAGCTAATGCTATTCCTATGGGGAGGTTTTTTTCTAATATCTGGGTTGCATTTTGACATTTTTAAATATTTTTTTACATTGCATAGCTGAGGTGCATCTCTACATCGCGCCTTTTTTATTTTCTTGATTTTGAATGCAGATATTTTGAATAAAGTTAGTTTTACTTTCTAAACCGGTTTCGAAACTGAAAATGACTTTTATAAAACATATCTGCAACCAACATTGAAAAAGTAAAAAAGGATCGATGTCGGAATGCACCTCAACTATCCATTACAAGAAGAATTATTTAAAAATGTCGAAATTCAAACCAGATATTAGAAAATAACATCCTCATTGGAATAGCATTAGCTCGCGAGAGCTTCGTCGGCCAGGGACAGGATCTTTAACCCAAGACACCTTATAACTAAAAAAATATCATTCTCGCTTTTTGTTTTGGGAAAAGTACATATCTGAAATTGTTATTGTAAACATTGCGGTTGGTGCTCCGATCTTATTCTCTTGTTTTCAAAATTTAAATCTGAAAGGAAATTTAATAAAAACGTTCAATATGATGTTTGATATATAAAGAAAATGTCTAATGTATATCCAATGTTGTTATCATTTTTATTTAAGTAAAGTCATATGACAAAAATTAAGTTAATTTTCTTAAAACAACTGTTGGATAATAAGCATTTTATACGTTACACTATGTATTCAATTTATTTTTTGATGCAGACAAAAAACTTGAGATGTTCTACGGTGATATTTAGATATGTTGTTATTAATGTTTTTTCTTATGTGTGTATTCCATTTATGATATGTTTGTTTAAAGAGAAAATATTTCTTTCGAATAATTCTCATAATTTTTAACTGAAATGTTAATGAAATTTTTAGGAAATGGTTGTTGTTTTCGATCGAGAACAGACCTTGTGATGTTCGCATTTTATATTTTTATGATTAGTCCAGGAATATTAATGTTCAATCCATGTTGTACGTAATATATAACTCTGCTATTACGTAAGCCATTTTTTAACAAACCGAAAAATGATGTTTTTACTAATTTTTATTAACTTAATGGGAAACATTCAAACATATTGCTTTTGGCAATAAATTTCCGCATTTTTAAATAAAAGTCTGTACATTTAGAAGAATTTTTATTTGAATAGAAAATCGAAATGTCATTGTTATTAATGTAGAAAATAAAAAAGTTACAAAATGGGTCGACGCAAACTATCAAATATAAAAAAAACTCGAATATAAAGGAAGCCGTCGTATGAAAGATCGTCTTTTAAAGCAAATAAAAGAGGTTTGGTTATAGAGCCAACCGATTACTAAATGTGCGACGTCACGAAAAAGGAAACAGTCTAACGTTAAACCGATTAATTGTATAAAACCATGATTTTTTTTACCACGCTTTTATTAACTTCACCTGTATGTTTGTGAGTTTGAGTTTATGAGTTTGTAACTCTCCTTATTTTATGTATGTTCACCGATTACTCCAAAACCATGCAATCGATTAACTTGGTTTTTGTGTTAAATGAAAGACGATGCTCCCGAATTGGTACCACTTCAGTTTCATCGAAATTGGTACAGTACTTTTTTAGTAATCAGGGAAAAACTAATAAAATTAGTGATTTTTCGCTAATTAAAAGTGTTGAATACGTTCACTGAATGGAGCGTAGACAGCATGGCCGAGCGGTCTAAGGCGCCGTATTGAATCTCTGTTTTTCGAAAGAGATTGTAGGTTCGAACCCCACTCCTGACATTATTAACATCTATGTAAAATTAAAAAAAAAATTTCGTAATACAATTTTTATTTTTAACCGGCTTCAGAAAAGGAAGAGGAAGTTATCAATTCGACGCGTATGTATTTTTTTTCTATGTATGTTCATTAATTACTCTGAAACTATCCAACCGATTAATTTGGTTTTTGTATTAAATATAAATACAGTTTTAAAAAACTAAAAACCACGCTTATAAAGTAATCAAACTAAAAAGTGAAAAATAAATATAGTTTAAAAAAACTAAAAAACACGCTTTTTAAGTATATCAAACTAAAAAGTGAAAAATAATTCGTACTATAAGCTGAAAATGAAAATAGATGAAAAATACTATATTACTATAAAATCATTGTTATTATAGAAATCAATTAATAAGCAATAAATAAAATTATCGTGGAAAAAAAGCGTGGGGTGCTTCTTAAGAACTGATAGATGGAGCATGGTAGATGGAGCACCCCACGCTTTTTTTCCACGATAATTTTATTTATTGCTTATTAATTGACTTTTATAATAACAATGATTTTATAGTAATAGAGTATTTTTCATCTATTTTCGTTTTTAGCTTATAGTACGAATTATTTTTCACTTTTTAGTTTTATATACTTAAAAAGCGTGTTTTTTTTAGTTTTTTTTTTTTAACTATATTTATTTTTAATACAGGATTTATTTTAGTCCTCTAAAATTTCCTATGTGATAAACATATATGGATATATTTTCCAAATGTTTGTTGTAATCTGTTAATTAATATTTTTATTATTTAAGTATTTATTTAATTATCTATCGTGAGAAATATCGCTTTATATATTAATAACACTATCACTTCGAAAGTATAATTTAAGATTTGCAAATAACTGAAATATTATACTATACTCTAAACTATTTCAAAGATAAAAAATGACTACAAGATATGAGCTTTATAATTCATATAAAAGATGAAAAAGATATACATTTCTGTTAAATTCTATTGTATAGCATTAAAATTCTATTATTTCCATAGGAAAATGATTAGGCAGCATAACTAATTACATTATTTAAATCCTTATATATGAAGCCACGCTCTAATTATAATTGTTATGACGTCAGAGGCATTTACGGATACGTTTCAATGTTATAATATATTTAGAAAAACAAGATTAGTATCTAGTAAAGTAGTAATTTTTTTCGCAATGTCAGAAAAGGTTTCATGAAACATTGTTTAATAGACGAAAACTGAGTTTACAAAAATAACAGTTTAAAGAAACGTGTTTAAATAAATAAAAAATAAAAAAAAACTAATACATTGGGAAATTATTTAGATAGCTCTATGTTTAAAACGTTTGAATGTAAACTTGAGCATGTTCAGTATAAGTAAAATAATATAAACAAGTATATGTGGGCATGTGCTTACAAATAAACAGAGAGAGTAAGTAAAAATCATGAAAATATATAATCTAATAATAAAACAAAGTTTTTTGGTTAAAACGGGTTTTAAACACATCCACTGTATGTACCTACGTTAGTGTAGAAACAGAAAATATGCTTTCTTTAATAAATTTATAAATAAATCTGAAAAAACAAATGATTTTGTCATGTATTTAGATATGTCATTCTTCATTTGAGTAAAATATTTTTTTTTTTGTCTTACATAAAATAATAATGATCTTGCAAATTACATTTCATTCTAACTTGAAAATTCTGAAATTTCGTAGTTACAAAAAAGGAAAAGAAGATATAACGTTTCCGATTTTCCAATTTTTTAAAAGCTAAGCAAAACTACATTTTTTGGATGAAACAGGGAATTGTTTCTAAAATATATCGATTCAACACATTTCATGACTTTATTTTTTAGCTATAAAACTGTATCAAATTGTTCGAAATATGTTTTATACTGAATAGTTGAATTCAGTGTAAAATATTCTGCTTTTAAGTTACTTCATGAATACGAATTTATCTTAAGCAGTGTAAAGTTCTTGGAAATAACATGGAATTTTTTTACTGAGATTATGTATAATCAATATCATTCATGTGACAGGTGAAATATGGATATTTTTTGAATGCATTTCATTCAAATATTTCAGCAAAATTTTAAAACTCATTCTTAATCTTTTAGCTCGTTACTTCCTTTTATTTTTATAGTTAATGTTTGAGGAAAATAAAATTATATATCCATTTAATATATATATATATATCGAAAAATACACCATAATATACAATTTTACAGAAATAAATAAATAAATAAATAAATAAATAAATATATATATATATATATATATATATATATATATATATATATATATATATATATATATATATATATATATATATATATATTGCTTTGGATAATTATTTAAATAAATAAAAGTGCACAGTTAAATTGATGACAATTTTGGGTTTAAAGTTCAAAGGATATTCACTCTTATTGTAAATTATACTCTTATTTAAAAGAATAATAATCCTCTAAAAATAAAAAAATCCCCAGAAAAACCACTTAACTGAATTAATGGGGAGGAGATTAGCTTCCCCATTATCCCTTTTTGCTTAAACACTGAATCTCCATATCTAATCAGAAAATCTCCTTATAAGAATCTCATAATAACTCCCTATAAGAAGCTAAAAAACAGTAAATTAATTGGAGCAAATCGAATAATTCTGCATGAAAATCCGTTTATCATACTTAAGTGAGGATTAGCTCGTGGTCCTCCCCTTTACACTTAACCAACGCATCTTCAAAACTAATGAAAAAAATACCTTATTAGAATGAGCCTATATGAAAATTTTGAAGTAAATCAGATACTTCCGCATGAAAAACCTATTTATCCAAATTAAGGAAGAAATAACTCCTAGTCCCTACAATTTATACTTAACCAATGAACCCCAAAACTAATCAGTGAAGCTTCTTATTGGAATGAACCTTTTTGCAATGTTTGAAGTAAATCGGATATTTCTATCAAGAGCTATAGCGTTACGTACATATCTATATACATACGTACATGCAGAACCAGTGGGCTTTGTTAGCCTGTGACCCAAAAAGAAAAATGAAATAAAAAATACAAAATGAAAAATAAAAAAAAAACAAAATGAATACTACTGTTTAAATTTTGCTATTTGTATTGTTAAAAATTTGATTCTGTAATATTTTTAACATAAAATGTTACAGTATTTTAGTTTTTTTAAATTATACAATACTTCTTATTGCACTGTTATATAGGGGGAAGTGGGGGACATTGATACATGGGGCACATTGATACACCCCCTGTACTGCACACAGGGCCATCACAGGAAGTTTCACAACAGCTCCAAAAGGTCATACTAGTGCACTCAACTATATACAAAAAGTTTTGGAATGATTCAGTTGTTTGTTGATTGGGACAAGTGATTAATTGTTTTTGTAGGTCAAAAGTAAATTTGAGTTGTACAATTGAAATAGTATTATACAACTGTTACAGTATTTTCAACCGAAAAAAATACTCTCTCTGGCAGGTAAAACTACTCTTTATCAGTTTCTGATTCTTTTTTATTAGATAAGTTATGAAGTATTGGATTTGAGACTCATTTTATTCAAAATGGCTGTATGGGGCACATTGATACAGTCTTTGTCGGGGCACATTGATACAACCTAAATATTTTTGTAGTTCATTTTTTCATTACCTTTTATTACCTTTTTACAATGCACTCCTTAATCCAATCATTTTCGCTAAAAAATTTTAATATTAGTTTTTATTGAAGTGAAATAACTTTAATTTCTTTATATTAGAACATTTTATAGTATTTTTGCAAAGAGAAGACGTACGAACTTACCCAACATATAGTGCTAGTAGAACTAATTAAAAAAAAGGACGGCAGCCTGAAAAATCTCAAATTTATATCAATTCTCCAGAGAAAAATGTATTTTCTTTATGAAAAGTGTTACGTAAGAGAAACAAGCTGTAGAACAGCACAGGATAATTATATTAAAAACAGAATTTTTAATATATTTATCCTTTATTTTCTGTATATAAACCGATTTATAAAGAGAATACTTGGTAATTTTTCATCTTTCCTAAGAAAGAAGATAATGCTGGGGTTGAAGTATCAGATATGACTAAGTTACTACTGCCAACAATCAGACAAGGAACAGCCAGAACATCAGGTCATTAAACATTTCATTTTGATTGCTTTAATATCGCTTACAAATAAAGTGTGGGTGAATTTGAATTTTTAAAAATAATATAAAATGGTTTGCTAACAATTTTTTTTAATGAAAAATATGCATTGGTGTTATTTTGTCTCCATTTTTCCCACACGTATCAAAGTGTATCAATCTGCCCCAGGGATGGGGCACATTGATACAAATTACTTTTTTTGATTTTTTAAAAATTACATGCGAAAATAATATATAAAACAACGATTGTGCATTTTTATAACACACTACACAGGTTTTGCTGACATCACATAGAAAAATAACTTGACATTTCTGCCTTCTAGACACCAAAAATTTTTTTTAGAAAAAAGCTGTATCAATGTACCCCACTTCCCCCTACTCTATATGGCCAAAGGTGATCGGCTACTTACGATTTAGACATTTTGTTGAATATCTACAAAAATACCTGAGGAATTATCCTAAAAATTCCAGATGCGTAAACAAAATAGTACAGGTCATATAATATAGTACAGGTCATTATAAACAGAATTTTTAAAATATTTATCCTTTATTTTCTGTATATAAACCGATTTATAAAGAGAATACTTGGTAATTTTTCAACCGTGAAGATATTTTCCCGAAACTCCATAAGGGACTTAACAAATTTTTTTAAAAAGAATATCTTTTTCACAACCCTATCAAAATTAATGTAGCAAACTCATTCAAACTGTAGAATATGATTAAGTGGTTTATTGTATTAAATTGCGTTAACTTTTATGAAGACAGCATGTATACTCGTAGAGAAATAAGTTATAAAAAAAGCTCCAAATTATGCCAAGATTTTAGCTTATAATTTGCAGAGTTTTTAATATAAAATAATGTTCTTTTCAGAAAATATGACAAAACACATTTTAGCTAACACCCTGTAATCAGAATTAAATAATAACAATAATTGTAAGAAAAATGTGCAGATTTGCAAAATAATATTTCAGTGCGCATGCGTGAATGCTATCAAAACTTCATTTGCATATTATGATAGCTAAATATATATAACAACTTTTGTGAAAGTCTCAAAAACATAACATGAAAATTGTGAAAATTATCGTCGACAGAATAATCACAAAAACCGTTGTTCTCCAAAATGAAAAAAAAAAAAAAAAAAAAAAAAAAAAAAAAAAAAAAAGGGACTGTATCCATAAAAAGCAGCACTTCAATATTGTGTATGGTATATTGACACTAATTAATCGATATATGCATCCCGTCATATATATACATCCCTTCATCTTTTTCTTCATTTTAAAAACAATGGATTTGAGCATATTCTGTTGACGATAATTTTTGAAATTTTCAAGCTATGTTTTTCGGAATTTTACAAAAGTTGCTTTATACATTTATCTTAACACAATAAGCAAATAAAATTTGATAGTATTCTCGCATGCGCAGCGAAACATTATTTAGTAAACCTGCTTATTTTTCATGAATTTTTGAATATTTTTTTATTCTGATTGCAGAGTATTATGTACAATCAAAGTTTGTCATATTTTCTGACAATAATATTCTTTTATATTAAGAACTCTGCAAATTATGAGTAAAAAAAAGGGCAAAATTTGGGACGATTTTCATAAAAATAGCAATTTTTCTGCGGATATATAGTCTGTCTTTATAAAAACGAACACAGTTTATAATAATAAACCACTTAATTATAAACTGCAGTTTGTATGCTTTTGCAACATTAGTTTTGCCAGGGTTATCCAAAAGATATTCGTTATTTTTCAATTTATTGCCGGTCCCTATAGGATTTCTGGAAAAAAATCTTCCCGCAGATCTTTGATCTGTACTATTATATTTACACACATAGAGTTTCCGGATAATTCGTCATATATTTTTATAGATATTTAACAAAACTATTATTTTCAACACAATCTAACTGATTGGTAAAGTAATCATATGAATTGAATATTTCCAACTGAGGGAAAAATTGACCAGGCTGGGAATCGAATCCAGATACTTGGCTTGCAAGACCAATATTTAAATTAGCAATTTTTTGCTTAAAGTATATATCAAAAATAAAAGATAAAATTCTAAGCTAGAATAAAATCTATAAAGAATTTTATGTCTTCCAAGTCTAAATGAATTTAATAAAATATTTTTAATTAAGTTTCTATTTTGCTCTCACCTATTAGGCAGTATAAGTGGAAAAATAAATTTTAATAATTCAGAAATTGTTTTTGATAACGTATGGGATAATACACATTAAACACATTATATGTGTGAAAAAAAAATAACTAACGTATTGGAAAACTAAATCCACTCTGAATGGTGTCGAATGGCTAATTTTTAAATAGTTCTCTATATACATCTGGTTCCAATTACAAAAAATTTTAAATCACGTAGAAAATATTTTAACTCAACTAAAACATTTCTTTAAATATTATGATATTTAAATTTTTATACAGTTCTTCTGTCCTATAAGACACTTAAGTAAAATTTTCCTATTACAACAACAAGTCAGAGAAAAAAAAAGTCTCGTTCATATAACCTTGAAATTGACCAAGTTATGAAACTTTAAAAATGCATTACTTCTACCAATTTTCTGTATATAAACACAAATAAGTTTGGCCATGTTTCGAGAGGTCATATAAAGTATCAAAGTTGCTTAACGTATTCGAAGTACTTTTTTCATCTGTATCTGTGCTTTAAAAAGAACATACAATTATTTTGATTGAATTAACTTTAATAAAGCTTCAGAATTGTTAAAATAATTGCGTTTTAACATATGCTTTATTTTTTAAGGATATGAGATGCTTATTTAAAAAAAAATATGTTATTTTTATATGTTTTCATTTAACTTCAACGATCGCATGTATGTTTTTCCAGTTCAAAATTTGTGTTTGAACTTACTCACTTACAAATATTCGATGGATATTAAATTTTACACATGACGTAAATCCAAAGACAATCTAATATTATTATGATTTTCCATAGTTTTAATTTATACATTTTTTGCACGATTATACAAACAAATTTCGGGCAAAAGTTAAAAAAATGTTTATGTTTAGACAATACAAGACTGCATGGCGTTAAAAAAAAATATTTTTTGGAACTAAATCGGAAATACTCTAGATTTTAACAACATGCACTGTAAATAAAATAAAATAAATCTGTAAAGTCACTAATTTTTTTCTAGGAAACTGGGATTCATAGAGCTTTTTATGTAACTGTAACAGTAAACATTTGAGTAAGAGAATAGGTTACATGAATTTTTGCTGTTTCCGTAAATTACCGAATACCTTCTGTATTACTTAACAGAAATCAGGGTTTTTGTAATGTCTGTTATTTTATATAAGACTTAAGATTATAGATTACTCGTAGATTTCATTGAAACCTTTTTAAAAGTGTGGAGTTTTGACATTGTTTATACATCTGAATTAAGGGGGCACAAGATTTTTAAACTTTGAAAAATTTAATTTCCTCTTTTTATTTTATTCTAATTTTATCTTTCCAATTTCCCAACAATATGTAAAAGAAACCCCATTCAAAAATCTGCACTATTTCTTGAGTTATAATAATTCTTAGACAGTAAGTAGAATGAAGTTTCGCAGATGTTGAAACTTTAAAACCCGTTTTCTTAGATTAGTAAATTTGGAGTTTTCGAGCACTGTTACTTTCAAAATTTGTAAACAACATCATTAAAAAATTAGCCAAATAACAATTCTCGTCTACATGCTAAAAAACATATTTTGATTGTCGCGAATTTGATTAATATTGTGTAATTACTTTCGGTTTGCATACTCTCATAGTGACTCCATGATAATAATTTTTTTTTTTTTTTTCGTGCAGGCAATGACGAGCAATGATAAAAATGCGTAGAATTTTGCTGGAATAAAACATATGTTAAGTTTTTATCTAAAATGTTTGCAATTTTTGTTTTATAAGAGAATTAAATAATTTGAAACGTTTAATTAAAAACGACGATGTTTATATTTTCGGGTAGAATTTATAGCATCGACATCGCACTGTCTGCGATATTGACAATTTGATTTTTTGCATTTGAAAAACTTGAAAATATTTGAAATTTTTTCTATTTTTTTAAATATTTTTTGCTGAAATAAACTTTTTAGAGCATATTTTGGTCTTATGTTAGACGTAAGTATGTTAAAATTCTATTTTTTCAAAAATTGATTTTGTATGTGTAATTTAAAATTTTATCATGCGCGCAGCTCTTAATGAATTTAATTCATGCATTAGTGATATAATAATTAAATATTAATTATGTATGCATATAACATTTATTTTTCTTCATAATACAATTAAAGATATAAACGAAAAAAGAAATCTTAATTGCATAATATTTGTGCTTTGGTACATTGAAAAAAAATAATATTTTTGATTTTTTTTTTTTTTTTTTTTTTTTTTTTGACAAAATTAACGGTCTTGTGCCTTCTTAAGAGTTTTCGTCGTGATGTTCTTAAAAAATCTAATTAAAATTTGATTGGTACTAAGAATATTTAATTAAAATTTTCCTTTTTTAAGATACCTGATAATACGGAAGTTCCAATTTTCTAAAAAATTCGTTTTTAAATTCTGATGTAAGTTAATTATTTCAAATAGATTTACACCGCATCAGAAAGTGTTCATTTACATTACATAAAAAACTCAGGGATGTGTGCTAAATTTGTTGAATATTCTAATATTTTTATCTGTATTAAATGTTCGCACACCTATATAGGAAAGAATTTGTGCTTTATTAGCATGTCTTTATTTACAGTTTTGGTAACTTTAATTATTTCTTAATTACGATAATAGCTACATTTTGACTGATTTTCTTTTTGAATTTTGAAAAATAACCTTTTGTTATTTTAATGATGTTGAACGAAACTATATATAAAAAAGTAAAATTATTATTGTAAAAAAAGAATGTTACCTAGCAAAAACAAATATGTCTCATCAATTATTATTTTACAAATAACCACCAATACCGATCTGCCATTTTATCATATATTTTAAAAACAATACTTACAAGAGAATGGAATAAGTATGGTCATCCAAATTATCTTGATGTTTTAATAACTATGGTTCCTTTATATTTATGATGATATCTAACTTTTAACTGACTTTCTGTTTAAACCGCAAATTATCATTATGTTAATAATAAATATATTCTAATTCTGAAAAATACTATCTTATTGTTTTAGCAATATTAAATTATCCTTTGTCTAACTATTAAGCAAAAAATACAAATTGGAAATTAGTATTGTAAAAATATGAACATTACATGGTTAAAACAAATATGTATGATCAATTATTATTTTAAAAATCGTTCCTATATTGATCTGTCAATTTAACATATTTGAAAAAACAATTTTCATGGGAGAACGGAATATGTTTTAGAAATACTGGTAACCCAAATTATCTTAAGATTAATACCTGCGATTCAATGATAATTATGATCATATTTAAAGTTTATCTACCTTTCTTTCTTTAACGTAAATTATCTTAAGGATAATAATAACTATAATTCCTTGATAATTATGATGATATTCAAATATTCAATGTCTTTCTTTAACAAATCTGAAAAATATTAATTTGTTATTTTAACGATGTTGAATGATACTTAGTATAAATATAAAAGAAAATAAATTATGAATTTATTACTGTAAAAAATGCAGATTACATGGTAAAAGCAAATATGTATGGTCAATTATTATTTTACAATTAGTCACTGATATTGATTTTAATTTAATATATTTGTAAAACAAATTTCCCAGGTGAATGAAATAGGTATGAGAATTACTAACATAAATTCTCTTAATTTAAAAGTGTAGTAATCTTAATATCTTGAGATATACGATATCTGGGTCACTCTCTATAAACAGGGTAATTTGGAATTTTCGAAATACAAATTTATAAACCACAAA
Organism: Maratus speculifer; assembly: GCA_964019185.1. Lineage (NCBI taxonomy): Eukaryota > Metazoa > Arthropoda > Arachnida > Araneae > Salticidae > Maratus > Maratus speculifer. The sequence continues at coordinate 302,008,937 of OZ025294.1, read as the reverse complement.
ATAAATGACTTTTTTCTTCATATATAGCTTTAAAAAGTGAATTTGTATTAGAATTATCAACCATCGTTCATAATTCCTAAAATTTAATATTTTATTTATAATTAAAAAATACAATTTCCAGGGGAATGATGGTAGAGAGCAGGAGAAAGATATTTTGAAACAGAGGAATGACTTACCTTCCAGGTGACGTATTCAATAATCTATAAAGCACTGCAATCAACCATTAATGATAGAAAAATTCATATCAATGAATATTTTTAATGAAAGTGATATACTTAATTATTTAAATTACTGTACATAGTTTTCACAATAATAAATTTTTAATAATACTGAATTACACTAATGAAAACATTTTGTTTAAAAACTTTCATTTGAAAAAGAAAAATATATTGCTCTATTGTCACATGGTTCAGGCTTATCAACCTTTCTCTCAATGTCTTCAATGGGATAACAATGAATATCCAAATCTCTTGACCATTTAAAACATCCTGCTATACCAGTGTATGTCATGGCATTTATTTCAACTTCCTCAGATAATAATTTTAATGTTTCACCTGGGTAAAGTTTGCCATCATAGTGCACTAGCACTCAATCTCCTATGCCGAACAAACTTTTTTATCACTACATGTTAGTTTGTCTTCTACAATATTTTCACGCTCATTTTTCAGAGAGATTCTCCCTATTTCAAAATGCTTGCAATATTTAGCTTTTGCCCCTCTGCATTCAACACAACTTACATGATGAAATTTTAGAGTTGATTAGATTGATACCAGTTAAAACTTGATGAACTTTCATTGTTCCTTTAAATTTTATGTCATTATTTTTCAATTCATTTTTTATGATTTCTTTATCAATTGCTATTATATTGATGCCCTTGCAATGTTCATTTAGTGTTTTCACAAGTGTAGTAAAATTGGCTATGTCTATCCCTTGGGCAACATTTCGATTAGCAGTTCTCTTTAATGTGGTGCCACATAAACCATCAGGGGCCCCCTTTCCATGTCCACATTCAGAATAGTTCCAACAAATTCTTTGCAGATGAGGAAATACTTCAGGCAAAGTGGTAGAAATATTTAAAAAAAAATATTCTTACTGCGATATTGATTGGAAGGACCGTCAGTATAAAAATATTAATTATCAACTAAGGGTAATTTTAAGAATAAATATTTGAAAACAGGGTACATATGTGACGAAATAGCAGCTGGATAATGTTGAAGGCATTCTGTTAAAGTACAAATGGGTTGAATCTCCAAGTCTGCATCATCTTCTGCTCTGTAATAAGCCAGAACAGTATGTAAGGTCACTTGTTGACGACATCCCCCAAAATGATGACTGTATTTCTTGACCATATTTGAAGCTATAATTCTCGCTTAAATCAATGTGAAGTGGCATCCCTGTTAAAAATAAATGAGATACATTCAAATTTAATGAAGCGTCTAATTTTAATCAGATATTTAAAATAAAAATCTTAAACATTAATTTCTTTTTTAATTATGAAAATTGAAAATTACAGATTTCAGATAAATTATATTGAATTCTTGAAAAACAACTAATAAGTAAGTTTCCAATTGAAACTAAGTAACAATAGTAGTAAATAATTACATACTGTTTCAAATTAATGCAAAATATTGTCAAATTTTATGAAATATTTGAGTAGTAATATTAACTAAATTAAACATTTTTCTTTGTTTTTTTAAATTTCCTAAATTGTAGCAAACTAATCGATAAAAAAATTAGCGGTTACATTTAAAGATTACCTAAAACTAAAGTATTTCAATTTTCATAAAAATAACATTTATAGTTAACAATACTAATTTTTTTTAATATTTTCAAATTTAACAATATTTAGTTTCTTTATTAAAGTATTAATAGTGTTTACAGCCAATATCTTAATAACATTTCTAAAATTTCATCATTTCCTTAGCTAAAGTCATTCCCCTGTTTTAAGAATAGGCAGGGGAATGATGCTAGGGGAATGATGTTTTGTTAGTAATATCTACCTTAGAACCACATGGGGAAACAAAAAAAAATTTAAAATAATTACACATATTAAAAAACTTGTATTAAAAATATAAAACAAAATAAAAAAAGCTTACTTTTAGATTATCGAGGAAAAAAAAATTGATCCAGGGTAATGATGACTAATAAAAATATTCGTTTTGGAACTCCAGTTTTCAACACCTGCATTCACAAACAAAATGGCTACAGACTGCAAACTTTTAAGGTATATCTTCCAAGCAAGTAGTTAAAATTGGATCAATGCCAAATTTGAGTCCAGCGGCATCTATTGGGGTTTTTTAGAACTATTTTTGTAAGTACAGGGGAATAATGCCCAAATTCATGGACATACTTCATTGTGTTTTTTCACAGAATCGCATTATAGTATATCTCTACATATGTACTCCTTTTATAAATGAACAAATCGTGATAATATGTTAATAATTGCAATTTTAATAAATCAATATTTAATAAATATTTAGTGGGTTCAAAGTCAAATTCTGGGGTTGGGGACAGATAGGGGAATGATATTTTACATATAATTTATTTTATTTTATATTGTTTAGAATTATTTTTTAAGTAAATAATATGAGTAGTAGATGGCAGAAAAGTACAGCTTTTAGTAAAAATAAACATTATTGGTAAAATAGTTTAAAAAATTATAGAACCAAGTGGGACTTTGTTTTTTCCTATTCAGTGAGAATGACCCATCTAAATTTTAACTGCCTTTCTTTATGAAATCTGAAAAATATTATTTTATAATTTTAACGATAATTATGATATTTTCACGATTGACATTTTAATGATATGTCTGTGCATTAAAAAATATAAAAATATGATATTATTATTGTAAAAAATGAATATTACATGGAAAAAATAATACGCGTCAGAAATTTAATTATATTGTAAATAAAATGAAAAAACAAATATTTTAAGTTATTAAGAATTTTCTGGGAAACTTGATTGCCTTTTATGTTTAAAGTTTTTTTTATTACCTTTTATATACACTGTAAGTAAAAAATCTGTAAGTTTTTCTTTTTTAAGAATATTTTAGAGAAAAATTTGAGCTTTTTCTAAAACTACAAACCACGTCACAGATATATTTTAGTAATATTATTGTAATTTTAGTAGATTCTTTTGTGAAGTTATAGAGTTCTGTAGCTTTACAAAATCTAGTTTTGTAGATTTATTTCTTTTTTATATAGCTTACAGATAGGATTTTAGTAAGCATGCAGATTTCTGTGATATCTGTAGAATTACAACTTGTTACTTATTTTTTTTATTACAATGTATCAAAATTTTCAACATTCTATTAAAAATGTATAGACAAGGCAAAAATTTAAATAAATAAAGCACTGTTTTTTCCTTCAAAAGTTTTATCTTATTTTAAGGAGGTCCGGCACTTTAAATTTTCTAAAAAAATACATAACATTAAAAATTCCCTTTTTTATATATATTTAAAATGACGTTTAAATCATATATCTATCGTAAGTTGTACGTCACAGAAATGGAAATGAAGATGATGATGATGTTTTTTTTTTATCATCCCTTGCATTTAAAGTATTGTAAGTCAAGAACTAGAAAAGATAAATGGGTGAAACATAGAATATGTATTTTTTTTTTTTTACTTTAATTTTGATTCAGCATGATCAAGCATTCAAAAAAAAAAAAAAAAAAAAACTTTTGAAACTATAATTTTTTGAACATCATTTTTTTTAAATTTTCATTTTAAATTACCTTAATTTTTATTTAAATTAATTTTTTTTAAATGCTTAATGGAAATTAAAAGTCATATATTTCTGTTTGTTTAGATGAAAAAAATTGAAATTCTAGAAATAATAATTCGCGTTATAACGATTTTAAATTACAACGAAATTTTAACGATTTTTGTAAATTTTATTATTATTATTATTTTAATTTTGAGAAGTTGTATAACGTGATTTTCAAATCATATAGTTAAGCCTTTTAAGAAATTTCAGAGTTTTAACTCAATAAACGTAATTTATTTTAAAATGTGTCCCAGAGCCCCTTAAAAATAAATTTTGATTTGGATCTTAAAATAGGAAGTAATACTTTCTCGTCACTTTTATTCTAAAAAGCATTTCATTCTTCTTTTGGAAAAATTGCATTTCTACCAAAAAAATCTTTTGAAACTTCATACCGTAAGTTCTTGAGTCAAAAAGTCAATAAGAATGTTTTATTACAAGTAGACACTAGAGACAAATCTCAAATATGTCAATAAAATATATATAAGATATTTTTAATATTTGAAATAAGTCATAATTCAGCAGAAATTTGAATGTATGCTGAAGAATTTAAATAAAAAGTGCTAAAATACTCAGCACCATAATATTAAAGGAGAATACAGAACAAGTAAGATTTATACAAACAAATGACTAAATACGTCTAGTAAAGATTTTACTAAACTTGCATTGACAAAAATAAATATTAAAGTAACATAAACATAAAATATTTCCTGTTTTTAGCACTTTCCAGCAAAGTTGAAAAGTGCTTATGCATTCGATTTGTCTGTCCGTCTGGCTGGATGGCCGTCTGTCCACGATCTAACTCTCGTAAATATACTCGGATTTCCATGAAATTTTTGGACGTTATTTAGGTTTACCCTAGCACGAACCCTATTAAAAATGAAGTTTCTACCATGATTAATTTGTTTACAGGGACAGTCAAATGTTTTCCATTACATTACGGCCTATCAGGAAAAATCGTTTCAAATGAATTTTAACGTTTATAACACTTTCCAAAAGGTTAAAAAATGCTTATGCATTCTGTTTGTCTCTCCGTCTGTCAGTCTATCTGTCTGTCAGTCTATCTGTCTGTCAGTCTATCTGTCTGTCCGCACTCTAACACCTGTAACCTCGAATTGTCCTGAACTCGAATTGTCTCGAATTGTCTATTTCTCGAATTGTCCTGAAATTTTTGTATGTTATTGACATTTACCTTAGCACGAACCCTATTGAAAATGAAGTTTCTACCACGATTAGTTTATTTACAGGGAGAACTCGATTGAAAATGAAGTTTCTACCATGATTAGTTTATTTACAGGGAAAACTCTATTAAAAATGAAGTTTCTACCAAGATTAGTTTACTTACAGGGAGAGTCACAAATTTTCCATTACATTATGGCCTATGGGGAAAAATCGTTTCAAAGGCGTTTTAAAGATGCTACTGTGGTGAAGTTATCACCGGCCCTGGTGATTTACCAAAGAAAAGATTGCACACAAACAAAAACTCCGAACGTGAAACTTATAAATTTAAGCACAACATTTATTACGAGAGAGTTCAGACAATGCAAGTGCCCCGCGTAGGGGGGGGGGGAGGAATTATACGAGCTTGAGTCGATTACATGTTGGCAGTTCGGTGATTAGCAGTAAAGTGACGACATACCGTCATATCGCTTATCGCCAATAAGGTGTAAGAAGTTTTTCATACAAAGATTTTGGCGACGGAAATTGGTAGACAGCGCTTTCAGAATAAGCTAAAGATTTTTCGGTTGGCAACCCAGAAATTTTCTCACACCCGCTAATATCTTTTAGGGTTATAGAAATACTTTAAGCCTGGGAAGTAGACAGAGATAAGCAAGCCGTTACATACATTGGACTTTTTCTGACCAAAATTATGTTATTCAGATGGGCAATTGAACATACAACAAGGCGCAGTCAGCAGAAACAAAAATAAAAAGTATTTCTAACTCTAGGCATTAATTGTGAGATTGAAAACAGGGTGGTGAAAGGCAGATGCTAGTAGAATGTAACGGATAAAAGATTGTGCTGAACCAAGCCCAGAATTTTCTTCATTTTGTTAATAAGTTGTTTTTGAATAACGCAACAGCAAGTCTTGAGTAAGGAAATTCTGTTATTATTTCTTACAGAGAGCCCCAAAAGTTAATAAGTTTTCTTCTATTAGTGTGAGCAGGAAAGCTAAAATTAATTATTAAATGTAGAATTAATTTAAACTACTGGGTTTATTAGTGAGAAGGGAAGTTAAAAAAACTAAGAATTTATTAGGGGAAAAATTACTGCTTTTATGAAAGGTAAAAGAAATGTAGCGATAATCTTCCCTAAGTTACACCCTGTCAAATATATTAAAATTTACATGCATTTAAGAGGTGCACCAAAATATGCATTCTATGAAATATGCGGTGAAAATATAGTATTATTCCTTTACAGGGCCACACAAAAGAATTCCATTGGTTATGATAAAGGGGGGAATAGCGTGCGACATTTTAAAAATATGTATAACAAAATTGATATAAGTCACTGAGGCTTAATATAAATTATACGATACTGTCTTGCATAATATGAAGTACATTGCATTTACAGGGACACACAAAAGATTTCAAATAGTATATTCCTTCCGACGGACTGTATATGGTTCCAAGATGGCTGATGGATGGATGTAATACATTTTAATTATGATATACACATTTAAGTTTCACTAAATCTTTGTACATTATAAGGGTGTGTATAAATGTTATAGTTGATATGCACGGCTATCCAAAACAGCTCGCCAAAGTTACTGAGTCTTTCAGTTTCACATTTTATAGGAATTAAAGGACCCCGGTGTAAGAATTCGGCAGAGCGTGCGCAGCACGCCATCTATACTGTGCCTTAGACAGCAGGGATGTAGTTCAAGGTTCGTTCACTTCGAGATTTACATATGAAAGAAGTAACCCGCCAGCGGGCGAAGCCTCCTAATTGTACTTTATCATAGAAAAATCGATTTAAATTTCAAGTTGCTCATATTTTTCTTTCCTTTTAAGTTTTATATACAAGAAGAAAACAAATATATTGTGGGATTATGAAGTAAAATCACAAAATAGGTCATTTTTTGAAAAGATAAAAATAAAAATTTAATTTACGAATTTTCATCGTTTCCTGTCTCTAAATACGGACTGAACACATTTTTATAGGCTGAACTTTAAATATAATTTATAGGATCCAGGAACCCTGTAGTAAAAATTAAATTTAAAACCTTTATAAGAATAGTTATTTCGAGGTAATCTTATAATTAAGAACAATATTTCAAATATTTTTGCAATACAAACCATACCTCAAAAACTATTGTCTTATGAACTAGCTATTGGTCAACGGTAAGACGGAAAATTCAGTATTTTCGAAGATTATGATATCGTAAAATTTTTCCCCTCGTTTTAAAAAGCAGGAACACAGCAAATTCTTTGGGTAAAGGAAACAGATTTTTATAAGTCTAGAGAAAGAAAGGCACGCAAAGATGATAAAATAATTTTTCTGTTTCATATTTTTCTTTCACAGTAAAGAAACTCCAAGATGACATATTGGTGAGAAACTTTTTCGTGCAACTTGCAGGTAAATGTTGTTTGAGATATTTTATGTTTTCTTTCCTTGATATAAAATTTTACAATAAGAAAGAAACAACTTATTTTTCCTTTATCTGATATATTTTTATTCTTTTTTCAAGTCATGTTTATGAAAAAAAAAGAAAAATAAGACTAAAAGAAAAATTAAATGAAGATTTTAAAAAGAGATTTATACTTTTATAGGAATTTATGTTGTTAAACTTAAGAACAATATGTTACAGGAACTTTTCCTATCATACCAAATTCAACTAAACATTTAGAGATATTGAAATAAATTTAAGGTCATAGTGACTGAACTAAATACAAATAGTTAAAAATACATTTGAAATTTAAAGAGTGACATAAACTGGTGAATTTATAAAAGCCAAATTTGTGGCAAAATGTGTGAATTGCAAAAAGGGTATAAGTAGTGTGGGTTTTTACACAGCTGGTAATACATGTAACTCCATTTTAACTGTGCTATGGTCCAAGTTTAATTTACCTATCCTTCTCTGGTAGCATTCATTTTTACAGATTTATTTTGCATCAATTTTGCTGTTTCTTGGAAGTAAAATTCTCCTTATTCTAATTATATCGATAATTGCGGAAGTTATATCTATATTTCAAGTACGTAATGAATAATCGCCTTCAAGAATCTAGTAAAGATAATAAAAATGAATTTTTTTATTATTAAGATGCTCGAAATGTTTAGTACGTCTAAATACTATGGAATTTTTTACCAATATTTAATTTTTGGCAAATTGAGTTTCCCAAATTATTTTAACAAATTGCAAGGTTATAATAGATAAACATACTACATTTATTGCGTTGAATTTATAAAATGATAGCATATGGAATTAACTTTTCTAATTAAATGTCCTAAGGTTTTATTGGCTGAAGCAATATGTCGTTATTGTGTTAAATTATATATATAAATATTGTCATATTACTTTTATATTCAACGTCTTTAAATTTAGACTCAAGAAAAGATGTCTGTTTTTGTTATTTCGAATAAAATAACAAAAAGGTGAAGTGGTGTGGGCTACTCTGCTGGTAATATTTTCCATCGCATTTTAACTCTGTTCTAGTCCAAGTTTAAGTTCCCTGAAATGCAGTTATCCTTCCTTACTAGTATTCTTTTTTACAGGGTGTTTCAAAAATGACCGGTATATTTGAAAAATCAATAAAAATTAAATGGGCAGCAATAGGAATACACCGTTTGTTGCAATATGCTTGGGATAACAGTAAATTTTCAGAAAGACAAACTTTCGAAATTAGTTACAATTTCCAACAACAGATTGCACTGCAGGCGATTTGAACACTATAGAAGAAAACACAGTCTTTGAGTTTACCATTTTGTAAGTCGTCTTTGTGCTGTAAGCACGTCTGCTGTAAGCACGTCTGCTGTAAGCACGTGTGCTGTTAACACATTGGAAGTTTGCTGTGAAAAAATGGTTTATTCCTTAGAACAGAGGATTTTTGACTTGAAAGATCAGGTGTACCGCCACAATCCAGAAACAATTGAACTACTGAAGAGTACATCTCTTCTGCATATGAAACCATCCTACCTGACACGCTTACAAATGTTTCTGGTAATTTCGTTCAGAGACTACGCCATATTATTGCTGTGCATGGTGGATATGTGGAAAATGTCGTACTTTAGATTTTTCCATGCTGCAGCGCCATCTGTTGTTGAAAATTGTAACTAACTTCGAAAGCTTGTCTGTCTGAAAATTTACTGTTACCCGAGCGTATTGCAACAAACGGTGTAATTCTATCGCTGCCTGTTTAGTTTTTATTGGTTTTTCAACCTGTCATTTTTGAAACACCCTGTATATCATCACTTTACATAAATTCTAATGTTTCTTGATTGTAAATCTTGTCTTACTATTCTAATTATATCGATAAAAAGCAATTACGGAAATTGTATCTATAATTTAATACATAATGATTTCTCGTTTTGCAAGAATCCAGTAATAATAAAAACTTAAATTTTTTTTTAAGGGTATTGAACTTTTATATTATGATGAAACATTAAGAGCCTACACTAGTCACTCAAAACGACCCGGATGATAATGTTAAGTCTAAGGAGGCATTATTTTCAAATATCTCGCTCTAGATTTAAAAGTTTAACGACTTTTTTGCATAGAAAGTGAGGACGGCTAGTACTAAGGCAAGATTTTAACTTTTCAGTTTTGGTTACATATATTTTTTATATTAGGATAGTTTCAATTTCAGAACCGGTTCAAACCAGTTCTGAAAGTTAAAGTTTTATTTATTTATTTTTAAGCTTGAATATAAAATCAAGAAAGTAAAAACTACCCTTAAAACTATTCGTACTCAACTATTTTATGCAAAAAAAAAAAAAAAAAAAAAAATCATTTAAAAATATTGAAATTTGACCGATCTATTTGAAAGTAACGCCCTCATGCACTTAATATTATCATGCTGCTCTTTTTCAGGACTAGTACGGACTTTTAAAGATTAATATTTGTGCAAGAGTGAATTATTTCTTAATAAAAGTGAACCGGAAACGTCCTTCCTGTTTTATTATGCATATGATTGTATAAACATAACATGCGAAGGTTAAATTGAAAAATGCAAATATATAAAGAACAGAACAATTTAAAAAATATTGCGGAAATGTTTTTATCATTTTCAGCACATTCTTCTATTTTTATTTCACTACAATTACTATGGTTATCTTGCTCAATTAAAAACAAACATATGTAATTCTTAATTTTAGTTCTGTTTTGTTTTATTATTCTTCTTTAGAAAAATAAGATAACAGTTTAATTAACTAAACATAGTAAATTACATAATATCCCGCTTACGTTATTCTCCCAAAAAATTAAATTTCAAATTCATTTTTCTTTTAATCCACATATTAAGCGTTCCGTTGAATAAGAACTTCTGAAATCTGAATTAAAACTCATAAAATGTTCTTTAACAGGATTCAAGCAAAAGTCCCTACTGTTTTATTAAGCATATGATCGTATAAACATAAAATGCGAAGGTTAAGTTGAAAAATACAAATATATAAATAAAAGACGAATTTAAAAAAAAAATCCCTTTCGGCATGGCCTATAGGCGGAGGTAGATTTCGAAAAGTTTTCATCTCAAAAAAAAAAAAAAAAAAAAAAAAAAAAAAATGCCTATCTCTACTTAAATGCCCATTTTGGCAATATATTTTGAATTATATTCTTACTTTATTTAAAAAATTGACCAATATGCTCATTATATAGTTCCTAAATAACAAAAAACTGTTAATTAAATTCTTTTGACAGCAAAATTGAATTTAAAAATGAGTCATAAAATAACCAATTTATTATTTTAATACATCCACAATTCTTTAACCCTTTCAGACCTGGTGTCCATTACAATGGACATACATTTAAAAACCTTATCTCTTTTAATCCTCTGGCTGAAGAGAGTTAAAACTTGCTCCATGAATAGATGAATAACTAATCTTTTTGACATCTTTGCGGTTTTTGGTTTGACAACAGTCAACAGATCTTTACAGCTTGCTTTTTTTGAAAATGGCGTCAGGCTTTGGTATGCAAAAACGTGAGTACTCTTTTTGTTTTGATTTTTATGAATAATACCTTCTAATGTGTCAGTGATTTTTTTATATAATGTTTGTAAGTTTATCTTAGGATTGGAAATAGTTTTATTTTATTACCGGTTATAGTTTAGCCAAAATGAGAGCAAAATGACATGTCCATTACAATGGACATACGGTACAGGTGGTTGTGATTCTTTAGCTAGTTGAATTATAATGTTTTTGTAATTTAATTTATTTTAGCCATGTGAATTATTTTTAAAACAAGAACAAATTATTAGGAGGTTTAAATATTCATTTTTTTTTTTTTTTAGAAAAATATAATTTGAAAAATTCTAAAGATTTGAAAGAAGTTTTGGAGTACATCACTAGTGCAGAAATATCAGTTATTGAAGAATTGGATTCTGATGATGATTGCTTTATTGATAGTGATAATAAATCTGTTTCTGAAGGTAAATTATGTTAAAATTTTCGGAAATATTTTCCAATAATTAATTTAAGCTTTATATTATACAAAATTATTATTATTGAATACTGACTTTTACATATGTATGTGCCCATGATTCATCTGAAAGTTCCGATGGTGAAGTTTTAGATGTTGATTCAGATTCATCATTTCTTCTTACAACGAAAAAAGATTCCATGTGAAATAATGCAAAACTCATTTCCTTTGTATACAAAATTAGGAATATGTGAAAATGCTTTGCAGACTGTGTATTATTACTGTAGACCTCCAAATATGCAATAAAATTACTATAGTATAAACTTTTTGAAACTTATTTAGTGTTATAGCTTCTTTATCTAGCATTGTTAAGTAAATAAATTGATGTTTAGAACAAAAATCGTAAGAGAAGTTCAAGCGCTGAATATTTGACTTCTGCAATCTCATTGACCGGTTGTCCATTTCAGGGGACATTTTCCTATTTTTTAAAATAATTACTTTTTCCTTAATTTTTTCCTTAAACATGTTTATTAGGATCCTATTATGATATTTTAACGTGGTATTTTTTTTTAAATTCACAGCATTAAAGTCGGGTCTGAAAGGGTTAATCAAGATCGCTTTGAGAAATTTTGTGCGACGTGCCCACTTTGACAGATTTTTTTAAATATATATTTAGCCTTTATCAAAAATCTGACCAATACGGCACATTACACAGTTCCTAAATAACAAATAACTGTCAATTGAATGCGTTTGAGAGCAAAATTGAATTTAAAAATGAGTCATAAAATAAACAATTTGTTATTTGAATACAACCTCAATTCTTTTATCATGATCGCTTTGGGAAATTTTTTTGCGAAGTGCTTACTTTGACAGCTTTTAAAATATATATATTCACCCTTTATCAAAAAATCGAAGAATACGCACATTATATAGTTCCTAAGTAACAAAAAACTGTCAATTGAATGCGCGTCAGAGCAAAATTGGTTTTAAAAATGAGTCATAAAATAACCAATTTGTTATTTGAATACCCACAGTTCATTAATCATCTCGCTTTGGGAAATTTTTTGCGAAGTGCCCATTTTGGCAGCCTTTTTTGAAATATATTCTGCCTTTATCAAAAAACTGGCCACTCCGTCACATTATATAGTTCCTAAATAAGAGAACCTGTAAATTGGATGCGTTTGAGAACAAAAAAAGATTTAAAAATGACTCGGTAAAAACGCAATTTCTTAAATTTCCTCAAATTTTAATCACGATAACTTCGTGAAATTCTGTTCAAAATACCCTTTTTGGCAGCCTTTTAAAAAATATATTCTGCCTTTATCAAAAAACTGGCCAATACGTCAAGTTATATGGTTCTGTAAATTGGATGGGTTTGAGAACAAAAATTAATTTAAAAATGACTCATGAAAAACGCAATTTGTTATACTTAATGAATTTTTTAATGATGAAAACTTCGGGAAATCTGTTCAAAATACCTCTTTTGGCAGCCTTTTTAAAAATATATTCTGCCTTTATCAAAAAATTGGCCAATAAGTCGCATTATATAGTTGCTAAATAAGAGGATCTGTCATTTGGATGCGTTTAAAATCAAAAATGAATTTTAAAATGAGTCAGAATATAAGCAGTTTGGATTTAAGGTTTTTTCTCCAACTCCTATTTTTGTTTAATTTATTTTTGCTATAAGAATTGGTTCTATGAAAAACTTGTCAATATAAAAGTTGTAGATATTATTCTGAAGATGTAAAATAAATTTAATTAGATTTAATTGCTTAAGAATTGAGTAAGTTATGGGTTTTTTTCTTTTTCCTCCCCCCTTTTTCTTTTCGTTTTTAATTTTTTTCATCGGTAAAAATTGGTCCTATCAAAAACTTGTAAATACAAAAGTTTTAGATAATATTGAGTACATTTATATAAAATTTAGTTGGATTTGATATCTTGAGAATTGACGAAGTTATGATTTTTTTTCTCCCAAAAACCATGTTTTTTTCGCCCCTTGAGCCCATTTTTAACTTTATCAAAAATCTGTCACGCATAAACTTTTTCCTCATCTTTTAGAAGTAATATAAACTTTAAACCGATTCGATATCTATTTTAATTAAAAAGTTATCGCATTTTTTCTGTTTTCACAAAAACCCTCCTAACTTTGACCCCCTTGGTCCGATTTTGCCCATTAACGAACTTAACCGAGATTTTATGCCCCTTGATTTTATGTAAAAGTTTGATGAAGATCTGAGCATAATTATGGAAGTTATCGTGTCTAGAAGAAAGTAATATACACCGATAGATAGATAGATAGATAGATAGATAGATAGATATATAAACTTTTTTACTGATGGTAGTTTTGGGGTCTAGGAGTCATGATTCGTGTAGATCCGCAAAAATTTTTCAGAAATTCCAACATGGGAGACAATGCAATAGGTAGTATTTCATACGAAATCTACCTAATATTGCGGAAATGTTTTTATCATTTGCAGCACAATCTGCTATTATTTTTTCACTACAATTACTATGGTTATCTTGTCCAATTAAGAATAAACAGATGAAATGCTTAATTTTAGTTCTGTTCGGTTTGTCATTCTTTTTTAGATAAATGAGATAACAGTTTAATTATCTAAACATAGTAATTTACTTTATGTTCCGCTTACGTTATTCTCCTAAACAGCTGAATTTCAAATTCAGTTTTCTTTTCATCCACTTATTAAATATTCCGTTGAATAAGAACTTTCGAAATCTGAATTAAAACTCATAAAGTGCCATTTAATAGTGTTAAAGTATATGAAATAAAATTAATAGTTTTCATTTTCATACACTTTGTTAAAAAATTATATTTCTTTATGATAACACATTAAGTTTCTTTTATAATTCATTTATTATATATTTTAAATAATAAATGCAATAAAGATTATTTTTATTCGCCTAGATTAAATATATACATATATTATTTTAGAGCTTTCTTGAGCTCCTAAAAGTGAGTTCTTTTCTGGAAAACGATTTCCATGCTTTTTTAATATATCTGAAATAAGTATTTCTGTTTCTAAAGAAAGTAATTACAATGCTTCTTTTTTTTCGTTGAAAATCGTAATTTCAACGCATTAGAAATTTGTTTTAGGTAACTTTTAATACAAAAAGTAAAAAACTATTTATTGCAGCCGTTCGAGGGAAAGCACTTCCAGAACAACTTGGTATATTTTTTACCGATCGTGACTCTTAGATCCCAAAACCACCCTCCGTTCAAATGTTGACATATATATATATACTATATACCGGGTGTCCCAAAAATGACTGATGGATTTTTAAATTCAATAACTTGCAAACGGTCGACGCTTCACTCAGCCCTGATCACCTGGCCTTCAATCACCGTCAGCGCCAGCTATTGTTTGAGATGCGAACTAAAATAAAAATTACGGTAAAAAAACTCCTGACATTATACATAACCTTCCTGAAAAAATATTTTAAATAGCTGTCACCGTTTGCAAGTTATTGAATTTTAAAACCCATCAGTCATTTTTAGGACATCTGGTATATACACATATATATGTATAAATATCTGATCTTTGTCATGCTATAACTATCGTATTTATGAACTGATATGAATGAAACTTGGTGTGTGCAAACTGAATACTAATGTCTCGACCTAGTTCGTTGGCCAGCTTCATTCGCCATGTTATTTCACAATAGCAGCCATTTACATTTTTTATAATTAAAATTTAAAGTTAAGTATAAAAATGAGAAATTGAAAATATTTTTCTTTTATGTGTTTGACCTTGATACGAAGATTCCAGAGCATGTTTTGTTTCGTCGATATCTTAAAAATGACTGAGTTATAGCACTTTGAGATTCTAGTTTGGCTAAAATTTTAAAACAGTCTGATTTTTGTCTCGTGATAACACGCGTATTTTTTAACCAATTTAAATGTAACTTGATGTGTACATAGTATATATTCATATCTGAACCGAGATTATTGGCCAGTTTCAACCGCCATCTTGTTTCAAAAGGGCGGCCATTTAATTGTCTTTAATTAAAATTAAATTTAAAATTAAATAAAAAAATAGAAATTGAAAAATATGTTCATGTATGTATCTTGTATATGTATTATTTGTACATTATATGTATCATTTTCATCTTGGTACAAAGATTCCAAAGCATTTTTTTTGTTTTGTCTATATCTTTAAAAAAGGCTGAGTATAGCACTTTGAATTTCTAGAGTGGGTGACATTTTGAAACAGTCTGATTTTCGTCGCTTAATAACACGCGTATTATTTATGAACCGATTTTGATTTTGATGTGTTCATAGTACATACCAGTGTCTGATATGGTATATCATTGGCCAGTTTCAACCGCCATATTGTTTCAAAATGGCCGCTATTTATTTTTTAGAACATCTTAAAATTTAAAATTCGGTACTCAAAAATTAGAAATTAACAAATATTTTCTTTTATGTGTTTTTACCGCGATACAAAGATTCCAGAGCATTTTTAATTTGGCTATATCTTAAAAAATGGCTGAGTTATAGCAATTCGAATTTCTATTGTGGTTGACATTTTGAAATGATCTGATTTTTGTCCCATAATAATACGCGTACTAAAGAACCGATTTGGATGTATATTGGTGTGTACATAGTACATAGAAATGTCTCGGCCGAGTTTGTTGACCACATTCATTTGCCATCTTGTTTCAAAATGGAGGCTATTTGAAATTTTTTTAATTTAAAATTAGAAAAAATGAAGTAAAAAAAAAATGAAATTGAAAAAGATTTTTTTCTTATGTGTTTGACTTTGATACATAGAATTCGTAGCATTTTTTGTATTTTCTACATCTGAAACAATGGCTGAGTCGTAGCAATTTGAATTTTTTGGCTAACACTTTGAAATATTCTGATTTTTGTCACGTGATAAAATGCACATTTTTCTATGATTTGATTTGGATATAACCAATATAACATTGGCACCAGCCAATGTTTTGACCGAGTTCGTTGGACAACTTTATCTGCCATCTTGTTTCAAAATGGCGGTCATTTAAAATTGTCAAAAAAATTTTATTTGTAAACAACAATTTGTACAAAGAAAAAAAAGCAAAAGAAAAAGGTTTTTTCTGAAGTATTTGAACATGATACAAGGATTTCGGAGTATTTTTTGTTTTGTTTTTATCTTAAAAAATTGCTTATATATATAACGTTTGAATTTCTAAAGCGGGTGACACTTTTTTAAAATTTCTTTGCTTGCAACAGCAGTCACGTATATCAATCGATTTCGATGTGAGTAAGCATATAAACATGACTTATTAAAATATCGATCAAGCGCATTGGGTAATTTCACCAACAATGTTGTTTTAAAATGGTAGGTACTTTATTATATCGCCAAATGTGGTGATCAAATATAAATCGTTTTAAATAAAACCAGCTTGTGTAAAGTTGATTAATTTCTCGAAATTCCGATTTATATTCAGTTTTGACAAAAATAAGTACTGAATCTTCTATAATCAAGTTCCACTAAATTGAGTTCGCATCTTTAAATAATATAGCTTGAATTTTTTTTTAAAGTAAGGAATATGAAAGCTACCTCTTTCACCCGGCAGTGGCCGGAAGTACTTTTTAAATTCTGATTGTAACTTCATTTCAAGTATTTGCCAACATAATTAAAAATGCTAATATATTGTTCTGTTTGTTCTGAGATAATTAAGTAAATTGAAATATGTTTGCATTCCTTCCTTGCTAGTATTCATTTTGCAACATAATTTTACATCAATTCTGATGTTTCTTAGTAGTAAAATTCTTCGTATACTACATATTTTGCTATAAAACAACTACGAAAATTTTATCTATTTTTTAAGTATATAATGATCTACCGCTTAGCAACAATCGAGTAATATTGAAAACAAATTACATTTCTTTATTATTATGGAGCTCGAAATATTTTTATTATGATGAAACATTAAAGATGAATACCTATGCAAGAGTGACTTATTTCTTAAGAAATGTTAATAAAGAAAACCGCCATTAGAATTTCAATATGCATATCATCCTATAAACATAACTTATGAAGTTTAAATTGAAGAATAGAAATACAATATTGAAAGATGATTTTTAAATTATCACGGAATTTTTTTTATCATTTTCAGCTTTTTCTTCTATTATTGTTTAACTACAATTACTCTGGCTATCGTGTTCATTTAGGAATGAACAAGTGTAATGTTTAATTTTAGTTCTGTTTTGTTTTAGTATTCTTTTTTGAACAAATACGATAACAGTTTAATTAACCAAGCATAGTAAATTACTTTATGTTACGCTTACATTTTCTATAAAAAAACATTTTGAATTTCAAATTCATTTTTCTTCATTCCACATATTAAAGATTCTGTTAGATAAAAGCTTCCGAAATCTGAATTAAAACTCATAAAGTGCTTCTTAACAGGGTTTAGGCAATTGAAATAAAAATAACAGATTTCATTCTCATACAGTGATTTAAAAATTTATATTTCCTTATGATAACTCATTAAGTTTCGTTTAAAAATCGTTCATTATATCTTTTTAAATAATAAATGCAATAAAGAACATTTTTTTCACCTAGATTAAATACTCCTTACATTAGACATTTTTTTCTTTGCTTTCTGAAAGTAACATTTTTTTTTTTTTTTTGCAAAATTATTTCCAAGTTTTTTTTAAAATGATTCTGAAAGAAGTATTTTTCTTTTTAATGAAAGTAATTAGAATGGGGTCTGTTTCTTTGAGAATCGTAATTTCAATGCCTTACAAAATTCTTTTTAACTTCTAGTTGAAACTTTATTTCATGTATTTGCTAACTCAATTAAAAATGTAAATATATCGCGCAGTTAGTTCTAAAATAATTGTGTAAATTGCATTCTGTTTTCACAGTTGTCTACAATTTTCTAAAAAGATTACATAATTTTATCGTATATCAAACTTTACATTTAAAATCAAGAATATAAAAATAATAAGGGACGAACATTAAGAGAAAATGAAACACATGGCATATCAAACAAAAATTTTATTAAAAAGAATCACAATTTAGTTATTTAATTATAATTCGTGTTGCATTATTTCAAGACGTCCAGTTTATAACTTTTTTAAAAATATGTGTACTAATGATAATTTTAAAAGATTTAATTTGCAATGTTGTTTACCGTAGTGTGGGACGACAGCATTTAAAATGACGAAATAACCTATCTATTATGAACAAATAACACAGACCTAGGAGCTCGGAAATTAAAAATGCAACTGATAGATTCATTGGGCTGACTCAGTGGTAGACTGTTAAAAATCTTGTCCTAGTTTGAACCAAATTTTGGTGCTCAATAGCTGCTATTGTAAGATGTGAAATCTTGAAACAATATTAGGATCTCCTGTTAGAGTACAGTTCCAAGAGTTGGAGCGAGATTGAAATAGGAAGCTCCAAATGTTGGTACGAGATTTCACCATCTTATGGTGACAGCTATTAAGCATCAAAATTTGGTTGAAACTATAATAAAATTTTTAACAGTGTAATATTATTGGACAAGTAAAATTTCTCAAATAATAAATCAATATAATCAAGATTTTCTCGAAAGATAGCAGTTTCAATTATACACAAGCATGTGTTCGCACATTTTCCTTTATTAGATGGTTGCAAAATATCCCCATCATTATTTGTAGAGATCTTTTTTCTTTAAAAAAAACAGTTGTTTTTTTAAGTTATAGTCTTTGTTTAAATTTTAAAAAATAATTTTTTCATAAGAGGTTACGCTCAAATATGTGCGTATAATAAGTTGTTTATTATGAATTATGTGATTGTTTCCATCTCCGAAACCACCACAAATAGCAATTGATTTAATTTAATTTTAAATTTAATTTTATATTGATTTAATTTTAATTAAATTTTAATATGTTTTTCGGGATTTAACATTTTAAAAATATAGTTGAAACGATCTTTGCATTGACTGAGAGCTGTGATTTTTTTAACAAAATATCACGCGGTTAATTCGTTTTAAAAAAAATGGTCGCCCTATAAATTTATCACATTTTCTTGAAGGAAGTTTACAGTCGTAAATATCACGATTCAATATAATATATGCTCTACCAAAACAGCTACGTCTTTAAAATTGAAAACATTAAATTAACTTTGTGCTAAGAAAGTCAAAACACCATAAACATGTAAAATGTTCCACTTATTAAAGACAAAAGAGGTCATTTTAGAAATGATTTAATTTTGGCAGTCTTCTTTATTATAGTTATGAAGTTTTCAAGTCATAAAATAAATTTTATGAGAATTTAAATTTTTGTCTATGTTTAAAGGCGATAAATCTTTATCTGGAACATTAACTGTAATTACCATTCCCATAAAAAATACATTTTAAATTTTTAGAGTCCCAGTAATATATCATGTACTTTTTAGAGCATAAGATTATTACATTTTTTATATATATAAAAAAACATAAAAGAAACAAAAGAAACATAAATAAATATAAGCAAGTCTTTTCTAGGTATCGTAAAAGTACAAAAATAGTATTTTTTCGAACTTAAAAAAATTTCCCTGTGATCGAAAAATTATTCAAGAAAATATTGGTGTAAAATATGTAAATATTTTAAATTTCTCTTTTGTATTTTTTCCATGAGCAAGAAATATTCCATTTTAACTTGCACTAAATCTTAGTAAATGAAACCTTTGTCTAATTAATATAAATAGCCATAGATTTTTAAAAAATAGGTTTGTTTTATTAAAATTTGCATTTAATTAAAGATAAATGAAAATTGTATAAGAAAGTTATATTAAAGAAGATAACGCAATAATCTCGCATGCGTTTGATTGTACTAATACAAATTGATAGCTTAAAATTACGGCAAATGTTAATTTATTGTCATCAATAATTATTAATTCATTAAAAATTTATTTTTTAAAATTTTTCTACACGGATCTATTTTAAGTCTCAAAATAAGATAGTTGCATTCCTCAAAAATACATAAGTTATAACACTGTAAGCAAATAAAGGGGAAACAAGCATGTTATTGTTCTATTGATTATTAATGAAGAGATTATTTAAAGTACTTGATTTTTTATTTATAAAATAGTTTTTTTAAATATACCCTATAAGCAAACCAATATTGGCCCAACGTTGCGCCAATATTGGTTTTCTTGGAAATATTTCCAATAAAACGCCAATATTGGCTAAATATTGGCATTTCATTGGAAATATTTCCAATGAATTCCCAATATTGTACAAAATATTGGCGTTACATTGGAAATATTTCCAATAAAACCCCAATATTGTACAAATGTTGGCGTTATATTGGAAATATTTCCAATGAAACCCCAATATTGTACAAATGTTGGCTTTACATTGGAAATATTTCCAATGAATTCCCAATATTGTACAAATGTTGGCGTTACATTGGCAATATTTCCAATATAAATCCAACATATCTACAATATTGGGGTTTCATTGGAAATATTTCCAATGAATTCCCAATATTGTACAAATATTGGCGTTACATTGGAAATATTTCCAATGAAACCCCAATATTGTACAAATGTTGGCTTTACATTGGAAATATTTCCAATGAATTCCCAATATTGTACAAATGTTGGCATTACATTGGCAATATTTCCAATGTAAATCCAACATTTCTACAATATTGGGGTTTCATTGGAAATATTTCCAATGAAACCCCAATATTGTACAAATATTGGCGTTACATTGGGAATATTTCTAATAAAACCCCAATATTGTACAAATGTTGGCGTTACATTGGAAATATTTCCAATGAAACCCCAATATTGTACAAATGTTGGCTTTAAAATGGAAATATTTCCAATGAATTCCCAATATTGTACAAATGTTGGCGTTAGATTGGCAATATTTCCAATATAAATCCAACATATCTACAATATTGGGGTTTCATTGGAAATATTTCCAATGAATTCCCAATATTGTACAAATATTGGCGTTACATTGGAAATATTTCCAATGAAACCCCAATATTGTACAAATGTTGGCTTTACATTGGAAATATTTCCAATGAATTCCCAATATTGTACAAATGTTGGCATTACATTGGCAATATTTCCAATGTAAATCCAACATATCTACAATATTGGGGTTTCATTGGAAATATTTCCAATGAAACCCCAATATTGTACAAATATTGACGTTACATTGGAAATATTTCCAATGAAACCCCAATGTTTCACAAATGTTGGCGTTACATTGGAAATATTTCCAATGAAACCCCAATATTGTACAAATGTTGGCTTTAAATTGGAAACATTTCCAATGAATTCCCAATATTGTACAAATGTTGGCGTTAGATTGGCAATATTTCCAATGTAAATCCAACATATCCACAATATTGGGGTTTCATTGGAAATATTTCCAATGAAACACCAATATTGTAGAAATATTGGCGTTACATTGGAAATATTTCCAATGAAACCCCAATGTTTCACAAATGTTGGCGTTACATTGGAAATATTTCCAATGAAACCCCAATATTGTACAAATGTTGGCTTTACATTGGAAATATTTCCAATGAATTCCCAATATTCTACAAATGTTGGCGTTACATTGGCAATATTTCTAATGTAAATCCAACATTTCTACAATATTGGGGTTTCATTGGAAATATTTCCAATGAATTCCCAATATTGTACAAATGTTGGCATTACATTGGCAATATTTCCAATGTAAATCCAACATATCTACAATATTGGGGTTTCATTGGAAATATTTCCAATGAAACCCCAATATTGTACAAATATTGACGTTACATTGGAAATATTTCCAATGAAACCCCAATGTTTCACAAATGTTGGCGTTACATTGGAAATATTTCCAATGAAACCCCAATATTGTACAAATGTTGGCTTTAAATTGGAAACATTTCCAATGAATTCCCAATATTGTACAAATGTTGGCGTTAGATTGGCAATATTTCCAATGTAAATCCAACATATCCACAATATTGGGGTTTCATTGGAAATATTTCCAATGAAACACCAATATTGTAGAAATATTGGCGTTACATTGGAAATATTTCCAATGAAACCCCAATGTTTCACAAATGTTGGCGTTACATTGGAAATATTTCCAATGAAACCCCAATATTGTACAAATGTTGTCTTTACATTGGAAATATTTCCAATGAATTCTCAATATTGTACAAATGTTGGCGTTACACTGGCAATATTTCCAATGTAAATCCAACATATCTACAATATTGGGGTTTCATTGGAAATATTTCTAATGAAACCCCAATATTGTACAAATATTGGCTTTATATTGGCAATATTATCAATGTAAAGTCAACGTATCTACTATATTGGGGTTTCTTTGGAAATATTTCAAAGGAAATCCCAATATTGTTTAAATGTTGGCTTTACATTGGAAATATTTCCGATGAATTCCCTATATTGTACAAATGCTGGAGTTATATTGGCAATATTTAAAATGTAAAACCAACATATCTACAATATTGGGGTTTCATTGGAAATATTTCCAATGAAACCCCAATATTGTACACATGTTGGCGTTACATTGGAAATATTTCTAGTGAATCTCCAATATTGTACAAAAGTTGGGGTTACATTGGAAATATTTCCAATGAATTCCCTATATTGTACAAATGTTTTCATTACATTGGAAATATTTCCGATGAAACCCCAATGTTGTACAAATGTTGGCGTTACATTGGAAATATTTCCAATGAAACCCCAATATTTTACAAATGTTGGCTTTACATTAAAAATATTTCCAATGAATCCTTAATATTGTACAAATGTTGGCGTTACATTGGCGATATTTCCAATGTAAAGCCAACAAACCTACAATACTGGAGTATCATTGGAAATATTTCCAATGAAACCCCAATATTATACTATTGTTTGCGTTACATGGGAAATATTTCCAATGAAACCTCAATATTGTACAAATGTTGGCGTTACACTGGAAATATTTCTGATGAATCCCCAATATTGTACAAATGCTGGCGCTACATTGCAAATATTTCCAATGAATCCGCAATATTGTAGAAATGTTGTGATTACATTAAAAATATTTCCAGTTTATCCATAATATTGTACAAATGTTGAGATTACATTGGGAATATTTCCAATGAAGCCCCAATATTGTACAAATGTTGACGTTACATTGGAAATATTTCCCAAGAATCTCCAATATTGTACAAATATTGGGGATAGATTGGAAATATTTGCAATGAATCCCCAATATTGTGCAAATGTTGGCGTTACGTTGGAACTATTTACAATGAATCTCAAACATTGTAGAACTGTTGGCTTTACATTGGTAATATTTCCAATGAATCTCCAATATTGTGCAAATGTTGATGTTACATTGAAAATATTTCCAGTAAAACCCAAATATTGTACAAATGTTGGCGATACATTGGATATATTTGCAACGAATCTCCAATATTGTACAAATGTTGGCGTTACATTGGAAATTGAGAATAAATCTCCAATTTTGTACAAATGGTGCAGATTGGGACCATTGGGAATATTTCCAATGTAAAGCCAACATTTCTACAATATTGGGGTTTCATTCGAAATATTTCCTGTGAAACCGCAATATTGTACAAATGTTTGCATTACATTGAAAATATATTTCAATGAATCCCCAATATTTTAAAATTTGTCCGTACATTGGAAATATTTTCAATGAATTTCGAATATTTTACAAATATTGGCGTTACATTGGAAATATTTTCCACGAAACGCCACTATTGCACAGATTTTGGCCTTGCATTTGAAATATTTCCAATGGCACCCCAATATAGTACGAGTATCGTCGTTATAGTGGAAATATTTTCTAAGAAACCCCAATATAGTACAAATATAGGCTTTACATTGGAAATATTTTCAATGTATAGAATGTGTTTCTGTTGGTAAAATAGGGTACTGATTAAAGCAGGGGTAGCTGGCCCGGGCCACCCGATTTGAGGAGGCCACCCCCCTACTCTCCCCCCCCCCAAGTGCAGATATAAATTTTTGCTTAATGGTAAATGATAAAAAATTGTCAAAAGTGACCCAAAATTTCTATTTTTCAGATTCAAGAGGGCTCTCTTCTCCGCGCCCATACTTTTCTATGCTCCATGCCCTCCTGAATGTTCTAGTTACACCACAGATGTATTCTCATTTTAAAGGCTCCCTTTTTTTCATATATCTATATTATAAAGGCCAAACGTATTTGTGCGTAACGCATACGTAATTTTGCGAATGGCAATACTTTCTTCTGGAATTTCGGTTTTGCAATTTTCGCTACTGCAAATTTTACACTTTTGAACATCGCACATTCTCAATTTTTACATCGGCGTATGCAGATGCAATTTGTTTGGTAGCTGTATCACAATTTAATTTTGAGATATTAATTTTTTTTTAAAGTTTTTGTGCGAATTTTGTATTTTTGGCAACAAAAATGCGCCCCTATCTCTTAAATTTGAAAAAAAAAAATTAATTAAAATTTCGTACATAAATTTTAAGAAGATGAAAATCATGAAAATGATGACGGGTTCAGATTTCACGTGAAATTTTATGATCGTGTCAATTTGATTTTTTTTTTCTTTTTTCATTTTTTCCAGTCGTAATAGCCTAAATTGGTAACTTCATCATAATAACTTATCTTTATCATGTTTTACTTATTACACTTGCGATTCAAGTTTAATCTTAATAATTTGGACAACTGACTTTTATAGAAATGGTATTTTGTTGATTTTATCTAAAAATAATATTTCTTTTAGAGTTAAACTGACCAATATAAAATGCATTTTTCACTGTAGCTAATTATGTACGTTGTTATAAATCAATGAAATAGTTCCTTTTAAAACATTTTCTTCCGTCGAAGTTCGACGAGTTCCACCTCGTTCCTATAATTGTAAAAAAATATATATATATTCTAGTTTCTTAAAGTTATCTTTCTTATGTTGATCTGTACGTAGATATTAGTAGCACATGGTACGAAATATATGTATACAGACAAACGGTAGTTTAGTCACTTCAGTATATTAAAAAAGAGGGTAGAACCCCACTCCCTTCCCCCCCCCCCCCACGCCAGTCTAAGGCTCATTTCAGACTGCATTTCTATTCCGTTAAACTGAATTCTTGGAAAAGGTGGGGAATTCTTTAATACAGGATTATTTGAGGTTTATTCGTAAAAGAACGGGGGGGGGGGGGGGGAGATTTTCCTTTCACCGGACAACCGTGCCTTTCCTACAAAACTCAATAAGATCAAAAACATCGCGTCGACACAATAAACGAGCCGACACGGAAATTCAAGAAGTGGTCAAATGTGTTTGGGCCTTAATCTGGACTCTGGAAAAAGTTAAATTTCCTGCCTGGGACAGGGTGTGGCTCCGGGGACATCTCCCCGGTGGAATAACATGTCCCCTCTCACTGGAACTTTTTGGTGTCCTTCCGTCTTGAAAAAAATCCCTGTCGGCTTGGCCTATAGACGGAGGTAGATTTCGAAGAGTTTTCATTTCAACAACAAAAAATGTAATACGATTAGAGGTAAACCTAATTTAATTACTTTATTTGGCCGCTTTTAAAAAAATTTTAATTTCTTTTTTTTTTTTTTTTTTTTTTTTTGTAAGAACTGGTTTTATTAAAATCATCTTAAGTGAAATTGGCTCAAATGCCCATTTTGACAACACATTTTGAAATATATTCTGAAAATATATTTTTGAATATATTCTGAAAATATATTCTCTATATTAATTATATATTCATTATATAATTCCTAAATAACAAAAAACTGTCAGTTGAATACGTTTGAGAGCAAAATTGAATTTCAAAATGAGTCATAAAGTAACCAATTTGTTATTTGAATACATCCTCAATTCTTTAATCATGATAGCTTTGGGAAATTTTGTGTGAAGTGCCCATTTTGGCAGCCTATTTTGAAATATATTCTGCCTTTATCAAACAGCTGACCCATCCGTCACATTATATAGTTCCTAAATAAGATGACCTGTAAACTGGAAACGTTTGAGAACAAAAATAGATTTAAAAATGACTCAGAAAAAACGCAATTTTTTATACTTCCTTAAATTTTCAATCACAATCACTTAGGAAAATTCTGTTCAAAATACCCTTTTTGGCAGCCTTTTTTGAGATATATTCTGCCTTTATCAAAAAACTGGCCATTGCATCGCATTATATAGTTTCTAAATAAGAGGATCTTCTATTTGGATGCGTTTAAAATCAAAAAAAGAATTTAAAAATGAGTCACAATATAAGCAGGTTGGATTTGAGGGGTTTTTTTTCTCCAACTCCTATTTTTGTTTAATTTATTTCTGCTATAAGAATTGGTCCTATGAAAAACTTGTTAATGTAAAAGTTTTAGATATTATTGAAACGATGTAAAACCAATTTTAATAAGTTATGAATTTTTTTTCTTTTTCCATCCCCCCCCCTTTTCTTTTCGTTTATAATTTTTTTTCATCAGTAAAAGTTGGTCCTATGAAAAACTTATAAATACAAAAGTTTTAGGTAATATTGAGAAAATTTATACAAAATTTAGTTGGATTTGATATCTTGAGAATTGACGAAGTTATGATTTTTTTTCTCCCAAAAACCCTGTTTTTTTCACCCCTTGAGATATTTTTAACTTTATCAAAATCTGTCATGCATAAACTTTTAGCCCATTTTTTAGAAGTTATATAAACTTTAAACTGATTCGATATCTATTTTAATTAAAAAGTTATCGCGTTTTTTCTGTTTTCACAAAAACCCTCCCTTTTTCCACTCCCTTGGTCCGATTTTGACCATTAACGAACTCGACAGAGATTTTATGCCCCTTGATTTTTTGTAAAAGTTTGAAGAAGATCTGGAATAATTATGGAAGTTATCGTGTCTAGAAGAAAGTGATATACACCGATAGATAGATAGATAGATAAAGTTTTTTACTGGTGGTAGTTTTAGGGTCTAGGAGTCATGATCGGTGTAAATCTGCAAAAAATTTTCAGAAATTCCAACATGGGAGAGAATTCAATAGGTAGTATTTCATACGAAATCTGCCTAAAATTGTTCTGTGTTTAACGATAAAGAAGTGCGATTTTCCTCCGGGAGAAAAGTGTATCGTGCATCTTTTACTAAACTTCTTAATCCGACAGTAAATAAATGGTACTTCTAAGCGATCCGAGTATAAAGACATGAATAATTAGGGAAAAAATTTAAATATTTTGAATGGGGAAAAAAAAGTGCCTCCCGTTGAAG
Organism: Maratus speculifer; assembly: GCA_964019185.1. Taxonomy (NCBI): domain Eukaryota; kingdom Metazoa; phylum Arthropoda; class Arachnida; order Araneae; family Salticidae; genus Maratus; species Maratus speculifer. The sequence continues at coordinate 301,981,380 of OZ025294.1, read as the reverse complement.
ATATTAATTTAAGCACTTTATTTATGAAATAATGTATTGAGAATTTTATCATAGCTTTATTTTAAAGTTTCTTTTTTCTTTTGAATATACAGCTCTGAGACGTTCTATTCTCGAATCTGGTAGACAGGATGTCCTGGGTTAGTTCCGCAGTCGCGTCCTTCGTCTAATCGTTCGGAATTGCACCTAATTTTCTTCGAACCTTGGATTTCCTTGAGTAAATACGGGTTAGGTAACCTTAGAAAGACCTTCGTGGAGGACACCCACCTGTTAGGGCCTATATCCTTCATATTTATAATTGACCGTCTTAAATGCAAACAACTAACCATCTTATGCAATGAGTCAAACCACTGTATTAATACCAGTGTCATTGATGGAAATTTACACCTTGAATTTTTATGCTTAAATCAAAATATACAAATACATACTTAAAAGGTGTTTCAAAAATATAGATAATTTTATTTATTATTTTACCTGAGATCTTACGAATGCCCACGCACTCATTTTCAAATTAATATAAAAAAAGATAATTGATTAGAAATAAAAAACGTAAAAAAAAGAAAAGAAAAGAAAGGAAAGAAAAAGAAAAAAAAAATGTTTTTTGTTTTTGTTTTGTTTTTTACGTTTTCTGTTTCTAATCAACTATCTTCTTTTATATTTCTTTGAAAATGAATGCGTGGGCATTCGAAAGATCTCAGATAAAATAATAAATAAAAACATCTATATTATTGCAACACCTTTTAACTATTTATTTCCATATTTTGATTTAACCATGTTATGTATATTTATTAGGGCTGGGCGATATCAGAATTTTAATATCGTGATATATCGCTGACCAAATATCGATAATTTTCGATATATCGATATATTTCAATTCATATGTCACTCCATTATAGGGTCATAAATGTAACTGTCCTCTGTATAAAATACTACAAACACATAATAGTATATATATATATATATATGTGTGTGTTTGTGTATGTTAATTATCAAGAAAAAACAAAAATATCAATATCTTAACATATTCCAAGGAACATAAATTTTAATTTTTATGTATTGATTCAAAATATGCAAACCCTTTATCTGCAAATCTGATCTAAAATATGTGTTATTGAAAACTCTTAGAAAGTTAAACATTATAAATCATTAAAATGAAACAAGAAAATGTATATAAGACAACAAATAGACATTAGATATATTGAAAGAAAATACTTTAATTACCTATAAACTTAGAATTTTTTTATTACAATACAAAGAAAAATTTGCATTTCTGCAATTTTGGGCAGTAAGGAACACCTTCTTTTCGTTGTTATAATAAATAATTTTATTATTAGTCAGAATACAAATGAAAGCATTAGAATAATCAAATAATTTTAAGAAAACACGAAATTTCTTTAATAGAGTACAAAGTCCCAAATCAGGACGTTTTGCTAACTACCGTTTTTTTTTTTTCCTTCTTTTAATAATAATGCTGAATTAATCTCTATAATGATCTTTTACTTTTTCGATTTTGTTTACAGATTTTTTTTTCTAGGATGCTTTTACTTTCGAAACCAGTTTCAAAAATGAAAGTATTCCAGTAAAGAAAAAAAAACTTGAAAACAAACATTAAAAAACGGCTTTTGTTGAAAGAGATCAACCTCAGATGTGCAATGCAAAAACAATAAGTAAATAAATAAATAAACAAAAATATGGAAATGCAAACGAGGTATAAAAAAAAATAAGATTGACATTGAGCGGATGTTTTTGCATTAGTGAACTCTTGAAATAAAAAGGAGCCATGATATTCAAAATCAAAACTATCCTCATTCTTTTATGAGAGATAAACTGTTCGATTTTTTTTTTTTTTTTTTTTAACTTATAAAAAGGGTTTTGTGAAAGTATCAACTAGTTTCAGTTGTTTAAGTGCGCGAAAAACACATTCAACGGCACATGCAAACGAAAAGGGGGGGGGGGAGGAAGAAAACAAAACCTTTTATTCTTTACCATTAAAAGGGAAAAAAATTCATAACTCCTAAGTTAATTTACCGATTTTTTTCAAATTTTCAGCAATTTGCAATAATAGTAAATTAGGCTGTGTGACAAATTTTTATTAAAATATAATAAGTTATTATAAAATTTGAGCATCTTTTACAAGTGTCCAGTACAGAAGAACCTCAAAGAAAACGTAGGAAACTATCCATCGTTTGCTTTTGTTTATCGAACTCAGCGAAATCGAAACTTGAATGTTTATACAATAATCATATTGTCGTCTGCTGTGGATGGGTAATATGTTTTGCCAATCAGAAAGACACCATCCATAGAGTTTTAGCGATCTTTCAAAATGAAAAGAATTTTCCTTCCTAATTTGAGAAAGATTTTCATTTTTTTTTCTTTTTTTTTGGGGGGGGGGGATTTTTTCAAAAACCCGTACGCAAAACGGGTAAAAATACTAGTATCCAATAAACTCTAAAATTAAGGTGAATCACAATGAAAAAAGAAAAAACTTCCGCTTTAAGTAAAATTTCTGCTTAAAATAAATGACATAATAGAATTACCATACATGTTGTTATTACAGTATGGAACCATTTATCCGGAAACCAGTTAACCGGAAAACCAGTTATCCGGAATGATATTTCTAATCTATGATGATGGAATCTTTGCAGAAAAAAGTGTCATACACATCTAATTTTACATAAATATTGCTTGAAACAATTGTATAATTTGATGATTGCATCTAGTATTTGAGATGGAAATGTATTTAGTTATACTTTAGATGTTTTCTATTTTCATGCAGAGGAAACAAGAATTTTTGTTTCTAAAGCATTCCCATAAATTACATTCTATCAAATTTTATTTTTTAATCTTACTTGAATCTTATTCTTAATTCAAATAATCTAATAATTAATTTAAGATTAGAAGTAATACCACAACCACATATATTCCATAAAACTTATCAAATGGATGCTGCTTTAATGCCCAACCAGTTAACCGGAAAAACCAGTTATTCGGAATGCATCTGACCCCAACCATTCCGGATAAATGGTTCTGTACTTAATAAAAAATGTAAAATAATATGTGATTTAATATAATTATTTATTAATGCTATTAATAAATGAAAAACAAACATACAAGAAATATCGATTAATTGTGCTCACATTCTTGAAAATATGTCAATCAATTCTGCATTCCGGCAGCAATATCCTCGAACGAGTGTTTCAACTTCGATTCTCGAACGAACTCCGATAAATAAAGCGGTACATCAGAATAGTAGACGGTTCGCCCATATTCCGGTATGTGAGCGACACCAGCGCAAAAGTAGACGGTTCGCTCATATTCCGGTATGTGCGCGACACCAGCGCAAAAAGTAGACTTTTCGCCCATATTCCGTTGTGTGCGCGACACCGGCTCAAAACCGGAAGTATCACGCAAGTGCCGATTACAGCACGAACATTTGCAAAAGTAAACATCTTTTGCCCCGACAGAGGTAGATTCGAAATTCCGTAACTCCGTAATTCCGAAAGTAGGATGAAATACCGTTTGAAACGATATATCGGAAGGATTGAAATCTCAATATCGTTACCGCGGTCTTAAAGAAATATCGATATATAGCGATATTACGGTATATCGCCCAGCCCTAATATTTATATATATTTTTTTTTTCATGCTTATTGTTTTCCATTTTAAGAAAACACATAAATATAATACCACTTTTCATGTCTAAAAGATAAGTTTATGAACATAAAAATATTAATTTAAAAATAATCTGTAAGATAATTAAATGCTACTTGTCACAAAGTTTTAAAATTTGCCTGCAAAATTATATAATAACTGTTATTATAAATGGTTTTAGAGTATCACGAACATACATTTTGAAAAATCGATGAAATTTGTTTAAATAAACTATCCAAAACAAACTACTTATCCAATATATATATTAAAGCATTAATCTCATTTTTTAGAGTAAGTATACATCGGCACATACACGGGGGAGGGGGAGGGGGAGCTATGGAGGCCGAAGCCCTCCCAGACTGCGAGACTAGACTAACTGTTTTAAATGTTTCCTAAAATTATGAAAATTTATTTTCATTGTTTAATAAGTCCTGCAAAATAGAAATTTTCAAAAATATTATTCTCTTCGTATTTTTTTCTTATTTAAAATTTTTTTAAATGAAATTTGAAATATTAGAATCTTTAATATTCACCACTTAAAGCAATGTTTTCTTTTTATTTATCAAAGAGATTTAAAAATTAGCCTCTTCAAAAGTTTCCCACCACCCAATCTTCACTCTGTCTAAAGTCAACAGAAAAAAAAATATATATGTATCGAAATAATGTAATGTTTTGAAACATCTCGTCCATTTTTAATCAAATGAAAAAAAAAATCGGACCGAGTACGTTTAACATTGCGGGTCATATCGGGAAAACATAGACCTAGACCTCTAAAATATGTTATTTCCCCCCCCACACACACACACAGCTTAATCCTGGGTAAGTATACATAATTTTTGTGTTAAATACGAAGTGAAAAATGATTACTTGAAATTAAAATAAATATGAACAAATTATCATTGTCATTCACAAAGCAGTATTATACACTTGTGAGGTGGCTGTTAAACGTGTGTATTAACGGAGAAAAAGGACACTTTATCTATGAAGATGAAGTTATATATTTTCCCCTTTGTGCCAACAATTTTTCCAACCATATGCAAAAAACTGCTCACCATGATATATTATTAATTATTATATCCATAAACTTTAAAGAAATTTGAAATAAAATAAACTACTGGCATAATAGATAAGAGATAAGAGATAAGAGAGCCGGCATTGTATTCTTTCAGCAGTGACCGTGGGAGTGATTCCGATCCCATTAATGTTGGAGAATAGAAAGACAGGTTTTCTGTTATACCTCGGTCTTGCTCATTGATTGTGAATTCACCCCTCCTGTGTTGCATCAGTCGTTTCCCGCTCAGAAGAGATAAAAAGTGTTTCTTCTTATTTTACCGCGCAAAGAAATTAAAGAATCATATATTTTCTCGCCCACTTTTTCTATTAAAAGTAAGCTGTTTTTACATTGCTCTCTAAAAACGGCTGAATGATAAGGGATTCTCCACAAATTGACATTTTTTATTGACTGACTTTTAGGAAAAAATTAGTATTTAATGTATACAATATCTAATACAATATTTCTGTTAATAAGTATCTTGACATCTGTGATGGAAAAGAATAAAAGCCCTTTTCCTTTTCTATCACAGGTGTCAAGATACTTATTAGCAGCAATATTGTATTCATTAAATAGTACTAATTTTTTCCTAAAAGTCAGTTAATAAAAAATGTCAATTTGTGGAGAATCCTTTATCATTCAGCCGTTTTTAGAGAGCAATGTAAAAACAGCTTACTTATAATAATGATATCTTTGATAAAAAGTTAATTAAATCCAATTGATTAATAAATCATCAGATTTTAAAATATTCACCTTTTATATACACATTTTAATAACAATTTTAATTTTTCTTAAGGAAGGTGTTATAGTAAAAATAAAATACATTGACATGTTTCGGAACCGTCAAATAAGTTCCATAGTCATAATATAAATAAAACAAAATTTCAAAATATATCTCGGACAATACAAATGACACGCGACAATGAGATATAAGTAAGAAAAAACACGCGCTCTATTGCAAAAAATTAAATTAAAATATAGACCATGATCTAAAACTTAAATAAAAATAAAAATTTCAAACTATTTCACGGTCAATACAAATGACACTCGACAAAGAGATATAAAAAACACCAAAAAACACGCGCGCTATTGTAAAAATTAAATTAAAATAAAAATAGACCATGATCAAAAGAAATTCCAACTTGGTTCATCCCATTCAAGCCCTCACGAGGATTTTATTTATTAATTCTAACCATAACTTAGGAATAATAAAAGAAACGCTATCATTGCAAACTAGATTATTACGCGTATAAATTTCAATGGACTCTCTTATAATAGATTTACGATTACAATTAGATATGAAACATAATTTACTTTGATTAAACAATATTTTTATCTCCTCATTTAAATATGTTCTTGATAAGGCAGTGTTAGTACGTCCAAATTTAATATCAGATTCGTGCTCCCCTTTTCTAATTCCAAACTTTCTCCCAGTTTAATGATATCTTTTTGAATTTTCACGATATTTGATTGGATTTTTTTTATAAGTTACTCCATAGAATTGACTATTAAATGATGTAAAAGAATTGTTTTTATCGTTCGCGCATGAGCAGATAAAAATTATTTCATAAAACTACTCATATTTCATAAAGTATTAAATATATTTATATTCCAATTGCGCTATATTTTTTTAATAGATTTTGCCAATTTTTCTGAAATTTGCGTTAAATTTGGTCAAAAACCCTCTATGTTATAAACAAAAAACATACCAGAATTTTTTGAATTTTTCAAAAAAAATCGCTCTATCGCCATAAATATACATGCTATTCTCACAAAAATTAGTGTACATATTCTACTGTATTCATATATTTGTATTCTAAAGCGATAAGTCGTTTCGTGCATTTTCATGTACAGGGCGATCCCAAACTATTTCTATTATTCTTTGGTTTTTTGCCGGCCCCCTAATTACCCGCTTAACAAATGAATGTAAATAAATATAAAGTGAAACATAATCTTTATATTTCTGAAGTTCCAGAAGAATCCGACCAGTATATTTTTAAATATTTGACAAAATGTCAAAAACTGAAAGTGTACAAATACTTTTTGGTAGATAGTGTATATAGTATATAATGCCTGAAGAGATATTGGAGTTTATTGGTTAAGCATAGAGGGGAAACGGGGGAATAACCTCTTACATTAAATTAATAGCTTTTTATGCAGAATTATCGGATTTGCTTGGAATTTTGGACATAAGTTCATTATGATAAGACGTATCTCTGATTATTTATGGGGTTCTTTTTGCTTATTAATAAAGGGGTTAAGGGATGGGCAATAATCTTGCCTCAAATTAGATGAAAGGTTTTTTATGCAGAATTATCCAATGCATTTCAAATTTTAAATGTGGGTTCTTTCTGGTAAGGTGAATCCCTGAATAGTTTTAAGGATTTAATAGCTATGTATAGAAGATGAATAGAATATAATTTGCCCGCCCCCCTGGAATTAAATAAATTGCTTTTTACGCAGAATTATCGGATTCGTTTCAAATTTTGGAATATAGATTCATTATGATAAGGCGTATCCCTGATTAAATGTGGGATTCTTTTGCTAATTAAAAAGGGCGTGCGTGCGATTATTCCCTCTTCCTTAAGTTAGATAAATTATTTTTTATGCACACTTATCCGATGAATTGCATATTTTGGATTTAAGTTATTTCTCATAAAGTGAATCTCGGAATAGTTTTAAAGGTTTAATGGCTAAGTATAGCGGGGTAACGGGGAATAACCTTACTTAAATTAAATAAATGGCTTTTTATGCAGAATTATCAGATTTGCTTAAAATTTTGAATGTAGGTTTATTCTGACAAAGCATATCTCTGACAAGTTATGGGGTTATTTTCCTAATTAAAAGTGGGGGAGTGCGATTATTCCCCCTCCCTTAAATTAGATAAATTATTTTTTATGCACAATTATCGGATGTATTTCAAATTTTAGATATACTTTCTTTCTAATAAAGTGAATCCATGAATATTTTTAAGGGTTTAATGGCTAAGTATAGAGGGGAGGGGGAACGGAGGATAACTGCCATTAAATTAAATAAATGTCTTTTTACACAGAATTATCCGATTTGCTTCAAATTTTGAATGCAGGTTCCTTATGATAAGGTGAATCGCTGATTAGTTCTGAGTTATCTCCAGTTCTCCCCCTCCTATACTTAGCCATTAAAACCCTTAAAACTATTCATGGATTCACTTTATCAGAATCACTTTATCCAAAATTTGTAATTCATCGGATAAGTGTGCATGAAAAAAATATTTATTCAATTTAAGGGGGGGGGGTATAATCACCCGCCCTTCCCCCCTTTTTAATTAGTAAAAGAACCGCATAACTAATTAGAAATATATCTTATCATAATGAGCCCATGTCCAAAATTCGAAGCAAATCTGATAATTCAGCGTAAAAAGATATTTATTTAATTTAAGACGGGTTATTCCCCATCCGCCCTTTTTATTTAGCCATTAAACCCTTAAAACTATTCAAGGATTCATCTTATGAGAGAAAACCTATATTTAAAATTTAAAATACATCGGATTATTCTGCATAAAAACAGATTTATCTACTTTGAGGGGCAGATAATTCTGCATAAAAAGCTATTAATTTTATGCAAGAGAGGTTATTCCCTTGTTCATTTTCTATGCTTAACCATAAAACTCCCATATCTTTTCAGACATTATGTACAATATATAAGCCTTATCAGAAATAACCTACATACAAAATTTGACACACGTTGGATAATTCTGCATAAAAATCCATTTTATGGCGGAAAAAAAGGGAGGGGCTGATAATCGTCCCTTCTCAAAACTATTCAGACAAGCGTCGTTTCAGTATGAACGTATATCCAAAAAATAAACCAAAACAGTTAGTTCAGCATGAAAAACCCATTTACTTAAATTATGAGCCTCTCCCAGATCTCCCTTTCATATTTAACCAATTAATCCCCAAAATCGATAATAAATTTCCAAAATCAATTCCTTGTCACTTTTTTCCGATAACTTTTTTTCCTTGTCACATTTTTCCGGTAACTTTTTTTCCGTGTCACCTTTTTTTCGCTTTTGTAGTTTATGTCACTTTTTTTCGATAACTTTTTTCCGGTCACTTTTTTTCCGTTTACCACAAAACTGATTGCATTTACTTTTCGCATCCTTAATTATTCAAATGAAGAGAAGTCATTAAAATATCATTTTATAAATGAAATAACTTTATATCAAATAAAACTTAAAAGAATTTTATAATAGCTTTTTGTTTCATGTTACATAATGTCTTCTAGCACTTGCCCCGCACGGAAACGAATGGTACAGATAGTAGTAATTCTTATCAACAAAACTAGGTAACAATATTTTTTCTATTTCCTTTAATAGGAAACACAAGTTTCATTTCAAAATATACTTCGCTTTGGTTTTTTCGAACAGCGATTATATATGCATACGACACATGAAGAAGATTAGGAATGAAAACGTTGGGGATATTCCATACTTCAAAATTAAATAATTTTATATTAATTTAGTGATTCTATTCTTAAAAATAGACAATAGATTAAACAAAAATAGCATACTATTTTGAATCAAAGACCTTTTTAAATATAAAAAGAGAAAATTTTGGTTGGATCAAAAATGATATCGATATCAAACGAACCCCTTCCCCCTAGAGATATCTTACGATATCATGAGCCAGATCTCCCCCCCCCCCCCCACACACACACTTCCTAAAATGAAACGTTACATATTCTCAGCCACTAAACATCAAATTACAGTTAGAATTAATTACTCAGTTAAACTTTAACAGCAATACACCTGACACCATTTAATGAAGCATACAATACTAAAATGAAATAATAATAAATAGTATAAATAGTTTAAAAAATATGTTTTGGAAAAAATATCATGGAAAAATAGAAACATTATTTCAATTATTTAGGATTAGTTTATATATATATTAGTTTATATAGTTTATATAATATTTATTCGTGTTGCAGTGTTTATTAACCTGTAAATTAAAAAAAAAAAGTCTTTTATTTTATATTTATTTATTTTAAAAATAGATCGTTGCAAATTCCATCATTCACCCTGTTCCTATTTAAGGCTCCTGTTTCTAAAAGCTTAGACATGAGCCAGCTGATGCTAATCATATAGGGATATTATTTGCTAATATCGCGCTTGTATTTTGACATTTGTATTTGATTATTATTATTATTATTATTATTATTATTATTATTATTATTATTATTATTATTATTTTGCATTGAATAACTGAGATCCGTCTCTACATCATTCTTTCTTTCTTTTTCTTTTTCTTTTTCTTTTTTTTCTTTTCTTTTTTTTTTTCTTTACTTTTTCAATTTTGGTTGCAGATAATTTTTAAAGAGGCACTTTCCTTTTCGGAACCCGTTTTGAAAGCGTAAGTAACTTCATAAATATAACACCAACCGAAATCGGAAACGTAAAAAAAGGAGCAATGTACATAGGGATCTCAGTTAAAATACAATGTTGTGTTTCCGAAGCAAATATTATCGGCTTCTCTGTGTATTAATTATCACTTACGAGCTTGAAGTTTTTAATTCGTAAAGAATTGCTATTTTTTACCCTCCTGTAAGTAAAAAAAAAAAAAAAAAAGGAAATAGATGATTTTTTGTCAAATATTTGGAGATGCCGGAATTTCAAATGCGGATTTTCGAGGTCATACTGTACATCGGATTTCATTTTAAAAACACTAAAGAAATGGAAATTTTTCAATGAATGCGAGCTGAATATTTTTTAAAAGAAGATTGTTTTTAAATTGTTATCAAATTTAATATGTATAAAATTGCAAAATATCTACTATAACAAAAAGCTCTTTAAAGGAAGGAAATCAAATAAATATAATAAATTTAATTTTAAAAGATAGTGCATTTTTAAAAAATCAGTGTGCATTGAAATTAATTAAATTAATTTATTTTCATTTCATATTTTACAAAATATTCAATAACTTTTAAAGAAAAATAAAATTATGGATTCTTGAAAGAGCAATATTAAATATTAAGCTTTTATTATAATCATATGTATTTATTAATTATTGATATATATTATTTTATTATTGATGTATATTTAGTTATTATTGATACATATTTATTATTATTATTATTTATTATTTTTAAAAATTTACTTCAATAGTTTATTGGGAGAAAAATAAGCATTCGGTTGAGGAAAAACTCGAATAAAATATTTCTAAATAAGTAAATGGTTTATTTTGTCCCATAATCTTTGAATTACATTTTATTCAGATTCTAACATAATTCTGAGGTTATCAGCAAAAAATTGTCAAGGACACGGAAAAATCATCAACCCGCTTTCTCCCCTTGCTTATTGCCTCAGGGGAGTTTTAGCGGAAGTACCGGGATGGTACGGGCGATTTAGAACCGACTATTGTAATCATTGTTCATCTTTTTCTGAGAACTGGAGAGGTTTGTGAAACAAGAGGCTAATTTCGAAGGGACCACCTTACAATATATCTAGGCGTAAAAGGGAAAGTCGGTTGCATAAGAAAAAACACCTCTTTTTTCGTTTTACTGAGTTCCGAGAATATATAACTTTAATTTATAAATTTATCCTAAAAAATATGTAAAACAAGCGTAAACAAATTGAAAAAGTATTTATGTTTTCTCATATTGTAACATATTTTTTAACTATCTATATTCAGGGGCTTCGCTAAGGGGGGAGGACACAAGGGGGGAGCCTCCCTCCCAAATTTTGCACTTGTTACAGTTTGAGAATTTACAAACTGAAATGGCAAATCAGTTCAAAACTTTAATAAAAAACTATAATGCACTTTCTATTTCTGATAGATTCGACGAAAGTTACCAATATAATTAGAAATATTATTAAGCTTTTTACAAATAAAAACTCTATTGCATTTTCTAATTGTGATAACTTGGTAAAATTATAAAACTAATTAGCAAACGCCGAGAACTATTTATGTTTGCTTTTCACTGAGATGGCAAATACTGAATCTCTCCCCCCCCTCCCCACCTCTTATTCTTAAGGATGTCAATTTTTTTTTTCCACATATATTTGCATTACTTCTGAAAGGTGTCAGAAAAGTACATATTTAATTATCTTCTTTCTAATAATCTAATTCACTTCTTATTCTTAAAGGTGTCAAATTTTTTTTTCACAGATATTTGCATTACTTCTGAAATGTGTCAGAAAAGTACATATTTAAATATCTTGCCTAGTGTAGGTGCGCTTTTTTCCGTGCGTTTTTTTCCATGATTCCAAACATATAGATACAAATTTTGATTTTAGACCGAGCATACTACAGCAAATAAAATTTATATGTATTTATGCTTTCAATTAACAATAAACAAAATGCAGAATTTTTTTTCTTTGTCATAAACATAATGAAGATAATTTAACAAAATTTACACAGACATACAGTGTTTGTGTGAAACACGATATTAAAAATAAATACAATTTTAGCATTCAAAGTCATCAGTCATCAGTCAAAGTCAAAAGTGAATCACGGAAAAAAGCGTCCCCGGAAAAAAGCGCACGGAAAAAAGCGTCCCCGGAAAAAAGCGCACCGGAAAAAAGCGTCCCTTTTTACAAATCACATATTTAAATAAGTCTGGTAATAGTACACATGGTTAATCTTAGAATATAAACACGAGAATGAGACGGTTTTATGAAATTTAAGTCTTTGCTCTATTGGGACTCAGATGGGCGGGGTGGGGGGGGGGGGGTTAAAAGTTACCTCAAAACCTGTCATTGCTTTAATGAAAAAAAAATTGTAAGGTACGAAGAACTAGATAATAAACTTTAGGTACTTAAACGATTTTAATTCAGTCTCCCTTGTTCTCCTGTGGACTGGGGCGGGGGGAGGGGAGGGGGTATCTACAAACTTTGAAATATATCTCTTATATTTATTTTTTTAATATTATTTATAATTTGATTATTTTTATTATAAAATTACATATTAATATTTTATTATATTTTATATTACATTTATATATTTATATTTATATGATATATAACATAATATATAATAATAAATATATTAATATAATATAATAATAATACAGAATAAAAAAATTATAATAAATAAGTAATAAATTAATAATACATAAATATAAATTAAATATAAAATTAAAAATAAATGTAATTAAGTATTAAAAATTATACTTATTAACAAAAGTTTATTTAAAAATGATAATATTTTATTAACTCATAGTAAATCAATAAAAATAAATGTATTAATAAATAAAATTAAATATTAAAAATCTAGTTTCATCAACAAGAATTAATTTTAAAAATGATAATATTTTATTAACTTATAGGACATAATAAAAATAAGTGTATAAATATATAAAATTAAATATTAAAAAATCTACACATTAACAAGAATTTATTTAAAAAATGATATTTTATCACCCGCCATTACTGATACTATTGCCATATACCTCCAGCAATCTCGCTACGTATCCCCAAGGGTACGCGTATCAAAGGTTGGGAACCGCTGTCCTACGAGAATGATATAAATGAGACATTTGTTGCCACTTTAGTTTTTATCATTTATTTATCTACAAGTTCAATATTTATCAATTCCTTGTCACTTTTTTCTGATCACTTTTTGCGCTCTTGTTTTTCCAGTCACTTTTTTCCCTAAATTCTAAAAAACATTCCGAAAAAATGTTATCGTCTAAAGCAGTGATAGATTTGGAGTTTGTAGGCTCACCCCCCCCCCCCCCCCCGCCCCCACAGAAGAACAAGGGTGGCTGAATGAAAAAAAATATATATGAGTTGAATAAAATATTATCATTTTTAAATAAATTTTTGTTAATGAGTATAATATTTATTATTTAATAATATTTATTTGTACATTTTATTTTATTTTATTTTATTTTATTTTATATTTAATTTATAATTATGTATTATTTATTTATTATAAATTATTTATTATTATTATTATTATTATTATTATTATTATTATTATTATTATTATTAATCTATTAATTATATTATTAATTATTTACAAATATTATATTAATATATTAATAATTAATGTGTATTATATAAGTATAAATATATAATATAAAATGTAATAAAATATTAATATGTAATTTGATAATAATAATAAAAATAATAATCATATAATATATAAATTAATTATGTATAATTTAAATTATAAATAATAAAATTATAAATAATATAAAAAAATAATGTAAGAGTTTGAGTAAATTCAGAGTTTGTAGACAATCGCCCTCTCCCCCTCCCCTCCCCCCCCCCAACCACCACCACACAAGAACAAGGGAGACAGAATTTTAAAAAATCATTTAAGTACCTAGTGTTTATTATCTTATTTTTCGTATCCCACGATTTTTTTTTTTTCATTGAGGCAATAACAGGCTTTGAGATAACTTTTAAAGCCCCCACCCCCCACCTTTGCCCATCTCAGTCCCGAGAGAGCAAGGATGCTCAAATGTCATAAAACCGTCTCAATCTAGTGTTTATATTCTAAGATTAACCATGTGTACTATTATGAGACTTATTTAAATATGTGATTTGTAAAAAGGGACGCTTTTTTCCGGTGCGCTTTTTTCCAGGGACGCTTTTTTCCGGGGACGCTTTTTTCCGGGGCGCTTTTTTCCGTGCGCTTTTTTCCGGTGCGCTTTTTTCCGCCTACCCAGAAGAGTACATATTTAAATATCTTGCCTAGTGTAGGTGCGCTTTTTTCCGATTGCGCTTTTTTCCGGGTACGCTTTTTTCCGGTGCGCTTTTTTCCGTGCGTTTTTTTCCGTGATTCCAAAAATATAGATACGAATTTTGATTTTAGACCAAGCATACTACAGCAAATAAAATTTATATGTATTTATACTTTCAATTCACAATAAACAAAATCCAGAATTTTTTTCTTTGTCATAAACATAATGAAGATAATTTAACAAAATTCACACAGACATACAGTGTTTGTGTGAAACACGATATTACAAATAAATACAATTTTAGCATTCAAAGTCATAATTATGAGTTGCGCTGCCTTAACAATTCAGATTTAATTTGCTGTACCGGCTCATTGTGTTGCAATACCATAAAATATTTTCGTTTGCTATTTACAGGAATTTTGTAGAACTGTCATAATACGCTCTTCATATAAATAAAATGACTCGTTCCAGATGATATGACAATGTTTTTCACTTTAAAAACTGGCTCCGAAAATGAAAATATCTGTGAGCAAAATCGAAAAAGTAAAAAACAGCTTTCCAACCACATAACCAATGAAAGAAAAAAAAAATCACTTAAAATTGTTGAAATGCGACAAAGATACCTTTATAATTTTTTATCCATCGGATTAACATTAACGAATGGGTCTTTTCCCTTGACTGAAGTAGTTTCTTAATATCATTTAACAATTACAGTTATGAATGAATCGTAATTTATACAAACATTCTGTTGCAAAATCATTATTAAGGAGAAAGGTAAAATGATGTTATACATTAATTTGTTGAAGCCAAGTAATAATGTATGAATAAATTACAGTTTAATCTTAGCAATTGGTTTAAATAGCTTTTACATTTACTAATGAAATTAACTATGATCATCTGATACATATTGAAAATCTTTGAAACAGGGCTTTGACCAACTAGTTATGTCAGGGGAGGGCTCCAAAATTTTTTTGTGGGGCTGGGCTAAGATGTTTTGATAATCATATGTCTTACGCAAACTAAATGTAATGAAATCTGTTAAAACGAATTTTCCTATAAGCAGTGTTTATTTATTTATTTATTTATTTATTTTATTATTTTTTTCCACACGTTTGAAAAATTTTTATTGTATAATTTCGATGCGTTATTTTATCAAAAAAGATAAAAATGTATATTGGTCTTTCTTTTCTAACTATTCTGCGGTCAACATAATTAAGGGAAATCTCATCAAGAAAAAAGAGGAGAAATGGATTTTTTTCTGGAGTGTTTACCGGATCCTACTAAATCTTACGAGTATAATAAAACACGAAAGCGTTGCCTGACAATTTAATACGTTCAGTGCCATGGTGACTGACACTGAACTTTACGTTTAGGCCTCGTCAATCTTCGGTGACTGACAGTGTAAGATATCATGTTTTATAAATTTTAAATAAACTATCAGTAATCACTTAAAAATATATATATATATATTAGTTGTTTATTATATTTTAGATTGCCAGTCATTGGTGACTGACGCGACCAAAAACGAAAAGTTCAGGATCAGTCACCAGTGACTGACATTGTCAATAGAATCTGTCTTTTTGAATCTTAAAGCTTCAAATAGACGTATGTTACAAATGACGCTGCCTTAGTTGCAATAAAGTAGTACTTTCCATGTTTCATTACCTTTATTCGATCCGAATCGGATTCAAAATCTTTACAACGAATCCGTCACTCCATTTTTCCATTACTGACTCTCTTTTGAAAATCACAGAGCGGTTTGAAAAATAAAACCAGAAACCTTTTTCCTTCTGCACTGGCCTTATAGGAATACGTTAAACAATGTTTACAATGGAAATTTTGTAAAACAAAAATCTTAAATTGAATATATATATATATATATATAATCCGGAGAAAGAAGTACAAAAAAAAATTGGAATGTCGGTCTGCTAAGAAGAAAACTTATGTAAAATAGAATTTACTAAAATATGCATTGATTTGGAATTAACTTTTAAAATAAAAAATCTAACTAGCATCTGCATCTCATTGAATTATCATAAAGCTATTTTTATTTTTATTCATGTTAGAATACATCAAATCAGGTAGATAAATCGAAACTAAATACATTTTTTACAGCTATATGTTACGAACTTTTAAAAATGCTTCTAGGAAGAAAATAATGGAAAATTAAAGATTTGCCAACTTTCAAAATAAATAATTTAATCAAATAATATTGAGGTTGTTTAAATTTGTTTAACTATAAATAATATGTATGATAGTTAATATTTTTAGAAGAATATTTTTAGAATCGATGAAAATATTATTAATTCGCACAATAAAAAATAGAAAAGTAAAACTATCCAGGACAAATTATAAATTTAAAAATTAAACTTATACGTTTCCTGTTCTTTTGTTTCATTAATTGTTTCATTAACTGTTCATCAATGCATAATAATAATAAATCATCAAAATGTAGGGACATGCACTATGATTCTAAAAAATATATTGGTTTACATTTGTTATTTTAGGTAGAATTGACTTCTATTTTACATCATTGGAAGGCCTTTTCAAAGAATTCAAGTTTAAAATACTTTATTTTTAACTGATAAAGTCATTTTTCATGGCGAAAAGCACCCTCTCTATCACTCGTCATTAGGAAAAAAAAATCTTTTTTCCAATAAATTCTTACAGCAATACTCTCTACATTCTTATTCTTATGCTACTTGTTTCTCACAAATGGTCATTAACAACGCGGTCATTCAAGCTGCACCAGAGTTAACAAACATGTGGTTCAGGTAACTCAAATGCAAAACCAGATGGCTAATGAGATAGTTGTATGTCGTTAGTTCTCATAGCTGAAAAATCTGTGTAGTTATTCCAACTCGTTCAATCAAAAAGCTGTTCTCAAATTTTTCTTCTTGGATCTTCACATACCGAATCATTCTGACACACTAACAGAATCCACTTATATAGATCCAAAAACTATAATATAAAGAAGTTACTAATTAAATCGTTCGGAATCGAATATAGTTTTCCTTTTTCTTAAAATAAATTAAATTTTGAGTTATAATCAAATGCTGTTAGGTAAAATCATGCAATATTTTATGCTACTATTCTATTAGGAGTTTCGCTCCTTATTTATCACATTGGACAAAAGAAGAAACTTTTAATCCTTTAGCACGATATACCCCCCCCCCCCCCCCCCGCACACATACCCAGAGCGGGATGCGCCAGTACAGATCACTTTATCGAGTTCACGGATGAAAATCTATGATTAGTTAAATCTCGATTCGCGCATTACAACACAATTGGTTGCTCTAAAAACCCGATTTTAGGGGTAGACTCATAGGTTTAGCAATGCATTTTCCTGCTCAAAATCCTCCATGCTTTTATAGTTTTGGGTGCACAAAAGCACAATGGTAAAATCGGGTGTTTTGGAATTTTCCACCAAGATATGACTTGTCAGACCGAATGCGTTCTAATATGTAAAGGAAGAATATCAGCTTCGAAATAAATCAATTACAAAAAAATCTAAAAAAAAAAAAATTCCTCCCCACATTTTTATAAAATAAGTTAAAATTACATTAATCCTTATTTTACGTAAAATCATGGAATTATAAGAAATTAGTATCTAAATGTTTTGGAGTCGAACTGTATTTTTAAAATTGTTATATATATAGCTTATAAATCATTGATTCCCCTCTTACGGTGACATTTCCTTAAATACAGTGATTTCAAAATGGACTTGAATTTACAACTTTTACATCATTTTCGGTGAAATTAAATGCTAATAAATTTTTCCTTCTCGAAATAAGGGCGCGGGGAGAAGGTGCTCGAATAATTTATTTGTTTAAAACTTCGAAGCGATATAACTGATTATATAACTGATAATTTTGTACAGATTTTTTCTCTAATATTATTTAAACGTATTGTTGTTAAGGTCGGAGGTAGATATAACATGACTTTTTATAAATACATATTGCCTTGTAAGTATGTTTATTTATTAATTCGATTTAATGCATCTTTCTAGGTATGTCATTTCTATACATGGAAAAATACTGGTCTAATTATTGACTGGTACTAGCAAAGTTATAATTTTTAATGGATTAAGATGCTTATTTGGTATTTAATTTGAAATATGTCAAACTGTGCATCGATACAAAATAACTCAAAGCTGAAATATACAAGTATATTTTATCAATGTCAATTCAGTGCAGTTTGTAACACTCCAATTTTCTTAGTGACTGAATTCTTTCAAGATTAACTGTAATAGCCTAAATAAAAGGATTTTGAAAACAGAGGATATGGTTTTCGATGATTATAGGGTAGAAATTTCACAAAGAAGTACCTTTTTTTCCCCATTTTGTCCTAAAAATCTCATTAATGGAATCCAAAAACAGGGTTTGAAATGTTCCTAAATTTTTTACACTTTGTTAACAAAAATTTTAATCAAGAATCCTCGTGGCATATTCCTTTAACATCTGTACTAGAATTATGCAATAAATATTACTGTTTTAAAATTGAGATAGGAAAATGTGACATTTTTAGAAACGTTGTGACCCCTATCGCATAAAAATCCGTATAAAAAATTTATGAGAATGCGAAATAATATAAGGGGGACAGGAAACCTTTTCTTACCCCCCCCCCATCCTCAATATACTATCGCATATTGATATACACTTAAGTTACTATATAGATTTGGTTGTGCACTCTTATACTTTTTTTATTAAGCTAAACTAATTAATATAAAAACAATCATATTATTAAATGAATAAAATCACGAAATAAGTTGAACCATTTAATAAGAAAGTAAAATCATACATTAAGGAATGATTTTAAAACGCTTGCCAGCGCATCAACAAAGTTTAATAAAACTTCGCCTTTTAATGAAGAGACAACGAGTCATATCAAAGAAAACAATTTCAAAAATGCATATCATATTTCAAAGCCAAGTTTTGCAATTATTACTTGTAGTCATACACATTAATAAGAATATAGTCAAAACAGTATAGCATTATTAAAAGCATCACAGACCACCACAATTCTCTAAAAACAAAAATGTAACTGAATTCTTTCGAGGTCCTCTGTAAAAGGACTATTACATACTTCATTTTCAGAGTATAGATGGAAACCATTTGTTTCAACGCTTATAATTTTTTACATTCAATATATTTTTTTGATTGTTCTCTAACACACATACACACACATATACACAAAAATGTTATATGAAAGATATATCAACTATGCAATCAAATAATGCTTTGAAATTTATCAAAAACAAAGTTTTCGTATTAGTTGTAGACCAAAAGTAATTATCTCAAGATTTTGCTGTTTACTGCAGCTTTTCTGATTCTGATCATTTCAGTTCTTTAATCATCTAGTTGTATATATATTGAATTTGTGTTTTAATTACATTTACAATTAAGGAACATTGAGGTTTATTTATTTATTTACAGAAGAAGTTTACATTTTTTAATGAAATATTAACCGTAAAATATTACTGAACTCTTTATATTATTTTGAGAGTAAACGGATTAATCTTTCTAAATCGATATCTCTCGAAACGGGATAAATGTTAAAATATTTCGTTCAATACATTCAAAAAATTGCATTTGAAAGTAGATTCCCCTCCCCCCCCCCCATTAGCTATGCTATTCAACCCCCATTCAGGCAACCCGGATTCTAAAAGCTAGCTCTTTTCATCGGCTTTAAAAAAAGTTTGAATTATAATAATAATAAGAAAAAACAATGGCATCTCTCTATAAATGGGATTTTACTCATTTTCCTTTGATTGAAGATTTTTCAGGGAGCTGGTCGCTCAGCTGCCGAATTCCCGTTACTAATGTAAAGTCTATAAGCGTTTGATGCATGCGTATATTTAAAATATCTCCTCTGGAAATTAATATTTTGAACTTTATTTTTTTATACACTTTTTAAAAAATGCCCTTTTTTACCTGTTCTCAAAATATTTCTAAAGTATATACTTAACGTTATATAAAGTGTCAAAATCTTACTTAAAGTTCGTCAACTTATAATATATAAAATTTTAAATTCATCATAGATTTTAGAAATATTTTGAGAACTAAGAAAAAGAGAGGCATCCTTTAAAAAAGTAAATAATATTTATTCTTATATTATTCTAATCGAGTAAATATATTTTTAAATTGCTGTATGGTTTTAAATCTGACGTAACTTTCATCAAAGTATTCTTACTCTTTTAATATTTACAAATTGAAAATACTTTTGTTGTTAGAAAGAAAGGAAATATTATTTTCACTATCTTAGAATACACGATAATGGCTGAAAAAATTATCTCAAAATATGAAAAAAAAAAAAAAAATTGTATCGCACGAATATATTTTTAAAATTAAGATGTTTTGCCTCTATTAATTATTTGGCTATTTTAAATACGACGTAATTTATTCCATTTTTGACTTTTAACGCTTAATGATGAATTTATTATTTAAAATTTATCTTTCTCTTTTAAAACTCACGTGGAAATGCATTTTTTATGATATTATTTTAAATATTTTCGTGCTTTTTACATGCAATCATTTAATTAACTAATTAAACTTAAAACTTTCCCCTCCCCCTTTTTTTACTCTGTTTATAATAGCCACGTGTAGATATTTTTTTAATTTGAAGACAATATTATTCTTTGGGCTGTTTTTAAAAATGACAACAATTTAAAATAATTATCTTTTTTAAGGTATTTAACAAAAATATCTCTCGAAATGCTGAAAATTTGAATGTAAATGGAAATAAATACTAAAAAAATATATCAAATGAAAGAAAAGAAAATGTGGTCTGCAACATATAACTTCTAATGTATAAAATGACCTAAAAATTCTAAAATTCCTCTGCATATTTTTTTTTTTTTTTTGGTTTTATGCAACCTTTTTAAGCTTCTGTGACAGCATTAATTATTATTATTATTATTATTATTTTAGAAAAAAAATCATTGACGGTGAGAAAAAAAAAAAAAAAAAAAAAAAGGCTTATGGTTAAAAACTTGGAGTAAAGAATATATATTCTTCCTATATCTATGGTTAGACGATTAGAAAATTGCAATAGGGAAATTTGTAAAACTGTAATTTCATAAGTAAATGTTATCATCCGCAAAATGACGTTAGCGTTACATATAGATACGTTTGTCCTTTATAATATAGATAAATAGAGCAGAAAACGAATACTTTAGTAACAGCTACATTAGTAATTAAAGTGAAAGAAGATAACATGATTAAATAAAATCGCTCAATAAATGTACAATAGCAGATACTTTTTACTGCTTAAAAAGAAAAGATAAAGTAGCTTGACATGACCAGAAAAATTTGTGCAATCCTCTAGTTTCTAGTGTATCTTGACATTACATTTCATCTAAACAAGAAATAGAAAAAATCTAGATATACATAAAAAGTAACTTTTTATACGTGCACTAAGACTTCAATATTGCATTAATAATACTTAGCATTTATACGATAATAATTTAGGTAGAATATTAAGAAATATAAAAATAGTAATGTAGGAAGAACGAAAATGTAAATTTTAGGAAAATATTCCAAGAACAGAAATAGAGAGTCTATTGATCTCATAATAATGTACAACATTTTATGAGGGAGAAATTAGGATTAAAAAAACTCCACCGTTTTTCTTTCTAAGAATGCGGAACATTTGCAGTGAATTTGAAATAAATGTAAACTGCAACATGCTATCCCTTTTGTTCGCAAAAAAAACCCTGATTAAGAAGACACTTCCTCCCCAAAACACCCTCTCACTAAAGTGGACACAGAATATTTGTCTGTGTAACTAACCTTGAACAAAATGATTCTAACCCCCCACAACGACCCCATTCGTCCCTTCAGCTGCAATTGGAGAATTTGCCTGTAGTAGCCTCAGAGGAAAGATAAGAAAATCCAGATGTCCAGGTCCAGATGTAGGAAGTTTTGAGACGCCGTTTCTTCTTCCTCTGTTACTAAACTACTTTTGAGTGAGATGTCAGATGTGGATCCAGCAGTGCTTTAGAGTCAAAGAAGTTTCCATTTCCATTTATTTAACGGAACCAAGGTAAGCAAAGCATGATTATTTTCCATTTTTTCACATATTTCCCAGTCATTTATTTTTCGTTTACCCATTCAGACAGTGTTTAATTCGGACGCTTTTCTCCGGGGGTCGGGAGAGGAGTGGCATTATATTGTTCGGTAGGGAAAATCACACAGTTTGATCATTGAAAACTCAAATATAAAATTCCGATCCCTTATGAATATGTAGCAGGTCGGTTGGGGGTACATAACAATAATAACAGTAATGGCGAAAATCACAAATTTGTTACAAATAACAATGCAATTTTTATCGATTTATTATATGGTTGAGAAAAGGTAATTAAAATGGGAAAAAAAAATACTAAAAATAAAAAAATAAATTAATTTTTTTATTAATGTGCATAATTTTTGATATTTAATTTAATTTATTTATACATTTATTTTTATTTTATATTTAATAATATATTATTATTTCATTATTTATTTATTATAAAAATTTATTATTACTATTATATTATATATTATATATATTATAATATATAAATATATTATGTAGATATGAATGTATAAACATAATAAAATACTAATATATAAGTTAATGCACAATTTAATAATAATTATAATTATATAATATGTAAATTATCATACATAATTAAAATTATATATAATTTATATTAAAAAATAAATATAAATAATAGTAATAATAGCATTAATTTAATATAATATAATCATGCATATATATTATACAATATTGTATGTAACAATATATTTACAATACTATACAATATGCATTTATATGCATCTATATATTGTGTATAGTTAAAAAACAATAGTAATAATAATTTATTATATAATAAAAATATGTAAAATATAAATATATAATTATAATAATAATTATTATTTATTTATATTTATTTCGTTTATATTTTATTTTATTTATTTATACATTTATTTTTATTGAGTTACTGTGAGTTAATAAAATAGTATCATTTTTAAAATCAATTCTAGTCAATGAAACTGACTTTTAATGTTTATTTTTCTTTATTTATACAATTATTTTTTATTAATTTACTATCAGTTAATAAAATATTATCAGTTTTAAAATTCAATTCTTGATAATGAAATTATTTTTTAATTTTTAATTTAATTTATTTTAGATTAAATTTCATTTACCATCAGCCAATGAAATATATTATCATTTTTTAAATTCTTCTTATTGAAACTAAGTTTAATATTTTATATTACCTATGGGTTATGTTTTAGTAATTAAAATGAAATATATATTTGAATGCAATTGTAACATCAATAATAACATTTTTGTTTTTGACATTCCCATTATTTATTCAATTAAAATATCTGAAAATACTTATGCTACTGATCAGATCATAAAAAAACTGTATGTTGCCACTTAAATTTTTAGCACTTATTTATCGAAAAGTTCAACATTTATCAACTCATTGTCACTTTTTTACGCTCATTTTTTTTCCTTGTCATTTTTTTCCCGGTCACGTTTTTTCAGTTCTTGGTTTTTTGTGACTTTTCCCCAGTCACCTTTTCTTTTGTTTACCAATTAAAATATGCTTCATTTCAAAATATGCAACTATATAATGCATTTCAAAACTGAATTTCAGCTGTTCCCATCTACAATCAGAAATTATCTGAATTTTTTAGCAGCCTTTTGTATATGATATAGAGATTTGTATCTATTAACAACATGCATTCAAAAATTTAGTTCATTTAAGAGATACACGTATTTCAGTTGAAAATACCATTTCAGAAACTTCCTCTAATAAGGAGAATGGTATATGAGTACCTTACTTTTGTGCAGCCCTGTATATGAGGCATAAAGCTTATGTATAGGGAGTGGTAGGTAAAAAACCTAATTAAATTTAAAAGCGCATCCGCATGCCGAATTTTAAAACGTTCTCTCTAGCAATTATTACGAAAAAACAGTAACCGATTTCTTTTGCGTGTCATTGTAAATTAATAAAAAGTGCTATGATGCTCTCTTTTAACATTATCGTTGTGAAATGCAACAATTTATGTCAGTTTCAATACATTTGAAATATCGCCATGTCATTAAAAGATTCTCCAAACGATTTTCCCCCAATACCATAATATTATCGAATTTTTTCAGTGTCCCTATAAGTGAACCATTAATTTTACATATCTCATATGCAATACCAAAAATGCTTTGGCGACCTTAAATAAGTTTTATGAATCGCATGAAAATCCGAGTATGTTTACGTGAGTAAGAGTGTGGAAAAACGGATAGACAAGTCGAATTCATAGACATTTTTCAACTTTATTGAAAATGGCTACTTTTTTTTTTAAATATTCAAAATTAAACTAGAAATTCGAAAAACAACCTACTAATAGGATTAACATTATATGGAGCGGGTGTCTTCAATACCAGTGAGTTTTATTATTATTATTTTTTTTTAGTATATGAAAAAGGGGGGAGGGTCCATATATATATTGTTTATAACTTTATTATTTAATCATATTTGATAGTAATTTTTATTTCTTTTCTTTTCATATATGCCATGACAGAATTGCTGGAATTGCTGCTTCAAAATTGCTGGAAATCTTTTAAGATTCCTTTCAACTCGTCGATTTTAAATTTAAGGTAAGTACACTATACAACAATATAGAACTGTATTTCATATCTAAATTACCAGATATATTAAAAATTTAAAATCATCTCTCTCTCAATATTATTTTATTTATGAATGCCTTTTCTGTCGCCTTTTTATTCTGTTAGTTCAACCCTTATCAAAGCATAATAACACAAAGATGTTTACAAAAGTTGTTTTTAATTATTTTCGCGAGGTTGATAAATTTTTCCACATATATATATATAATATATATATAGTGCATTTTTAAAAAATTTATTATCATTATTATTATCCCCCTAAATCTCTCACTGTCTCAGTAATTTTATTGCTTTAATTCGCTAACATTTAGTATTTTAAATCATCTATCTAAAATAACGTCTATCTGAAAATATTGATCATGTAATATTTACAATATTTAATTTAAATAGAAAATAATTCTCTCAAATTTTTGATTAATAATATTTAATATCCCAATTGTTAAATTTAATTGAAAATAACATTGTTTCATTAGTATGTTTTCAATAAATTCTGGTTTTAAATAGTCATACAAAATTATTTTAATTACTGTTTGTGGGGTGTCCATTATTATAACAGAAAATTTTCATTAATAGGTTAGGAAGACATTACTGAGCTTTTGAGTTTTTATAAATTTTCTGTTATTAAAAAATAAATTTTTATTCATATTGGGAAATGAAACTACAAGAATGCTTAAATATTTTGATAATTAATATAATATTTAAAAAACTGGAATATAATAATTATAACTATTGACAAGGATGCTGCTGGATTTGAAAAATCCTGGGACAATAATTATAACTATTAATTAAAAGTATTTTAAAAAGAAAATCCATATCTTAAATTTAGGTGAAAATTTCTGACAAGGTTCTCCTTATTTGTGAACTATTTCTGCTACGCATTAATGTAATAGGTGATTAATATACATATTAAAATACATAGTAAGACAAGTGGAAATTTAACCTGCTCTATAATGGAATCATGCCTATAAGAAATTATTATAGCACTAATGGAATGATTACCATACATTTACACCTGTAGTAATGTACTTTTTTTTATTTCATTTCTAAAGATTTTTTTTTGTTACATATTGTACCTTTACAATTTTGATTATAAAACCTAAGCAGCTAGTCTTAGCATAATTTTTGTTTATTAAAATATTTAATCGATTTTTTTAAAATGTGAATAATTATCAATATCTATTTTTTTTTATAAAAAAGCTTTTCTTCACTTTGAAACAGGGCCGTAGCTCTTTTTTTTAGTAAGGGGGGCTCTACTTCCCTTACAACCCCCCCCCCCAAAAAAAAGGCCTCCCCTGGAAAAGATTACAACGTCACTAAATGAATTTCTGTTCCGGAAATCTAAATGAAATTCTGTTCAAAAATCTAATTCAGTTTTGAATCCCTTTCACAATTTTGCAGGAATACTAAATTAAACCAAAGTTAAAAAAAAAAAAAAAAAAAAAAAAAAAAAAAAAAAAAAAAAAAAACTTTTTTTTTTTTTTTCAAATTTTTTTTTTAAACCAAACCTTTTTTTCTGTTTAAACCGGGTTTTTTAAAACATCCTTTATTATTACATATGCAAACATATTTGTCGATAAAAATAGACATTGTTGAATTATAAGTAGTGTAACTTTATTTTAAAGTAATTTAAATTAAATAATTACAGTGAATTGATGTAGAAAATTGAAAAAAAAAATCATATTTTATTTTAAACAGTGTTACCAAACTGTCTTATGTTCAACGAATAAACTACTGTACACAGTGAAACATTGATACTCTGAAGATCTTTATAAACATTTGTATGTAGTTTGATGAAAATAATATTCTTTTCTATAGTTATTCAAATAATAAATTTCAAATACTACTTAAGATTTTGTTTTTTGTATGACAATTTGAAGTCAATATGTTTGGTCATTAGATTTAGCAGATAACAGGGAAAAAATGTTATCGTATTAAAATGCTATAACCTAGTACCCAATCTTTGAATACTCTTTTATTCGACATCATATTTTGATTTTAATTTTTCAAGATAATCTCCCCAATCAAGAAAAATGTCTTTTACAGCTTGAGTAAAATCTTTAAGATCACCATGATATTAATTGCATTAAATAATCTGCATTTTTTTTTTAAATAAAAATATTTTATGCTAAATATTGAATAATTTTAACTTATTTTTTCTTTGATCAATTCACATGTTTAAAACTTTTTTTGGAGCAAAAGATATGTTCACCAACACATACTGATTTTAATCTTATACATAAAAAAATGACCTAAACCCACTATATCTAATGCTTAATGCTGAAAATGTTAAAAGTAGAAATTACTTCTATCCAATAATTTGAAACATGTAAATTATTAATAAAAAAAGAGAAAATGTCATTAGATTTCGTCTAATTTTTTTTTTTTTTTTTTTCTGTGAAAAAGAACTAGTTTGTTTAAAACGCAATTTAAACTTTGATTAAAACAATGATTTAACATGCGCAAACCTTATTGTAACTAAAATAAACGTTTCAACACTCTCGCATCCTATTTGCGCATTTGAAGCTAACATTATGTTTATTTTTTCGCTAATTATGCAACTGAATTCTTCATTCTGCATCACTTTCTTTTCTTAGCAAAAACGAAGCCATTACGAATAGTTTAAAAAGAAATATAGTACCTGCGATGTGAATATGTGCTAATCTGTCTACGTCAGAGACAAAGGCAAAGAGAAAATATGAGTCCCTCCCCCCTACATTTTTCTTGAACTCTCCCCCTCCTTTCAATAATTTACTTCTAGCTACAGCCCTGCTTTCAAAACAAAACGTTATAAATTCTGAAAATGCTTTTAACTTTTCCAGTCGTTTAAAGTTAAAAAATTCTTGGTAAATTGCATGTACAACACTAATTTTTCAGTGAAAATCGAAAGCTCTAATTATCATTCTGAAAAAAAAAAAAAAAAAAGCTTTTTTTTGTGTATATGTTTTATTGTATTTTTATGTAAATCACGAACTACTATATATGTTAATTAAATAAAAATAGATAAATATTGTTTTTGCTTCATAATATTTAGAATTGTAATCTGTTTGAAGTTGTCTCTCCAATCATTTGGACAGCTAAATTTCATAGATAAGAATGGATAAATTGCATTAATTACATTAAAATTGGCTATATCAAATTTTAGACTAATAAAAAATAGTTTTTTCTGAAAGATGGCATAAATAAATTTGGAATTTCTTTGAATATTTATTGAAAAAAAAATTAAAGTTTTGGACATGAAAAGCACCTGCATTTTTGGTTTCACCCTTAATAGATTTTAATGCGCTTTCACAATCAGATATTCACATTTATTTCAAATGTTTATGACAAGAGAAAAAGGGTAATCCGTTTAAAAATTTACGGCCCACACCTGTAAATGCTTCTTGTTGCTAGGGAGTAAAAAAAAATATATATATATATATATATATTTATATCTTTTAA
This sequence comes from Maratus speculifer, assembly GCA_964019185.1. Classification (NCBI taxonomy): domain Eukaryota; kingdom Metazoa; phylum Arthropoda; class Arachnida; order Araneae; family Salticidae; genus Maratus; species Maratus speculifer. The sequence continues at coordinate 301,952,900 of OZ025294.1, read as the reverse complement.
TAAATAAAATAAGATTTTTTTTTAATCTGAATTTTATTATTTTTCCGATGCATTAAATTAATGAATTTTAGATTTCCAAAACAATTAAATCTGTAATTGTTTGCTTAGTCTGTTAATAATTGCTGAAATGATAAAAACTGAAAATCTATAATTGTATTAATTAGTAGCATGCATATTTTATGGTAGAATGTAAATTAATATTTTCGTTAAATTATGAAAAACTATAAAAAATTCTATTGATATATTTATAAGCATTAAAATTATTAATAGCTACATTTAATATGGAGTTGTTAAAATATTGCAGTATATTTGTTCCCTAAAAGGGCATTAGTTCATGAGAAAATGTGAAATAAAATTTTATTCAAGAGTGATTTTTGCCCTCGCCCTCCCCGCCCTAAATCCATTCTTTCAAAAATTAATTTATAAGCGGAAGTTTCCATTGGATTTTATTAATATAAAGTGCCTTCTAGAATATAAATAAATCTTGATACTTTTAGCTTGATTTCTTTTAAAATTTACTTACTGCAACCAATTACTCATATGCATATGTAATCCAAATCTTGTCATTATGATAATGTCTGAAATATCGTATCAGTTTTAACCTACTTTGGACAGTAACTTGATATACCGGTACCTTCAGTAAGTTATTTTGTTATTTTTTATTAGTGATGCCTGGAGCACATTCACCGCTTGTTCCATCCTAGTTTCGACACTGGTATTAAAAAATGTTTATTGTTTAGTAACTATATAAGGAGAGTAAAAAAATGTCTATGCATTTTTTTTATGTTCATAAATACGGTGCTTAATTTTTTATAATCCCAAGATATTAAGCTTAGAAATAATCTTTTTTTTTTTTTTTTTTTTTTTTTTCATAAGTCAAAGTGCCTGTAAAAGCTTTCCAAATTATGATAGTTGTTAATAATGATGTTAGTTTTTAATACTTTTCTTCAGTTTTTTTAAACATTTAGAAAACTTACAATTTTAATCACTGGCCTAAAAAGAATTTAAAAAAATTAAAATCATGATTTGATTCCAAATTAAAATTGTTTGATTTTTAACACGTCACAAAAAATATTGTTTTTACTCCGCACAAAAATTTAAATGTATAAAAGAAATGACAAATAGTTTAATGCAAAAAGTCCAACGGTAATGTCCTTTTACTTTGTAACAATAGAAAAATTCCCGTGACGTTTAGGTTCAGAAAGAAAAATCTCTCTTTAACAGCATTATCATTTCGAGCTTTATTACATAATTTAGAAACACTTTATTCTACCGAGTTACACACATGGAGAAAAATAAAAGCGTTATTGGAACTTCAACGCTATGTTGCTTAATACACATTAGAAATTTTGTAATTTAAAAATTATATATATATAAAAAAAGCTATATACTGCACAATACAAAAATATGTATCCCCCCCCCCCTTCTTTTTTTTTCAATAAAAATATTGTATGGGAGGAGATGACAAATAAATTCTCCTTTTTCATTAAGAAAATGTATCTGAAATTTTCAGCTTATGGTCAAACACACACTAAACACTCAAACCTCCGTCAATCACTTATCAAAATTTGTTATTGGTTATTATATATTTTGCTTAACTTCTATTATTCTGCACAAATCTCTTCCAAATTTATATAAAATATCAAGTGGCTGAAAATAGAAGAAAAAATTTAAAAGAAAAAAAAAAAAAAAAAAAAAAAAAAAAAAAAAAAAAAGAAGAAAGAAAGAAAAAGGAAAAAGCCTTATATTGTAAAATATATGATAGCAAACCAATTTAAAGGTGTTCTGAACTGCTCCGTTCAACAAGTGCAAAATGTTTTAAAACATTTACAAATTCTTTTTTTAACAGAAAGATATAAAACTGGAAGGCCTGACTAGGAAAGCAATTTTGAATCAAACTTAGTTTTCAGTTTTATGATCATTAAATTATCTATGAAGTTATAAGCAATCTCGATCACGTGATCAATCGTTTTTTTCCTGCTTTTCGATCGGTTTATCTGCTTCCGTAGGCAAAATGGGTAAAAAGCGTCAACTTTGACGGTTTAAACTGAAATATCGCGTTTATATATATATATATAATTGAAAAATGAGTGCAATTTGATAGTTTCTCAACAATACCTGCTAGTTTCATTACAGTTAGGAAAAAACTTTCCTAAGAAAAATAAATTAAAACTTGCCACAAAGTTGCCCTTTTTGATTTTAGAACAGCCTTAAATCTATTATCATTACTTCTAGGAAAAGAAGGGCCAAAAATTTATGTACGATGTATTTTTGAAGGATTTTTGAATGAAACAAAATTAAAAATCGGCCCAAAAAGCGAAAAAAATAGGATTTTAGGAAGAAAAAAAATTCAAAACCTCGTCAATTCTCAAAATATCAAATCCAATCAATTTTATTATAAAACTTCTTAATATTATTTACAGTTTTTATATCGATAAAAGAAAACATAGGAATGGTAGGGTTTGAAAAGAAAAAAAAAAAAATCACAAATTTGTCAATTCACAATATGTCAGCCCCACTAGTGCCTGATTGGTTATGCCCTCGAAGCTAGTAAACGGGAGATGCTGAGTTCGAACACAATCGCGTCTGTCGGCTTAACCGTTCGAAGTTTTCCGGCCCCACCAGTGGCCGAGAGGTTCGGACCTCTCAACTGGTAGACGGCAGGTGCTGGGGTTCAAACCCAATCGCGGCTGTCGGCCTAACCGTTCGGAGTTTTCGTGGTTTTCTTCGAACCTTGCGTAAATACGGATTAGGTTCCCTTAGAAAGACCCCCACGAAGGGCACTCCCCCCTTGGTCCTATATCCCTAGCGTAGATAATCGGACGTCAAAAATCAACCAACCAACCAACCAATCGAAGTTTTCCGTGGTTTTCTTTGAATCTTGCGTAAATATTGCTATATCCCTTTTGCAGATAATTGGCCGTCATAATTAACAAACGCACAATATATCTAATGCGCTTAAATTTATTGTATATCTGTTTAGCTGATATTGTTAACTATAATTTTTATCCGGAGAACCAACTCTTATTAAAAAAAAAGGGAAAAAAATAGAGTTTGAAGAAAAATACATACATATATATTAATTATTTTGATATAAGCAGGTCTTGCAGAAAAATGAAATGAAAAACTCGTCAAAAGCTGAGCAGGCAGATTTTTTTTCTTTTCTTTTTTGATAGACAAGGGTAAAATCCTAAACAATCGAGCCACTCAAAATAACATTATTTGAGATATTATTCTCTGTAATTCACATACATCATTACACGTATTTAGATTTATATTTTTACTAAACTCACTGTCTTCAATTTCTTTTCTTTTTTTTTCTTTAATTTAATGAAGCTATACATTATTTGTTAGTTTTTTTTTTTTTTTTTTCAGATAATTTTAAGTTTTAAAAACAAAATAACTTTGTAAAAAAATAACAATTATAGTATAGTTTAATTTTATTTTAGTGTATACTAAAATGTCGAAATATTATGAGTTTAGCTCTAATACATGGAAAAAGATACATAATTTTTTTCTTATACCCAAATTTCATGCCTGTTACTTCTGTATTTTTATGTTTGCTTGTTTCAGCTATATTGATCCAGGGTTCGTTGATTTAAATCAGCTTAATTTTAATCATGATTTAAATCGTGATTTAAATCAATTGATTTTTTTAAAAAAATCATTGATTTAAATCAGTTTTTCTTTACAATTATTTTTCAATAAATTTAAGATGTAAACAAACATATTTATGTACTTTTTAATGTAATTTAATTTTATATAATACAGATAAACAAACAGCTTTTAGAAAAATAAAGCTTAATTTTGTCAATAACCCCTTCGCGACGGGAGCTTTTTACGAAATTTTTAATGCTTTGTCACCGGTATTTGAAAACAGAAATTTGTGTCTTCTTAAATCGAGAAAATACTCCGATTTAATAAGGCAAATTTTACCGTAAAATTTTACTGGTGGGGATCAACAAGGTTTCTTAAGCCTTTTTGCGGCACGTATACGTGTCGCTCGTCCCCAAGGGGATAAGTACAATACAATGTAAAGTTTAGAAAAAAATGCTTTCAAAATAATCTTGCAACAGTGAGGAAATCTAAGGAGAAATATATTTAATATTCGAATATTTAGTTACTGGTAATTAGAAAAATTTCTGCAAGTTGAGATAAAATAAAACTGTATGACTTTTTGTGTTTCACTTTGTTGATGTCTATTGATTAAAGTTTGACCAAAATCTGAACCATTCAATGAATTTTTGCTTTAATCTAACATAGATCTCAGCCTTTTTAGAATGGTGGAAGGTACGGTATTTGTTTCAGTTATTGAAAAGTCTGATATTCAAAAACTTATAGAATTCATGATCAACTAACTTTTTACTGCAATAGCTTCATCTACTTCAGTGGAACAAATGTTTACTGCCTTTTGTTTGGCGCAATTGAAAAGTAGAAATAGATTCATAAAGTTGTTTAACTCGTTTTTCTGCACCAGCACTTTAACAAAACAAACAACAAAAGTTAATAACTTAATTTACAATTAACTTTCGAATTTATTTACAATTTTCATATGCTGCAGTTGTTTTCATTTTAACTAAAATACTGAAGGTTGAATTGATTTTTGATTAATTATTTTCCATGCCTTTTGTGTAATAAAAATTTTTCCTTAGCCTAAAATTTTACCTCTGAATCATTTATGTAAATTGTGTAATATTAATAATATATATTGAAAATACTTATGTAACTTATGTATACTTTATATAAGGAAGCAGGACGTTTCGGTCCCGCCATTTCGGTCCCGCCGTTTCGGTCCCGAGACATTTCGGTCCCGAGACGTTTCGGTCCCGAGACATTTCGGTCCCGAGACGTTTCGGTCCCGAGACATTTCGGTCCCTGGCCATTTCGGTCCCGAGATATTTCGGTCCATGGCCATTTCGGTCCCGAGACGTTTCGGTCCCGAGACATTTCGGTCCCTGGCCATTTCGGTCCCTAGACGTTTCGGTCCCGAGACATTTCGGTCCATGGCCATTTCGGTCCCGAGACATTTCGGTCCCTGGACTTTTCGGTCCCTTCTCCAGCACGCTGAAATTTTGTGCACGGGAAATATCTGACATAATTTTATAGGGAACATTTTAGAGTGTTGAATTCAGGAGCGGGTCATTCCCCCCGGAGCTATCAATGCCCCCCCCCCGGAAATTTTGAGATTTTGTGTTTTCAGTGGTAAAAAAGTGTAATCCCCCCAGGACTCTATTGAATCCCCCCGGAGCCACAGAAGTCCCTCCCAGAGAAAAGTGTCTGAATTCAACACTGGTTTTTTAACTGAAAGCCACATAAAGTTTTAGTGTAATGCGATTAATTAGATGTAACAAGTACTCAAAAACCGCTTTCACGTATAACTCGGATCCAAACTCAAACATATTGCAGCGGATCCAAACGCCATGCAAATTTTATATGACAGAAGTAATTGTTTTCAGGAGTGAGGGGAGGATTGTTCTGTGGATTTATATAGAAGTTCCTCAATCATGAAGATCTGGCAATTTAAAAACACGTATAAGTCGAATTTAATTTGCTTAAGCAAATGTCCATGGCCTACACATTTTCAGTTGCATATACTTTGTACAATATGTGTTTAATAATGAAAAAAAAAAAAATCTGCAAATAGCTTTAGAAATCTTTATTTCAACCTATTATTTAACGGCACATCATTTTTAGACTATGGCATTTTACAATTTTTTTAAAGGGGTTTTTAACATGGAATTGTGATAAAGCCACATTATTTTTTAAGTTCTGCATCGGGATTGACTAAAACATTTTATTTTTAAATAATTATTTTATTTCGCTATTAAAAAAACTATTTAAAAGTTTGCGTTAATCTTTTTACGTATAACAATTAATTATTGCTACGAAATAACCTTTTACGTGTAACAACTTTTTACATATAACAATGCAGGAATTACAAATCCTTTTTAATACATTAAACACTTTTTATGCTTATTACATTCAAAAACTACGAGCGAAATAAACACAAGTCAAATCTGGGAGGTCCTTCCGCATTTGAACTCCAGAGTAAAAAGGACATTGTATTATAGAATGAGGGATTTCATCTGACAAGTGTATAAAGATCAAGATAAGTAGAATAAAGCCAGGAAGATAAAGCTAACTACCTAGCTTTTCTAGCTATCTTGTATAAAGATGATTATTTGTTCAGATGGGCGTTGACAATTGATTGACATGCAGAATTTTTGCTTAAAAGAGGTTAATAGTAGTACTTAGCTGGTACTTACATGCATATATTTCAAATTTTACAGGAACACCAACATAAAAAATTATAAGTGTTTAAAAATTCCCGGCACTCGGTTTTGATTTGTTTCTTACTTAATGTTATACATTATTTTATTAAATTATTAACACAATCTTAGAAAATTTTAAAGCATTAATAATTATGCTGTTAAATTTAAAAAAATTAAATTAAATTATTTTTATCAAACATATTTATTAATAAGAATTCAAAATTATTTTAACTATTAATTGTTTAAGTGACTTATTTATCAATTACTTGTTTAAAATCTAGTTTATAGCTCTTATTATAGCAAAAATGAAAAAACATATTTTTTAAATTTCAGCTACTATAATGTTATCAAGTTCATTAGGATATATAAAAATTATAAGGATTCTCAAAATAAATATGTTATTTATTCATTTATTGGTTAGTTTATGATATTTTTCTTACTCTTTAAAAATAATTAATTAATATATGATTGCTTTTTGCGAACTGTAAACTATAACTTTGTTTCAGAAAATTTAAATCTCTCATCTGGATAATAATGTTACCTAACACTGTTAAGAAATATTTTTACGCATTGTTACAGTGTTGCATTATTATGTTTAATTAATTATTACGTTACGTTACTGATTTTTCAAAATAATAATAATAATAATAATAATTTCCCTTTTTGAAATAAATAATAATTTTTTAATAAAAACTTATGGAGATGAATAATTGCTATAAATTAAATCTCAAAACAGTTAGTGATTTTAAAATTAAAATCAAATTAATATTTTATTAAATATATGTATTTTTAATTTAATGAATCTTTATTTAATTAAATTGATAAAATTATTAATACGCATTTCGAATTTTACTTTAAATAAACTCAATAAATAATCTGTTTTATATTCAATTTATCATTATGTTTTGTAGTAGTTATAAACTGAAACTTATTGTTTACCTGTTTATTTATTTTATATTTAAAGTTACTGAAATTTAAAACTATTAATTCAATCAATAATAAAATTAAAATAAGAATTGTCAATTTTTTTTCTGTGAAAGTGGGAGCGAAAAGGTAATGCAAATAAATAAATAAATAAATAAATAAATAAACGATAAATTAAAAAAGCTTAGTTTTGTCAGTTAAAATTTGAAAATAAAATTATTTAAAATAATAATTACATTATTATATAAAATTGAAAAATAATCATTTTATTACAAAGAAATAAGCCCACTTTCAATAAAATTAATTCACAAAAATTGTCTTCATAAAGTGAGAAAACTGTGAAAAAAAAAAAAAAAATGCAACCAATAATTATTACATAGAAAAGGTCGTTGGAGCATTTTTATTTTTTAAACAAAAAAATTTCGTAGCACGCTAGTTAGGAAATCACTAATTTAAAGATTCTAAGAAAGTGTGCTAAAACAACCAATCAAATATGTATTTTAGTTTTTTGTATAGATAAAATACCTAATACAAAGAATATATGATAAAACTTAAAATATTCATTATGTTAAATAATAATAATAAAGACAGTGTAAAATTATATAACATTATTTAATCAAATTTTCAACTTGCTGTGATTTTATTATCACGAGTTACAATAGATTAAACTTATTGGACTATTATATTCAGCTTTGTATAAAATTTGAGGGAAGGGGGGGGGACAGGAGTATAAAAATATTAAAAAAAGCCCGAACAATGTTGAGCTTACAGCGTTTAGTGGGCCTTCATCAATCAGAAACCAAGTTATAAGGTGGCCGGTAAAGAAATAGCAAGAGACCGAAATGGCAGGGACCGAAATGGCAAGGGACCGAAATATCTCGGGACCGAAATAACCAAGGACCGAAATGGCCAGGGACCAAAATGGCCAGGGACCGAAATGTCTCGGGACCGAAATGGCCAGGGACCGAAATGCCTCGGGACCGAAATGGTCAGGGACCGAAATGTCTCGGGACCGAAATGGCCATGGACCGAAATGTCTCGGGACCGAAACGTCTCGGGACCGAAATGGCCAGGGACCGAAATGTCTCGGGACCGAAACGTCTCGGGACCGAAACGTCTCGGGACCGAAATGTCTCGGGACCGAAATGGCGGGACCGAAACGGCGGGACCGAAATGTCGTGTACCCTTTATATAACGTGCATGTATGTAAATGCATAATTTATATTCTATAAATTAAAAGAAGAGTCATTTAAAAACAATAATATTGTGTGAGATTTAAAAAAAAAAAAAAAAAAAATCTGATTTAAATAAAAAAAAATCCGATTTAAATCAAAAAAATCGATTTTTTTTATTTTTATAAAAAATAAAAAAAAATCACGATTCCTGTATTGATCACATGTTTCCTTTCATATTAACTTCAGCATTATTAAAAAATACTGCCACTACGAGAGATGTTCATCAACAATTATGCTTGCCCTACAGACTCTAAAACTATGCATATTTGCCCTGATTTAAAAACATTACCCGATTATGGAAGATTAAGTAATATTTTCTCAATTAGTGGCGATCTTCTGTAATTAGTCTGCTTTCATTTTTTTTTTTGAAAGTGACTTTTCAGTTACGAAAGTTACATCGATTATTGTCCCAACAGATGACTGTTGTTTTCAGGACTAGTGAAAAAATATCAGTTAAACATTGGAAAAACAATTTGTTTAAAATTGTTAAGGAAAAAATATCGGTGTCTCGTGGGCTTTATTTTATAACACTTAAATACCGCGCTATTTTCATAATTTAAATGTATTTTGCATATTTAATAGTTAAATGATTTTAAAGGTTTCTTTCTTTTTCAATACTTATATCTAAAAGACATTTTAATTAGAATATCATATTATGAATGCTGTAAAAAATGTTTTAAATGAGATACAATTTTCGGCATAAAATGCTTCGCATGTAATAGCTAAAATATTTTAAAGTTTTGTTTCTTATTTAAAATTCATGTTTAAACACATTTATCAATTGAAAAGTGTTTCTAAAGATTATTATTTGATCTTTTTAAAAAGGTAACAGTGGGTAAAAAATCTCCATTACAATATGAGTTAAATTCTATTCCAAAAATGAATAATTTTAGTAATAAAGATATTAAAAAAGAAGTGTATGCAAGACCAGCCCAAAAATGAGCTGAACAGGTTGATTTATAGACATTTGATGTCATCAACGATACACTGGAATTTTTTAAATGGACATTAACATAAATTGAAAGCAACAATGTATCTACCTTAACTCTGGCAAAGCTTTCAATTGTAAAAAACTACGACGATTTATTACGGCTATTTTTTTTATTTTTCATTACCACATTTATACATTCTAAAAGGGACTTTTACTTTTCAATCCATATTTTTTGCTTCTAAAAATTACCTTTAATGTTTAAAAGTTAGAACTCTATTTTCAAGAATCAGCGAGATAGATAATATTCAGTACGGAACCAAAATTTCTAATACAAATGACAATAGAGATACTTTTAAAAAAATCGTGAGACAGGAAGGGTACAATTTTAGGATAATGGGAATAAAGAAGCAATTTTGTAAAACATAGACCAAGCAGATTGCAGCAGTCCTTTGAAACTGAAGAATCTCTGACTTGAAACAAGAAATATCAGTACCACTGTTTCTTTTAATTAATGCAAAATATTAATAGAGTAAGGCATCCATTTTTTCACCAATGGTGCTATTTCTTGCAAAATAGATTCTCATAACACTTTCCGAAATGTTGGATTAAATTCTGCTCAATTAATTTTAATTCCCAAATGCCACACCACCACCCATTGTTTTGAAAATAACTTTTGCCTTTTAAAGTATAACCGAAGAAAAGTTTTTACTTATTTTCAAATGAATTTGTTTTTAAGTCCTGCTGTTATTATTTTTTTTTTCAAAAAATTAGCAAAACAAGTACTTTGAGTCGGAAAGGATTAACAGATTGCACAATCTTATTTAACCATATAATGAATTTAACGAGAGTATTATTAATTTCCGAGTAAATTTATTCAAATTTGGTTTCGCTCGGTGGAAATTAATAAATAATAATAATAATTTAAAAAAAATCAAAAATTAGTGTGTTTTAAAAAATGTGTAAAATATTACATAATGCTTTAGAAAATGGCAGTACATATAAATTGAATATACGCTTTCTGAGATTAGGATCAAATTTTTATAGTTATATTAGGAAATGAATATTAGTTTAAGATTTATAGTGTGTTAATATTTGTATTTTCAGTAGCAATTAAAAAAATAATAATTACGATTATTATTATTTTTAGATGCTGTAATCAAGAAAGTGTAGAAAATATCTCAAGTCGGAAGAGAAGTACATGAAATGGCACATTGATCATCAAAGTGAACAGAGTGTGTAGCTGAAAAAAAAATAATATTAGTTAATATTTAAATTATATTCAAAATTATTTGTGTATTTCTCTTAAAAATAAAAATAATGTTTATATTTCTATTATGTTTCTATTAATTTTTAGATTTCTATATATATTTTTTAGTGTTTATATATTATTGCATGTAACACGAATGAGTGTATGTAAAAAAAAATAATACTTTTCATGCTAGTCTGATGATAAGATGTCAATGGAAATTTTGTCTTGGATGATTACTTTTTCAGAAGATAACTTTTCACAAAAATCTGATGGCAAAAACCCTTAGTCTAATGCTACGTTAATTAAGGGAATTATTGAAATATATTGAAATTTATTTATAAAATATCTTCACAGTTTTAGTGTCCCATGTGAAAATATCAATATGAAAACATGGGTGGTTTCGAAAATATTTTATTACAATCTTCAGTTCTTCGAAAATATATTTGACGTTTTATACGATTTATATAGCGGTTTATAAGACAATCTGCAAACTGAATTCTTCACAAATGTAATGATAAAAATAAATAAATTAAAAGTTACATAACAGCTGAAACAGTTAAATGACAGTTGCATATATCTACCAAGTATGTGATTAACAATGTCTATTTGGGTATCTAATGTTATAACCTTAGTATTGCGATAATTTCTAATTAACAAAATTATGATTATAATTCTTTCATGTATAAGAAAAATTTTCACATAAAATAGGATCTTGTGAAAAAAAAAAAAGTAATAAACAGACCACAATTGGCAAAATAATTAATTAAGTGCTATTTCTTATGTTGATAAATATTCAAGCAAAAATATTTCAATGATACCAGTTAATGTACATAGTAAAGTTGGAATTTCGTGATAAATGTCGCACTCAAAATTAACATTATGTGATTTAATGGACACATGAGAATAACAACTTTTACTTGCAGTTACTCACAATGATAAAAACAACAGAACTGCAATATAAAATGGAATATGTAGTATTATGTTTGTGTTTATTTATATAAAGCAGTACTAAATAGTGAATGTTTAGCAATGCATGATTGCTTAGTAATTATGGTACACATAAGCATTAACCGCTAATGGGAAATTTTTCCCACTGGCGGTATTCTTAAATTTGAAAAAGGTATTTATTTTCATTGCCATATTCCTAATGTTTTGTAATTTGATGATAATCCAGTGAAATATTTAACCATTAAGATAATTTTTTTCCTGTATAACATGCTGCTCATATTAATAATCCTTTTTTTTCTCTCTTTTACTTAAATATGTATATATTTAAATGACCAGGCGGCTCTTTCAGTCGTCAGTCCTGAGCTTTCTGGAAAACCAATTTTGATAATTATTTTTTGAATATTTTTTTATTTATTTCCAGTTTCATATTTTAATTCAAATTTTGAACGCACTTTATGATATTTCTTCAAAATGGTGGCAATCATGTCAAGCTTTTCTCTCTATAATTGAATTACACCAGTTAAAAGTGCGACCTCATCAGTGAATGTGTCATTGTATTTAAAAGAAAAATTTAATGGTTATCATAAAATTTAACCTTAATAAAATGATTGCATGTAATTATGCATTGGCCGCGGAAAAACACAGATTATTTACTGAGGAATATTATTGCGTAATCTATGTAAATAAAATAACTCGTGATAACCTATGATTAAAATGAAAAATCTAAAATAAAATGTTTCCGGTCAGGAAAACTACTTTACACATAAAATAGAAGAATTTGCTCCTTCACTATATTGTATGTTGCTATAACTGTATCAGTGGTGACGAGAATTCACTGAACTTTATTTCTGCATCTAAATATATTAAAATTCTGCAATTTATTTATGCTCAATTGCTTGGTATGTACAAATGAAAATATTTCTGAAAATTACATCATTTCTATTAAAATATAATCTTCTATTTAATTAACATAAAATAACACCCTCATTAAAACATTATTTCTAATTGCTAAAAAGATGATTTTAAATACATTTATTTCACTGATGACATGTTTCAACTAATTACCGAGCTATTTTCAAAACAAATAAAATTGAAATTTTAAAGTTACATTGTCCATGGTGCTTTAAAACGCAGTCAGTCACATTTCATGTAATGAACATTATTTTTTATTTTACTATGATTTTTATTTCTATTTTTTTTTTAAACTATCGAATAACTCGTGCCACAGTTTTGGTAGATTGAATGGTTTTATATCGTTACATATAGAATTTTTATGTGTTAAAATCCCTATTGTTTCTCTTATAATCGATGGATAGTATTATTTGGAGAGAAAAATTATTTTACTTTCGTTGATGTTTATGTGGATATTTTCTTCGTGGTGTAACTTTGCAAGGGTTGTTGTTTTTCTAATATATTTAATATCAGCATTATGCTCCTTCTTTATGTATTTAAATTTCCTGCTTAAATACCCTTAATTAGAGAAAACGAATGAAAGAAATTCTATATTGAAATAAAAATCAGGAAATTTAAATACAGATAAAGGAGCTTATTGCTAGTATTAAACATAATAGAAAAACACAAACAAAAAAACAACAGCCCTGGCAAAATTACATCAAGGAGAAAATATCCATATAAACTTCAACGAGTAAATTTTTCTCTCCAAACAATATTATCTATCCATTATAAGAAAAACATTAAAAATTCTAACAGGGAAAAAAATTCATATGTAACGATACAAAATCCATTAACCTACTAAAACTGTGGCACAAGTTGCTCAATGATTTTAAAAAATAGAAATAAAAATCTAACGAAAAAGAAATAAAAAAAAACCTACGTCACATGAAATAGTGAATGATGGCGTTTTTAGTTCAATGCACCGTAGACTATGCAAATATAAAATTTCAATTTTATTTGTTTTGAAAATGACTCGGTAATAAGTTGAAACCTGTCAACAGTGAAATAAAACTATTTTACTGTTTTTAAAATAATCTTTTTAGCAATTAGAAATAATATATAATCTCGATTACATTCACTGTTGGAGATAAAAAGGAAACTAAAAATTGCCCTATCATTACAATTACCATTTCTGTATTACAATTAATGATTTTCTAACGTTACTATTTAAAATAACTGATTTTCACTCACAAAACTGTTTACATTCCAGGAACTTTTTTTTTTTTTTTTTTTTTTTTTTTTTTTGTAATATTGAACTTTTGATGCTCATTTCAGAGGGTTTCAGTTGGTGAAAATGATCTCATAGTAAAAATGAAATGTATATTGCATACAAAATTGTAAGTGTCAAAAATGGCACCAAGCTTGGGAATATATTAATTAATAACATATTCTACATTTAAACATTTTTAAAATAGAGTATGCATGAAAATGTGGCGAAGGTGAAAGAATATTTTCAGACTTCCTTGCAAACAAAATTTATAATTGTGTAATAGTGGTGAAATTTTCGGTGGTTTTTCATTGTACAACACAAGACTTAACCTCAATTGATAACTTAATAATTTTTTATCTGAATTACATGTTACTGACTACTTATAGGAACATTGTTTGATTTTTCAATAATTTGAAAAGTTTGAATATTTATTGTAAATATTTTTTCTATCATCAATCTAAAAAAAACTTTCCAACATCTTCATTCGTCGAATTCGAAGATTTCCGATTCATAGAATCTAAAATTTTTTAAAAATATAAATGCATTCAAATAAATTTGGAATAGAAAATCTAAGAAAAATTTAGAGTAAAATTTAGTTAAATATTTTTTTAAATGTTTGCAAATAAAATGTAATGGACTAATAGCAAAAATATGGGACCAATATTTCAAACAGTGACGAAATATTGAGAAAATATAAATACCCAGTATAAAATAATTTTTTATGCCAATATTCACAGAATATTGAATACAAAAAACGGCTAAATATCAGCAAAGTGCAACAATTCATCCTAATACTGGACGTTGCATAAATACTGGGGTGCTTATATTATGGTGATTTTTAGTCAATAATTATGACCAATATTGGCAGGAAATATTGCACAAATATTGGACAGTTTACATTTTTCCGATAATTAATCATTATTGTCAACCAATATAGCATTAATATTGGTATAGAATATTGCACAAATATTGGAGTGTTTACAATTTGCCAATATTTGTAAAAAAAATTGGTATGAAAAACTTGAACAATATAAGGGTGTTTACATTATGTTAATATATTTGTTACCAAGATTTGTTAAATATTGGCAAAATATAAACAACCCAATATTGTTGCAATATTTTATGCCAATATTGGCGCGACATTGTTTAAAAATATTGGCAAAATGTAAACACGCCAATATTGTTGCAATATTTCATACCAATATTGGTGGAATATTTCATACCAATATTGGTGCAATATTCATTACCAATATTGGTTAAATATTGGCAAAATGTAAACAACCCAATATTGGTGCAACATTTTATTCCAATATTGGCGCAGTATTCGTTACCAATGTTTGTGAAATATTGCCAAATATAAATAACCCAATATTGTTGCAATATTATGTGCCAATATTGGCGCAACATTGTTTAAAAACATTGGCAACATGTAAACACGCCAATATTGGTGCAATATTTTATGCCAATATTGGCGCAATATTCGTTACCAATATTGGTTAAATATTGGCAAAATGTAAACAACCCAATATTGGTGCAATATTTTATGCCAATATTGGTGCAACATTGTTTAAAAATATTGGCAACATGTAAACACGCCAATATTGGTGCAATATTTTATGCCAATATTGGCGCAATATTCGTTACCAATATTGGTTAAATATTGGGAAATATAAACAACCCAATATTGGTGCAATATTTTATGCCAATATTGGTGCAACATTGTTTAAAAATATTGGCAACATGTAAACACGCCAATATTGGCGCAATATTTTATACCAATATTGGCGCAATATTCGTGACCAATATTGGTTAAATATTGGCAAACTATAAACAACCCAATATTGGTGCAACATTTTATTCCAATATTGGCGCAATATTCGTTGCCAATATTGGTTAAATGATGGCAAAATATAAACAACCCAATATTGTTGCAATATTTTATACCAATATTGGCGCAATATTCGTTACCAATATTGGTTAAATATTGGCAAAATATAAACAACCCAATATTGGTGCAATATTTTATGCCAATATTGGTGCAACATTGTTTAAAAATATTGGCAACATGTAAACACGCCAATATTGGTGCAATATTTTATGTCAATATTGGCGCAATATTCGTTACCAATGTTGGTGCAATATTTTATGCCAATATTGGCGCAATATTCGTTACCAATATTGGTTAAATATTGGCAAAATGTAAACAACCCAATAATGGTGCAATATTTTATGCCAATATTGGCGCAATATTCGTTACCAATATTGGTTAAATATTGGCAAAATGTAAACAACCCAATATTGGTGCAATATTTTATGCCAATATTGGTGCAACATTGTTTAAAAATATTGGCAACATGTAAACACGCCAATATTGGCGCAATATTTTATACCAATATTGGCGCAATATTCGTGACCAATATTGGTTAAATATTGGCAAACTATAAACAACCCAATATTGGTGCAACATTTTATTCCAATATTGGCGCAATATTCGTTGCCAATATTGGTTAAATGATGGCAAAATATAAATAACCCAATATTGTTGCAATATTTTATACCAATATTGGCGCAATATTCGTTACCAATATTGGTTAAATATTGGCAAAATATAAACAACCCAATATTGGTGCAATATTTTATGCCAATATTGGTGCAACATTGTTTAAAAATATTGGCAACATGTAAACACGCCAATATTGGTGCAATATTTTATGTCAATATTGGCGCAATATTCGTTACCAATGTTGGTGCAATATTTTATGCCAATATTGGCGCAATATTCGTTACCAATATTGGTTAAATATTGGCAAAATGTAAACAACCCAAACATGGTGCAATATTTTATGCCAATATTGGCGCAATATTCGTTACCAATATTGGTTAAATATTGGCAAAATGTAAACAACCCAATATTGGTGCAATATTTTATGCCAATATTGGTGCAACATTGTTTAAAAATATTGGCAACATGTAAACACGCCAATATTGGTGCAATATTTTATGCCAATATTGGCGCAATATTCGTTATCAATATTGGTTAAATATTGGGAAATATAAACAACCCAATATTGGTGCAATATTTTATGCCAATATTGGTGCAATATTGTTTAAAAATATTGGCAACATGAAAACACGCCAATATTGGCGCAATATTTGTTACCAATATTGGTTAAATATTGGCAAAATATAAACAACCCAATATTGGTGCAATATTTTATTCCAATATTGGCGCAATATTCGTTACCAATATTGGTTAAATATAAACAACCCAATATTGGTGCAATATTTTATTCCAATATTGGCGCAATATTCATTACCAATATTGGTTAAATATTGGCAAAATATAAACAACCCAATATTGTTGCAATATTTTATGCCAATATTGGTGCAACATTGTTTAAAAATATTGGCAACATGTAAAAACGCCAATATTGGTGCAATATTTTATGTCAATATTGGCGCAATATTCGTTACCAATGTTGGTGCAATATTTTATGCCAATATTGGCGCAATATTCGTTACCAATATTGGTTAAATATTGGCAAAATGTAAACAACCCAATAATGGTGCAATATTTTATGCCAATATAGGCGCAATATTCGTTAAGAATATTGGTAAAATATTGGCAAAATACAAACAACCCAATATTGGTGCAACATTTTATTCCAATATTGGCGCAACATTGTTTAAAAATATTGGCAAAATGCAAACACGCCAATATTGTTGTAATATTTTATGCCAATATTGGCGCAATATTCGTTACCAATATTGGTTAAATATTGGAAAAATGTAAACAACCCAATGTTGGTGCAATATTTTATGCCAATATTGGCGCAATATTCGTTACCAATATTGGTTGAATATTGGCAAAATGTAAACAACCCAATATTGGTGCAATATTTTATGCCAATATAGGCGCAATATTCGTTGCCAATATTGATTAAATATTGGCAAAATACAAACAACCCAATATTGGTGCAACATTTTATTCCAATATTGGCGCAATATTTGTTACCAATATTGGTTAAATATTGGCAAAATATAAACAACCCAATATTGTTGCAATATTTTATGCCAATATTGGCGCAACATTGTTTAAAAATATTGGCAAAATGTAAAAACGCCAATATTGATGCAATATTTTATGCCAATATTGGCGCAATATTCGTTACCAATATTGGCAAAATACAAACAACCCAATATTGGTGCAATATTTTATTCCAATATTGGCACAATATTCGTTACCAATATTGGTTAAATATCGGAAAAATATAAACACTCCACTATTGTTACAATATTTCATACCAATATTGGCGCAACATTCGTTACCAATATTGGTTAAATATTGGCAAAATGTAAACAACCCAATATTGGTGCAATATTTTATGCCAATATTGGCGCAATATTCGTTACCAATATTGGTTAAATATTGGCAAAATGTAAACAACCCAACATTTTTGCAGTATTTTATGCCAATATTGGCGCAACATTGTTTGCCAATATTTAACCAATATTTGTAACGAATATTGCACCAATATCGGTATGAAATATTGCTCCAATATTGGGTTGTTTACATTTTGCCAATATTCAACCAATATTGGTAAAGAATATAGCGCCAATATTGGCTTGTTTACATTTTGCCAATATTTAACCAATATTGGTAATGAATATTATGCCAATATTGGTATGAAATATTGCAATGATATTGGCGTGTTTACATTTTGCCAATATTTTTAAACAATGTTGCGCCAATATTGGCATAAAATATTGCAACAATATTGGGTTATTTAAATTTGGCCAATGTTTAACCAATATTGGTAACATATTACACCAATATTGGCGTGAAATATTGTATCAGTATTGGGTTGTTTACATTTTGCCAATATTTAACCAATATTGGCAACGAATATTGCGCCAATATTGGCATGAAATATTGCAACAATATTGGGGTGTTTACATTTTGCGAATATTTAACCAACATTGGTAACGTATATTGCGCCAATATTTCGTGAAATATTGCACAAATATTGGGGTGTTTACATTTTGCCAATATTTAACCAATATTGGCAACGTATATTGCGCCAATATTAGTATGAAATATTGCAACCATATTTGTGCGTTTACATTTTGCCAATATTTAATCAATATTGGTAACTTATATTGCAGCAATATTGGTATGAAATAATGCTATGAAATTATGCACCGATATTGGCATAAAATATAAATGCAATGTTTCATGAAATATTGTCTAAATATCGGCAAAATGTAAACATCTCAATATTTGGGCAATATTTTATGCCAATATTGGGGCAATATTTTATGCCAATATTGGCACGCTGCAAATATTGGCTAAATAAGGGCAAAATGTAAACACCCCAATATTGGAGCAATATTTCATGCCAATATTGCGCCAAGATGCCAATATTGCTCCAAGATATAGCCAATATTGGCCCAATATTGTTTGGCTACTGGGGTACTATTTCAAATAAAACTCTATAATGAATATTGGGTAAACTTTACCCATATATTTTTATCACATTTTAAAGAAAGACAGAGATGCCAACTTCTACACCTATTTAAATCATATAAACGTATTTGGAACCACAAAAATGTTTTAGTAAAATGTATGCCAGATACATTCAATGTTATGCATTACAGCACATATTGTTAATCATTTATAATAATTTGTGTTTTTAAAATGTTTATTTGACTTTAAATAAGCGTAATAGTTGGCAGCCATTTAAAGATCATTCTGCTTAAAGAAGACGCGATTCCCACCGCTTTGACGCATTTATGGTATATTTGGTATTTTATTAAATAGATGTATGCTCTATTAAACAGAAAATGAAAGAATATGATACATTTAGTTCTTATTTATTTCTTAGTACTTATTTTTTAGTAATTGAATCATTACACGTTATATAAGCAATCGTTGCATTTAGATCTTGTTAGATTTGGTTGTCCGATTTAGGTCTTCGTGCTTTTTAAAACCTTAATGAGGGGCCAATGTACCTTTTTGTGATTTAGTATTTTATTTACGTCAGTTTATCTTAAAATATTCATTTAATTGCAATGAATTTTTTTAAATACTTAATAAAATTATATAAAAAGAAACTGAAAGTTGAACTCAAACTGAAAATTGTAAAACTGAAAGTTGAAACACTTATAGAATACTAAATATATTATTAAGTCAATTTAATAGGAACTTAAATTGTAAAAAATTACTTTTTAGATACAGGAAATTGACTATCTATAAATAACTTGCAATAACAAATTCAGTATAAATTTAACAAAATTATGTAGATTACAGCATATTTTAAGCAAATATTTTGATTATGATTTTGATTTCAACTGCATTTTGCATTTTGTCTTTTCACTTGAAGTTCCATATAGCAATTTTTGCATTTTATTTCCTTAGTACATTTTACATGTTCATTCAATATTAATGGATAAATTAATTTAAAAGTATTCATTTCAGAACAAATTGAGAAAGAAAACTTAAATTTAAATTAACGTACAGAAAAATAACTGAAAAATTCAGGATAGTGATTACTTACATATATATATATTCATAAAGTTTTTTTTTTACTTTATTGCTTAGATTTTCGTTCATTATATTTTGACGTCATTGAATAATATATTGATTGAAAATTTAATTGAAACTATAAATATTCTCCCTCTAACATTTTGTTTGTTAGTTTTAAATATGAAAAAATTAAACGAATTCTCTTAAAAACAAAGTACTTTTAAAATTTCTTTTACTTAAAATATAGCTCTCAAAACTTGCATGCTAGTTTAATTAACCCTTGGTCTCCGCTGTGGAGACATGATCTTTCCTTCCAAAATTTCTTTTTTTGAAACCAATAATAAAAGGAAATAAAATTTTCCCCATTTAATCAGAGAATTTTTGAAATTGTCTACTTCAAGGAAAGTTCTTTTAAAAAAAGTGGTGCTAATCGAATAAAATTTGTGTAAGAGGCACCAGAGTCCGAAGAGTTAAATTTGGTCAAATTTTTATACCGTCGTATTATTCAATTACTTTGAACTTCTACGAATAATATTAAACATATTATCATTAAACTTTTATGTGCTTCATCTAAAAGAAATTTAGTTAAATAATTTCTAAAGACTATATTAGCATGCATACTACTTTGTGACTGCTTATTAATAAAATAATTTCAAGCCTACACACAACTTATCAATAAGCCATACAAGACCAATCAGACAATTGAAAGTCAATTACACTTCTCGTTTTAGCTGAATTCACATTTATCTATGGCAGAAGGTTAATTAAATGTTTCATTATAAATTATGGTACATTCCATGAATAGTTCATATTGGATTGATACATGTTTCCGCTATCTCATGAATAATTTCCATTCAGAATGTCTTGGATATCGATTGCAATTTCTAAATCTATTAAAAAATTGCATACGTAAATATAGAATCGATAATGATATAGCTAATGATGATAATAATAAATACTTTATACAATTGTATTATTCTAAGCAGTTTAATGTTTTAATTCAAAGTATCATGGACATACGTATCCTAATCAAAAGAAATATTGTAATCATTAATGAGTAGTATTATACATTATTTTTAAATGTTTTTTTAGAAAGAACAAGCTTCGAGAATGTTTTAATGTAAATTATACATAATCGAATATCTAGTAAAATTAACTTTTATCTGCTTAGAGAAGGGATGATTTATGAAAAAGTTTCGATTGCATATTAAATGTTTAACACTCTATCTACAAACGGTACTTATAAGTGCCATTAAAATAACTTATTATAATATTCTTTTACTATGCCAATTAATTGTAATACTGTTTAGAATGCGTTACAGATACATAACTTTACCTTGTTCCAAAAGCATTATTGGTTACACAAAAGAAAAATATTTTTATAAAGATGATTTACTTTGCCTTTGCATCTTTTCAGCTTTCTTGGCTCTGAGGGAGGGAAAGGGTGGGTGTCAAAGTGGAAATATTTCCATATTTATATTGTAAGTACATGATATTTGTACATTTTATAAATCAATGAAATGCTAAGAAAATAATTAAAAATAAAAGTTTTGAGTGAAATTATAAAAATTGCACAAAATCCCTGTAAATTCAAATTTAATTAATCCTTCTAAATACTTCAATATTTCTCAAATCCTTGAAATATTTATTGAATGATTATGTAAATCTCTTAATTTAGTTTAAACAATTTGCGTAAAATGCTTTAGAATGTAAAATTTTCATAAATTCATAATGCTGTAGATGAAGGGTGAAGACAGAGTTGTCGTGCGGGTTATGCAAGTGTGACAGTGTTTGATTAAATTTTATTAATTAAAAAAGGGATTGGAAGAAATGTTTTTTTCGATTGCATGTCGAATGCTTAAAAAAAATTGTCGCGAGCATGTGTATAAAAACTTGATTAATGTTTGAGTGGTTAGGAAAGGGGTGTTTTGAAATTATAAGTATTGAGATTAAAAATGGCACAACACATATTTATGATATTTGTCTAAAGAATTTTGGTAAAATCTGATAGATTTGAAAAAATTAAATGCGTTTTCACAAAAACAAGATTTACATGGATAATAAGTTAACAAAAATTTTTATCGCCATAAGCTATCTCTATATTTGCATTAAAATGATTCACTAGAGCTTACGTGGTGTTGTGAGGGTATAATATACATTGCATATGTAGTATTGTATAATATATATTGCATTATAGTTAATTATTTGATTGAAACATGTTTCAGCTACCTCATGAATAATTTTCACTCGGAAAGTCTTGGATATCGCTTTTAATAAACTAAATGTTTAAATATTTGAGGATTTTCAGAAACTTTACAGTTACTTTTAGTAATACACATTCATATAATAAATAGCAAATCATAGCAATAATTATTTAATAATTTATACATAAAATATATTTCTGTTTTATTTTTTTAGATTTCGTTTCATTACATATTTACTTCATTGAATGCTACATTGATTGAATAAGCAAACTATCAATATTTTCTCAAGAATATTTTATTTGTAAGTATTAGATATTATAATGTAAGTTTAAAGAGTTTACAAAAATTAAAATAATTTGCAATTCAAATAAAATAGCTGTAAAATTTCTTTTATTTAAAAAAAAAATCTTCTCAAATATTCTGGTTTACAATAATTAAACTAGTTCATGTATTTATACTATCTTACTATTGAGAAGTTTTCAACTGCTTCAATAATGTTATCTAAGCATATTTAAATTTTAATGTTCCTCATCTATAAGGAATTTAGTAAAATAATTTCTAAACATTATATTAGTATATTACTTTATGATCGCTCATAAATGAGATAATTTCAAGCGTATACACAGACTATCAATAGGCCATACAAGACCGGTCAGACAATTGCAAGTCAATTACGCTTCCCATTTAAGGCGAATTCACATTTATCTATGGCGCAAGGTTAATTAAATGTTTGATGATAAATTACGGTACATTCAATGAATAGTTTATATTTGATTGAAAAACGTTTCAGCAATCTCATGAATAATTTTCACCCGTAAAGTCTTTATATTGATTGTAATTTCTAAATCTATTACAATATTGCATCTGCAAACATAGAATTGATAATGATACAAGTAATGATGATAAATAGTAAATACTTTGAACAATTATGTTATTCTAAGCAGTTTAATGTTTTAATTTGAAGTGATATGTGTATAAGTATCCTAATCCAAAGAAATTTTGTAATTAATAATAAGTAGTGTTTTATTTTTTTTTTTTGAAAGAAAAAAATCGGAGTATGCTCTAATGTAAATTATATATAATTAAATAAGTAGTAAAATTAAATTTTTAGTGGTTAGATAAGCGATGTTTTATAAAAATACTTTTTTTTTATTGCAAGTTGAATGTTTAAGAAAGAATTGTTGAGTGGGATCTCCAGGTGTATCACGGCTTGATTAATGTTTCAGTAGTTAGAAAAGGGTTAATTTGGAAATATACTTACTGAGGTTAAAAATAGTATAACACACAAGTATGATATTTTTAAAAGAATTTTGGCACAATATATCTGATTGATTTAGAAAAACAAAAACTTTAAATTCGTTTTCCCGAAAACATGATTTACATGAATTAAGAACAATTTTTTCCTCCATAAACTATCTCCATATTTGCATTAAAATGATCTACTAGAAATTACATAATGTTGTGATTGCGATAAGTAAATGTTGAAGTATCTGAGGATCTTCGGAAATTTTACAGTTACTTTTATCAATAAGCGTTCATATAATAAATAAAAAAATACTTGCAATGATTATTTAATAATTTATATATAAATGATATTCCTATTTTATTTTTTAGATTTTGTTTCATTACATATGTACTTCATCGGATACTACATTTATTAAAAAAATACAAATAAAATATTAATATTTTCTCGTGAATATTTTGTTTATAACTTTAAAATTTTACATTATAAATTTAAAAAGTTTTCAAAATTTAAAATAATTTGCGTGTTTATAAAATTTTTGCAAAATATCTTTTATTAAAAAATTCTTCTCAAACATTGTAAAATAATTACATAATAAATACAATAATTAAACTTGTTCAACTTTTTATATTATCTTATTGTTGAGAAGTTTTTCTTTGCTTCAAAAAATGTTACCTAAGCATTATTAAATTTTGATGTGCTGCATCTAAAAGGCTTTAGTAAAATAATTTCTAAATAGTATATATAAGTATATTAATTCGTCATCGCTTGAAAATAAAATAATTTCAAGCCTACATACAGCCTATCAATAAGTCATACAAGACCAATCTGACATTTGCAAGTCAATTACACTTCCCGTTTTAGTGATTTCCCATTTATCTATGGCAAAAGGTTAATTAAATGTTTGATGATAAATTATGTTACATTCAATGAATAGTTTATATTTGATTGAAACATGTTTCAGCTATCTCATGAATAATTTCAATCGGAAAGTCTTGGATATCGATTGTAATTTCTAAATCTATTACAAGATTGCGTTCGTAAATATAAAATTGATACAGCTAATGATGATAATAACTAATACTTTGACAGATTACAATATTCGAAGCAGTTTAATGTTTTAATTCAAAGAAGCATGAATATAATTATCCTAATCCAATGAAATAAATTAATTATAAATGAGTAATGTCAGATATTATTCAGAAATTTTTTTTCGATATAACAAAGTCCGAATATGTTGTAATGTAAGTTATGCATAATTAAATAAGTAGAAAAATTAAAGGGTGTAAATTAAGCATAAATCATATAATTATACATATACACAGTGTCATTAAATGTGCCAAAAAACTTGTATGCATATAATTCTTTACTGCACGATTTTTTCTATTTTTATGAAAAAAAAAATATTTGAAATCTGTATATCAATCTAACCATGGACAAAAATAATAAAGAAAAGTAAATTTATAAAATTCAGTTAAAAATTTATATTTTAAGGTGAGTCATATGTAAAAAGTAAGGATTTTAATATATTGCGTTGCTATATTTTGAATATATTTTTGATAAATAATTTTATCTGCTGAACACTCTGCAACTTTTTATATTGATATATACATGTATTATATTTCTATATTTTGCAACCAAATGCCCTTATATAAATTAATTTTTTCTACTTAACACTCTGAAACTTTTCTTATCTTAACATTTTTAAATATTTAGTAAAGATATGAAAGTAAATTTTATCTTAATAATTTGATCGATTGTTTTTATTACGAAGAACAAATAGCGATTTTTAAGAGTTTTCGTAATTTTGAAAATAATTAGAACCTTTAGTCGTCGTTCAGTCCGTCCGTCCGTCTGTCTCTTTGACCACACATAACATAGCAAAAAATACCCATCTAAATCATTTGAAATTTAAAATATATAATTGTTGCTAGATTTTGTAGAGAGATTTCAAATTTTATGAAAATTCGATGAATAGTACATTTCAATGATCTTATATTTTTAAGAACATATTATATTTTATATATATCTATGAAATGTGTACTAAAATATACATTCATTACAATCTATGATGCAAAGACTATGTCTTATTAACTTACAAAGCCACACAAAAGCATTCCTTTGCATGATGGTATGGGGGGGGGATATTGTTTTTAGTGTGTTTTAATTATATTAAACTATTTTAATTTTTATGAAATTTATATACGTTGCTGAGGTTTTCTACCTGTATAACAGTAAAAACATATTATTTACATTGCCGCTCAAAATATTTCGGCCTATACTGCATCCGATATACTGTGTACTCTTATATCAATATTTGGATATTTATAAAACTTTGTTATAGTACGAACGCACCTATTTTGCAACGATTGACGTGAAGTTTTCTACTTGTAGGTAAAGTGATATACGAGGTTACGCAAAGAATTGGATACACGGCAGTAAGTAAGTGATAGTTTCTAGAAATTTTATATTATTAACTTTAAGCGTGTTTCCGTCTGAAGTGAATTTTACCTAAATAATGATGTGTATATAAAGGTAGTAGGTAAAATATAAGGATGTACAAAAATAATCAAGTATTTTTCAGACTATTGTTAAAAATTCGTGAAAGTTAAATTTCAACTTAATATTCGTTTTTTTTTCTGAACTAAATTTTAACGTACTATGTAGAATATATACTGTCTTACCAATTGAAGAAAAAGCTATACAAAATAATTTGAACATGTATTTGGCTATGGACGGTAACTGAAGAAGTATGTTTTCTGTATTATAATGAGTAGTGTATTGTTTAAAACAATTAAATACATGCACTAACTTGGGATACATGAATCAATTCTTCCCATTTTTTTTTATTTATTTCAGTAAAATTCGATATGATTTTCGAAAAATTCTTTTCAACGAATACCGTTTAAAACCTATGTATCACTCTAATCTGAAAATCAATTACAAAACTCACAGAGACTTTAGTAAGATTTATAAGATAAAAAAAGGAATTATTGCAACTAGAAAAACTTTCAAGATACCAAAAACAATTCTAAAAATATGTCAGAAGTAAACAGAAAAATATCGATACGTATAAACATTTCACATTTAAAATTAAATAAATAACAAAAAAAAAATTTTTTTTATCTGAAAAAAGTCGATTATATAAAATTTATAAGTTGAATTTACCGCAAAAAATAAACCACTGAATTAGTAACGATAAATAATGTTTCAAAAAATAGTTTTGACAAAACTAACTTTATTTATACTGAAGTTTCTATATTATAGAGGCCAAACGTATCTGTGCGTAAGTCATACGTCATTTTGTGAGTGGCAACATTTTCCCCCTACAAGTTCGGTTTTGCAATTTTTGGCTACTATACATTTTGCACTTCTTAACATCGCACATTTTAAATTTTTATACCGTCAAATAGAGAAAAAAAATGCACTTTCATATGCAGTTTGTTTAAAAACTCTATTTCAATTTATTTTTGATATATTAATTTTTTTTATAGTTTTAAGTACATATTTTGTAATTGTGGCAACAAAATCACTCCATTTTCTCTTGAAATTGAGGAAAAAAATAAATTAAAAAACAGAACATTTTTCCATGCAATTTCCGTTTTGCAATTTTCGTTACTGCAAATTTATCACTTCTACACATCGTAACTTTTAATTTTTTACACCGTCGTATCGAAGAAAAAAATCTAATTCAAATGCAATTTGTTTCAAAACTGTATCTCAATTTGTTTTTGAGATATTAATTTTTTTATAATTTTTAGTATCAATTTTAAAATTGTGGCAACAGAATCACTTCATTTTTTATTAAAAATGAAAAAAAAAATAGACATTGAAACACGTATACTATTTCAAAAATATCGTTTGATATAAAATCCGGTGAATTTCGGTTTTATATTGTTTAATAATTTGGACAATTCAGTTTTATGATGTTTTGTTAGTTTTACCTTAAAATAATATTTGTTTGAGAGATAAATTGATTAATATTATATGCATTTTTTCTATAACTAATTTTGTAGATTTATTACAAATTAATAAAACAGTTCTTTCTTAAAATTTTTCGTTCGTCGAATTTCGAAAGGTTCCACCTCGCAATTAATAAAAGTAATAATCATAATAATAATCCCCATATTTACTCTCATAACACAAAATGTCTTAAAAAAGATAAAATGTTGGAAAATGCAAATATTTTACTTAAAGTATCTAAATAAGCATTATTTAATGAACTTTAAATTACAGTATTCATTAACTGCTCCACCTGCTAGTTTTCATTTACCCTCTTAATTAGTTTTCCAAAAAAAATGTAAAAGTGCATTATCTTGCATTTATAAAAATAAATACAGTGTTTAACACTTTTATTTTTTCTCTTGCTTTTAAAAAAATAAAATGTCTTACTATAAAAGCGTTTCAATTATTTCAATTATTAGTTTTTTTAATAGATACACAAATATATAAAATCTTCTTTTAAACATTTAAATGTTTAGTAGTTTGTCGTAATTAAACTAATAAAACGTTGTATAAATTACAATGCTATCCGTACACCGTACTATATGGTTGAAAACCTTGCTATAAAAAAGACTGGTAAACATTTCAGAAAATTAATAGCAGAAAAAATTTTTCTTTCAAAAACTTTTTTCCAAAGATTTTAATTTTTAATTTACAAATATATCATATGCTACATCTTTACAAACGCTCTGTATGTTTACCCATAAGGCATGGTGACGCCACTGCGACGTCGTTGTGAAGTCACATTGTGACTTTGTGACCATCGATTGTCGATGTGACGTCACGTGACGTCGATGTGAAGTCACAGTGACTAAAATGTGAAGTCGTTATGGCTGTTTTAGAGCTCGTTTGTGACGTTTCACAAAGTGGTCACAATGTGACAAATTTGTGAAAAATGTGTCATTTGTGACTTTTTTGACATTAACATTGTGACGAAACTGTGACAAAAGCAATGATATTTAAATTGCCAGAAACATGTTTTTTAAAGTAAATAACATGTTTTGAAGAATACTTGTAATTTCCTAAAAATTTTTAATAAAGTCACATCTCAGTCACAATGTGACGTCACTGAGTGGTGGCATTTTGGTCACAGATGTTATATGACCAAAGTGACTCACGGTGACGTCATTGTGACGTATAACCACTTTGTGAAACGTCACAAAAGAATCTAAAACGGCCATAAAGACTTCACATTTTAGTCACCGCGACTTCACATCGACGTCACGTGACGTCACATCGACATTCGATGGTCACAAAGTCACAATGTGACTTCACAACGATGTTGCAGTGACGTCACTATGCTTTACGGGTATCTACTTTGTAAGGAATTTAGAATAGCAATTAATGAATTCGAGGAAAAGTCATTTATTAAAGAAAATTCTGAGTACAGAATTAATTAAATTTATCTGTTTAATACGAAAATCTAATGAAATATTTATACTGCAATTGCTCCGCCTGTGTCTACTCAAAATTCTTGACCATTTTAAAATGCATCATGTATTTGAATTTAAATAATTGTAAAGGAATAGAATCATCTAATTAAATTTTATTTTGTAACCACTCACAATCTGGTCTAACGAATGTTTATTTCATTCAATGCATATTACTTATTTTGAAGTAATTTACTTACTTATATTGTTATAAAAGGAATAAGAGCCGATTCTAATTCTTCTATCTGCTTAATTTTATTTAAAAACGTAGCTACGCGCATTTATCTTCGAATAAGTAATATCCATTAGGTATAACATAAAAAAATAATGTAAAATATATTTCCCATGCAGTTATTTTTATCATTAATTATGGAAAAAGAATAATAAATCAAAAAACATGGTGTCGTGAAACTGAATGTGCAATATAATGCATATTTTTGTAACCAAAATAGAATTTAAATTTCTCTGGATAAAGTTACAAAAGATGGAATTATTAATCATAAAACTAATTTAAAATGATATTCGAAAAAGCGCTAATAAAGAAACAAAGTGCATAAAAACATAAATGAAGATGTACAAATTGCGAGTCATTTCATAAACAACAGCATCTTTCATCGTATCAGACCATACATACACTTATATATATCGATTATAGTAATACGTTACACAATATTTATTCTCTTAAGTGTTTGAAGAAGTACTATCTCACTTATTAGGTTTTCAGCATTTTTTTCCCTTTTATTCTGCAGCTAAAATAAAGTAAAAAATACATTTATTAGTTGTATAAATAGATTTCTCTAGAGCATAGGTACCCAACGGGGGCGGTACCGCCCCCCAGTGGGCGCTAGAGCCTTCCAGGGGGGCGGTAGCGTGTTTAGAGAAAAATGGGGGGCGTTGCGACAGTCAAGGGGGGCGGTCATGGTGTACTTACCTATTTAAGAACTAATGTAAGGAAACTAATTGATTTGATAAAAAAAATTTTACCCTATCAGGTTAAAAACATTGCAGCTGAATTCTTTCATGAATATCAAAATATACCAGCGGAACAGGAAATGTCGCTATGACTCGCCTTAAAAATCATTATGAAATCAAAAATCGTGCAGTAAAAATTTGCGATAACTGGCTGGGAAAAAGTTTTAAACAGAATTATATTTTTATTTATCTGTATTTCGAAAAATTCTGAAGAATAACGGCACATGCCTGAACAGAGATTTTTAAACGAACCCGTGATTTGAATCAGTTCAAAAAATTTGTTTATTCTTTGTGAAAGTGATAAAAATTATTATATCTATAAATTTGTCCAAAAGTAAATTTATTCAAACTTAAATAGGGAAAAAATATGTATTTCAAAATATCTTAATCGAAGAAGAAGTACCGGCAGTACAAAATTGAGTATTTGAAAAATGAATCTAGGCATTCTTCCACAAACCAATCGTTACTTATGTGCTTAATTTGCCAAAATGTTTTTTTTTTCAAATGAACACATGAAGCCTTTTAGGCTACAAGAGCATTTGAATAAATGCGTGCTGATAGAAAAAAATATGTCCTATTTTTACTTTCTTCTATCTTTACAAGAAGAAAGTATTGAATTCATGAAAATTTTCGAAATCCGGTTTTTGGCGGATTGACACGTTTTAGGGGTCAGAGATTCCAAAAAACATGTTTTTAACAATGTCTGTCTGTATATGACATAAATTTTGTGGGCGCTCTGTCTTAACAACTAATGCACGGAATTCAATAAAAATTTATATTAAGATAGTTCCTGATGTAATTTGATACTGATTAGTTTTTGGTGTCAATCGCTCAACAGGTGGTACTGCTATGCTGCCTTTTTCACAATTTCCGCAACAGCTTTATCTCAAGAACTACGGCATAGATTTCCACCAAACTTCATATTCTATTAGTCCTTGACATGAATGGATGCTATTTACATTTTGCTGAAAAGTACTCAACAGGTGGCACTGCTGAACTGCCTTTTTCACGATTTCTGCAACAGCTTTATCTCAAGAACTACTGCATAGATGTCCACCAATCTTCAAATTCTATTAGTCCTTGATATGAATGGATGCTATTTCCAGAAAAGTACTCAACAGGTGGCACTGCTATGCTGCCTTATTCACGATTTCTGCAACAGCTCTATCTCAAGAACTAACTCTCGGATTATTCACCAAACTTCAGATTTGGTTAGTTCTTGATATTGATATTTATACATGAACATACCGGGTTCATTTTTAGATCCATTCGCGTATGGAGATACAGCAGTATCATCATATTTGGAGGAAGAAATCGTGGAACTCACATCAAATGAGAATTAAGGGTAAAATTCAGAAATGGATACCAAGAGTTCCAACTTTAAAAGCCAATACAGATTTCTAACCTAGATTGGTAGCGAATATACATAAAATTTTAATTGCTTTTTCTTCATCACATTTCACTGAGAGTGGGTTCCGTGCAGTAGCTAATTTATTGTCTAAGAAAAGGAACAGACAGCTTTGAACCTGACAATTTGTGACTGATGTTAAAGAAACTGAAATCCGAAATGAGCAAATTGTTAAAACTCCATCTGCCCCAACTATTTCATTATTTGTTTAGAAATTCTTATTGATTTTGTGTTTATCTTTAAATTTTTAATGAACGATTTTTACTGCATTTGATGGTCGTTTTAATTAACTTCTACTTTATGATTCTTAATAGATAGATAGACAGTTAAATATAGATAAATATTCAACAATATTTTAAATTTTTGCATAATTAACTATTGTGGGAAAGGGGGGGGGGGCGTTGGCATTTTTTTCGCTTGTTAAGGGGGCGCTGATCCAGAAAAGGTTGGGAACCTATGCTCTAGAGTCTACAATCCTTTATCTTTTAGAGAAGTTAAGTCTTAACTCAATATTTGAAAAGATAGTCGGGAACATCTATATTTTATTGATTTATAAGATTAAAATACTCTAAATTGTGCTAAAACATCTTTTAGTATTTAAACGGAATATATTTTTTGAAATACTAGGATTATTGCAAATGTTGTAATTGAATCATGTATGCCACACAATTTAAGCTCATTCAATAATTAAAAAAAAAATGTAAATATTGCATTTTCTATGTAAATTAGTGTGAGGCTTTAAGGCCCCACACTAGGCACAGAAAGTTCAGTAACATTTTCATAAATTTCAAACATTTCAATTTCATTTTCAAATTTAGTATCTGGAATTAGTGGTTCAATATCAGAATTTAATAATTTGAAGTTTTTCATTTTATCTTTTAATTGCTTTTTTTAAATAACTAACTGTGTTTTTTATTATTATTTTCGAGATATAAAGTTTGTGTATCGTTTGACAAATCTTTTATCTTATCTAATATTTTCGAAGTTTGAGTGCGTATCATGGCTTTTTTTTCCAGAAGTGTATCAAGATCCATCGTCAATTAAGTAATTTTATTTGATTTATTTTGTATAGTTCATTCACTATAATATATTCAATATAATTTAAATTCAGGTACTGATCTCATTCGATGATAAAATCCCGACATCAAGAATTCTATTTTTTGGAGTTTGTAAACATTATACTGCATTATAAATCTACACGAAATCGTATTAATCGTATTTGAAAATTAGTGATGATGAATTTCTGACCATTAAAAACGCAAAATTTTCCAAATTTTCCAAAACTTGACAAAATTTTCCGGGAGTAACATTCTTTTGCTCTGGAAGGAAATATCCAACCTCCCCGGGTAACCCAATGGAATCAACAATTGGCTCAATATATACATTTTCATTTAAAGAGATAGCTGAGTGTGATATCAGTATTTCTTAACCTTCTTTATCTGAGGGTACACTTGATCGCTTGTTTAAACTTCCGAGTCACGCTGAAATTATAATGATTAAAACACACGTGAAACGAATATACAGGGTGATTCATAAAAGATGGGCAGAACTTTAAGGGGTTATAGTACACTTAAAGACAAATAATATTAAATAGGAGACTAAGGGTCCCAGACGTATTCCCAAGGAGATAGGGGGCATTAAAGTTTAGGGTCCGAAATTTCAAATGATTATAAAAAATGGAAAAATTGGTCGATTCGTTTGCGGTTTTTGCAAAAAATTTTCTTTATGCCAGTATTTTCTTGAAATAAAATTTTAAAGTTCAATTTCAAAAAATGCCGATAGGGGGCGCTTTAGACTTTGGAGTAACAAACAACTATTTTTTAACGTTATTTTTTGTATTTCTTTAAATGATTTCGAAAGCTTAGACTTAAACTTAAATTTTGATCTAAAAATCTGAGTCCTAACGAGTAGTTAAGTAGCGTAAACTGAAATTTGAAATTTGAAACCCTTCTCCCCCCAGAACAAAAATCAGTTATTCCCGATCTTTGTGTCGTAGATTAGGCTCTAACTACTGCCGCGTTTTGCTAAAATTATTCTCTATGTCAGTATTTTCTTGAAAATAAATCTTAAAGAAAATTTTCAAAAAATTCCGATAGAGGGCGCTTTAGACTTTGGAGTAACGAACAACTATTTTATACCGTTATTTTTTGTGTCTCATTAAATGCTTTCTAAAGCTTAGACTTAAACTTAAATTTTCAGCTCAAAATCTGAATCGCTGAGCGTGGTTCAGTAGCGAGGGGAGGGGGTTCAAATTTCAACTTCTGAACATAGTTCAGTTTGCACTACTTAACCATGCCCAACGATTCTGTGCTGTGATATGAGGCTAAAATACAACTTTCGTCAAGGACTGCATAGTCGGAATTCACTCATAAAGGCACTGGCACAGTTGGAAACGTCGCTCATGCAAACGTTAAAGCTCCATTCCTGACGCTAGTCACCGGGTGAAGAAGGAGACAGAAAGTATGCAAATGTCAAATGGGGAAGAAGAAGAACACGTATGCAAAATTTCGACACGATTCAGGCATAAAAACCACTGAACGGTGAGTCAAGTGTAAGTCGCTGTAGTAATGAATCGGAAGATGGTGCCCTTCACGAATAAGGAAAAGGCTGAGATGCATTTAATTTACGGAGCGGCAGATGGAAATGGTGCAGAGGCACAACGAATGTACGGAGAGCGATTTCCCAACAGGCAGTTGCCTAACCGCAAAACTTTCGAGCACTTGCACAGACAGTTGTGTGAGACGTGATCATTTCTCGCTTCCCGGTCGAATGCAGGTCGTGCAAAAAAGGACGAATCAGTAGTTGTTGCAGAAGCCATTCTGGATGTAGTAGCGGCGCAGCCAAGTACAAGTACACGAACAGTGGCTAGGCAGGTAGATACCTCACAGTCCATGACTTGGAGGGTACTGAAGGATGAACATTTGCTCCCGTTTCATGTGCAACGAGTCCAGAAACAGTCTCCAGGGGATTATCCAAATCGTATTGAATTCGCCCGCTGGTTTCTGCAGCAGAACGCGCTAAATCCACATTTTGGACGAACTGTGCTTTTCACCGATGAATGTACCTTCACACGTGAAGGTACATTTAACACACACAATGCACATGTATGGGCGGATGTCAATCCACATGCTACGTATCCACATGCTCATCAGAGACGCTTTTCCATCAATGTTTGGGCAGGAATCCTCGGAGACCACCTAATTGGACCGTACCTTCTTCCTGAACGCCTCAACGGTAAAACACACCTCACATTTCTGCAACATGTGCTGCCAGACCTGTTAAACGTTGTTCCTCCACGCATCCGGCGGGTCATGTGGTTCCAGCACGATAGAGCGCCAGCCCATTACGTACGAGACGTCCGCAACTATCTGGACATCACATTTCCGAACAGATGGATTGGTCGAGGTGGTCCTGTTGCTTGGCCTGCTCGCTCGCCAGATCTTTCACCCCTCGATTTCTTTTTTTGGGGACAATTGAAGGCTCTTATGTATGAGACACCCATTGAATCCCCCGAGGAACTGGTCGCCAGATTTTCCGTCGCTGTAGGGGAAGTGCTCGAAAAGCCTGATGTTTTCGCGAATGTTCGCCGTTCCATTCTTCGCTGTTGTTCTGCGTGCATAACCTCTGGTGGTCACAATTTTGAACATTTATTGTAATTACATGTTAATAAATATGCTTTGGTAACATAATCCTAATTTGTGTCTTTTTACCTCGTATCACAGCACACAATGTGTGGACATGGTAAACTGAACTGTGCTCAGGAGTAGAAATTTCAAATCCCTCTCCCCAGAAACTTAACCACGTCTAACGATTCAGATTTTGGGCTGAAAATTTAAGTCTGAGCTTTAGAAAGCATTTAATGAGTCACAAAAAATAACGGTATAAAATAGTTGTACGTTACTCCAAAGTCTAAAGCGCCCTCTATCGGAATTTTTTGAAAATTTTCTTTAAAATTTATTTTCAAGAAAATACTGACATAAAGAATAATTTTAGCAAAACGCGGCAGTAGTTAGAGCCTAATCTACGACACAAAGATCGGGAATAACTGATTTTTGTTCTGGGGGGGAGAAGGATTTCAAATTTCAGTTTACGCTACTTAACTACTCGTTAGGACTCAGATTTTTAGATCAAAATTTAAGTTTAAGTCTAAGCTTTCGAAATCATTTAAAGAAATACAAAAAATAACGTTAAAAAATAGTTGTTTGTTACTCCAAAGTCTAAAGCGCCCCCTATCGGCATTTTTTGAAATTGAACTTTAAAATTTTATTTCAAGAAAATACTGGCATAAAGAAAATTTTTTGCAAAAACCGCAAACGAATCGACCAATTTTTCCATTTTTTATAATCATTTGAAATTTCGGACCCTAAACTTTAATGCCCCCTATCTCCTTTGGGAATACGTCTGGGACCCTTAGTCTCCTATTTAATATTATTTGTCTTTAAGTGTACTATAACCCCTTAAAGTTCTGCCCATCTTTTATGAATCACCCTGTATATATATATATATGTATATATATAGTTTAAATTAATTAACTCAAACAAAATGCTCATGTACATCCAAAAAAGTAATGCAAAATTAATTATTATATTTTGTAATAAAAGAATTTTTAATTCATTTTTTTTATAAATCAGATTTATACAGTACAGTAATATATAATTATACAGTAATATTTAAAGAGATATCCCTTATTTGTTGTTGACATGTGTCAGATGTGCAAGATGGGTTGCAGTAACTTTCATCTAGACTGCACCCATAGGGTTTGGAAGTCAGACTTCTGCAGAAGAAAATGTTTGGCAAGGAATCCAACAGGTGGCAGCACCAAACAACGTCATCTCCTCAATTTCGATCTTTCTCTGAAGGGGAAGGAAAGATTTATCCAGAGACCTATACCGATGTTAAGACCGACCACAGGACTTTCAGAACCACTTTATTTAACGAGTACACTGCATACACTCGGTGGGTCTTTGGTAATGTCGAGCCCCAAACGTTTGAGTCTGGAGCTCTTTGCTATGACCACTTGGTTACAACACCCTTTTTGAGTTATATTTTTCTTAAATATATATATTTTTTGTAAGATAAGATTTCAGACAAATTTAGTCTTTAATCTTTTTCAAACGTTACTTTTATAAAGTATATACAATACAGAAATGCTTCAAAATAATGCAACTTTATAATATTATATGTGATTTAAATTGAATGACGTAATCTGAAATTTTATATGGTAAAGTATATATTTTTTTAATTCCTAAAATGTTGGAATCAAATCAAATTTCAGGTGGCGCATCAGTCAAGAGACACTGTTGTTCACTGTCGATAAATTAAAAAGAAATTATTATAATTTGTAAAAACAGAATTTTCAAATTCTTATAAAAAGAAATTTTAAACAAATTTTTTTAATACATATATTAATATTTAATAAGCTAGCTGAATGTGATACTTGTTAAATTAGACCAATCCATATCAAAAATGTAAAGAAAAGATTTTATATTTCATTTTATGTACGTCATTAAATGTGCAACATTATTACAAACATTGAAGATGCTTAAACTGTAAATATGTGTTACAAAAGACATCCGGAATAGCAATCAAGTTTATTTATCAATGAAATTCTCAGTAAAGAATTAATTAAACCTATCTGCTGAATATGAAAATCTAATGAAATATTTATAACGGAATTTGCCATCGTCTCATGTCTAATTGAAATCCTTGACCATCACAAAATGCATCATGTGTTTGAATTTGAATAAATTTAAAGTAATAGAATGATCTAATTAAATTTCATTTTGTAATCCCTCGCAATCTGGTTTTCCTAATATTTTATTTATGGGTTTCATGTTATTTATTTCGAAATAATTTCCATTTTTATATTTTTATGGAAGGAATACGAAATTATAATTTCAATATCCAATTAATCTTTTAACATATTCTTTTACTTCAAAAGAATCTCATATTCATTTTTCCAAGAATAAGTAATATTTATTACACATAAGGTATAAAATATAATATGCAATATATTTTTCGGGTAGCTCTTTTTAATAATCAATTATTGGAAAACGAATGATAAAACTTAATCAGAAGACAGAGTATCTTGGAATTGAGTATGCAATACAATGGACGATTGTGAAGCCAAAAGAAGACTTAAATTTCCCTGAATAAAGTTTCAAACATTGCAGTGATAAATTATAAAAAAATATTTAAAAGAGTATCCGAAAAAAATGCTAATAAAGAAACAAAACAGCTAAAAATGCAAATGCAGGTGTATAATTTGCGAATAATTTCATAAATAACTGTATCTTTCATAATTGGAAAAAAACCTCTTCAAACATAGTGAAAGAATATATGTATATATTATATCGATGATAATAATGCAGAACATAATGTGTATTCTCCTAAGGGTTTGTCGACGAACTGTTCAACTTATTAGGATTTTTTTCCTCTCTTTTCTTCTGCAGCCAAAATGAAATAAAGTAAAAAATACATTTATTAGTTGTATAAACAGATTTCTATAGAATCAACAATCCTTTAGCTTTTGCAGAAGTTAAGTCTTAACACAATATTTGAAGATAGCTGGTAACATCTGTATTTTATTGATTTATAAGATTAAAATGATCTAAATTTGTACAAAAATATCTTTTTTTATTTATTTTTTTTAATTTTGTTAAAGGAAAAATATTTTTTGAAATATAGAAATAATTTGTTACAATGTAATTGAATTAAGTATGCCTCTCAATGTAAGCGCATTTAGTAACGTAATATTAAAACCAAATATTATATTTTTTTAAGTAAAACACTTATAAGAAATGATCTCATGAAAATATTCTTTATTTTTGTTTCTTAAAATTACATTTCTTACTGTTTTAGCTGTATATACATAACATTTAATTTAAAGTAATGTTTAAAGTTATCTGGTAGGAGTATATCTTAAAAATAATATGCAAAATCTATATTCCTTATCTGAAAATATAAAAAATTATGGGTATTTTTTTCTCTATTTTCAAATGAGAAGCAGTTGTAAAAAAATTAAATCTTCGTTTGCAATTAAAATATTCATGGCATATTGCTTGCATGTTAATAAGTTTTATGATAAAAATTAATCCATTAATAATTAAATTTCTTGTCATCGTTTTAAAATTATTTAGCTCACTTGCGATTATTTTTTAATTATGCCAAAATCTTATTCAATATATGCATATTAAGATATTTTAAATCAGAGAATGAAATAGCTAATAAGCTAATTTACGAGTTATTCAGAAATGCACTAGTTACGCAGAATTTATATTTAACCGTTATTAAATACCAATTAAAAATATTTATGAAAAATATTTTCTGTGAAATGTCACAACAGAAATTTTAATTTGTGAGGTATTTTTAAATTATCTCAAAAAGATAAAATGCTCCCAAAATTTTCTTTTACTTCATACATGTTAATACTTCATGAAAATGAATGCACCACAGGTTATGTGATTTACACCAAAATTTAACTGAATCTAAAGTTTGATGAAAATGCGTGAGATGGTGTTTGAGATAGGACCATTTTGGAAATTGTAGAAAAATATGTATATATTAGAATAAAAAATTATTTTCTTCTCAAAATCAAAATAAAACAGGACTTTAAAGGGTTAATATTCCTTTTAAAACACTGAATCTTTTTATTAAGAAATCTGAATCGTTAATTTATTATTCGTAAATCCTTAATTCTTTTCAATCATTTAAATCCTTAAATTTTTTTCACAACAACGTAGGTGTCAAAACTATTAAATTTAATTAAAACAGTATTATAAATAAAAGATTTTTTGAATAAAATTAAAAGTGTACAATAAATTAAAGGATAAGTGATTTACTTCAAAAATTATACAGCACTAATTTATATCAAGGAATAAATCAGTCTGAAATTTGATGAAAACTCTTGCATTCGTTCAGATAGAGCTATAGCGACAATCATGAGTAATACCGCATAGTAGCACCATCATCAAAACGAAATACCTGTGATCTATGTATAACTAACTACAGATTATAATTAAGGGTTCACAAAAAATTTCCTACAATATTTCGACTATGAATGACAAATGCAAAAAGTTGTTTTTCATTATGTAAAACATTTTTTTCTTCAACCATATCAAAAGAAGAAATCATTTTAACAAAATCTGCAAATCTTTGAAAATGTTTCTAAATCAATGCGTGCGAATTTTCTTACATTTTACTAAAATATAGTGTTGGCAACCACATTTGAAAATTATTATTTTGACGAAATATAGAAAAGAAAGTAATAATGATTATAATTCTTTTATTGATACTATTTTTTTTATAAATAAAATTGTTGATGAAATAATGTTAAGATAACTATAGATCCAAAAAAGGCAATAATTTAGCAGCTATAAATACAATGAAACGGTATATTTATTGTATAATGCTGAAATATTATTTGTCGTTGAACAAAATTTTTCATATTTATTCTATAGCTGTGAAATAAAAGGTCACATTTTTAATATACAATTTTTTTTTACGAAATGTTTATCATTAAAAACGATGTTGCTAAAATTGTACAATTTCATTTAGTTTTTGCTCTGTTGCATGTTAAAGGATGGATATATTGATGGGATGAACGACGACTATAAATGCTAAGTATTTACATAATTACAAACGCACCGAACAAAGGGAAGATGATATAAGAAAAAAATATGTTTTTAGCAATTTATTTCTATTGGTAAATCTCTAAATTCCATGTTTATTCTAATCAGAGAAATTCAGCGAAATATTTACTGAAATAGTAAACATTCTTTAACATGCTACAAAAGCTTTCAGGAAAAACTTCACGCATAGCTTTCAAAAAATTATTTAAAAAATATTTTGAGATTAATATTTATTTTATTATTTTATTTAAAAAAATGTTTTTAATAATTTTTACAAAACATTTCAAATGTATAAGTTGTCTAAAGTAATTGAATAAAGAAAACGATGATAAGTGTAAATAAAGATTTCAATAATATATTCTAAGGTAAAAAAATGTTAATAAGGTAAATTTTGTTTATAATGTATATAATTGGGGTACTTAACCCCTTGGGGACAAGCAACAGGCATACGTGCTGCAAAAAGGCTTAAAAATCCTTTTTCTCCAATAGTTAAATTATACTGTAAATTTTGCCTTATTTAATCGGAGCATTTTCGCGATTTAAGGTACGATTTTTAAGGTACAAATTTCTTTTTTAAAAAACTGATGACAAATCATTAAAAATTTCGTAAAAGGTTCCCATCGCGAAGGGGTTAATGAAACAATATCCTCAATATAAGTACATAAAATATAACTGGTTACTCACAGAAAGAGGAATTAGATTTTTTCACTTTACATTAATTTTTTTCAGCAATATTCTTAAAATAAAAGGTAACGGGTCATATTTTTTTTAAGAAGTATTTCTGTTGTAGTCATATCCTTGTCTTTAAAGCTCTCAAATCTACATTTGTTGCCGTAAGAGAAATTGAGGTAGATACTGACGGGAATAAGAAAAATCCTTTGACTTCCTATAAAAGATCTTTAACAGATACTTTGCAAAGATTTTTCAAAAAAAGGCAATTTTTTTCATCCAAGAATTATAAAAAACCGTTCACCTAAAAATGAAATATCTATTTGTTCTTATTAAAAAATGCCAGATTATATTAAAGGATATATAGTGCTGTTGTAAAGAAAATTAAATAAAGATGAAAATTTATAAATTTTTCAAGGAAGGTATTCATATCTTTAGAAAAATTGCTGGGTATTGTAGGAATTGTGAAATTGTATTACAGTAAGCAGTAAACCTTGTTTTCAAATGTTATTAATTATTCTATAATATGAAATGCTAACTTTCTGTATTTATGTAACCATAGAAAAAGAATCGTAAGCATTTATATATAAACAAGAAATTAATTAAAACAAATGCCTTTATAATTAGGTATAAAAAATCAATATTTTCTCTTTTCTTAAACTCGTTTGTTTAATTTTCTTTCTCTTTTCGTGTGTTAAATACCTTTGAAAAACAATTTTAATTTCATTGAGATATCATTTATGTCTCATTTTAGATTAAATATAAAAGAGATTCTTCTGTCAAATAACACAATGTAACAAACTGCACCAAAAATTACAGAAAAATACATTATTTTTTTATGTAAATGACCATGTATATGACCATGTTCCGAAATTTTATCGTTGGTCAATAGACAGAAACTATTGTTAAGTAATAATTTACTATAAAACCGATTAATGACTGCACTTATTGATACAATTGTTTCTATAGTGTAGCATTCTCTCGCAGATTTCCCAACTGTAAAAACATAATCTTTACATATCTGAAACGCGTTTTTATAGTACAGTAAGAAGAAAGGGAAAATATGAATAGCGGAAAGTTTGTTATTAAGAAAAAAGGGGTATCGATTAAATAATATTTTTCGTAATGAATAAAAGAGATTTGTATAAATGAGCTGCACAATTTAATAAGTGTAAATATTTCGATTTTTTTAATATAGTTTTTAAGGATTTTTTTAATCAAAATGTCCTGCTTTTTTTTACTATCTGTGTGTTGTGCTCTTTCAATTTAGTTTGTCTGAATAGACAAAATGAAATTTGGTTTTTCAACTTCTAATGAGTATAAAAATAATAGAGTGCTTGGAGCTCTTCAGAAAGTTTAAGTATTGCAAAATTGTCAAAATAAGTCCA
The DNA here is from genome assembly GCA_964019185.1 of Maratus speculifer. Lineage (NCBI taxonomy): Eukaryota > Metazoa > Arthropoda > Arachnida > Araneae > Salticidae > Maratus > Maratus speculifer. Next base: position 301,910,705 of record OZ025294.1, on the reverse strand, counting down.
TTCGAACAAAACGTAATTTACAAAATTAAAAATTCATACAAAATAACTTGCACCATTCTTACAGTATTTTTAAAAAATGGCAGTTTGTGGAAATATAGTCACTTTTAGAATGAAGTCTAACTCACTGTGTGTTTGAAACCTTTCTGAATTTTCTCTATATTCGACTGTATTTTTTATTAAGTTGCATACCAAATTATGAAAAATAATTGTTATTGTTCGGCAATGGTCAGTTAAAAACTTTTTCCCATAAATACTTATATTTCAATTGAATATTTAATTTATTCTTTTTATAGCAGTTTTTATTATAGATATAGTATAATATTTCTATTAGAATTTAATATACTTTGAAAGTGAAGTCAAATTTGGATGAACATCCTTCATGCTATAATTAAACATAAATGCGATTTTTTAAAACTTTTTAAAAGAAATTTTTATATTTTCGTGAATAAAGATTCTTATTTTAAAAAAATGGGCAGAAAACTTATACAGACCCCAGATATTATTTATCAAAACGACATTTTATGTTACAAATATTTTACAAGCAAAATTTTTTTTTCTCAATCTTGGGCTTGTTCCGTAATTTGACGAAAGCAAATTGAACAACAATAAGAGGAAAAACATGATCTTTACATGAAAAAAACACCTTTAAAATCTGCATTTTATTTAATAATATAAAATATACAATTTTTATTTAACGATACATTTCATAAACAAATAACAGGCGCACCAATAAGGTCACCTAAATCGGAGTTACTGACAAAAATTAAATTAAGGCCATTACAGCATCAAATCTTAAATACCGGTAGTTTAAAACTTGGAGTATGGCTGAGATATGTAGAAAATGTGTTGATAATATGATAATTTGAATTAAAATAATTTTTACAGCATATCAATGCAATTATCGGTAACATACAATTCATCTTTGAAATGGGAAATAAAAAGACCTTTCCGTGTTCAGAAGTTTAATTCGCGAGGAATGATGCAAAATTATATGGAAATGTTTGTTGGAAACTAAATAAATCAAGATACACCATTCCTTTTGATAGCGTTTGTCCTTTTATATGCAAGAAAGTTTACGTTAAAGAAGCCTTTGAAATATGCATCAACATTTTTCTAAATAATGAAATAAATAAAACGAAATGCATCGCAAACGAAAATAATTTCCCCTTTATTTTAATGATAAATAGATCTACGAAGTGAAATAATAAATAAAAGCAATTAAATTAATAAACTTTGAATTTCTAACTTTAACTATGTTCCCGGTTTATATGAGAAGCTAAGATATGCAGTAAGGAAATTTAATATTAATCAGGTTGCAAAAACAACAAGAAAATTCTAAGAGTTAATCCGTAGCAAGATTGATTCTATTCCTAATGGTGGAATCGCAGGTATTAAATTTTAATTTAAATTTAAAATTAATTTAAATTAAATATTTTAAATTAGTGTTGCGGGATATTTTGAGATGTAGCAGTGCTCCGACTTTAATGATTCGGTGGTTATTAAAGGGATGTTTTGGGAAACTATGTTTTTCGATTGCATGATGAATGTTTAAAAAAGACTTGTCGTAAGTGTGGAAGTGCTTGATTAACGTTTAGGGGGTTATGAAAAGGATGTTTTAGGAAAGTATTTTTTTTTTATTGCATGTTGAATGTTAAGAAAACAAAAAAATATGTCGTGTGGCAGTGCTGGATTAATGTTTCGGTGGTTAGACAAAAGATGTTTTGGCAAAATACTTTTTTGATTGTGTGTAGGTTCTGTAGGTGTGGTAGATGTTTCGAGAAATTATTAATTGAAATTTAAAATGATAAAGCATATAAGTATGGAAAATGTTTAAAAAATTAGGCTCAATATTTCTAATAAATTTAAAATAATAAAGATTTTAAACGCGTTTTCTCAGATACAGTATTTACATGAATACTGTATTAAGAAAAACCTTCTATTTCACTGAATTATGTCTATATTTGTATTAAAATAATCGAATAGAATTTATATATGATGTTTTAAGGATGGTGAATTAAATGTGTAACTCTCTAAGCTGTTTGCCGGTATTTTTTCGTTTCAGTTAAAATAAACATTAATCGGGTGTAAATAAAAATATTTTTAAGAAAATTGTACTTTAATATGTATGTCAAATAGATAAGCACAAAGTGTATTTCGGAAACAAATTTGGAAAGAAAGATTACATTTAAATTAAAATTAGTTTTAGAAGAATTTTTAAGAAATTGCAGAAGATGTGTACAAACTTTAAGTGGTTTAGTAGTATTTTTCCATTTCTCAAAGCTACTTAAATCGATTGTAGACAAAAATATTTTTAACAGAATTGTATTTTGATATGTATGTCCTATAGAAGGACATAAAATGTATTTTAGAAACAAATTTGGAAATAAAATTTTATTTAAAATAACATTAAATTTATAAGCATTTTTATGAAAATACAGGAAAGCTCTCAGATACTCAGAGGGTTAAATATCTGTGGATTTTCCGAAAATTTAAAAATACTCTTATGAATGAACATACAGAAAAATGCTAGAAAAATCAGGATAGTAATTATTTAAAAATATATGCTTATAGAATTTTTATTTTACTACTTAGAATTTTCTTCATTGCATTTTTCATGTATTGAAATAGTTTATTTATTGACAACTACAAATGCAGTATCAATATTTTTCCTCTGGTATTTGTTTTTAAATTTAAAATATTCTAAAATGAAACGAATTTGCTTGAAAATAAAGTACTTGTAATTTTTTTATTCAAAAAATAATTCTTAAATCTTGTAGATTGCTCTAATTAAACTTGGCCAAATTTTTATGTTGTCTTACTATTCAGACATTTTCAACATCTTTAAATAATATTACCTAAGCATTATTAAATTTTTGATGTGTTTCATCTAAAAGGAATTTAGTAGATTATTTTCTAAATATTACACTAGCATACTACTTTGTGACTACTTACAAATGAAATAATTCCAAGCCTACACAAAGGCTACCAATAGGCCTAACAAGACCCATCAGTCAATTGCAAGTCAATTATAATCCCCGTATTAGTGAATTCACATTTATCTATGGCAGAAGGTTAATTAAATGTTTGATGATAACTTACGGTACATTCAATGAATAGTTTATGTTTTATTGAAACATGTTTCAGCTATCTCATGAATAATTTTCACTCAGAAATTCTTCGATGTCGATTGTAATTTCTAAATTTACTACAAATTGCAAACGTAAATATAGAATTTATATTGATACAGCTAATGATGATAATAATGAATAATATGAACAATTTCATTATTTTAAGCATTTTAATGTATTAATTTAAAATGGGATCCTAATCGAGTATAAGTATCCTAATCGAAGTAACTTTTATAATTATTAATAAGTGATGTAAAATATTATTTTTAGATGTTTTTTCGAAATAACAAAATCCAAGTATCTTCAATGTCAATTACACATAAGTAAATAAGTAGTAAAATTAATTTATCGTTGGTTAAGGAAGAAATGATGTGGAAAATACATTTATCGTTTGCATGCTGAATGTTTAAGGAAGATTAGTCATGTGGGTTGTGCAAATGTAACACTGTTTGAATAATTTTTGTTGATTAAGGAAGGGATAATTAGGAAGAATTACTTTTTCGGTTGCATGTTGAAGGCTTAAGAATGTATTGTCGCGAGGGTTTTGTAGATGTATTTGTGCTTGATTAATGTTACAGTGGTTAGGGAAGTATGGTTTGGAAATATACTTATTTAAAATTTAAAAGAGTACAAAACATAAATATGGTTTTTTTAAAGAATTTTGGTACAATATACCGATAGACTTCAAAAAGCAGAAACATTAGAAGCGCTTTTCCTAAAACATGATTTACATGGATAATAAGTTAAGAACAAATTTCTATCGCCATAAACTATCTTTATACTTGCATTAAAATTATCTAATGGAATTTATGTTATTTTTGAGAGTAATAAACTAAATATTTAAATATCTGAGGATTTTAGAAATTTTACAGTTACTTTTAGGAATAAACGTACGTATAACAAAAAAAGGTTCTAGCAGTGATTATTTTGTAATTTATACATAAAAGAAATTTCTATTTTCAATTTTAGATTTTGCTTAATTACTTATTGACTTCACTGGATACTGCATTTATTGAAAATATGTAAGTAAACTATCCAAATTTTCCAGTGACTATTTTGTTTGTAAGTTCTAGATATTACAGTATAACTTACAAAATGTTTAGAAATATTAAAAGAATTTGCAGGAAAATAAAATATTTTTAAATTTTCTTTTATTTAAAATATTCTTCTGAAATATATTGGAATTACAATAACTCAATTTGTTCAAGTTGTTATACAATGTTCTAATTGAAGAGACTCCAATTGTTTGAAATATTATTACGTATGCATCATAAAATACTGATTTGCTTCATCTAAAAGAAATTTGGTAAAGTAATTTCTAAATGTTATGTTATCATATTACTTTGTGACCGCTCATAAATGAAATAATTTCAAGCCTATACACAGACTATCAATAGGCCATACAAGACCCGTCAGACAATTGCAAGTCAATTACGCTTCCCGTTTTAGGCAAATTCACATTTATCTATGGCGGAAGGTTAATTAAATGTTTGATGATGAATTACGGTACATTCAATGAATAGTTTATATTTGATTGAAACACGTTTCAACTATCTCATGAATAATTTTCATCCAGAAAGTTTTGGATGTCGATAGTAATTTGTAAATCTATTACAAAATTGGATTCGTAAATATAGAATTGATATTGATGCGGGTAATGTTGATAATAATTAATGCTTTGGACAATTGCATTACTCTAAGAAGTTTAATGATTTAATTTAAAATAGCAAGTATCCGAATCCAAAGAAACATTATAGTTATTAATGAGTAGTGTTAGATGTTATTTTTAAATATTTTTTTGAAATAACAAGCTTGGAGTATGTTCTAATGTAAATTATAGATAATTAAATAAGTAGTAAAATTAATTTTTGGTTAGTTAGGGAATGGATATTTCGAAAAAATACTTTTTTCGATTGCATGTTTGAGTGTTTAAGAAAGAATTGCCGTATGGGTTGTACACGTGTGGTTATGCTTGAATAAATTTGGCTGATTAAGGAAGGGATTTTCTGGTAGAATTACTTTTTTCAATCGCATGTAGAATGCTCAAGAAAGAATTTTTACGAGGGCTGTGTAGGAGCATCAGTGCTTGATTAATATTTCAGTGGTTGAAGAAGGGGTGTTTTGGAAATATACACTTTGAAATTAAACATTGTACAACACATACGTATGATATTTTTTTAAAGAATGGTGCAATATATCTGATTATTTCAAAACGCAAAAACTTTAAATGCGATATTAGAGAAATATGACTTACATTAATAATAAGTTAAGTACAAATTTCTATTTTCATAAACTATCTCTATAAATGCTTTAAAATGATCGACTAAAATGTACATGTTGTTGTGAGAGTAAAAATTCAATTTTTAAATATTTGATGATTGTCGGAAATGTTACACTTACATTTCAAATGAACGTACATATTGCAAATAAAAAAGTCATAGCAGTGATTATTTAGTAATTTATATATAAAAGAAATTTCTATTGTACTTTTTACATTTTGTTTCATTACATATTTACTTCATTGGATACTATATTTATTAAAAAAGTGTAAGTAAGCTATCAATATCTTTGAGGGAGAATTTTAATTGTAAGTTTTAGATATTACAACATTACTTTAAAAAAAAGTTTGCAAAATTTAAAATATTTTGTACGAAATAAAGTGTTTGTAAAATTTCTTTTATTTAAAAAAATCTTCTAAAATATTTTAAATTACAATAATTAAATTTTTTCAAGTTTTTATACTATATTACTACTGAGAAGTTACAATTGTTTCAAATGATGTTACCTAAGCATAATAAAATTTCAATGTGCTTTATCTAAAAAGGAATTTAGTAATACGAGGTGGAACCCGTCGAACTTCGACTAAAAAAAATGTTTTAGAAGAAACTATTTCATTGATTTATAACAACGTACAAAATTAGCTACAGTAAAAAAAGCATCTTATATTGATCAGTTTAACTCTAAAAAAATATATTATTTTAAGGTAAAATTAACAAAATACCATTTCTATAAAAGTCAGTTATCCAAATTATTAAAATTAAACTTTAATCGCACATGTAATAAGTAAAACATGATAAAGATAATTTATTATGATGAAGTTATCAATTGAGGATCTTATGCTTGGTAAAAATGAAAAAAAAATCAAATTGATACGATTATAAAATTTCACGTGAAATCTAAACCCGTCACCATGTTTATCTTCTCAAAATTTACATGGAAAATTTTAACTTTTTTTTTCAATTTTAAGATAAAGTGGCGCATTTCTATTGCCACGATTATAAAATTCGCATAAAAACTGTAAAATATTAATATCTCAAAAATAAATTGAGATACAGCTTTTAAACAAATTGCATTTAAAAGTACATTTTTTTTTCTAAATGCCGATGAAAAAATTGAGAATATGCGATGTTTAGATGTATAAAATTTGCTGTAGCAAAAAGTGCAAAACCGAACTGCATGGGAAAATGTTGCCATTCGGAAAATGACGTATGCGTTACGCACAAATACGTTTGGCCTTTATAATATAGATATTTTCTTAATATTATATTAGCATATTACTTTGTGACTGCTTAAAATGAAATAATCTCAAGTCTACTCACAAACTATGAATAGGATATACAAGACCTATCAGACAAATACAAGTCAATTACGATTCCCTTTTTAGGTAAATTCACATTTATCTATGGCAGAAAGTTAATTAAATGTTTGATGATAAATTACGGTATATTCAATGAATAGTTTATATTGGATTGAAACATGTTTCAGCTATCTCATGAATAATTTTCACTCAGAATGTCTTGGATATTGATTGCAATTTCTAAATCTATTACAAAATTGCATATGTAAGTATAATATTGATAATGATATAGCTAATGATGATAATAATGAATACTTTGTCCAATTGCATTATTCTATGCAGTTTAATGTTTTATTTCGAAACAGCATGGATATAAGTATCCTAAATCAAAGAAATATTATAATCATTTATGAGCAGCTTTAGATATTATTTTTAAATATTTTTTTTTTTTCGGATGAACAAGCTCCGAGTATGTTCTAATGTAAATTATATATAATGATATAAGTAGTGAAATTAATTTTCAGGTGGTATGGGAAGGGAGGATTTATGAAAATGCTTTTTTCGATTTCATGTAGAATGTTTGTGAAAGAATTGTCGCAGGGGTTATGCAAGTGTGGCAGCGTTTGAATTAATTTGAGTGATTCAGAACGGATGTTTTGAACAAATTACTTTTTTCGATTGCATGCTGACTGCTTAAAGAAAATGCCGCGAGGATTGAATGTGCATGTATATCAGAGCTTGATTATTGTTTCATTGGTTAGGGAAGGATTGTTTTGGAAATATATTTATTGAGATAAAAAATGCTATAACACATATGTCTGATCTTTTTTTAAAGACTTTTGGTAAAATATGTCTGATACGAAAAAGTAGAAACTTTAAATGCGAATATAATTTTTTAATAAATAGTAATAATTTTAAATAAATTAATCATAAATATTTATGCAAATATAGAATTGAAAATAATATAGATATTGATGATAATAATTAATACTTCGAAAAATTGCATTATTCTAAGCAGTTTGATGTTTTAATTCAAAATAGCACTTACATAAGTGTCCTAATCCAAAGAAGTATTATAATTATTAATGAGTAGTATTAGGTATTATTCTTAAATTTTTCGCCAGAACAAATTTCCAGTATGTTCTAATGTAAATTATACAGAATTAAATAAATAATAAAATTTAAAGTATATTAAGCATAAATAATATAACTATACATATACACTAAAGGTGCCCCAAAACGTGTATACATTTATTCCTTTAAAGCACTAATTTTTCTATTTTTATAAAAAATAATATATCTGTATATCGGTCTAATAATGAAAAAAAATTAAATTTATAAAATTTTACATTTTAAGATGTGCCATATTTAAACAGTAAGGATGTTAATATATTGCATTGCTGTATTTTGCAACTAAATCAATATTTTTATCTGTTTAACGCTCTGCAACCTTTTTATATTAATATATTTTTAAGTATTTAGTAAAGATATGAGAGTAAATTTTTTCTTAATAATTTTATCGATTTTTTTTAAATCGAAAGAACAAATTAAAATTTTTAGGTGTGTTCACAGTTTTGGATACATAGCACTCATAGTCATCGTTCAGTCCGTCCGTCTGTCCGTCTGTCTGTTCGTCCACATGTAACAGAGCAAAAATTACTCAATCGAATCATTTGAAATTTAAATTAATTTATTGTTGCAAAATTTTGTCGAGTCATTTCAAATTTTATGAAAATCGGATGTATGGTTTATTAACAGGGGCAATCGAAATTATTCCTTTATATTACAGCCAATGGAAAAAAATAACTTCAAGCACATTTTAATGATGGTACACTTTTTAGAGCATAATAAAAATTCTATGCATCTATGAAATGTATACAAAATACCCATTCTGTAGAATCTGTGATGCAATTTATTAATTTATATGTCTTATTAATTTACAGAGCCTCACAAAAGCACTCGTTTACATAATGGCATAGGGGCAAACATTGTTTGGAGCGCTCGTTTTTAATTATATTAAGCTATTTAAATTTTTATGAAATTGATATACGTTGCTGAGATTTACTACAAGTTACCTTCTGTGTAATAGCAAACGCATATTATTCACATTTGACACTCAAAATATTTCGGCTATTATACTGTATATTATTACAGCCAGATCTGAATATTTATAAAATTTCGTTATAGTACAAACGCACATCATTTGATACACTTAACGTGCAGTTTATCAACTTGAAGATAAAATTATATACTAGATCACGCAAAGAATTGTATACTACACTGTAAAAAAAATCTGTAAAGGTACTATACATTTTCTAGGAAACTGGGATTCCAAGAACTTTTCATGTAACGGTAACAGGAAAAATCCATGTAACCGATTCTGAAACTTGAATTTTTGCTGTTACCGTTACAGGAAAAGTTCTTGGAATCCCAGTTTCCTAGAAAAAGTTTAGTAGCTTTACAGATTTTTTTTACAGTGTAGGCAATATGTAGGTGAGTTTCTAGAAATTTTCTTTTATTAATTTTAAGCGTGTTTCCGTCTGAAATGAATTTTACCTAAATAATGATGTGTATATAAATGTAGTAGGTAAAATACAAGGCTGTACAAGAATAATCAAGTATCTTTCAGATTATTGTCAAAAATCTGTGAAAGTGAAATTACAACCTAATATTCGTGTTCTTTCTAAACAAAATTTTCTTATACTATGTAATATATATATATATATATATGTTATATTATCGATAGAATACAGGGCTGTACAAAAGAATTGGAATACGTATTTGGATACTGACAGTAACTGCTGAAATACATTTTTCTGTAATGTACTGTATGGTATGTTGTTTGAAACAGTTAAATCCAGGTAGTTAATTGGATGCATGAATCGATTTGGGATGTATAATGGGATGTAAGGATGTCTTTATTGGTTTCGGTAAAATTTGATCTGATTATTAAAAATTCTTTGGCACGAATAGCATTTTAGAATCGATGAACCACTCTAATAAGAAGATCAATTAACGAAACTCGCAAAGGCTTCCGTAACATTTATAAAATAAATAATAATAATAATAATAATAATAATAATAATAATAATAATAATAATAATAATAATAATAATAATAATAATAATAATAATAATAATAAACGAATAATTGTCAATAGAAAAACTTTCAAGTTAACAAAGACAAAAATAAAAATCTATAAGAAGTAAATAGAAAAAAATATATAGATACATATAAACATCTCACAATTAAAATTGAATAAATAACAAAGAAAAAAATCTTAAAATAAGTTGATTATATTAAATTCATAACTTGAATTTACCACCAAAAAATAAAGCACTAGGTCATTAACGACAAAAAAAAAAAATTGTTTCAGAAATATTTTTGACAAAAGTAACATTATTTACGCAAGAGTTTAACTAATAAAAGTAATCATAATAGTAATCCCCATATTTACTCTCATAAACACAAAATGATTTAAAAAAGAGAGAAATTGTCGGATAAAGCCAATAATTTACTTAAAATATGTAAATAAGCATTATTTAATGCATTTTTCATTACAGAATTCATTAACTGCTCCACGTGCTAGTTTTCATTTAGTCTCTTAATTAGTTTTTTGAAAAAATGTAAAAGTGCATTGTCTTGGATTTTAAAAAGAGAGTACATTGTTTAACATTTTTTTATTTCTCTCTTTCTTAAAAAAATAAAAAAGACTTACTCTAAAAACATTTCAATACTAATTTTATTTTTAATAGTTACACAAATATTAAAAAAAATCTTTTTTCAGACTTTTAACAGTTTAGTAATTTGTTCTAAATAATTCATCTAATAATTCATCTAATAAATTCTAAATAGATCAGGCCATAACTGATCAAAAACTGTCCAAAGAATGGAATAGCACTTAATTGGCTCATGTGAAACCGCTACATTTGGCAAAACAATTAAAAAAAAAATTCTTAAAAAGAAAAAAAATCGATTAAACTAATTAGGCAAAATTTACTTTTATTACTTTTACTGAACACTTAAAAATATTAATATTAAAAAATGCAGCGCATTAATCAGATAAAATTAATTAATTTAAACCCATTTAATTGCAATTACAGAAATACTTATTGACCCAAATCAATTCCTTTCCTTTTAATGTTTGAAAGATTTGTGAAGGAACAAGAACAAAATATTTAGTCAATATATATAGAAGGAAAGAGCATGTTTACAAACATTTCCATCAACCAATTTACAACACCACTGCATTTTTATCATAATGACCATTGCAGGAACATTTATGGCAATATAGGCCAATCATATCATGGACCTGTTAAACAGAGACCAATCAGATTGGCCGAGGTCATGTGTATTGCAGGATATATAAAGAACAGACAGATGTTTCTTGCTATTGCCACCCCGCAGTAATTCAACTACACACTAATCACACTACAACTCAATACTAATTCTGTAAATAAGATACACGGAATAAAATATCAAATTTTTGCTGAAAATTTTAAAATTATTTTTTTTAATATTCTTCCCATTATTATACCTATACATTGATTTCAAATGTTTTTTTCATAAAAAAAGTAAAGAAATCGTGCAGTGAAGGGTTAAGATGATTCTGTTTTCAGAAAATCATGCATTCTAGTCTAATTTATTTGATGAAGAAAAGTTGATGAAATATTTAATCCTTTATCAACCGACGTTACTTTTAAGTACCATTAAAATTACTTATTTTAAAGTACTTTTAGTATGTCAATTAGATGTAATACTGTTTAGAATGAGTTACAGATACATTACTTTATTTTGTTCCAAAAGCATTATTGGTTACACAAAACAAAAATATTTTTAAAAGGATGATTTCTTTTGCCTTTGAGTCTTTTCAGCTTTCTTGGCGCTGAAGGAGGGGGATTGGGGGATTTTTCAGTTCCAAAATATTTCTATATTTATATTTTAAGAACATCATACTTGTACATTTTATAATTCTACAAAATACTAAGAAAACAATTTAAAATAAAATATTCGAGTGGGGTTATATATATTGCTGTAAATTCAAATTTAAATAATTTTTCTTAAACCTTCAATCCTTTTAAAATTCTCCAAAACTGTATTGAATGATTATGTAAATCTTTTAATTTAATTTAAACGATTTATGTAAAATGCTTTAGAATGTAAAATTTTCATGAATTCATAATTCGGTAGATAAAGGGTTTAAACCTTTTACGTCTGTAGAATTCTATTCTGCAGACTTTGAATTTCATTTTTTCTATCTGAGTGATAATTTTAAAGCGTATCATTCTTCTAGTGAATGTATATTCATCGTAGTTAAAATTAGTTTCTTTTGTTCCATTAATCCATCTATGCAATGCACCGTTAACTCGTCTTCTTTCATTATTACTGTCAGTGTTCATCTGACCTGTCATTACTGTCATTGTCTATTATAAATAGAAATATGTGCCGTGTATCGTGGTTTATTATTGAGTAGATTTTGTTACTATGAGAGTCGGGGGAATTAAGCTTTAAGCTTGTTTGACATATTTTATAACTTTAAATCGCATTCTTTTTAAAAATTATGTATGGAATTAAATCTATTAATACCATTCGTTTTGTAAAATATATGTATCTTTACATAATATTATTTTTCGATTGATTCAGAATATTTTAGCATCTTCTATCCAATCTTAAAATTATATTGCTTCTGTGGTTACTAAAGATAAAGAACACTTTTCGGAATTATTAGTAACTCACAAGATATTACTAAACATTTTCGTTTTTGTTAATATCGCTTTTGTAACAGTAGGGAACAGGGTATTATTATTATTATTATTATTATTATTATTATTATTATTAATGTTGTTCTTGTTATTATGAAAGATAAATAAACAAGTTTAGGGGTTAAAAAGTTATGTATGGAATTAAACCTATTAATCCCATTAGTTATTATTATTATTATTTATTTTATGTATTTATTTGTTTATTTTTGTAGTTTTTAAATATTTTTTTGTCATCGTGGTAACAGAGGTATTCCATTTCCCGACATTAAATTATTGCTATTATTTTTCCTTGTTTTTTATTAATCGCTTTATTACAATAATTTTCATTTATAGTGAAATATGAGTTTGATTTTAGTTAATCAGACAATTTTCTTTGTAAGGTAAGGCTTCGGAGCGATATGTTATTTAATCATTTTCTAATGCTATTTTATGAAGTATATACAGTAGAAAACTGGTTCAAAATAATTCAACTGTATAATATTATACCTGATTTCAGATTAAAACGCGTAACATGAAAAGCTACATTGTAAATTATTCTTAATTTTTTTTAGTTCGAAATTTTTTTATAGAACAGATCTGCACAGTTCGAATTTGCAGAGGAGTAAAAGCTGAGAGATACTATGTTGAATATTACTATAAACCACTCAAATTGCAATGATAAAGAAAAGATTTTAATGAGATAAATCACTGTTTTTCAAAAACCAATTTCGTGAAGGACCTTTTTTTACGTAGTTATTACAATAAATTTTGAAATATATAGATAACTACTGAAAAAGCATTACAAATATTTAAAGATTTTATTCCATAATTACAAATATATAAAGATTTTGTTTAATACCTGAGGTCTTGCGAATGATCATGCGTCTATTTGCAAAGAGGAAAAGATTTAATTTATACATTGAATACATATATCTGACTTGTGTGCTCGACATGAAAGCCTGCTTATAAGTCATCGTCAATATACAGGGGCGAAATAGCACAAGGGAATTTTACAACACGAAGGAAATGCAGCCGGGAGCTACACACAAAGAGTGCGTGCAATGGAGCCAGTGAGATTTGAACCTCCTACGCTCGCAAGTGAAGGGGAAAGATGACTAACATTTATTTATTTATTTATTTATTGAACAACATACATATGACTTGTGTGCTCGACATGAAGCCTGCTTGTAAGTCATCGTCAATATACAGGGGCGAAATAGCACCAGGAAATTTTACAACATGAAGAAATGCAGCCGGGAGCTACACACAAAGAGTGCGTGCGATGGAGCCAGTGGGATTCGTACCCATAACCTACTACTCTCGCAAGTGAAGAGGGAAAGATGACTAACATTTATTTATTTATTTATTTATTTATTTATTTATTGAACAACATGCATCTGACTTGTGTGCTCGACATGAAGCCTGCTTATAAGTCATCGTCAATATATATCGGCGAGATACTACGCTCGGAAGATGAAGGGAAAGATGATTAACATTTATTTATTGAACAAAATTCATCTGACTTGTGTGCTCGACATGAAGCCTACTTATAAGTCATCGTCAATATACAGGGACGAGATAGCACAGGGAAATTTTACAACACAAGAGATACACAACCAGGTGCCAACGTGCAATGGGATTCGAACGTCCAGTGGGATTCGAAACCACAAACTCCTATGCTCGAAGGCGATTAGCAGCGTGGTGCTTTGACCATTTGGCTATGGAGGCCCATGATTAACCACAATAGAAAACATAAATAAAAACAAAACAAATTCTACGCATGCACAAACGATGTTCAGTCCATTGATCTAAAAAGGGGTGAAAAGATCAATTTACATTTTCAGGATCTTTCGAAACACCAAGCATATTATATCAAATGACGAAAATATTATAAGATAGGCCATCGTTACAAGCAGCATAACTTCTAAGTAAATTTTCGACGGATTCGCCGATCGTTGAAGAAAAACGATTGCATGTTGAAATGATCATTTTAGTTTTATCGAAGTTTATCATAATGTACATTCATTTTAACACAGTCTGTATTTGACTGGTTAAAATGGATATCACATAAGTACTCTTTTTGATATGTCCTACCAATATAGAATACATATTTGGAAGATTTTCTTTTAGGGACATTTTTCCAAAGATTTTAATTTTTAATATACAAATAATTGACATACAAATACTCAGCATGTTTAGAAAGCAGAGATCTCTATTTAAAAGAAATTTGGAATAGCAATCAATGAAATAAAGTGATTTATTAAAGAATAATCTTAGATTTATTAAAGACTTCAAATAGAATTAATTAAACCTATCTGTTTAATATGAAAATCTAATGAAACATTTATAATAGAATTGTTCCACCCGTGTTTAATCAAAATTCTTGATCATTATAAAATGCATCATGCATTTGAATTTGAATAATTTTAAAGTAATAGAATAATCTAATTAAATTGTATTTTGTAACCGAAACAACTTTACAATCTGGCCTAACTGATGTTTATTTCATGCAATGTATACTTCTTATTTCGAAGTAATTTACATTCTTATATTGTTATGAAAGGAATAAGAATCGTATCTAAATCTTATTTTAATACTTGCTTTTATTTCAAAACATAGCCATATGCAGTTTTCATCGAATAAATAATATCCATTAGACATAAGATTAAAAGTACAGTGTATTTATTCGTTCTATATTATTTATTTTGACGTAATGTCTATTTTTATATTGCTATCGTTGGAATTTGAAATTATAATTACACCCGTATACAATTTATCTTCTAATATTTTCTTTTGCTTAAAAATATTAGCAAAAAAAAATTTTAAAAAATAAGTGAATCCATTATGCATCAGATAAAAAATATAATAATATACAATATATTTTTCATGTAGCTGTTTTTTATCATTAATTATGGAAAAATGATAACAATTAATCAAAAGACATGGTATCTTCAGACAGAATGTGCATCATAATGGATATTTCTGAAAACAAAATAAAATTTAAATTTCCCTGAATGAACTTTCAGTTATTAATTACAAAAATCTATTTAAAACAATAACCGAAAAATTCTAATAAAGAAGCAAAATTAATAAAAATGCAAATACAGATGTGCAAAATGCAAGTAATTTCAGAAATAACTGCAATCTTTCATCATTATAAAAAACATCAAACACAGCGAAAGGGTGTATAAATATATACAGGGTGTCCCCTCTCAACGGTGGCCAATGGCTAATTTCTAAACCGTTGGTCATAGACATATAGTTCCAATTACAAAAATGCTTTAAAAAAGGTAAAGAATTATTTTTTAAGCGATTTAGGTCAAAAAAAAATTTACTAAAAATTTACGAAAATTAAATTTTTATACGGTCCCCCGGTCCTATAAGTGATATTTAGAAAAATTTTACCACTATTCTAACAAGTAAGACAAAAAAAGTCCCATTCCTCTGCGATCAAAATTGACCGAGTTATAGCTGTTCAAAGTTGAAGCATATTTTTTGCTGCAAAATAGGGGTCAGTCACAAATTTACGGCAAATAAAAATAAACATCAGGTAGAAAATTTAACTTTAAACATTGAGAGTATTTTTTTTTTTTACAATGTTGTTTCTGAATTTATGTTGACATTTACATGTTAAAGTAAAATATGCAATTTGTGCTAAAAATATAAGTAAAAAAATAACAGAAATTTTGTTAAATTAAACTATGAAAAGCAACAGTCACAAATCGTTACAAATTGATGCATATTTAAAGCTCTATTAGATTACTCAACCTAATGGAATTTGATGTAGTCCTATAAAATAAATAAAAGGAACGCACCTAAAATCGTATTAATTTACATTGTCATCGGCTTTAAATAAGTATGGGAATTGAACCTCAATCAGATATTTGGAAGTGAGTTAAAATTTCAATATAAGTTTTGAACTAGGAAAATTTACATACGAAAACTATGAATAAAATAAAAGCTTATCAAAATAACGTACCTTTTTAAAATAAAATCATAAAAAGAATCAGCTTCATTTGCTTACAAAATAAAACATACGTAAAAATACAATTGAGGATATGAATTTCAAAACTCGACTTATCGCTTTTTGATTTCTCTTTCAGTCTATACAAACCTCCACTATTGTAACAATGCAATCTCAAAATTTATAATGAAAACCAATAGATGCATTTAAAGTTTTTTCGCTATTTCCCAAAATTTGATTTTTTCGATAAAGAGAATTTTGAAATTCATGTCTTCAGTTATTTTAATAACCAATCTAGAAGTTAATTAATTATAATTAACACTACCGTAAAACTTATAAGGTGACAGCTCCTTCAGTTAAATCGCTCATTTAAAACATTTTGTAAATGGAACTATATGTCTGTGATAGCCTTTGAACAGTGTTGGAAATCGACTCCCTTTATAATACTTTAAGCACTTAGTGTACGTTACCTTAAAGCTCATCCGTTTTCAGCTATAGAAAAGTGGTTTAAGTCATGAAATTTAAAGTTTCGTAACTCGGTCAATTTTAATGTTACATGAATGGGACCTTTTCTGTATTACTTGCTAGAGTGTTGAAAAAATTTTACTAAATATCACTTATAGAACCGGGGGACCGTATAAAAATTTAATTTTCGTAATTTTTTAGTAAAACATTTTTTTGACCAAAATCGCTTAAAAAACAATTCTTTGCCTTTTTTAAAGCATTTTTACAATTGGAACTATATGTCTATGACCAACGGTTTAGAAATTAGCCATTGGCCACCGTTGAGAGGGGACACCCTGTATATGGATATCGATGATAATAATAAAGAACATAATATCTACAGTGGGTTGCCAAATTATTAGGGACAGCCATATTTTTTTTTGATAGTTTTATACTTTGGGTGCACTTCACTGCGGCTCTAAGTGGTTTAAATGTTGCAGGAATGTATTTTACCGTTGTCAATATCTCTATAATTCAACTTTGAACTACTTCTGGTATATTTAAAGGTTTGTTTGTTTTCTATAAATATTTTAATAACGCGTCACACGCTGAGTCTTTTACATGCGCAATAGTGGATGGCGCTTTTCTTTAATTTAAACACAATTTTATTGTTTTTTTTTTTTTTTTTTTTTTTTTTTTTTTTTGATAAAGTTAAGAATTATACGTGAGTGTTATCTTTCCCTTATTGATTAAATATTTTTTTTTTCGCGAAATTATTTACGATTTTAACTATTTTTTTATTTTTATTGATTTCAGTATGAGTCAAGGGGTTGATTTGTCTCGTAAGAAAAAAAAAATCTGAGGTTAAACCCTTTCTTCTGCATACGAGTCATTCCCAAGGGAAGATAGCAGAAATTTCTGGCATTTCCAAGTCAGCATTAAACAGGATAAAGGTAAATCTGGAGAAAAACCAGCCACTTTCGCCCCCCCCCCTCAAAAAAAAAAAGGAAAAACTGAAAAAAAAAACCGCATAACAACTCCACGTACCGATAGGAAAATCTGGAATAACTTTTTAGAAAACAGAAATAATAGTGTGGGACTCCTTACTCAGATCGTTCAAGAATCTGGAATATTAGTTTCTAAGAAAATTGTGCAGTGGAGATTAGAGGAGAAAGGTTTGACAGGTCATTGTCCAGCCAAAAAAACACTGGCTGACAGAAGCAACGAAGAAGAAGTGCCTTGCCTGGGCTCCAGAACACCACAGAAGACAATAGATGACTTTCGCTGTTAAGATAATTATAATTTATGTCATGTAAACTAATTTGTTTCTGAATTATTAACATATTTAAATATTTTTTAGGTGTTTTTCTCAGATGAATCAACCTTTGAGATTTTAGTCGATAGAAGCAGCTTTGTCAGAATTTTCTTTTTCGCCCAGACGAAAAATATCACCCTGCTTTCTTTGTGGAGAATATTAACCCTCCTGATAAAATACTGGTGTTGTCTGACATAAGCACTAAAGGGATTGGACGCCTCTACATTTTCCAGGGAACCGTGAGACAAGACCAGTACAGGCAAGTTCTGAAAACTCGGGTGCTGCTTCAATGGTTCCTAGGTGGCGTAGAATTCATATTTATGCATGATTCAGTGCCTTGTCATAAAGCTAGAAGCATTACAAAATTTTTGGCAGGCCAAAATATCGGAGTTTTACCTTGCCCTTGCAATTCTCCTGACATGAACCGCATAGTGAATCTATGAAAGATCACCAAGGCGGAAATTGCCAAACATATAATTACAACCAAGGTACGACCCATCGAAAAACTAATAAATGTATGGCATCACAACCTAAAATTAAAAAAAAATGTGTTAGAAATTGCATAGAAAGCATGCCGAACTGCATCGAAGCACTCCTCGAAGTCAAAGGAAATATCATCAAATATTAGTATTGTTTACATTACATTGGGTAAATTGACTGTATTAAATTTTTACTGTTTTTTTTTCATATAATGTTGCTTAAATACTTAAACTATAACAATAAAGTTCTTTAAACTTAAAAACAGTGTTTATTTTCAAATTATATCCTAATATTGTACAAAACACCTATACTTCATGAATGTCCTTAATAATTTGGCAACCTACTGTATTCTCTAAAGTGCTTTTACTAAGTACTGCTCTATTTATTAGGTTTTCAATTTTCCCTTTTCTTCTGCAGCTAAAGTAAAGTAAGAAGTACATTTATTAGTTGTATAAACAGATTTCTCCAGAGTCCACAATTCGTTTTCTTTTAGAGAAGTTAAGTTTTAACTTAATGTTTGTAGGTAGCCGGGAACATCTATATTTTATTGATTTATAAGATTAAACTTGTCTAAAATAGTAAAGCCTCTTTTCAAATTTTGTTTAAGAAAAAATATATTTCGAATTATTAGGAATTGTTTAAATTACTGTAATTCAATTACGTGTCCCATTTAATTTAAGCTCACTTAGAAAAAAAAGTAAATATTATAATTTTTATGTAAATTACCTGTACGAAATTATCGGATAAAATTACTATTTATGTTTGTTTCTTGAAATTACATTTCTCATTGTTTTACCTTCTTTTTAAAATTTTTCTCGTACTTCAAGAATGGAGAGCGGCTTACAACTTTTAGTAATATGATCATGATTGTTGGAAAAAATACAGGCATTTTTAATATTTGTGGTCGGAATACATTGTTTATAACTTTGATAATTCTCTTTTAATTTTAATACTCTTATGTCTAAACATTTCAATTATACAGTGGCCTCGAGCGATTCGATTTCTTCTTTAATGAAGTTTATCAGTTCATTAATATCCCAGTACTGTACGTTTAGTATGTTTTCTGCTAAATTCTACTTCAATATCAGATGGATTTAGTTGAAGAAGAATTGGACATATCATGTGTCCATATGAACGATTACATATAACGATTTAAGATTTATGTGCATATAGTCCATTAAGATTTAAGTCCATATAATGATTTAAGATTTCATATTTAAATTTCTGGTTCGACATATAACTTTCTTTTTAACATTACTAGCATTTCTTACAGGTTTAAAATTTAGTAATTTAGCCATGCGCATTATCAGATCGTTGCGACCAATTCTCAATAGCTCTATAGCATGATAATAGTCATTTTCAACCAATAAAAAGCTTGCTATATTATTTGCAGCACTTCCGCCTAAAAGTAATTTTAAATGGGAAAAATTATCAATCGCAGTTAAATTCTCATTGTTATCAAAAACATTCGAAAATTCTTTCCAAAATTAAAACCATAAACTTGGATCACCATAATATTTAGATATATTAAATTTAGGAAGTTCTACCGGTAGAAAACTATTGTTACTACTGTAATCACTTTCATTGTCTAAAGCATCTTGTATAGTTTAAATTCTAGTGGTATTGTAATTTATAAATTTGGAAATTTTAATTTTGTATTCAATAATGATTTCATTATATGCTTCGACTTCTAAATTTCTTTTTCGAATTCACGATCTGGAGCTAATAGTTCAATCAAATAATTCAATAATGTCAAAGTTTTCATTTTATCATTTAAGTACTGTTTTAAAATAACCAGCTGATTTTTTTTTCGCTATCTAAAGTTTGTGAATCGTTCGGCAAATCTTTTTATTTTCTAAGTTTGAATACGAATAGAAGCTCTTTTTTTTCTCAAGTGTATCAAGATCCATCGTAAAATAATGAATTTATTTCGATCTATTCAATATAATTCAATAAATAAAATGTATTCATTATAAATCGCATTAATATATACAGTTTTATAAACCGCATCAATACCTACAGCAACATTTAAAGAGATATCTGACAAGGAAGGTGTCCATACTGTGCATACTCAGATTTTTTTGAAAAAAAAATACTAATTAAACTACTCATGTATGTAATAAAGGATCAGTCAAAATTAGCGGCGGAATTGCATTAGAAAACATGCAAAAAAATAAAATACTTTTGAATATTTGGCGAGAAAAGACCAAAGTGTCACACGATTTGGCGAGCAGCACTTTTCCCTGCCAAAAGCAAACGATTTTAATGCAACTGAAAACTTTTGGATTTTTAGAATTCGTATAAATGGTGTTTGATGAATTTAAACATAAACAATGAGAGAATTTAATATATTTTATACATATATATATGTTAAATTGCATATGTATACATTATTTATTGCTGTAGTTATTTAATTTACCTCTGGAAAAAATATTTTCATATTTAAAAAAATCTTATTCAGTAAAATTATTTTCATACATTTAAGCGGATTCAAAATAAAAGCTATCTGTTTCCATAGCAACAAAATCGGATTGACAATGCTCAACTGGACTTTGAACTTGAAACAATTTTAATTAATTTAAAGTCGAATTTCGTTTCAAATCTCAAATTTTGATGGTTAAATTAGAATATAAATACATATAAATATCAATGTAACGAAATTATACTTAAAACAAATTAAAACTGACAAAACTAAAGATATTTAATTTATCTAAACACGCTGAACATGAAACTTTTTTCCTTTAAAATGAATTTGACATAAAAAAATTTAAAACATTTTTTGAAATTGCTTTTCATCGCCAACTGATGATAAATCGCCAAATAACGAATTTTTCATTATTTTTTTACAGACGGGGTATGGAGGTTCTGCCGAAATTTTTTATGAACGTATATATCCACATGAGAATAACATTCTGTAATTTTTTCAGATTTTTCGGAGTATGCCCGTATGGAGACCTTCCTTGTGAGTTATGTTGTCGTTGACGTCTGTCCGAATGGTTGCTGGAGCATCCATTTAGACTGCACCCAGAGGATTGGAAGTCAGACTTCTGAGGAAGAATATGTTTGTCAATGCTGCCAGTAGACGGCAGCACCAAACAAAACCAACTCCTCAATTTTGATATATCTCTGAAGGGAAGTGAATGTTTCTCTTGAGACTTATACCCATGATAACAGCTGAGACCGACCACAGCACTTTCAGAACTACTTCATGTAATGAGCACGTACACTACTCGGTAGATCGGTGATGTGGAGCATCGAGCCCTACACCAATTCAGTCTAAATTTAGGTACTATGATCACTAGGATTCTACGAACTATATAAACTATGTGTTACTTAACTAGTCTTTTTTTTTAAGGTTAGATTTTGAACAGATTTATCCTTTAATCATTTTCAAACATTGCTTTTATATAAAGTATACAATAGAGAAACACTTCAAAATAATTCAGCTTTATCTGATTTCAAATTAAATCGCATATTATAAAATTTTATATGTTAAGTATTTTTTTTTTAAATTCCTAAAACCTTGAAATCAAATCAAATCTCCGGGACACGGCGCATCGATTTAGAAACACTGTTGTAGACTGTTAGTAAATTAAAAAGAAATTATTATAATTTGTGAAAAAGGATTTTTAAAATTCTTATAAAAAGAATTTTTTTTTATAGAAATCGCTTCAATACATACATTAACATTTAAAGAGATAGCTAAATTTGATACTAGTTAATTAGACACACTAATATTACAAATGCGAAGAAAAGGTATTTCAATTTACGAATATCACCAAATGTGCAACATTATTACAAAAACTGGAGATGTATACTCTGTAAATAGGTATTAAAAAAGAGATTCAGAATAGCAATCAAAGACACACTTAGAAAATAATTAATCAAACCTATCTGCTGAATATGAAAATCTAATTAAATATTTATTACGAAATTTACCCTCCCGTGTCTAATCGAAATTCTTAACCATCACAAAATGAATCATTTGTTTGAATTTGAATAATTTTAAAGTAACAGAATAATCTAATTAAATTGCATTTTGTAACCACTCTCAATCTCGTTTCCCTGATACTTTATTTATGCGTTCCATGTTATTTATTTTGAAGTAATGTCTATTTTTATATTGCTATGGAAGGAATTTGAAATTTCAATTACACTCGTATTACACTTCAATTACAAATATATCGTTTAATATTTTATTTTACTTAAAAAGATGGCCAAACAATTTTTCTAAGAATAAAAGATATCCATTACGCATAAGATAAAAAATATAATATAGTAGAACCCCGATAATCCGGATCGGTTTTTTCATTTCGGTTTTTTGTTTGAGAAGCGATTGGCGAAAAAGTTTTTTTTTATTCAGAATACGACGATGCAACAAGTTAATGTTATGGAAATTAGCCAATCGCTTCTCAAACTTGAAAAAAAAAAATATGAGAAAACCGATCCGGATTATCGGGGTTCTATACAATATATTTTCTCTATAGCTTTTTTTAATAATCAAATGTGGAAAAACAAATGGTAAAAATTAATCAGAAGACAGAGTATCATGGAAATAAATGAATATCACAATGAATAATTGTAAAACCAAAAGAAGACTTAAATATCCCTGAATTAAGTGACACAATGTAATCACTAAATATAAAATTGATTATCCGAAAAAAAGTCTAATAAAGAAACAAAAGAGAGAAAAATTTAAATGCAGATGAATAAATTGCGAATAATTTCATAAACAACAACATCCTTTATAAATGTAAAAAAGCATTATATATATATATATATATATATATATATATATATATATATCGATGATAATAATACAGGTCATAATATCTATTCTCCTAAGTGCTTTAGGAAGAACTGTTCTACTTATTAGATTTTAATTTTTTTCTCTTTTCTTCTGCAGCTAAAATAAAGTAAAAATTACATGTATTAGTTGTTTAAACAGATTTCTCTAGAGTCCAGAATCCTTTATCTTTTGGAGAACTTAAGTCATAACACAATATTTGAAAAGATAGCTGGGAGCATATATATTTTATTGATTTATACAATTAAAATGGTCTAACTTGAATTGAAACTTCCTTTGTTTTATTTTTTGAATTTTATTAAAGAAAAAATACTTTTAGAATTATAGGATTATTTGTTATGATGTAATTAAATTACGAATGCCGAAAAATTTAAGGGCATTTACTAACAAAACGTAAATATTGCCTTTTTTATGTAAATCATTTATACGGAATTATCTGAAGAAATTATTCTTTATTTTTGTTTCTTAAAATAAATTGCATTTCTTATTGTTTTAACTAAATATACGTAACATTTAATTTAAAATAATGTTTCAAACTTTCTCTTTGGTATATATCTTAATAATATTATGTTAAATCTAGATTCCTTCTCTGAAAACCTCAGCAATTGTGAAAAAAATGAAATATTTATTTCCAATTAAAATATTTATGGAATATTGATTATTCGTTAATAAGTTTTAAAGTAAAAACTAATCCATTATTAATTAAATTTCTTGTTTTGTTTTAAAAATATTTAGCTCAATCGTGATTATTTTTTAATTATATCAAATTTTTATTCAACATAAAAATTCATCATAAGCATGTTAATTCATTTTAAATCAGAGAATTTATTAGAATGAATTTAAGTTTATTCACAAATTAATAAATGTAGAACTAATATAAAACCGTTATAAAATACCAATTAAAAAATATTTATGTCCAGTAGTTTCTGTGAAATGTTACAGTAGCTGATAATATGAGTTAAAGACACCATTTCAATAATTACGTATCAAATAAGGTGGTCTGGTGTAAAAACGCCAGGCGGGGTAATAACGCCAAGTGCTAATATTATGCATAATTATGAAATATTCTGGTAATTGACACCCATGTGCTCTGCGCAGAAGGTTTTTAAGTCATATAAATCGCAAAAAACAGCTTCAAGTTAATTTGTTTCATTTTTAGGTCTTATTGTTTTTACAAGCAACTAAAATTAACGCTTGATCTAAAATTTGCGAGATACGTTTTGTGATGTGAAGACTATTTTTTTATCCGGAAATACTTTGTTAATTACATAAATTTGTAGTACATTTCATGGACTTTCAAAATGTTGTTGAAGATTTTGGATATCTTCTCGAGATAGTTTGTAATTTAAAATGTACAGCGCAATAACTATAACGGGGTAATAACGCCAATCCTTGGCATTAATACCCCGGTTGATTCCCTACAGTGGCCGAGCTACATCCTAAATACCGATTCAAATAAACACAGTTAAAACTGTGCAATGTTTCTAATAATTCTATTTAGGCGGTCCTTTTTAAGCAAAAAGAAGCCCACGGTCTGATATTCTTTTGCCTCATCCTCCCCCCACCCCACACACACACCACACTTTTATTTTTCTTACACTTTCACAAAAAATTGAACATTTTCAATAGCTTAGAATGCAATTTGTCAATTTCTAAGTTTATAGAGTTTGTATTTTTAGAATTGGGCAATCTACATGCAATTATTCCATCTTATTTCATAGTTTTGTTTGCATGGCGTTATTACCCATATATGTGGGTAATAACGCCAAATAGCATTGTTCAAGAAATCACGCCATTACATTTTATGAATACATACCTGTTAAATTTTTTTTTCTATAGATAGTCAATGAGTTGCTGTATCAAATCATATATTTGTTTGAAAAATACAATCTAAAACAGAGCCGTGAAAATTGGTAGAACCTTAACGTGGCGTTATTACCCCAGGGTACCTTATATGATACATAGGAGAAATTTTAATTTGTGAGGCATTTTTAAACTGTCTCAAAAATTGAAAATGCTTCCTTGCTCTTTTGCTCAAATTAAAGTTCAATAAGTTTCTACTTTTTTGAAAAACTACTCTTTTCAAAATTCACCCATACAACAAACAATACAATAAATAGGAGTATATGTTGGATCAAAGATCGCGCAGAAGGTTTCCTTTAACTGTTTGGGTTTGGTGAACTATTGTTCATATAATGTTATCTTATAAATAGTTTTATTACTATCAACATTTTGTAACGGTAGTATGTGACTATGCATTTCTTATGACTCCATTTGTACTCAATTAGTAATAATAATAATAATTATTATATTTTACTTAATAACTTCTAAGAATGTATTAATTAAAAATACAACACATTGCTCAATGGTGCACAAAACAAGAATTTTAATATACACTTGTACAATTAAAATAAAATTAAAATATCAACGTTTCGCGCCGTCTTCTGCGGTCGTCTTCAGGAAAATATGATAATATTATATATATTATGTAACATATATTATTATATATAATAAATTATCATATTTTCCTGAAGACGGCCGCAGAAGACGGCGCGAAATGTTGATATTTTTATTTTATTTTAATTGTACAAGTGTATATTAAAATTCTTGTACTGTGTACCATTGAGCAATGTGTTGTATTTTTAATAAATACATTCTTAGTAGTTAAATTTTATGGTGCAATTGCCCAGTATATATTTATTTTACTTAATATTCTTTGCACCGTTGGTGATTATTTTGTTTTTTTCACACTGTAAAAAAATCCTTTAAATTTACGTCAAAAACTGCAGGCAGTAATGTTTCCAGCAATTTTTCACATAAAATTAGATGTAATTAATTTTAAAAAATCCTTAAATTTAACGGATTTTTTCTTACAGTGCATACATTTCACAACATTATAGATATCAGAACCATTAAATTTAATTAACGCAGTATTACAATTAAAAAATTATTTAAAATTTTTTTAACAAATTAAGGAACGGCTTTTTAGACAATTATAACAATATTTGTAATTATTTCTGAAGCAATTATTTAATTATATGATATAATATTTTTGTAAAATAAAATAAAACAAAGGGAAATTAGTTGGGTATGGCAATACCAAAATAAAACCATCACAGAGTGAAACTAGTTGGATGTGGCAGTCCCAAAATTTGATACTTTTATGTTAACACTTTCTTGTCTTATAACATGTTAACATTTTCTGAAAAAGGAACCATAACAGCACCGCCTGTTAAATGATTTACATGAAAATCTAACCAGCAACATTTTTCATAAAATTCTAACTGGATTTAAAGTTTAATGAAAATTCGTTAGTTTTTCAGATAAAACCTTTGCGGAAATTGTAAAAAAAAACAGCATGTATTAGCATAAAATTAATTTTCTCCTCAAAATCGAAATAAAATCGCACCGTGAAAGATTAATATTCCTCTTAAAATACTTATTCCTTTTATTAAGAAATCTGAGTCATTAATTTACTGAGTCATTAAAGTTTTAACACTTTTCAATCATTGAAATCATTAAAGTTTTTCAGAACAACATAGACGTCTGAACCTTTAAATTTAATTAAAGCAATATTACAAATGAAAAAAAAAAATAATCAAAAGAAAGGTGTACATCAAATCAATGGTTGAGCTATTTACATAAAAAACTAAACAGTACTAATTTATATAGGGACTAAATGAGTCTCAAGTTTGATGAAAAATCTTGCATTCATCCTTGAGATAGAGCTATTGTGATAATCATGAATAATATTGCATAGCAGCACCATCTTTTGGGCGATTTACATCAAAAAGGAATCCCTGTGTACTGTGTATAACTGACTATCGATCATATGTAAGGGTCACAAGATATTTAATACAATATTTCGGCTATGAGTGTTAAATTCATAAATTTGATTTTAAAAATGTAAAACTTTTTTTTTTCAATTGTATCAAAAGAAGAAATCATATTAACATATTCTCCAAATCTTTGAAAATGTTTCTAAATCAATGCGTGACGCATGATTTTTTTTTCTTACATTTAATTATAATTTAGTGTTGGCAACCGCATTTGAAAAATATTATTTTGACGAAATATGTAAAAGGAAGTAATAATGACTATAATTCTTTTATTGATACTCTAGTTTAGAAAAATTGTTGATGAAAAAAACAGGTTTTTCATTAGGAAATAATGTTAAGATAACTATAGATCCATAAAAGGCAATAATTTAGCAGATAAAAATATAATTAAAGGATACATTTAATGTATAAATCTGAAACAATATTTGTAGTTGAAAAAAATATCTTCATATTTATTCTATAGCTGTGAAATTAGTAGTCAAATTTTTATTATATAAAAGGATTTTCATGTATTGTTTATCTTTAAAAATATCGTCAGTGAAGTCTTACAATTTAAGTGAGGATAATTGCTAAGCATGTGATATTTTACAAGAAAGTCCAATAAATAAAACACGAAACATATTCAGGGACAAGTTTTGAATAATAAAGAAAAGAGTGGTAAATAATAAAATGTTTATTCATTACATTTCATAACTTCAAGTGCACAAAAAGTTACAACTTACTAAGTATGATATATATTTTTATTGACGCAATGAAATAATTAAAATTATTATTAAAATAATCATTAATATCATTTAAATATCATTTATTCAAATATCATTATTAAAATATTTCTTTAAAATTTTTAGGTTAATTATTGGCGTTTATCAGTTTACTTTTAGTAAATGTTGCTGGAAAAGTTATTGCAATAATATTTCCTGCGGAAAATATCAAACGAAAAAAATAACAAATCAATCTTTTGTTTATTTTAAATATGTATAATGTAGTTTTGATTACGTGAAATCTAACTTAAGATATTCATCATCAACAAATTTATGCGTAAACTCCAAAAGAATGCTCCATACTGGCGTTTAAAACTACCTATTATGTCTATTCTTGGATCTTAATTTATGTGGCAAACAATATGCTCTGAATGTTATTAAATTTGATTTATGATAATGTACAATTAATGTCTAGAAAATCTTTAAAGATTTATATTTATATAAATCCTTATAAACAGATAATATTTTGGTGAAGGATTTATTCCAATCTTTGAAGCATGTGACCCACACTTTATAGCGTTTTATTACAGTAAATATTAAATTATAATTAAAATGGATAAAATTTAAAACTGAAACTTTTGAGCTATGTGTTATTTCTTTAGTGTATAGTTTATGAAAGAATATTTATAGTTTTACTAGAAACTCGCCATTTTAGTAAAAAATACTTTTTTAACGTGAAATTTAAAGATGATTTCATTTAATAAATTTTTAATTGTAATGAAAATGTGAGTTCAAAAAAAATTAGAAATAATGCAATTAATATTATTTGCAACACAGAAAAATCTTATTTCATTTTATATATAAAAAATAAATAAATAACAGATAAATCTCAATAAAGATTTCAGTAGTATATTTGATTGTAAAAAAAACTGAATAAGATTAATTTCGTCAATAATGTATAAAATATGAGAATCAAATAAAACACTATCTTTAATGAAAATATATAAAATATTACTGGTTATCAACTTTTAAAAAATCGAATTTTGTCAGATTTAGGTCTTTCATTTTGTGCAATATTTTTAAAAAAAGAAGGGTAATATTTCGTTTAGCAGAAAAAATTCTGTTGCCATCTATATATTCCTATCTTTAAAACTCTCACTTCTACATTTGTTGCAATCAGAGAAATGCAGATAGATACTTACATGAATAATAATAATACAAAAAATTCTTTGACTTGCTACTAAAGATCTTCATCAAAAACTTTACAAAGATTTTTCAAAAAAAGTTCAGTGAAATATTTTTTATCCGAGCATCATGAAAAGTCGTTCGCATAAAAATGCAAATCTATTTGTTCTCATTGATAAATGCGGATTATATTATAGGATATATAGTGTCATTTTAAAGAAAAATAAATAAAAGTGATTTTTTAAATATTTTTTTAAAAAATACATTTCTATTCTTATGATAATCATAGTGGTTTGGAGGAATCGTGAATTTATATTAATGTAAGCAACCAACCTTGTGACTATATTTTATATGTTATTATATATTTTAAAATATGAAATACATAATTTCTCTATTGATGTTTTAACCATGGATAAAGAATTGTACAGATTTAAGAATTAATAAGGTATAATTTGGCTATCGCCAAAATCCTCTACTTATGACCCGAACTCCTTAGACTCTTAATGGAAAAGGAAAAGAAAAATAAGACAAATTGAAACCGGAAAAATTTAACAGAAAAAATAATGCTCATATAAAAATTGGTAAAAATAATCATATTTTATCATTTTCTTAAACTCAATTCTATAAGTATTTTTTTCTTTTTATGTGTAAGTATAAATCTTTTTGAAAAGAAATTTAAATTTCAATGAGATGCCATGAATTACCCACTTTCCGATCATACACTAACGGAAAAAAAATCCCGACACCAAGAAAAACTTGTAGAGTAATGAAATTTGGACAGTGCATTTGTCTAGTTAACATGCTCAATTCATTAGATTTTCGAGATCACAGGTTAATTTAAGGTCAATAAAATGTATCTCAAATGTGAAATGTCGTTACATTAATAGCCGCTATGACCTCCAGAATTTCGAATGCAAGCCTGCACACGTGCATGCATTGTGTCATACAGATGCCGAATGTCACTTTGTGGTATGTAGTTCCATGCTTGTCGTACAAGCTGTGTCAATACGTGATGGTCAATGCTGGCTGGGGATGACACTGGAGTTCTCATCCAATGATATCCCATACGTGCTCAATGGGAGACAGAACTGGTGATCTACGCTGGCCAAGGTAACATGCCAGCACTCTGTAGTGCGTGTTGCGTTACAACAGCGGCATGAGGGCGAGCGTTATTCTGCTGAAAAATTCCCCTTGAATGCTTTTCTTGAATGGCAGCACTACAGGCTGAATTACCATAATGACGTACACACTTGCAGTCAGTGTGCTTGGGAGAAACATGAGAGTGCTTCTGCTGTCATAGGAAATAGCTCCCTAGACCATGACCCTAGATTGTAGGTCCAGTGTGTTTAGGCCGCAGACAGTTTGGTTGCAGACGTTCCCCTGGCCTCCTTCTGACCAGCACATGGCCATCATTGGCACCAAGGCAGAACCTGCTTTCATCAGAAAACACAACAAATCTCCACTCCATCCTCCATTGAGCTCTGGCTTGACACAATTGACGTCGCAAACGGCAATGACTTAGAGTCAGTGGAATGCATGCCTTGCATCGAGATGTCCTTGAAGTAACCGATTTCTAACAGTTCGTTGTGTCACTGTGGTACCAACTGCAGCTCGAATTTCTGTCGCAGACGCAGTACGATGGGCCACAGCCGTACGCCGAATACGACAATTTTCAATCTCAGTAGTACCACGTGTTCATCCGGAACCTGATCTTCTTGTGGCTATATCATCCCTTGACGACTGCTCCCAACAATCATGCACAGTGGATATATTCCGTCCAAGTCTTGCTGCAAAATCGCGGAAAGAAAATCCACTTTCTCGTAGTCCTACTTTACGACCTCTTTCAACTCGGGAGCTGATGATAATGGCTTTTTCGTCTTCTTAAAGGCATTCATGATCAACCTCAACTCAATTCGTCAAATTTTGAAAATAAATAATGCTCACGAACTTTACAGCACTCATTTAAAGCAAACCTGATTTTACAGTTGTGAGTGGCGCTACTAGCGCCACACTTATGTGCGAAGCATGAGATTTAAATCAATGCCATCTTTCAAATGTATAAACACGCCTACAAAATTTCGTTTAGCTAACACAAGTCTTTATTGGTGTTGGGATTTTTTTTTCCGTTAGTGTATATGAAAGAGATTCTTCTGTCAAATAACAGAAAATAATAAATTATAACCAATAATTACAGCAAAATTCAGCAACTTTCATGTACGAATGCTATATGGCCATATTCTCTTATCATTGGTGAATACAGCGAAAAAGTGTTAAGTAATAATTTTCTATAAAACTGATAAATGACTGGACGAATGAATGCAATTATTTTTATAGCGCGGTATTCTTTCACCAATTTTCATACAGTAAAATCATAAATTAATCTTATTTTGTATTACCTGAAATGCTTTTTTGTTAATAATAGAATAACAAGAAAGAAAAAAAGAAAAAAGTGTTGTATTAACAATAAAAAGGAAAAATAATTAAAAAATAAGATTCCGAAAGGAACTAAAAGGATTGGAATAAATACAATACGTACCACTATTTCGTGTAAATATTTTAAACTTATTCTTAATTTTTTAAGGATTTTTTTTTGTTGTTGTATTGAAATCTTCTGTTTTCTTGTACCCTCTGTGTTCTGTAGTATACAAACTTAGCTTGTCAAAACAGAAAAATGAAATGTTTAAATTTTCAGTTAGAAAAAAAAATAGATTTTTTGAGCTTTTCGAAAAAGTTTCTGTATATTAAAAAATTCTAAGAATTTAAAAAATATATAAGGAAAAATAAGTTCTTTATTCTCTTGAAGTCCAAATGAAATTTGAGAAGCAATTCTGAGGATACTGCCGAAATGTCTAAAATCTAAACTTGTTCACTGACTTGAAAGACACGGTGTATAAGATAAATGCAAAATATCACTATACACAAATAAAACAGATTGCAATAAGATTTTAGATTAATAAACTTGACACAAATATTCATTACTCCTGAATCTTATTACACTTAATAAATTTTCTGTTACATAAATTTAACAGTAAAAAAAATCTTCAAATACTATGAGTAATTAAAATTGAAGGTACTATGAGGTGCTAAATAAAGCATATGCTATAAATCTATAATCCATTTTTGAAACGCAACAAAGATATACACACCAAGTTTTTTCTTTGTGTAGAATAATGTTATGCAATTTTTTAAAGTTATTTATTATATTTATAAAAGTTTATTTTTAAAAATCTATCTGTATTCATAAACGTATGTATGCTATAAAATTGTTGGGTACAAATCGAATGATTATTTTATAAGTTGTCACTCACATTGGGCATTGGGTATGGTCCCGATTACAAACAATCGCAAATTTTAAGGGATAGACAGTTTTATCTTAGAAATAATAAAATCGCATGCTTTGCAAAACTGACAACTTTAGGAAGATAAAAACTTTCTAAAATACCTCTATGTACTAAGTTTTGGGGAAACTGCCCTGTTAGCAACCGAAAGTGTCTTGTACTAATTAGGCACTGCTTTACAAAAGAAAAAAAATTCCCTGTCGGCTGGGTCTATAGGCGGAGGTAGATTTCGAAGAGTTCTCATTTCAACAATATATATATATATATATATATATATATATATGACTAGAGATAAACCCAGTTTAATAACTTCATTTGGCCGTTTATGAAAAATTTTTAATTTCATTTTTCTGCAAAAACTGGTTTTATCAGAATCATCTTAAGAAAAATTCTGATCAAATGCCCATTTTGACAACATATTTTGAAATAAATTCTCAATTTATTAAAAAACCGACCAAAACAGTACATTATACAGTTCCTAAATAACAAAAAACTGTCAGTTGAATGCATTTGAGAAAAAAATTGAATTTAAAAATGAGTCATAAAATAACCGATTTGTTGTTTGAATACATCCTTAATTCTTTAATCATGATTGCTTCGGAAAATTTTGTGCGAAATACTCACTTTGACAGTATTTTTAAAAATATATTCTGTCTTTATCAAAAAACTGGCCAATGCGTCACAGTATATAGTTTCTAAATAAGAGGATCTGTAAATTGGATGCGTTTGAGAGCGAAAATGGATTTTAAAACGAGTTAGAAAAAAACACAATTTCTTATTTGAACACTTCCTTAAATTTTCAGTCACGATCATTTCGGAGAATTCTGTTCAAAATACCCTTTTTTGGTAGCCTTTTTAAAAAGATATTCCGTCTTTATCAAAAAACTGACCAATGCATCACATTATATAGTTCCTAAATAAGAGGATCTGTAAATTGGATGCGTTTGATAACAAAAATGGATTTAAAAACGAGCCAAAAAAAGCGCAATTTCTTATTTGAATACTTCCTTAAATTTTCAGTCCCGATGAATTCTGTTCAAAATACCCTTTTTGGTAGCCTTTTTAAAAATATATTCCGTCTTTATCAAAAAACTGACCAATGCATCACATTATATGGTTCCTAAATAAGAGGATCTGTAAATTGAATGCGTTTGAGAACAAAAATGGATTTAAAAACGAGCCAGAAAAAAGCGCAATTTCTTCTTTGAATACTTCTTTAAATTTTCAGTCCCGATGAATTCTGTTCAAAATACCCTTTTTGGTAGACTTTTTTTTGAAATATATTCTTTTTTTATCAGAAAATTGACCAATGCGTCACTTTATACAGTTTCTAAATAAGAGGATCTTACCATTTGGATGCGTTTAAAATCAAAAATGAATTTAAAAAAGAGTCAGAATATAAGCAGTTTGGATTTGAGGTTTTCTCTCAAACTCCTATTTTTGTTTAATTTCTTTTTGCTATACGAATTGGTCCTATGAAAAAATTTTCAGTATAAAAGTTGTAGATATTTTTGAGAAGATGTAAAATAAATTTAATCAGATTTGATATCTTAAAAAATGACGGAGTTATGGATTTTTCTCTTTTTTCACCGCCTTTTTTCTTTTCGTTTTTAATTTTTTTCATCGGTAAAAGTTGGTCCTATCAAAAACTTGTAAATACAAAAGTTTTAGATAATTTAAGAACATTTTCAAAAAATTTAGTTGAACTTGATATCTTGAAAATTGACGAAGTTATGAATTTTTTTCTCTCCAAAACCCTGTTTTTTTCGCCCCTTGAGCCCATTTCTAAATTTATCAAAAAACTGTCATAGATAAACTTTTGGCCCATTTTTAAGAAGCAATATAAACTTTAAACCGATTCGATATATACTTTAATTAAAAAGTTATGGCGTTTTTTCTGTTTTCACAAAAACGCCCCCTATTCCGACCCACTTGGTCCGATTTTGCCCATTAACGAACTTAGCCGAGATTTTATCCTCTTTGATATTATGTACCAGTTTGGTGGAAATTGGTGAAGAATTATAGAAGTTATCGTGTCCATAAAAAAGTGAGATATATATATATATATATATAGGTAGATAGATAGATAAACTGGTGCGATTGCAATAGGTAGTATTTCATACGAAATCTACCTAAAAAGGTCAGTTTTGAAAAGAAGTTACTATTGTTATTATCCAAAAACATAACATAAATATACGCCTATATAGACAGACCATGATAAACACATATAATATATAAACATGTTAATAATCAAGTGCAATTGTGCATACCAACAATTTCC
Source organism: Maratus speculifer (assembly GCA_964019185.1). Taxonomy (NCBI): domain Eukaryota; kingdom Metazoa; phylum Arthropoda; class Arachnida; order Araneae; family Salticidae; genus Maratus; species Maratus speculifer. The sequence goes on along the minus strand of OZ025294.1, from coordinate 301,875,905 downwards.
TTCGTTGTGTCATGAAGTCTTTTTTCCGTAGACAATCAGTTTAGAACTAAAAAACAAATAAAAAACATCTAAATCTTACCTATATTATATGGATGAATGAAAGATACACAGCTAATCATTATGTAAAACAAACATCTATTAACTTACGTTTTTGCAAACAAGTTTTTTTTTTCAGTATTCTGTACGTGGAGTCTAATTTTATTTGCTCTTCACCAAAAGTATAGAAGATCCAGAAATTTGACTTTACAAATTAATTAATCCTTTGAGTCACCATGTTGCAGATCTGCAACATATTCAAAAGTCAATAGTATTTACACAGTAAGCTTTACAATACGGGTTTATTTGTTGATCCCATCAAGTAATATAAATTGATCATTGGAGTTCTCAACAAATGATGATATTGAGTTAATTTCTCATACCGAAATTTTGTTTATCCTTTGAAGAGCTTCAAGTCGATATTGCAAAAATTAACATAGAAAATTTTGTCAAATTAAAAAAGTTGGAAAGTCGAAAAAGTAGATTTCTTAAAGGTAATTTTGTATACTTTAAAATTTTGCATTAGAAAATTGACAATATTTATGAGAAGTATGTCAAATTCTGTTTACTGTAGGTGTAAAAAAAGTTCGTTCTAGTCAATAATTATTTTACTTTTATGTTCTAAATTTTTAAATTATTTTTTACATTTTTAAAATGATGTATTATAATATCAAAATTTATATCTTTAAATCGCAATTGTTGAGCTACAAAAGGTTTAGATAATAAAATTATTAACAAATATAATTTAGTAGCACAAACACCAAGTTTTCTGGAGAATGGCAAGTTCATTTTTAAAGAACCTTTGTTTGGTTTTCTCAATCATTTATGCTCTCTCTGTATTTAAGTGTTTAGTGTTGTGTGTTCACTGTGTCTCTTATATCCCCTATGTTTATTTATTTATTTCGCTCATACTATTTCATTCTAGTTCGAAATTACATTCTGAAATAATAGATAGTTTTACTTCTTCACAGTAATTTGTAAATTAGCAGTCCATAGGAATCCACATTATCCATAGAAATTCTAAGCAACAACAATCAAGTGTGTAATGATGTCCTATCGTATAATATTCCGAGTTTATGGTTTAACATGCCGAAAATCAATCCTAACAATTTCAGAAAATGTCGTATTAAAATTTATGGTATAACAATTAAATATTTCTTTTTACCGTTCACCTAAAACACTACTAATTAAATCTTCAAGCGACGAGACTTGTTAATTTTCAAAACGGAATAATATATTAGTATAAATAAAGAAATTATTCTCTGAGGAAGAGACTTATTAAAGGTATGAAACTATTAAGATGTTTTTAAATAAAATTAAATTTTAACTTCTGTATGTGATTACTTTAATCGCCTTTTAACTAAATCTGAACATTTTAAAGTTCATATATATTTTGTGTTAAAAGCAATTCAAAATATTCATTTCATCATATATTTTATATTTATTTATCAGTCGTCTTTGCATGCTTTTTTTTACCCAGTGTGTTATTTAGCATATTTACAGAAATAATTATTTTTAAGATCTATCTACTCCTGATAAAAGATTTTTACAATGCTAAGTAACTTATACGTATGAAGCTTATTTATCATTTTAACGACCAATATCATTTATTTATAGCTACGAAGTGAAGCTTTAAACATCCAAATTTATTAGGGTGCTTTATGTAATAATCCTAGAAATATGCTTAAGAAAAATAAATTAACTTAATATAATTTCCTTTTGAAACGTGAATAGTTTCAACATATCTTTTAAGATTTTGAAAAATGTGACATTTTTAAAAAAATCTTAATTATTTTGAATTCATTTCCGTGTTTGGCGCTTTAATAAATAATTGCATCCGAATTTTAGAAATAATTAATAATTTACATAGTAAACATACATATGTGAATCAATCAAGAACTATTCCAGGAAGACAATATAATTATAGAAAATAAGAAATATTTCATAAAAGATTAATGTTTAAACTCCAAACAGCTTTGCTGCATTTCGAATTTATTTTTCTTCTATAATTATTATTAGAAAATATTACGTAGCATCACAAATTGCAATTATTTATACTTTTTATTATGTAGATTAATGCAGCATGTTACAGAAATCCATTTTAATGTACGAAATTGTTTCTTCGGCAAAATTTTTGAAGGATTTTCTGAGGTGCACTAAACATATTAAAAGCTAAATGATGATCTCGAAGAATGCAACAGTGATATAAAAAATAAATGGAATTAATGAAAGGAGTTGTTATTAATGAAAGATAAGAGATTATTTTAAAATCTTGTTGTCTACATTGGGATTTAATGTAATGTGACTGTGTTATTGAATTATTCGTGAAATTTAAAGCAACATTGTTTGTTTAAACCTAATTTGTTTAAAATAAGATGGAATGTTTCAACCATATACAATAGAGTAATATTTGACTAATAAATATATTGCATATATATAGACTTTTTTTAATGGAAATAATACAAGTGAATGTGAGAAAATTTGTATGCTGATTGACATGATTTATTTCGAAAAAGTAATAATTAAAGGGGAGTTATATATGTAAGATTGAGATTTTTTTTTCAATTTTAACTACAAGAATTTTAAATACACTATAACACTGAATTTTTTTTTAATTTAAAGGAACCTCATATGATTAAACCTAGTTCGTTTCAAATACAAAATAAGATAGAACGTTCTAACCATATGCCGCTGGAGTGATATTAGACTTCTAAATATATTACACATAGATTTTTTTTTTTTTTTTTTTTTTTTTTTTCAAAATCAAAATATAACAAATTAATGTGAGGAAAATTCTATATTGGTTAACATTATTCATTATGAATAAGAAATTATTAAAGTCAGTGTTGTTGTTTAAAGATTAATTAATTTTATTAAAATGTGATTTGGCTCTACAGACAATAATGTATAAAAACTCTCCACTAGTGTCAAGTTTAAAATACCAAATACAATGTTTCTTTTTTTAATACATAAGTAATGAGTTAAAGAGTTCTAAAACATAGATATTTCAATCTAAAATGATTTCAAAATTATATTTTTAAGCATAATAAATTGTTTCAAAAGCTAAATTTTAAATCGGTAAGATATACAGGGTGTATCTAAACTACTGGGCAAAATTTTAAGGGGTGATAGTACACATCAAGACAAATAATATTAAATGAGAAACTGGGGGTCCCAAACGTCTTCCGAAGGAGATAGGCGCCATCAAAGTTTAGGGTCAAAAATTTGAAATGATTATAAAAAACGGAAAAATTGGTCGATTCGTTTGCGGTTTTCACTAAAACTATACTTTATGTCAGTATTGTCTTGAAAATAAACTATAAAGATAAATTTCAAAAAATGCCGATAGAGGGCGCTTTAGACTTTGGTCTAACGAACAACTATTTTTTACCGTTACTTTTTGTATCTCATTAAATTTTTTTAGAAGTTTAGACATAAACTTAAATTTTGAGCTCAAAATCTGTGGTTAACTAGCGCAAACTGAACTGTGTTCAATGGGAGTGGGTGAGTTCAAATTTCAAATGATTATAAAAAACAGAAAAATTGGTCAATTGATTTACGATTTTCACTAAAATTATTCTTTATGTCTGTATTGTCTTGGAAATAAATTATACAGATAAATTTCAAAAAATGCCGATAGAGGGCGCTTTAGACTTTGGTGTAATGTACAACAATTTTTTACCGTTATTTTTTGCATCTCATTAAATATTTTTGAAGCTTAGACATAAACTTAAATTTTGAACTAAAAATCTGAATAGTTGAGAGTGGTTAAGTAGCGCAAACTGAACTGTGTTCAATGGGGGTTGGGAGGTTCAAATTTCAAATGATTATAAAAAACGGAAAAATTGGTCGATTCGTTTGCGATTTTCTCTAAAACCATTCTTTATGTCAGTATTTCCTTGAAAATAAATTTTAAAGATAAATTTCAAAAAATTCCGTTAGAAGGCGCCTTAAACTTTAGAGTAAACAATAACTATTTTTAACCGTTAATTTTTTATCTAAATAAATGTTTTAAAAGATTCGAATTAAATTTTTTAGCTCAAAATCTGAATCGTTGTGAGTAATTAAGTAGCGAAAAATTGAACTGTGTTCGTAGGGTGAGCAGGGTAACATTTCAACTCCTGAACACAGTTCAGTTTGCGCTTCTTAACCCCTCACAACGATCTGAGTTCAAACTTTAAGTGTAAACTTTTGCAAGCATTTCATTAGATACAAAAAATTACAGCTAAAAATTGTTGTTGGTTACTCTAAAGTTTAAGGCGCCCTCTAACGGAATTTTTTGAAATTTATCTTTAAAATTTATTTTCAAAGAAATACCGACATAAAGAATGGTTTTAGAAAAAAACGCAAACGAATTGACCAATTTTTCCGTTTTGTATAACCATTTGAAATTTGAACCTTCCTACCCCCATTGAACACAGTTCAGTTAGCGCTACTTAACCACTCTCAACGATTCAGATTTTCAGCACAAAATTTATGTCTAAGCTTCCAAAAATTTTAATGAGATTCAAAAAATAACGGTGAAAAATAAATGTACGCTTCTCCAAAGTCTAAAGTGCCCTCTATCGACATTTTTTGAAACTTATGTTTATAATTTATTTTCAAGACAATACTGACATAAAGAATAATTTTAGTCAAAACCGCAAATCAATTGACCAATTTTTCTGTTTTTTATAATCATTTGAAATTTGTACCTACTCACTCCCATTGAACACAGCTCAGTTTGCGCTACTTAACCACAGATTTTGAGCTCAAAATTTAAGTTTATGTCTAAACTTCTAAAAAAATTTAATGAGATGGAAAAAATAACGGTAAAAAATAGTTGTTCGTTACTCCAAAGTCTAAAGCGCCCTCTATCGGCATTTTTTGAAATTTATCTTTATAATTTATTTTCAAGACAATACTGACATAAAGAATTGTTTTCGTGAAAACCGCAAACGAATCGGCCAATTTTTCCGTTTTTTATAATCATTTCAAATTTTAGATCCTAAACTTTGATGGCACCTATCTCCTTTGGAAGACGTTTGGGACCCTTAGTTTCCCATTTAATATTATTTGTCTTTATGTGTATTATCAACCCTTAAAGTTTTGCCCAGTAGTTTAGATACACCCTGTATAATAAATACATATCCCGAAATATAAAATTTATACGAAATTGCATACTACACAAATAATTATTCAAAAATAATTATTTTAAACATAAAAATAATTATTCGAATTCTTTTAAGGATTCTAATCGAATAAAGAAAATTACATTCGATAAAGTTAATTATCATTCTTCAAAAAGATATTAGATTTCTTGACTTCTGCTTGCATAAGATAAAGAAAATTATAGAGAATAACAAGCAACAACTTTTATATAATACTAATGTGAGTAATGTGATTATTATCTGTGCATATTAAAATCTCACATATAGAATGTTTAACTCAGATTATTATTTTTTTTTAATTCAATAAAAAATAAACGGGATAGAGCTATGGATACTACCCTTGCAGAGAAAAAACGCCAAAAATATGAAAAATGCACATTTTTATTAGACAATATGAGCCAATGTCGTATAAAAATCAACATAAGGAAAAAAAATAAAAGGCACAGCTGACTATTAAAATGAACTTATTTATTTATATTTTTTTAATACATTAACAGCAAAATATAAAGAAATAAAACAAAAAGTTTAAAAATGTATAAATCAACAGAAAATCAAAGTCGGTGCATAAATTTTGAAGTAGGCAGCATTCAGAAGGTATTAAAAAACCTAAACGTACAAAATATAAAAAATACGATTTACATGGCGGTTTAAAAGCAGAAATGAAGTTCTATTAATTATTTAATTTGAACTTTAGTATTCGGCTTCTTATCATAAATCAACAAAAATAAAATAATAAAGTCTGGTCTACCTTGGTTGATTCACAATGTATCTGAACGGCGTGGCGTTATCCTACTTGATAAATTAATTCATAGCACACACTTTAATCCAATAGCACTAGCAAAAGTCTTTTGGAAAACTATATTCTCTTGTATCACTACATGTAATAAAATTTAAACAAAAAGATTAGTAAAAAGCATTTTAATTTACAGAAACATTATTTTAGTTGTTGTTCTTATAGAGGAAAATAGAAGACTGACAAAAAATTGCACTTTCACCCTGACGTCACATCGATTGCATCACTAAGTTGAAATACAAAGTTATAAAGGGGAAAAAACAGTCATTATTATTTAGAAATAAAACTCGATTACATATTGAAAGTGAAAGTACTTTGATTAAATGAAATAAGATAAATTTAACGTTAGGAGACTCGCAATTAATTTACGTAAAAAATGAAACAACAGTTAAAGCTACTTGGCTAGTTTTAAAAGGAATACATGAGCGCGCTAATTTATCAAGTAAATTATATTTATTGCATAAATTATACAGCATAAAACTTGCCGAAAACGGCAACATGAATGATCATATTGTAAAGATCTTAGACACAGCTGATAAATTGAAGGCAATAGGTGAAGAAATAAAAGATTCTCATCTATCAGCTTTCTTGTTATACTCTCTACCACCGAGTTATAATACCCTTATTACTGTGTTAGAATCTAAATCTGAGGAAGAATTAAATTCTAATTTTATTAAAGGGAAACTTACAGACGAATTTCAAAGGAGACAAGATAGCTCCAATTCGTCGAATGAAAATGAATACAAAGCTATAAAATTTAATCATAACCTATTTCCAAAGCGCGAACTAAACCTTTTTTGTTCGTATTGTAAAAGAAAAAAACATGTGAAACAAAATTGTTGGTTTCTTAAGAATAAAAATTTTAAAAACCAAACAAATGAGAAAAATAAACAAAATTCTTCTTTATGTTTTGAAGTAAATAGAGTTACTCCGGAAACAAAAAGAGAAAGAAATACACAGACTCTGAAAAACAACAACGAAGAAAAACAATTATCTTTTCTCGCACAAAATGATTACAAATCTACCTGGATTATTGACTCAGGGAGCAGCTCACACTTGTGTAATGATATAAACTAACATTAACACAAATAACAAAAATACTGTCACGATAGCGAACGGGAAAACTCTCGAGTCTCAAGGTACAGGGACAATAAAATTACAAACACAAAATAACGACATAAATTTGAAGGATGTTTTGTACGTGCCGGACTTACAAATCAAAGAAACAAAATAAAAGAACTAGTCGAAAAATTCGATCTAAGTGAGGCAAAACCCTGTGATACTCCGATGGAACCAGGTTATCTAAACATAAATGATGAAGAAAACTTACTTCCAAACAACAATATATATAGGCAAGCAATTAGGGCGTTGTTATATATAGCTACTATCAGTAGGCCAGATATTTCAGCGGCCGTTAGTATTCTTAGTCGAAAAAATTAAAAACCGAGATAAAAAGATTGGAATGCACTAAAAAGAGTTATAAAATATTTAAAAACTACAAAACATATTAAATTAATTATTTGCATTAAAAATAAACTAATCCTAACAACATACGCAGATTCAGACTGGGCAGGAGATAAATATGATATAAAATCAATCAGCGGAAATTTATGTAAACTAGAAAATGCAGCTATTTCTTGGAAAACAAAGAAACAAAATTCAGTTGCTCTATCCTCACCCGAAGCTGAGTATGTATCAGTTGCCAGTGCTGCCCAAGAATCAATTTGGATAATTAATCTTTTAAAGGATCTAGAATTAAATCAGACTTTGCCAATAACTATTTATGAAGTCAATCAATCCTGCATAAATATGACACAAAATGAAAGATATCATTCGAAAACAAAACATGTGGACATAAAATTTCACAGCATAAGGGATCTTCAAAACAAAGGAATTATAGACGTGGAATATTGCCCAAGCAAGGACATGACTGCGGACATCTTTACTAAGCCCGTACCTAAGGCTGATTTCCTTAAACATCGAAGCCAATTAAACTTAATGACTATAACAGCTTCAGAAATCAAGCAGGGGTGATAGACATATGATGATTTAGTAAAACTATAAACATTTATTTTATTTCATTTATTCAAAGTACTTTCACGTTCAATATGTAATCGAATTTTATTTCTAAATAATAATGACTGTTTTTTTCCCTTCATAACTTTGTATTTCAACTTAGTGATGCAATCGATGTGACATCAAAAATATCAAACGACACAAATGTTTCTCTAGGAAGAAAATATAAAGTACAGTTTGTAATAACATTTGATTCTATATTTTATTGTGTCAATTTTTAATCTATATAGTATAATTTATTCTTTGTGTAATAAATTGCCAAGATTTTCCAAATCTCTTCTGGCCCTGTTTCAATATTGCGATAGACAACATTTATTCTGAGCTTTTTCTGATACAAATCTCTGAACATCTATTTAAGTTATATTGAGTACATTATTTGTATTTGATGATGAAAAATACTTCTGTTGTTTAGACTTAACTCGTTTTACATTGTGCGATAGAGAAAGAAGAATGTTTATTTTACCTTTGTTTTATGAACTGAAAAGTAACCTTAAAAATATCTCAAGGGTAAATGTTCATTCTCACCATTTTTCATTCATGGGGATTTAAAATAATGAACAATTTTTATTTAAATGTTTAATAAAGAAATATAACAAAACTTCTAGCGATTTTCATTTTACCCTTTAATTAAATTTAATGCATCAATTTTACAAAAAATAAAAATGGCGAAATGCTAATTTTTATAAAACGAACATTTATGTAATTAGACTGAACTAGTCTGACTTATGTAATTAGACTGGCTGAATTACAGAATATTTAATTTTCTGTGTTTATTATTTTTTAACCTCGTCAAAGGTCAGGCATTTCAACTCCATTTTTTTTCAGTTAATTAAATGAAAGATCGGACGAAACAGGTTTTTAAGGCCATAACAGATTTTTAATTATCTTCTTATTTTCGACCAAAACGTTAACGAAAACGAAAGTGTTAAAAAATTTAAGTAAATAACTTACACGTATTAAAATAATTAATTCATACATAAATATATATAATTATTAATTAATTATACGTATTTATTATGTAGACATTATAATTAATTAACTATGCACATTTATTAGACAGACATTTTTATTAATTATATATAAATTTGGACTAAGCGACAGTTGCCTGCCATGGCGGGGGCTCAGGTTCAAATTCTTATGTAAGACATCGATGAGTGTTGAATGTCTCTTTAAAATTATATATGTGATGTAATAAGGACAGAAAATCAACGATTAGAAATGCACAAATAGTTCATAAGGTGTAAACAGCCGTTTGGAATGTACTATCGAGATTCTTCATGAGTGCGAGTCTCAGCTTGCTAGAAAATGCAAATATGAGCAAGGAGACAGAAAAGCGTAGGCTTATGTACCCGTAATGGGAGCAAAAAAGTAAAAAAAAAACAGCATTAAAGTAACGAGTTTCAAATATCACTATATATATATATATATATATATATATAGTGATACACATTTTGAAAAACGACGAAATCAAGCACATCTTCGTGTACTTAAAAAAATTGAACTAATTCACTTTTAGATTCTTTTATTGTGAAAATAAAAATAGATGTTTAAATTTTTAAAATTGAGACAGAAATGGTCAAAAAACGTTTATGAAAATAAACGCCCTGTCATTTTGCAATCTTAAACTAAATCAGAAGTTTCGAAATTTAAACAAAAATTATTAAATAGCGCACGTCAGCAATTTCAACGAATTTGATTCCAGGGAAAATATATGTATCTTTTGTTTTTAACTCTTGCTTCAAGTAATTTCAAAATCAGTCTATGCAATTAACTTTCATCATAAAAAACATCACAATAATTTCAGTAAATAAGGTAATTAAATAATTTTCCTTAAGAAAAATGGAACCTGGCAATTATTATTCTTAATTATGATACTACTTAATTAACTGTAAAATATACCGTAATTATAGGCAATCAAGTTTCTCAGTAACATTTTTATAATTTATTAAAACTATCAACAAGATATCATATTTAAGGCGAATTTTTACTTTTTTTCTTTTAGTTTTCAATTTTATAGTATTTTGAAAGCATTTAATTAAAATTTAGGATTTATTATTATTATTTAGTTTTAAAAATATCGATATAGTTTTAAATGAAAACAAAATTATTAATTTATTTTCATGTCATGCACAGTCTTATTTACAAACTAGATGGAATTTAAAATTAAAAAATATATGTTTCAATGTTTTTTTGATTAATTTTTAAAAGACTTTTTGACATATACTAATATTTTTTCTAAGAAATTTAACTCATCAAGGTTTGTTCAGATTCTTACTTTTAAAATAATATTTTTTGGTGTTTTTGGATTAGAAAACCATTCTCCATCTTTATTCTAGGAAAATTGCAAAAATATACCTAATATGTTGATTTTGTTGGCACGTCCACACAATTGTTGTTTATAAAATAAATTAATTAAAAACTTAATTTTTCACAATGTGAGTTTTTGAAGTAAAATCATAGCTAACGTTTTTTTTATATGTGTTTTATTCTAAAAATCATTGCCTTTTACCTACTATTAAAAAATACTGTTAATTAATGCTGCTAACGTATGAAAGTAGGCTTTTTCTAAACATGAAATACATTTATTTAAAATAATCTACTAAAATTACAGTAGTCTTACTAAATTTTATCTGTAAATCGGGTACAATTACTTAAAAATATGTGGAGATCACAGTTTTAAAAAAAATTCTTAGTAACTTTAAATTTTTTTTAATTTAAAGCGGAAAAATGTATCTGCTACATGGATTATTGTGTTTGTAGTTACATGAGATATAGGAATCTTAGTTTCTTAGAAAAACTATAACTTTTACATATTTTTTTCACAATATACACTATAAAAAATCTGTAACGTTACTAAAATTTTTCTGGTAGATTTGTCTTCCAAGAACTTTTCATATAATGATAACAGGAAAATTTAATGTAACCGAGGAAGGTTACATGATTTTACAAATTTACTATGAAAATCTTAGTAACTTTACAGATCTTTTTTACTACGATAATTTAAAAATAAAATGAAGAAAAAATTTCAATAGTTCACAAATAAAATGTACATTAATTTCAGCTATTTTACAATTCACTTCGCAATTGTTGTCGATACATTAAAGTAAAAGTGGGGAATTCAATTTAAACAAACGACTAAATATTTTTCATCGTGTATGCGAGAATTTCTGTTCTATTCTATATCTCATAAAAACAAGTTATCATACATTCATTCATTTCTATAAAGAATTATTGGAGCGAATAAACAATTTTTACTAAGTTAGTTATAATAAGTTTACTTTTTTTGCATAAAATATTATGACAGGAAAAATATAAATATCGTATAAAATATCTTAAGCTAAGACTAAAATATTATGCAATACTTCAAGAAGTTAAAACACAAAATTAATGCATTATTTCACACTTTTTTAAAGTGAAGGTATTTTTAAATATCATCGTAGTTTCTTAAAATCCTTTTGTAATTCTAATTTATTGCATTTAGCTATTTCTGGAGATTTTAATTATATATATAAAACCCCTCCGTGTATAACGGTTCCGGGGTTCACCGATCCACGAGAAAAAGAAACTTATTGCGATTCGGCGTCCACGTTAGTCTTAAGTATTCCGAGCCGTTCACAAATATTTTAATCGTTCAACTTATGGAAATATAAACATAAAAGATTTATTCATCACTCATTTTCTTTAAAACCTACAAAAACTATCTAATTATAATGTTTAAGTTCTAAATAAAACAACCAGCAATTACGAGATAAACAAACGATCTAAGCAAGTTAATGCTGTTGCCATTCAAGAATGACAAATTCCAAACCTATAAAAAATATTGTGAAAAGTTACCTCCAATTTTAAAGGCTATCTATTTCCTGACCAATGAAAACGTTTCACAGTCGCAATGGAGCGTTCTCATTGGTCAGATTTACAGTAGGAGCTGTAAATGACATCATTAAATTTTAATGCCCTTTGAAATCTATTCAGGATTTCAAAAACAATATTTAATTAAAACTGTTTATTTAAGGAAAGGGAAGGTGCTTTTTAATGTAATATTGTTAATTTTTTTATATTTGGGTTGCTTTAATTTTTTTTTCTGTCGTGAATGATTCTTGAGAATGAATCCTTTGTCACATCACATTTCACGTGTGGATATTTACTCTTCACTGTATTGACGTTTGTTTTCGATCGTATAAAGTGTTTTCTTTTAAGTTTTGGTTAACAAATTAAAGTTTTACATCTGTATAATTTTTTAAAATGCAATGAGCGAAAACGAAAGTCCCATTGCAAGAAGACGACGCTTGAATAATGAACGTCAAATAAGGTGTTTAGCGCGGCAAAGCCAGGAGTCTCGGGATAGAATTCAGGCGGCCTCACCACAACAAATTCGACGCGAAAGAGAGGCAGAAATCCATCGTGCTCGGGAGTTTCAAATCCCTGAAAATATTGAAGACGAAGAATTTTATTGCAGATCGATGAATGTTATTTGCCAGCTTTGTGGTTCCAAAAATTTCAGAGCTGAACGTCCGCATGACGGAAAATTTACAAGTTGCAGCCGTAAAGGAAGATTGAAACTTTAAAAGCCTATACTGAGGGAAATATTTTATCATACCCTATTTTTTTGTTTCACTTGCTATGGATCCAAGCAACCCTGATTACAAGAACAAAAATTTTTATACATTTTGGATATTTTTATTATTTTCTCTCAGTAACTTTATATATTTTTTGGCTGTAGTTTCACAATATATTCTTTTATAACTGTTTTTTTTTTTTTTTTTGCCTTACATTATTCATTTAAAATTTATGTATTACCATTTGTTCATTACAATTCCCTCCCATCCACCAGATAGTTTTGTTACAGTTTTGAATGCAAATTTCTTTTAAAATTTTCTTTCTTTTTTTTTTAGATTTCCTCCCCTCATGTTTAATTGCTATATTTTTCAAAATTTTTTAAGCTTAAATTGGCTATGATTGATCACAGTTGGTGTATTTTTTATTATCCTTTTAAAAATGCAAACACGTCATTTTGACGGGCTATCTTCTAGTATAACAATAATTTACTAATCTTACCGTGTATTACTGAGCTACACTGTTAGAAAAACAAGCAAGGAAAATCATGCGTTAAGAATAGATTATGAAGCACTTTCCAATACTTTTTGAAATCTTTAGCAAAACTTCGTTATCCAAGGAAATAACGTATTATTGTCCATATCCAAATATGCATTCCAATACTTTTGAAAAGCCCTGTATTTGATCTGTCGGTTAATGTATCGACTATATAAGGGTAACATTTAGTTTAGCATGAAATATTTAATTTCCATACGAGCAGAATATCCAGAAATATCTAAATGAGCTTTGAATTACTTGATGGAGTTCAATACAACATACTCGTGTGACCATGCTTTTTGTACTTGACTATTTTTGAAAAACACTTATTGAAAAATCTGTGCGTTGAACGTGAATTAAGGTTAAAATTAACAATTTAAAACCCTGTTATAGATTCTTTCATGGGTAAAAACCAGTACCAGAAAACGCACTCATTATAAAGTTATGTTTTGATAGTAATTAAATGTATTTTTAATTATCTTTCTAATTTGTATGTTGTGTCAATTATTATCCCGCTTATACATAATGGGTTTACCCAGTCTTGTGTTTGTTGATAGTGAATCTTTCGTGCGAAATTTTGCCTTTTTTCTTAATATAAAATAGCCGATAGCTTATAGATTTATATAGCAATTTCCATTCCGATATACACCATTATATTGAATGGGTCTCAATTTTTTTTTACTTAAAGGTGGGTCACGTATTAATAAAGTTTTGAAACCGTTGATCTAGATAATATTGAGTACTGTATTTAAAATTTGACGTTGTGTTTCTAATAAAAAACTAGTTAGATTTGGTAATCCCAAAAGTTAATTCTCTCTCATACACGTTAATACTTCCAGACAAATAAAACATAGCAGCGTTACCGGTTAGATAATTCACACCAAAATCTAATCTGCAACAACTTATTTCAAGTTATGACTGAATTTGAAATTTGATGACAGTCCGTGTATTAGTATTTGAGATAAAATCGTCGAAAAGTATGGTAAAAAAAATAGATAGAAGCTTCACATATTAAGCGATTTATTCTAAACACTAAATAATAATAACTTGTATCAGGAACAAATTCAATTTGAAGTTTAATGAAAATTCATGCATTATTTTCTGAGGTAAAATTAATGCGATAATCATTAATAATGTGTTACATAGCAGCGCTACCCTTTGAGCAATTTACTCCAAAATCTAAAGAACATTCACGTGTATCGGGAATTAACGGAATCTGAAGTTTGATGAAAATCCGTACATTAGATCCCGAGACAGAGCTACTCGGATATTCGTGAATAATAGCACACAGCAGCACCACTTGTTGAGCAATTTAGTGCGAAAACTAAAGAATACTAATTTATATCAGGGACTATTTGAATCTGAAGTTTGATGAAAATTCATACATTAGTTTCTGAAGCAGAGTTATTGTGATAATTATGAATAATATCATACAGCAGCGCCATCTGCTGTGCGTTTTAAACCAAAACATAATCTGCACCATACTATATCAAGGTCTTACGGAATATGAAGTTTGTAAAATCCGTCTATACTTTTTAATATGTAACTATTATGGAAATCGTGAAAAATGCAAAATATCAGGGCTACCTGTTAAACAATATACACAAAAATTCATCAGACCTAGACTATATCAATATCTAACTGAATTCAAAGTTTTGTAAAATTTCGTGCATTAGTTTTTTAGATAAAGCGCCTACAAAGTTTATGTCACATGCAAACAGACGGACTCACAGACAGACATGAGTAAAAAGATGTTTTGTGGAATCTCTGACCCATAAAACGTGTCAATCTCTCGAAAACCGGAATTCGAAAAATTTCATGAATCCAATATTTTTTTCTTGTAAAGATAGAAGAAAGTAAAAAATACCTTTTCTGTTTAGACTTTGCTTATTTTCTTCTAGGCAATAAAACCCACCAGTTTCCGAGAGGTACGGACCTCTCAACTGGTAGACGGCAGGTGCTGGGTTCGAACCCAATCGCGGCTGTCGGCCTAACCGTTCGGAGTTTTCGTGGTTTTCTTCGAACCTTGCGTAAATACGGGTTAGGTTCCCTTAGAAAGACCCCCACGAAGGGCACTCCCCCTGGTCCTATATCCCTAGCGTAGATAATCGGACGACAAAAATAAACCAAACCAAAATCTAGGCAATAAAAAATATTATTTTCTTCACGTCACAATATTTTATGCTCAAAAAATAAACTTTCTTTAAATATCTTATTATTTCTATTATTTTTACTTACCCATCATACGTAGTATAGGGTAAGTCTTGCAATCGTTTTGAAAATCGAAAAAATTTTTTTGTCGGATTTACACGTTTTAGATAGTGTAGATTCCGAAAAACATATTTTTAGAAAAAAAATTTCGCCGTCCGTCTGTCTGTCTGTCTGTCTGTAAACGCTCTATTTCCCGAACAAATTGAGATAGAGACTTGAAATTTTGTATGTAGTTAGTATGTAAGAATGGGACGAACCCTATTTAATATCAGCAGCCTCGATTATCCGGAACTATTTTTTTCGGACTCTCGAAAAATTCGTACTGATGAAAGGTATATAAAAAATTTCGATTTTTTTTGTTCTAAGGAATGGACGTAAAAGGCAATAAAAAAACACACATTTTGCATATAAAACAAAGTCGATCGGATTATTAGTTGCCGAGATATTTGTAATTTTATTTTCCACATTCTTCGATTTTTCATGACCCTGTATTTCATTCAAATTTCAATTCAAAAGTATATTTTAATTGGAAATGAGACGCTTAATCCGATGCAGTTGATTGTTAGTTAATAGAATTATTATTTTTGGAGTTATAAGGATGTTTCTTTTCCGCAGTTCGGTACTACTTGAGTAGTTCGGCGTTTTATATAATTTGTCGAAATTGGTACATCAGTAGTTCTTTAATATAGCATTACTATGTATATTAACAATATTTAAATTTTTGTTTATGAATTGCAATGCATTGTATAAATAGTTTCACATGTTTTATTTTCGTATACATAACCATGATGGGTAAGTATTACGGTGGCCCCCAACGACTAGTTTTCTTTACTCTCCGTTATTTTTTGATTCGAATGAATGAATATTTGATGCCTACTTCCATCCAATAAGCAACAGAAATTTTTGCATGCAGAACAGAAATTTTTGCATGCATGCAGAATAAAATTTAGTCGCTTATTTAAATTCAATTCCTCACTTTTACTTTTAGGTGAAGACAGGCATCGCAAATGAAATGTAAAACAGCTGAAATTGATGCCACTTTCTCATTTGAACTATTAACATAATTTTCCTTACTTTATTTTAATATATTCGGATACTCTGTACGTTCTTTATTGATCGTTCTTTAAAATATAATTTTAAAAATGCACTAACTATGTTAAATTAAAACATACGATTTCTTTGATAAATGTTACAAATTAACTAAATTATTGTATTTTTTTTTTTGTTGTTGTTTAAAGGGCGATATATTTCTAGTTCAATACTACCGAAACTACATTGTAAAAAAGGACGATTTTACAGAAACTGTACTTATAAACGAGACCCCAGCACAATTTATTGTTTTTTTAACAGAAATTTTTATAAATTCCAAAAAAAAAAAAAACCCAGAAAATTTTCTGAAGTTTGCGGAAATTTTTTCATTAAAAAACAGTAAATTGTACTTGAGACCCGATTATCAGTACAATTCCGTAAAAGTATCCGCTTTTTTCATAGTATACTGAAAATAAATCAAGAAATTGCTTCAGTAGTTCTTAAGAAAAAAATTCATCAATATCTGTTATTTTTTACACATGAACATATTTTATTTACGAAATACAATGGCATATAAGGAGTTTTTCTTGCTAAACTTTTAAATTATATTTTTATTTAGAATACCGACCAATAAATAGAGGATTAAAGTGGCCTCAGTAGTTCCTAATAAAAAGATAATTTAGTATGCTCTCTTTTGCTTGCTATTTTTTAAATATCTCAAATAACTCTCGACATTTTTCTAAATAATTCTGAGCATTTTATTTAACATTTGAAGCAGTTTTTTTTTTTCATAAAACATACTTTTGCTGTTTAGAATTTGCTCTTTTTCTTTTTTGCGATCAAAGCGTTTTTTAGGGTTAGTATCTGTCTGTCTGTCACAGAGTCCGTTCACAAGAACTATATATGCCAGAGAGTTCAAAATTTGTGTACTTTCAGCTGAACACGTCTTGTCACACAACAAATCATAAAATTTTGAAAAAGATTATTATTTTAAATATTATTTTAAACTCATCAGTTCATTATTTTGTTGTTGTTGTTTCTCATTTAATTGTTGCCACGCAAGTTTAAACAGATAAAAAAATTATTTCTTTTTTTACCCTTTGCTTTTAGAAAATATGAAGTACTTTTGTTGCCACAATTACACAATTGGTATTACAAACTTACAAAAAAATCAATATTTCAAACATAATTTGAGATACAACTTTTAAACAAAATGCATTTAAAAGTACATTTCTTTTCCTATACGATGGTGTAAATATTGAAAATGTGCGATATTTTGAAGCTTAAAAATTTACAGTATCGTAAATTTCAAATTTTGAAATTTCATTTCTTCTAATTGTTGCATGCAAGTTTAAATAGAATTATTATGTATGTAACATAAATTAATGAATTAAATAGATCACGTAAAGATGTGCTTATTTGTTTTTATTTCATCATATTAAATCATATTTATCATCCATTTTGACAAGCTAAATGAAATACATTTTATATTTATTAAATTATTATTTATATAAATTAAGAGCCGACTCTGGTGATCACTTTAGTCTCTCTTAAATGTATGCTAAGTTTAGCAATATTTTACTTTTATTGATATATTTATTTACTTGCATTCCTTCACTATATCTGCAGATTCTGATGGAGAAATCAACAAATCTATGCAATCAAGGCAATATTTAGGGGAAGATTCTATTAATATTCTGTTGGTTGGCGCGATTGGTGAAGAAATCCCAAAATAGCGCCGAAAAACCGTTTTTCTTTTATCAGTTTAATGAAAAATGTGTTTTAAAGGAGATATTAAACAGAACCCTCTGTGCGATCTCCGATCACATTAACCCACTTGTTTTCATGTCACAATATTTTTTGGAGAGACCAAAAAAAAAAAAAAAAAAAACTTTCTGTAAATATCTCAGTGATTTTTAATTTAATTTAATTTTTTTATGCTAATGGACGAATATTTGATGCCTATTTCCATCCAAAACGCAACAGAACAGAAATTTTTGCATGCATGCAAAGTAAAATTTAGTCACTTATTTAAATTCAATTCCTCTCTTTTACATTTAAGTGGAGGCTGGAATCTCAGGTGAAATGTGAAACAGCTGAATTTGAAGCCTCTTTTCCCCGTGAACTACTAACGTATTTTCCATACTTTATTTTAATAGATTCGGATAGACTGACATATCAATTGATCATTTGTTAATTTATATGAAACTATTATTTATCTAGATGTCTATTATTTATTTAAATAATGTTGAGTACTTTACGTCATGCAACTATACTCCTTCCAACCATTTTGTAAAGTTAAGTAAAGTGATTTGAAGAGACTAGCTCTCCACGAAAAATAAACAGAAGTGAAGAGAGGAATATGAAGTCAGTAGTGGTGGTTTTCTGTAAAGTGTGGGATGCAAGGAATGCATCCGAGGTAATATTGCTTACTTTTTCGAATGCTATGTATTGTTTACTGGAAGAATGGTAATTCATGAACCTTGAACAATATTATTACTGTACATAGCTCTCTCCATGTGTATTTATTTATAATAGCACTGTGTGTTTAAAAAACTTCGTAAATAAGATATGAAGAGTGATTGGTTATGCTATTCGTCATTGTGACATAATTTTTTTTAATATTTGATGTTTTGTCTCTTATAAAAAATACTTTTACTGTTTAGACTTTTCTCGTTTTCTTTTATGAGATCAAAAAAAAAAAAATATTTTCTTTATATCACAATATTTTATGTATGAAAAATAAACTTTCTGTAAACATTCTGTTTTTTTCTCTTATATTCTCCATTACTTTTTTATACGAATGAATGAATATTTGATGCTTATTTATATCCAATACTCAACAGAACAAGAATTTTTCCATGCATACAGAATAAAATTTAGTCGCTTATTTAAATTTAATTTCTCACTTTTACTTTCAGGTGATTGATTGATTGATTGATTTTTGACGTCCGATTATCTGCGCTAGGGATATAGGACCAGGGGGGAATGCCCTTCGTGGGGGTCTTTCTAAGGGAACCTAACCCGTATTTACGCAAGGTTCGAAGAAAACCACGAAAACTCCGAACGGTTAGGCCGACAGCCGCGATTGGGTTCGAACCCAGCACCTGCCGTCTACCAGTTGAGAGGTCCGAACCTCTCGGCCACTGGTGGGGCTTACTTTCAGGTGAAGGCAAGAATGCTACGTGAAATGTAAAACAGCTAAAATTGATGCCCCTTTTCCTCATGAACTATTAACATATTTTCTATACTTTATTCTAATAGATTCTGATAGACTATACTATCAATTGATCTTTCCTTAAAAAATAATAAAAAGGCAATAATTATGTGAAATTAAAACAGATTTTTTTGCGAAATTAACATGCAAGTTAACTAAACTATTGCATTTTTAATGATACATTTATAGTTTAACTACTGCCGAAATTACTGAAAATAAATATGAAAATTACTTCAGTAGTTCTTGAGAAAAAAGGTTTTCAATGCTTCAGTTATTTTACATGTGAACAGGTTTTATTTGAGAAATATCAGTGGCGCATAATCAGTTTTTGTTGCTGAACTCTTAAATTGTATATTTATTTATAATACCGACGAATCGAATATTGAAATGGCTTAAATAGTTCCCAATGAAAATATAATTTAGTATGAGATGTTTTGCTTGCCGTTTCCATCTGTTGTAGTTTTTTCAATACGAGGTTAAAACAGATTTGTAGATTTATATTTTTTGTTGCTACAGTGTACAGGTAAAATTTTATTAAGTATACATATTTTTCGAACTTTACATTTGCAAAATTACAGATTGTTCTTTGCAGTGTAATATCAAAATTGTCACATCATAATTGTTATAGCAGTAGATCATTAATAGAATACAGAAACCGTTATTTAAACCTTTTTCATGTATCATGCGAAAATTTAAATATTTTTCTGGCTGATATAACTTAAGAATAAATTTATCTGTTCTTAAGGGTTTTTAGGGTTCCATGCCACAAAATCGAGGAGCGGAAAACCACCTTTTGGAAAACCAAATTATAAAAAATCAAATAATAAATGGATGCATAGTTATAAATTAATTCCTTTTAAGTTCTTTAAGTAAACTAACATAATTGAAACAACCCATAATGAATGCCCTATGAAGGGCAAAATTGAAATTTGCTGAAATTAAATAGCAACAAAATAAGTTCATTATATTTCATTATTCATTAGTTCATTATAATAAATTCAGATAGTTTATTTAATTGTTGTTTCTCTCAGTAGTTAATCAGTCGAAGAAATCAGTTAAAAATTTAAAAATTAATCTTTAAAATATTATTCTTAAGTTGTGATCAATAATAATTCATATGAAAAATTATTTGAAATAAGCATGATGGAAGTTGATTATTTTAATTTACCGTAATTGCCTCAAACTAACAAAAAATTAAAACATTACATTTTCTAATTTAAACAAAAATCATAAAATTACTTTTCTTACAAGCGGTAACTGAGAAAATTATGACAATGTGTAATCAAGTCTTCAGACAAAAATATCATATCGAGTATTACGCATAAAACTTATTTTTACCTGAAATGGCACAACATTTTTAAAAATTGATCAAGTACTGGAGGGATATCATTTACTGTCGCTGTCACCCTATATATTATATCTTAATAATTTAAAGACTATTTCTGCTTGATTTATAAATTTTAAATGATGTATGAAGAAAGGCTTGTAGTAGAGGTAAAGGTATGTTTCCGAAGATTATCAATTCGTATGATTTTGGAAATTTGGTAATGACAAATTTATCAATTTCTACAAACAGTACTAAAGACAAATTATTATATTATAATGGATATTTTTTTTATAAATTTAATGTAACAAAACGGTTAAAAAACCCGCAATGCGCAAAAAAATTTCGCACATGTTTTTTTTTTTTTTTTTTTTTTTTTTTTTTTTTTGATACTGATAGCTTTACTTATCAAAAAAACTTCGTACAGTCATTTAAATTTTTTCGTAATATTGAAATCAAATTAAAAAATGCTTGGTTAAAGAGATGAAAATATTAACATAAACATTGATTTTTTAAAAATATTTTTATGTAATAAATTATTAAAACTCTTTTTTCATTTTGTCTTACACCTTTTTGGCAATTATCATCATTAAATCTATTTAACACTTTAATGAATTTCCTTACTATGTTTTTGATATTTTGATAAAAATATAAAATTGTTTTTCTTATTTCTATCGTTTAAAATTGTTCACATCTAAAATGTACAAACAACAAACATTACCATCAGAATGTAAAAAAAAAACTAGAGTAAACAAAATTTCTTCAAGAATGCAATATTCCAAACAATTCACACATTGCAAAACCATAGTTACATGTGTTCCATTAAAAAACAATAAAACGGGTGCTCACTAATT
This sequence comes from Maratus speculifer, assembly GCA_964019185.1. Classification (NCBI taxonomy): domain Eukaryota; kingdom Metazoa; phylum Arthropoda; class Arachnida; order Araneae; family Salticidae; genus Maratus; species Maratus speculifer. Next base: position 301,854,124 of record OZ025294.1, on the reverse strand, counting down.
ATTATACAATTTTAATACAGCCAAAAACGTGGCGACAATAGTGGAAACTTCCATTATGCTTCAGGAAGACAGTTTCAAAATTCGATTTCAATATTTAAAAAATCGTGCTTTCTCAGTCAATTTCATTTCTATATTCTGTAGCAAAACTTGTACAAATAGAACCCAAATTTTAGTAAAATTATTTTAATTAGTTGATTCCTTTGTAAATCTATCGAATTCAGTAGCTTTACAAAAGCTAATTTTGTAAATTTATATATTTTTTTTTACAATGTACAGATGAAATTTTAGTAAGCATTCAGATTAATGTGACTTCAAATGCCTAAAATTACGTCTTTTATTTACAGTGCACTAGATGTGAGGTCATAATATAGAAATTAGTGAAAATAATGTAGTACGTTTACGTAATAATAGAAATGTTTTTCATCAAACTCTATTAAGAGAAAATGAACAACAAGTTTCATTAAATGTAGATGACGATGATCAAAATACATTGTATGTTATTATTCATAAATCTGAACCCTCAACGATAATTTTCCAATGTAATCGCAAAGCAGTGAATACCGTACTGAACATTCGGGAAGGAAATGCTAGATCCTGTGTTTTATCCTTAAATATACTGTCTTATAATAAATTATTACCAAGGAAAAAAAAAAACTCGTAAGCCTTCACATAGCTGCACGTTTTGCTAGTTATATAAAGAAATCATTGTGAAATGAAACATATAAATGAATGGATGCTCCACGACCTCTCGTTAATTTTTTCCATTTATAAATAATGAAATTTTAAAGAATTATACAAAACAATTATTACCATATAAACAACAGAATTAACTCTTTTCAAATATTATTTATGGATTTTTGGATTTTTTGTAATATTTATATGCCATATATATAACTTTTATTTGCAAAAAATGGTGATTGCAATATAATCTAAAAAAAAAATCAATATTCCATTTGTCTACGTAATGAAAACTTCATTTAACCGAGAAAAGACAAAACAATTGGTACGTTACAAGTACCATTTTATTTTCTTTACTGAAAAAAAAATAACACAGCAAGTATGTAATCAAACTGTCATGTTTATTTTATGATTCCAATTTTTGAAAAGTAGAAAAAAATCGTTACTATTTTTTAAGTTCCTCGTGCTGTTCTAGAAGATGTAAATCGAAATTTGACAGCGTAATATTTCACATATTTGAAAATTGCACTTGCTCTCTTTGATTTCGTTAAACATTGTTTTTTCCTCATACATTAGATACACATTCAAAAGATACACGAAATATTTTTTGAAAGATTTTGCGCTTTCTTCTGATGATCGAGTTTTTTATATCTAGGAACTAGGAAATATTCTCATCTAAATAATGCCCTTGTCTTTGTTCGTGTTACGCTTAGAAAAGAACAAATGTATTATTTAAGCACAAGTATTAATCCTCATACTTTAAGTGAATAACTTATCAACTTTGTATCGTAATTTGTTGTAAGCAATTATTCTGGTAATTCCACTTTGTATATTTCTGTATATATGTGTTTGAATAATTCTATTTTGTATCATGTGATGAAATTTCTTATGCTTTCTCTCAGATTAACTGTCTTGAATAAATTTATTTTATTCTGTACTATCCTTCTATTATTTATATTTCATTTATTGCAGTATTCATTGATATTGATTTTGAAAATAAGGATTTTGTCTTTGTTTTCGTACGAAAGAAAATCGTTAAAAATTATTTTGTTATTAAACTTGTTTGAAAAAATTAGAAGACCTAGTATTTTGAGGATCTCAAGCTATTCAAAATTTTAAACATACAAATAACATAAAAATAACTTTTAATTTGCATTTAATTGTAGTTCTATTTTCAAATTAAGCTATATATACAATTAATATATACAAAGAGATACAATCGTGTGATTATCGGTTAATATACTGAACTTGTACAGAATACATGTGACAACTGATAATTCTTGAAAACTGTGACTTTTTTATATTTAATGCTAGCTGATTCACGTAGCGTTGCTCAATGTCGTTATAAAAATATTAAATAAAATCACACGTTTGTATGATTTTACAACTTTGAAAACTATTAAAATGAACATAGTTGGAGGACGGCACAGTCTTAGGTAGCATATATTGTTTCAAACAATCTTTCTAATGTCCGAATGCCTTTTGCAGGATCTAGTATCTTCCCAACAAGTCTCTTTTAAAGGTAGCACTTGACCTGGAAGTCCACAGCCTAAGGAAGGGTATACTTTCAGCACCAGATACAATCGAAAGCGAAGTTAAGTGAACAAATCCTCTTAGTAATCGTACTCATAGAATGCGCCTCCAAGCGACGGAAATTGGAACTAAAATCGGTAAAACAATCATAGCTAATTTTAATGAACCAATTTCCAATGAAATTCAGCCCAGAGCAATCAGTAATAAAAATCTCATTAATGTTCGGAAATGTCGGTAACGGACGTCTAAGATAAAACTTTCATAATACAGAAAGTAACTGAATCGATATCTAAGTTGTATGGATCCATTTCCGTTAAAATCGGGCGCATGGAACACGTAGAATGAATGCGAGGTTTCTCTCTCTTCACCCTCCCCGGCATTTAAGGATATATTTAACGAGTTACAACATTAACGCGATATTTAATTTATGAATGACTTACTTCTCATCTAAAATTAAGACTTTTCAATTAAGTCTTCTCACGTTTTAAGTTTTTTTTTTAATTTACAGCTGTAATGAGTAAACGTAAAAAGTTAAATACTCGAAAAAAGAATCTGGGTTACGATAATTTTTTTGTTTATAAAGTAGCTTAAGGACACCAAAACAATGTTAAAGAAATTTGCAAAAGAATTGAATACTTTTAAAGAAGTTCCAACAATCACCTTAAGCAGAAGATTTTTATTCAAAGTTCGTAGTATTTATAACTCCGGTTTACAATAAATTTTTTGCTTATAAAGTAGCTGGAGGACACCAAAACGAAGTTAAAGAAATTTGAAAAAGAATTGGATAACTTTTAAAGAAGTTCCACCAATCGCCTTACGCAGAAGATTTTTATTCAAAGTTCGTAGTATTTATATTTCTGGATTACAATAAATTTTTTGTTTATAAAGTAGCTGGAGGACACCAGAACAATGTTAAAGAAATTTGCAAAAGAATTGGACAATTTTTAAAGAAGTTCCACCAATCGCCTTAAGCAGAAGATTTTTATTCAAAGCTCGTAGTACTTGTAACTCTGGGTTACAATATTTTTTTTGTTTATAAAGTAGCTGAAGGACACCAAAATAATGTTAAAGAAGTTTTCGAAAGAATTGGATAACTTTTAAAGAAGTTCCACCAATCGCCTTAAGCAGAAGATTTTTATTTAAAGTTCGTAGTATTTGCGACTGAGAATTATTTTTCTCGTCAATGTAGTACCTAGAAGAAGAAGTTGTAAGAAAAAAAGCTATTTAATCAGGTCCATTTTAATAAAGCTATAAACAGGAGCTTAATATTTTAATATTTCTGAAATATAAATTTTTTATTGCTGAAAGCGTGGCGATAATGGTAGAAACATCCATTACGTATCAAGATGCCTGTTTCAAAACTGGACTTATCAAAAATTTAAAAAATCGTGTTTTTACTATCAATTTTATCTATATATTCTATAGCCAAACAAGCACAGATAAAACCCAAATTTTAGTAAAAGTACTGTAATTTTAGTAGATTCGTTTGTAAAGATACCGAATTCAATAGTTTTACAAAAGCTAATTTTGTAGATTTGCATCTTCTTTTTAACTTTTTTTTTGTACAATATACAGATGAAATTTTAGTAAGCATACAGATACACGTGAGTTAAAATGTGTAAAATTACGCCCTTTTTTACTGTATACTACTTGTGAGGACATGGTGTAACAATTGATGAAAATAATTTGTAATATTTACCTAATAATGAAAATGTTTTTCAACAAATTGTATTAAGTTAAGATAAACAGCAAATTTCATTTAATTTAGATAATGAACAAAATACATCATAGGATAATGTTCATGAATCTGTAGCCACAACGTTGCTTTTCCAATGTAATCGCAAAGAAGTGAATAGTGTTCTGAGTATTCAGGAAGGAAATGATAGATCTTGCGTTATACCTTCAACACCTTAACTGGTTTGCCCGAACGACGTTCGGGCAAGACAAATTTGCTTATTGCATCATTTAAAGCTTTTTGACACCACTATTATTTTTAAGAAAATTTTCATACTATTGAAAGGCGGAGATGTTTAGACTAAATTTTACGAATATTTTATTTAAATAATAGTGGTGTGAATCCGCTATTTTCAATTTATTGAACGGAAAGGATTTAACCAATTAAGGAGTTATAAGTACCGTCTTATTACAATTATTACTAGATAAAAAAAAACTTCGCGAGACCTTACAAAACTGCACTTTTTGCTAGTTATATGAAAAAAGCATTATGAAATGAAATATAGAAATGAATGGATTTTCTATGACTTTTCATTGTTTTTAGGTGCTTTCTCTATTATTTAAATATGCCATTTCAAATTTTAGGAAAATCGGATGCATACTATATTTACAAGGACAATCGAAAGTATTCTGTTACATCACGGCCAATGATGGGAAAAAATAGTTTCAAGTGCATTTTAATGCTGTTATACTCTTTCGAACATAATAAAATTGATAGGCATCTACGAACTATCTAATAAATATACATTCTATACAATATGTAATTATTTGTTATTAATTTACAGTGCTACACAAAAGTATTTTATTACTTAATGGTGTAGGGGGAAACATTGTTTGGGACGTCTTTTAATAATATTAAACAATTTCACATTTTATGAATTTGATACACGTTGCAGAGGTTTACTTCACGATACTTCCAGTACAATAGAAAGTACATAGTATTTACAGGGATACACAAAAGATTTTAGATACTCTACTATATCCGAAATACTCTGTGCCAGACCTGCCCAATCTTTTACTAAGCAGGGGCGCAACTCAGCTTTTGGCAAGCAATGAAGGGCGCCATTATTATCATGGCTCAAAACATGCAAGAAAATCATCTTTTAATATTAGTACCAATATACATATATAAGCAAATGAGTCATAATGCTCCTAAAAATCTAGATTGCCATGTAAAAAAAATCAAAATAACGGTAAATTGTAACAAGTATTAAAAAAATGCTCTGGTGAGCAACAAAAAAGGTTAATATGTTTTTAAGTATGAAAAAGTGCTTGACAAGTGCTTCTAATTGAGCATGAGAAAGGACAAAGGGTCCCTTCTTGGATGCAGCTCACTGTCAATGCCAAATTTGAAAAACTTATATTTGCGCTTTTCCCATATAAAAGAAATTAGTTACAATTACGATAAAAATGTGTAGTGTAAATACTTAAACAGAAGAAATGCAGCATAATTAAACATGAATGTAAGGCGAAATGGTACCGGAAACCTTAGTTCCTGCAGAGTATCAAACTCATTGCAGTGCCACCAAGAAGCCCGCAGAGTAGAACTGCACAGAAAACTAATTTTTAGTGCAGTTGCAATGCAGAGTCAACAGTGCAGACACTTGTGAAGCAGGATTGAAAATTTTACTAAAAAAAAAAAGACTGGAGGTTTTACGCAAATTTCTTTTATATGGAAAAAGTATATTGCACTGATGTCTTTTCTTTTTTTTTAATACGCTGCTTAGAATAGAAATATCGATATATGAAATACGCTTGTAGAGATTTTTAAAACATTTAAAACACAGTCATATAAAACATCTCTCATGAAAAGATGAAGAATTTTAAATAAAGTATCCTTCACAAGAGAACTGTATCTAAAAATTATTAACAAAAAAGACTTATAACGGGAAACCTTCAAAAGGGCGCCAAGGAAACCTGCAAGGGGCTCCATGGCGCCTGCCGACACCGCGTTGGACAGCCCTGCTCTATGCTATTACACAAACATCTGAATATTTTAAAAACTTCCTTGTATTACGAACATGTATCAATTTGCTACGCTTGACGTAGAACTTCCTCCTTTTTCTGTTTGTAAATAATAAAATTTAAAAGAATTATAAAAATATATATATATATATATATGTTACCAAATATGGAGCAGAAGTAAACCTTTTCAAATAGTATTTATAGATTTCGTAATTTTAGCAAAAATTGTGTGTCATATGTATTACTTTAATTTGAAACAAATGCTGATTGCATTATAATGTAAAAAAATCCATATTCCGTTTGTCTACGCAATGAAAATTTCATTTAACCGGGAAAAGACAGAACTATTGTTACGTTACTAGTACCATTTTATTTTCTCAACTAAAAAAAAAAAGTAACTCAGCTAGTACGTAATCAAACTGTCATGTTTATTTTATGATTCCAATTTTAGAAAAGTAGAAAAACATCGTTACAATTTTTTAAGTTCCTCTTGCTGTGCTAGTAGATGTAAATCAAATTTGACAGCATAATATTTGATATGTTTGAAAATTGCAGATTTTGCTAAACATTGGTTTTTTTTCTGATACATTCAAAATATACATTCAAAAAAGACACGAAATATCTTTTGGAAGATTTTGCACTTTTTTTATGATCGAGTTTTTTATATCTAGGAAGTATTCTCTCTATCTAAATGATGGGCTTGTCTTAGTTCAAGTTGCACATAAAAAAGAACCAATGTATTATTTAAGCACAAATATTACTCCTCATACTTAAAAGGGCATAACTTATCAACTTTTTATAGAAAATTCTCGTAAGCAATTATTTTGGTAGTTCCATTTTGTATATTTATTTTTATATGTATTCGAATAATTCTATTTTGTATCATGTGATGGGAATTTCGTATGTTTTCTCTCAATCTTGAGTAAACTTATTTAATTCTACAATATCATTCTATATTACCATTCTATTTTCAAATATTACATTTATTGCAGTATTCATTGATATGAATTTTCTCTATGTTTTCATATGAAAGAAAACAGTTGAAAAATATGTTGTTAGTAAATGTTTTAGAGAAAATTAGAAGACCCAGCATTTTCAGAAACTTAAGGTAAAAAGTTTTTAATTATGGAAATACCATAAAAATAATTTTTAATTTGCGTTTAATTGAAATTTTGTTTTTAAATTATTCTGTATGTGCAATTAATGTATAGAAAGCGATACAATCGCGGATTCCCAAATAACATACTGGTAGTGTACAAAATGCAGGTTACAACCGATACGTATTCAAAACTGTGACACATTTTTTTTACATTTAATGCTAGCTGATTCACGTAGCGTTGCTCAGTGTCGTTATAAATCTATCAAATAAAATCACACTTTTGTATGATTTTACATTTTTAAAAAATACTAAAAAGAACATAGTTGAAGGAGGGGGGGTGCACAGTCTTCGGCAGCTTTCCAATGCCCGAAGAATGCCTTTTGTGGCATCTAGTATGTTCCCAACAAAACAAACCTCGTTCAAAGTTATTCCGTGATCAGGAAATCTCCAGTCTAAGGAAGGGTATACTTTCAGTACCAAAGACAATCGAAGGCGGAGTTAAGTGAACAAATCCCGTTAGTAGCACTGGGCCGATGTAGGAATTTCTTAAATCGATTTATCACCCATCCTACATCGCGATTTAGGGCTAAATCGCGATTTAGCGATTTTACCTTTAGACTATGAAAACCAGTTTTTTTTATTTATAGAGACAAAATACAGTATTTATTAACCCCCCCCCCTCTTTATCCTTTCTTGTGCTATATAGTATACAGTTATTTCGCATCATTAAATAGTATATCTTAGGGGAAAAATAATCCAAGAGCTGAGCATGCAACAGAAATTGAATATTGAAGATACTGAAATGGCCTTGAAATTCATTTGCATCCAAAGTGAAAAAAGAAATAAATTATTTGAAATGCATGTGGAATCAAAGCTGATTAATATATTTTCCAGAATAAAGCTATATTTCTTGAAAAAAAAATCAAACTTTGAATATACTAAAAACACATGGCAAAAAAACCCCGCAATATTGAAAATACAAAAATGTCATCGAAATCTGCTTTCATCCAATAGAAAAAAGAATTAACCAGTTCTCTAATTAGGTGTAATTAATGTAGATATGCATATTTTGATGAATAAAACTGTATTTCACTTGGCAATCAATAATTATTATTTTAAGTCGTCACTTGGCGAGTGATGACTAGAGTGGCGATAGATGACCAGCAAATTACTTGAAATGCATGTGGAATCAAAGCTGATAAATATATTTTGCCAAAATAAAACTGTATTTCTTAAAAAAAATAATCCAACTGAACACGATAAAAGAACTTGGCAAAAAACCGAAATATTGAAAATACAGCTATGTCATTGAAATCTTTTTGCATCCAGTAGGAAAAAGAAATAACCTCTTTTTTAATTAGATGTAATCAATGTAAAGATGCATGTGTCCATGAAAAAAACTGCATTTCACTTGGCGATTGAAAATAGATTTTTTAATCGCTACTTGGTGAGTGACAACTAAGGTAGCGATCGATGTCCAATAAATTTACTTGAAATGCATGTGAAATCAAACCTGATGAATTAATATATTTTCCAAAATAAAACTTTTATTTCTTGGAAAAATAATTCCAACTGACCACACTAAAAGAAATGACAAAAAACGAAAATATTGAAAACCCAGCAGCAGAAATTTTTTCTGCAGTCTGCAACACAAGTAAAAACTTAAAAAACAGTCTGCAGACCAATCCCTCACATTATATTATATGCACTCAAACCTCCTAAGTATTTGTGATAGACAAAAGAAAAGTATATTTTTAAAAGAAGTTCTCTTTGTTCTCAGAATTTTTAACACCTCATACATTGTCCAAAGGAGGGGGGGGGGGTGAGTTTTTTCGCGATCTCCTGAAGAAATTTGCCGTTTTTTCGCGACCTTTTGAAGAAATTTGCCGTTTTTTCGTGATTTTTTTCTTACGAAATTTGCAGTTTTTTGGATTTTTTTAACGAAAATTCCCTTCTTCTCGTAATTTTTTGAAGAAAATCGCCGTTATTCCGTGATCTTTTACGAAATTGCCGTTTTTACGCGATCTTTTGAAGAAATTGGCCGGTTCTTTTTCGTGATTTTTTAAAGAAATTTGCCGTTTTTCGTGATTTTTTGTCGAAATTAGCCGTTTTTTTTTGTAATTTATTCATAAAATTTGTCGTTTTTTTCTTAATTTTTTGACAAAAACTGCCGTTTTTTCGTGATCTTTTGAAGAAGTTTGCCTTTTTTTGCGATGTTTTGAAGAAACTTGCCGCTTTTTTCGTGATTTTTTGAAGAAATTTGTCTTTTTTCGTGATTTTTTGACGAAATTTACCGTTTTTTCACGATCTTTGAACGAAATTCGCGTGTTTTTCGCGATATATGACGAAATTGATTTTTTCTCAAGGACTATCGAAATTCGCGATGCATTTTATGTCCGAAATTTTGGATTTAGGACAGAATTTTTTTAATTTTTGCTAAATTTTTAAAAGTTAAAAAATAGTTTGTCGCAGCGTTGCGCCGATTCTGCTCCCGGGATTGAAAATACAGCTAAATTATTGAAATCTGTTTGCATCCAGTAGGGAAAAGAAATAACCACTTTTCTAATCAAATGTAATCAATGTAGATATGCGTATTTCCATGAAAAAATCTGCATTTCACTTGGCGATCGAAAAAAAAAATATCGCCAGTTTTATATCTTTAATTACCGCATGGCAAGTGTCGGCCGCTAATTTTTATTGTATTAAATCAAATCCTGCTACGTTGATTTAACACATAGGGGGCGCTATGGGCGGCTCAGCCCCCTCAAAATATTTTGACCCCCCCCCCCCCCCTCTGAAAAAGATTCCAAGGTCACTCAATGAATTTCTGTTCCGAAAATCCAAATGAAATTCTGTTCAAAAATCTAATTTAGTTTTGAGACCCTTTCACAGTTTTGCAGAATTACTAAATTGTATCTAAAATAAGCGTTTCAGCACTCCCTCATCCTATATGTACATATGAAGCTAACATGTTTAATTTTTCACCAGTTATAGACTCAAAATTTTCATCATCATGCACTTTTTTAGCATAAAATGAAGTTATTACAACAGTTTAATGAGAAACATAGTATCTACAATGTGAATATGCACTAATTTTTCTTTCTGTGTCAAAGAAAGATAAAAAAAACAAATAAGCACCCCCTACATTTTCTCGAGCCTCCCCCCCCCCCCCCCGCAACCTATTATTCACTTCTAGCTACGGTCCTGTCCTGACCTGCTAAATCGATTTAACACAAACTTGCTCTCTTTTCCCTAAATCGTATTTTTCTTACATCGCCTTTTTCCTAAATCGGAAAGCATTGAGGCAAGGCTACATCGTTTCGCTACATCGCGATTTATGAACTGGCTAAATCGCGACGTCCGATGTATCTATTGAAAACCAATAGTTAAATCGGATTTCCGATGTAAGCGTTAAATCAAGGCTACATCGTTTCGCTACATCGCGACGTTCGATGTATCCATCTATTCAAGACCAATAGTTAAATCGGATTTCCGATGTAAGCGTTAAGACGATTTAAGGCTCAGACCTGCAAATTTGAATTTTAACTTTAAACTTGCTCCTCCCCCCCCCCTCCAGGCATAAATAGTGAATTAATAATTAAAAAAAACATTGTTTTTTGGATTTTAATTAATAAATAAACGCAAAGTTGAATTCAGACACTTTTCTCCAGGAGGTATTTCTGTGGCTCCGAGGGGGGGGGGGGGAGAGAAATTGCACATTTTCACCATTAAAAACATAGAATTTCCGGGGGAGGGACCCCCTTAATAAATGTGTTAGTAATACACTACACACATCACATGCAGTTGACATCTATGCTAGCAGTAGCGTATGTAGACTTATCATTTCAGAGGGGGCTGAGATACAGCATATATTTCTGAGAGGGTAGCGCCGTGCAGAAGGGCGGGAGGGGGGGGGGCGAAAGGAGCGGTCGCCCCGGCGCGGGAATTTATTAGGCGCCAAATTTATGCTACCAACGTAATACAGTTGGCATCTATACTGGTGAGTGTATTTCGCATCATTAAACAGTATTACCTTGGGAAAAAAATAATCAACGAGCTGAACATGCAACTGAAATCGAAAATTGAAGGTACTGAAATGCCCTTGAAATCCATTTGCATCCAGTGTGAAAAAAGGAATAAGTTATTTGAAATGCACGTAGAATCAAAGCTGATAAATATATTTTCCAGAACAAAGCTATATTTCTTGAAAAAATAATCAAACTGAATATACTAAAAGCACAAGGCAAAAAAACCCCGCAATATTGAAAATACAAAAACGTCATCGAGATCTGCTTGCATCCAATAGAAAAAAGAATTAACCAGTTCTCTAATTAGACGTAATCAATGCAGATATGCATATTTTGATGAAAAAACTGTATTTCACTTGGCGATCAGTAATTATTATTTTAAGTCGCCACTTGGCGAGTGATGACTAGAGTGGCGATCGATGACCAATAAATTACTTGAAATGCATATGGAATCAAATGTGATGAATATATTTTGCAAAATAAAACTGTATTTCTTGAAAAAAACATCCAACTGAAATAGATAAAAGAATGCGGCAAAGAAAACGAAATATTGAAAATACAGCCATGTCATTGAAATCTGTTTGCATCCAGTAGGAAAAAGAAATAACCACTTTTCTAATTAGATGTAATTAATGTAGAGATGCATATTTCCATGAAAAAAACTGCATTTCACTTGGCGATTGAAAATAGATCTATTAAATCGCCACTTGGCGAGTGAGGACTAGGATGGTAATCGTAAGCCAACAAATTACTTGAAATGTGTGTGGAATCAATGCCGATGAATATATTTTTGCAAAATGAAACTGCATTTCTCGAAAAAATAATCAAACTGAACACAGTAAAAGAACTCTGCAAAAAACCAAAATATTGAAAATACAACTATGTCATTGAAATCTTTTTGCATCCAGTAGGAAAAAGAAGAAAACACTTTTCTAATTAGATGTAATCAATGTAGAGATCCATACTTCTATGAAAAAAACAGCATTTCACTGGGCGACCGAAAATGGATTTTTTTAACCGCCACTTGGCAAATGACGACAAGGGTGGCAAACGAAGGAATTTTTTTAATTGCCACTTTTACATTTTTAATATCCACATGGCAAGTGACCGCTGCTAATTTTAAATCAAATCCTACTATATCAATTTAACACCAGCTTTCAATGTCTTTCCTAAATAGTCTTTTTCTTAAATCGCCTTTTCTTAAATCAAAAACACTGAGGTTTTTGATGTGTGTTTAAATCGGATCCTCTAAATCGATTTAACACCAACTTGCTCTGTTTTCCCTAAATCATATTTTTCTTACATCACCTTTTTCCTAAATCGGAAAGCATTGAGGCTTGCAAAGTTTGCTTAAATCGATTTAACACTAGTTTGACATTCAAGCAGTATATACAACAAAGTAGATAACTCAATTTTCTGATGTTAACTCTGAATCATTATTTGAAATCTATTTAAAACCAATGGCTAAATCACGATTTAAGACTGACTAAATCGCGATGTAAGGCGATGGCTAAATCGCGATGTATAGCAATGGCTAAATCGCGATTTCTGATGTATCGATTTAAGAAACTGACTAAATCGCGATTTCCGATGTAAGCTTTAAATCGATTTAAGAGATAAATCGATTTAAGGCCCAGGCCTACCCGTTAGTAATCGGACTCATAGAATGCTCCTCCAGGCGATGGAAATTGGAACTAAAATCGATAAAATAATCATTAGCTAAATTTAATGAACCAATTTCCGATGAAATTCAGCCCAGAGTAACCAGGAAGAACAATCTTATTCATGTTCGGAAATATTGGCAACTGAAGTCTAAGATAAAGCTTCCATAGTACAGATAGTAACTAAATTGAAATCTAAGTTGGACTGATGAATTTCTGTTAAAATCGGACGCATGGAACACGTAGAATGAATACGAGGTTTCTCTCTCTCTCCCCTCCCTGGCGGTATATTTAACGAATTACCTTTAACATTAATACGATATTTAATTTATAGATGATTTGCTTCTCTTCTAAAACTAACCCCTGACTTTTAAGTTTATTTTTAATTTACAGTTGTATTGAATAAACGTAACAAAATAAATATTCTAAAAAAGAAGCTGGGTTAGAATAAATTTTTAGTTTATAAAATAGCTGGAGGACAGCAGAACGATGTTAAAAAAAATTCAAAAGAATTGGATAATTTTTAAAGTAGTTCCTCCAAGGACCTCAAGCAGAATATTATTATTCAAAATTGGTGGTAGCCATAAATAAGAATTATTTTTCGCGTTCATGTAGTAGCTAGAAGAAGAAGTTTTAAAAGAATAAACTATTTAATTTGATCATTTTTAATAGAGCTTTAAGTGGGAGCCTGAAAATCAGAAACTGATAGTTGAGAGCATTAAGATTAAAAATATTAAAAGGTCCTCGTACTTAGCGCTTCAGATCTTCAGTTAGTTGAATTTAAGTACAGGGAATAAGTTAATCATTAGAACAAAATTTTAAAGAAACGTGCAAAAATGTAGGACAATACTCGAAAGAAGGCTTTAAGACTCCAATAAAAATGGAAGTTTTTTTTATGGAATAGGAATCCGGAAACTGAAATCAAAATTGTGCATTAAAAGGGTGACATAATTAGGCAATGAATAATGTAAAGCGCACAAAAAGTTCCACGGGTCCCGGACCAGATCTTTGGGAGTCAAGGTCTGAATTGGGAGGTAAAATCTGGGAAATAATTAAAAAGAAAAAGGCATCAAAAATGTATGTGGATTAAAAGGGGCAATTTATTATCCATTTAGGTTACAAAAACTTTAAGGGTATCTGTACCGAACCCTATCGGACCAGGGTGTTGACTGGAATGTAGTTGGGTATAAGAGAATGTTCTAGTGCCGTAAAATGGGGTGAATAGGAACGAAACTTTCCTGTCATACAAATAAATTCATTATAAATATATATGACATTTTTAGTTTCCAAGGCAGCATTATTATAAGAAGGCAATAACATAAAGAGTTGGGAAATTCAGTTTTGCCATGTTGGCACCACTACTGGGGTTTATAAAAAAACTGCAAGTGGATCTTCAAAAACGTCATTTTTTAAACGTGTTAAAAACTTTGTATGTAACTGCAGTATTTTTCGTATTCTGAACCTAAGAGTAGAGATTTTTAATTAATGATAGACCTGTAAACGCTATGCTGTATTAAATTCTATTTATTCCTAAACTACATAATGAAAAAATAAAAAATGGCTTGTAACATCAGAGGTTTAAGGTTTACGGGAAAAATCGGAACACGTTTTCTCTCATGGTTTATTTTTCTATATAGTAATGGTTTCATGTAATATCTGAAAACATACGTACGAATATATATTGTAACAATATTTTGTTTGTTGTAATTACTTCAAGAGTTTAAAGGTGCCAAGAAATTACTTAGTTAAACAAAAAATTCAACGCCCAATCCAACACACATGGAACGGACAATAAAAAAATTTAAAAATGGCAAATTACTAAGAAAATTTGCACAGAATTATTTTCTGGCATCCACAACATTACACAAACATCTCAAAAAGGAAAATCTATTAAAAAAAGGAGAGGGATGCAAACAGTACTAATGGCTGGGGATGCGGGTGTACTAGTAGATCGTATTAATGCATGCAGCGATTGGGGCTACTCAATAGATTCACTTACCAAATGACTACTAGAAAAGGATAACGTAGAACAGAGCTGAATTTGCATTAAGTTCCAATTTCTGCAATTCAAATACAATTTCTTAGAATAAATTAAAATTTTTCTTAAGTTCAAAGTTGTTTTCTAATGTTTAAAATACATATCTTTACTTGCATATAAAATAAAAGATTGGTTTGATAGTAACTACGTGTTGCTACTCATTCTTTATCATTAAAGCCGATTTCCATTATCTTTATTAAAGTTTGAATCAAAATAAATAAAGATTATAACATTTGTTCCTATTGACCCCTATCTGCGGGGTGAATCGAAACACCATTAAAAAAATACTATATATATATATATATATATATATATGTAAACAGCAACAAATGTTACGTTTTTGTTTTATAAGTAAGGAACAAAACAAGACCGAAGTTTCTAGTAAAAAATAAAAAAAATAAAAAATCAGTTATTGATTTTTGTAACGATAAAGTTGAAAAGTGTTCCGATTCACTTTATTTTAATGTAGTTTATAAACTAAACGGAGAACGCAGAACTATTATGAAGAAATTTTCAAAAGAATCGGATCAATTTTGATGAAACTCAACCAAAGGCCCTAAGAAGGCAATAAACATTTAAAATTGATGATAACTTAAGTCTGAGATATTTTTTGTAGTTCATAATAGCTGGAGTACCTAAAAAAATATTAAAAACGAGAAGATAGTGAATCGAACCATTTTTAACGAAGCTATCATAGAGGCCAACTGTGATCAGGATTCTAAGTCCTTGTACTTAACGCTTTAGATTTTCAATCTGTCAGAGCCCCACCAGTGGCAGCGAGGTTTTGACCTCCAAACTGGTAGACGGTATGTGCTAATTTCGAACCCAATCGCGAACGTCGGCCTATCCGTTCGGAGTTTTCCGTGGTTTTCTTCGAACCTTGCCTAAATACGGGTTAGGATCCCTTAGAAAGACCCCCACGGAGGGCATCCCACCGGATAGGGCCTATATCCCATAGTGTAGATAATTGTCCGACATAAATACAAACAAACAAACAAACAATCTGTCGGAAGTAAATACACGTTATGAGTTAATCATTTGAATAAAAATTTATAGAAATGCACTAAAAAGGGAGAGAAATGTAAAATAAAAAACGCCAAAATTTCAAACTATGAGCCCCTAGAAAAAGTACCCAGAAAAATCCAGAAGAAATTATCAAGTATTTTTCTAGATATTCATAAAAATGTGTAATATAAAATGTGCCAAGTGACTTTTGGCCACATTCGAATGTATAATGATACAGAGTACAATAACATTTATAAGAATGCTTTTACATACCATCCGACTGTCATTTTGCATGCATTGAAATATAACTTGCATATATTCTATTACAATATCTCTTTGTATGTTTTCTATTATCAAGAAACATTTTTTTCTTTATTTCTGTATATTTCATAATAATGTATTGCTTTTTAGACAAATCAATAACCATTTTTTATACTTTTTTGGTCTTTTGTTATGCTGCCAAGTTTTTTGTTGATAACATTCTTAAAGAATGGGATACTACAATTTCTTTTAAACAAACATTGGTTTACCAACTATTAATAATTCATTGCAAAGAGATCTCGAATAAATAACGGGTCTATAAATAAAATATGACAGCAAGTCTTCAGACAATTGTGTGAAAGTATTATTAAGACAGTGGATTTTTGAAATCATTTAAGATACACTTGAGAAGAAGATAAATACTTTTACTGTCCTTTGCCAAATACTCATCCTGGCACATTTCCAGAGTTTTTCTTCTGATATTATATAGTTTTAAACAGCTTGCAATCTATGCTTTTTGCACTGTCTTTATATTGTGTATGTTGCAAATAATACTGCGCATTTTTGAATTAAAATTTTAAATATATTACATTTGTGTATTTAATTTTAGATAAATAATGATTCCACGGAAATAACATATGTAAAAATTATTGTTAAAATATTATATGGTCCGGTTCTTAGGAATTCATCTAAAATTATTTTTTGAATGATATGCTTGGATTTTATTATAAATGTAAAAGAAGTAAATTACAAACATAGGTACAGAATTAACAAATAAGCTGTGCGGATAGTGTTAAAACTAAAGTCGTGTTCATTCATATTAAATATAATGTAGAGGCAGTTATAGTGATCAGCATTGCCTTGCGGTATACTAAAGTGACCATGCGCAATTTGATGAGAATGGGTACAGTCTTATTTAGCGGCAAATTGTGGAATTAGCGTTGTTATCTTGAGAATGGTAGGTATAGAATTTTTATAGCTTCAAAGATATATATTCTAACGGGATTAGCGTTTCTTCAGTTGCAAGTGGAACTCAATCAAAACAAGATGGGCTTTAACGCCAAAAAATTCCTGAAGACGATTGTATGCAATCCTTTATCTTAAGAAATGCATCTAATTTTTTTTTTTTTTTTTTTTTTTTTTTTACGGTAATGTTTTACACGTATATAAAGAATGAAATATACGATCGAATATTATAAATTTATTCATGTTGCTCACTGAAATATAAAGAGAAATTTTTGTGTTTTGAGTTTTTACAAATAAAATTTTACAACTTTAATAGAAAGTAAAACCAATGTTTCTAAATACATTTACTGAAATAAAATTGATTATAAACTGGTCACTAAACAACAGACAGAATTTCTAATATTTAGTCACTATTTATTAAATTGTCCCATAAACTCTAAATTCTATATAAAGAGCCTTTCAGATCTAGCGCACTGACAAGTTTTTTTTTATTTCTTATATTAATAAATTTTTCAGTACTTAAATTATCTTAAGGTGTGTTATAGAATTTGTGTTAAATTATATCTAATTTTTTATATCTCAAGCACAGAAATTTATGTATAAAATTAGAACCTTTAATTTTATAAAAATCAAAATAGCTATAAATTTACCAGATTTGTGGGTTTACTTGATCTGACACTCTTTCCTTTGAAGACGTTATAAGATACGTGGAAACAGTTAATTAAAAAGACAATTACTGGATTCAGCATGCAATGACGTCTCACATGTGAAAATAATTTTATAAGGAACCCAGCAGTGTGAATATTTAACTCTCTGATGCATAAATTATTTTACGTTATTTTCATTATTAATTTTTTTTCGTACATGCATTGTGTTGCAATCTAGCTGTTTTCTGTCTATAAATCAGATCCCATAAATGAATGCTTTATTTTTTGGGGAGGAGGCCTTATAAGGCAATATTCATCTGTCTTCTGTCTCATTTCATTATCTTCATATTATGAAGCCCGTATGAATGAGAGGTTTAATATCATTCGCTTCTAGTAGTACGTAATGTGTGGTGTTATGAAACAAATTGACAGAGAAGCATCTTTACTAATGTCTGTAAGCATGGTAAAGCATATCAAAGGGACACTAGACTCTTAAACACAAGTTGAAAATTGCACGTAAAGCGTAGCAAATTAGGTGCGTTCGTACTGTAACTAAACTTAAAAATATAAAAATTAACCGTTACAGTATCAGTACTTATAGTACTAACAGCAATATATAGTGGTCAAAATCTTTTGTGTGTTCCTGTAAGTACTATCTATTTTCTACCAGAATTCTTTGGATTGTCCCTGTAATTGCACTATGCGTCTGAATTTCATAAAATTTTAAATGACTCGACAAAATTATCTAATAATTATATATTTTAAATTTCAAACGATTAGGTTGGGTAATTTTTGTGTTGTTATATTCGTACAGATGGATTGACGGACAGACAGACATACGGACAGACAGATGAATAGACAGACGGACAGAGACACTAATAGACAGATGGACAGACAGACAGACTGACGGAACAGTTGCATTGCAACTGATTCCGTCGCTGATTCCGTCATATCGCTGATTTTATTGCATTGCAACTATAAGTGCTACGTATTTACATAATTACGAACGCACCTAAATTTATAAAAAGGACCTCTTTCTACATTTAATATATAAAAATGTATATGATTTAAAAAAACATAATTTTTCTTAGGAGAAAAGATATATGTACGATAGGGTGGAGCGAAAAAAATTGCTTTTTAAAAATAAAAAACGGGTAGGTGCCAAAAGTTGCCTTTATACTAGTACATCAACTGCGTGAAATTTTACCGCTGAAAAAAAATTGCTTGAGTCTGCACTTTTGCTCCAAAAGTCGAATTTTTCGGTAAAATTTGTCATTTTTTGACATTTTTTCAAAAAAATTAAAAAAATCCTACAGAGCTGGTTATTATTTAGAAGTGTTACTTAAACCTTTATATTTATCTGCTTAACATATTTAAACTATAAAACAATATCTGTAGTCTGTATAATTGGAGCAAATCTGACAACTTTTGGTAAAAACCAGCGTTACCTCTCTATTGGAGCATACAACGAAATGTTGTTTTGAATGCATTTCTTACCTATCTGCTTTCAAAACTACTCTGTATATAACTCGTAGATGTGGCTGCATATCATATCCCACCCGTCTCAGCCACCCAACAATCTAGGCCCAGTGTTTTATTTATGTATTGAATTGTTATTTTTTTTTCCGAAGAAGGGCATAAGTTTTCTATGTATCAAAGTAGTTTGCCACTTCTTTGTTTTCAGACATTGGATGCTACTGGTGCGACCTGCTGTAGGTATATTTTTATACCTTGTATAACAGAAGAGGAAGCTGAGTAATGTATTAGGTGTGTTTTTAATTGAACCTATTCAGCAGTCTATTATCTTCATTAAATTTTCATACAATTAATACATTATGTTTGGGAGTTCTGTTACCACGACATTTTTTCAATCAAATACATTATATCTATAATGATATGCCTAAAAATTTATTGTATGAATTCAATTTCTAGTATGTCATCATTTACTGTGCCTATTACATTGAATATATTTTGAAAAGCTAGCAGTTTAATATTATGACGATCGTCACAGAGGATTGCAAACAAAATTGCATGTAAAGCAACAATATTTTGAAAGATGTTTCAGTATTTGTTTTATGTCGTTTCCTGTGTGTTTCTTAGTCGAGTAATTTCTAATAAGTTTTTAGTCCTATTCTTTAGGTGTGTACTACATTTGGAATAAAATATCCCGCGGTATAAACTTTGATTATAATTTTGTGAGTGAATCTATAGATTCTGATTGCCAATCGGGGCTTATATAAAGCGAAAAATTTTATTCGCTTTATGAACTGGTTTTTTTTGTGAGAGATGTTTTCTAAATTCCTATTCCCCATTTCTTCTGAGAAATAGCTTTCCTTATGAATTAGCTTTAGAATCTCCGACAGAAATTTCTAGTCTGTTCTGAGTATCTTTTACTTAATTTGAGAAAATAATTTTTCAAAATTATTATCTATTTTATAAAAAATTGCAATAGGAAGTGAATAGTACGTAGACAAAGATTTTCTTATTGATCTAGTGAATCCATGTAGATTTATGCGTTTTACATCGACTTATCTAATAATTGACGCAGAGGAAATTCACTGGAGTTGAAGTAGAATATGATCCATTATTATACACAATTCTAAGGTTACCCAATGCAAAATAGTTCACAGTGACAAATAGAATTCGCCTAAATTTAAATGAGTACTTATAGTCTATTAGAGTCTGTACATTCTCTCAAAAAGTACTATGCATTATAAGTTTATACCCAGGACAGTTCACCATCAAATATTGTTCACTTATAAAATGGGGATCTAAAAGTTAATGGGAAATTACATGACTACGAAAACACTTAGCAAACAACATAAAACTAATGCAAAAAAAGTTATTTACAACAACGGTTGCTTTGCATGTGCAGGACAAATTCCCACAAATTCCCATTCACAAATTCCCATTCTCTCTGACGATCACCAGAAATCACATGAAACAGCTCGCTTCTCAACATATAAAAAATTCAAAAGCAGAATAAATGATGGCATACTTATAATTGAAATACCTGAAATCATCTTTGAAGCAGTTCATTACGTAAAAAAATATAATTGACTGAAAAATGCTGTGGTAGCAGAACTTCCAATCATTTTCATCAACTGATAACGAATGTAAGTTTGATAAAGATAATAGATGGCAGAATAGATCCTTTTATTAATGTTCCAGTACATTACTCTGCTTGTTATTTTTTTGTATAAGCTGTAAAAATATACATTAAGATTGTCACAGCAGCATGTGGATCCAAAAACAGATAAACTAGGTCGATGCATCGAAAACATTCCAAATTTTGATAAAGAAAATCACAAATTAATATATAAATAAAACACTGTATTAAAATGATCGAATAGTTAGGACGGGTGGTATATGAAATATAGCCACCTCCACGACGTAAGTCCAAGGTAGTTTTCAAAAGAAGAGCTGTATTTAAAAAACAGTTCATTGTTGTCCCAATAGAGTGGTAATGCCGTTTTCTTACCAAAAGTTGTCTGTTTTGCTCCAGCTATACGGAATAAAGATATTATTTTATAGTTTAAATATGTTAAGCAGATAAATAAAAAGGTTTAAGTAACACTTTTAAATAATAACCAGCTTTGTAGGAATTTTTTAATTTTTTTGAAAAAATGTCGAAAAATGGCAAATTTTACCCAAAATTTCGATTTTTGGAGCGAAAGCGCAGACTCAAGCCATTTTTTTTTCAGCGGTAAAATTTCACACAGTTGATGTACTAGTATAAAGGCAACTTTCGGCACCTACCCGTTTTTGATTAAAAAAAATTTTTTTTTTCGCTCCACCCTAATGTACGTTCTTTCATTTCATGTGTTTAAAAAATTTCAAGATACAGAATTAGTATTTATAGGGGACTCCAAACTGTTAGCATTTGCCGTGCATAAATTTGGTATACCATGATACACGTAGCATTACAAAGTAAATTTCTCAACTAGAATGAAATTTTTTGTGCCTAGTTATATTTTAGATAGTAGTACTTATCTTGAATCTAAATAAATTTTTGTTTTAATAATTTTGTAGTTTTAATATATAGTTGTACTTAGCTAATATAAATTTTTTTTTAATTTTAGCTATAATCTTTGTTTAATAATGAAAATGAATTTTTAGGTTCAGTTTGTACAGATTAACATGAAACATATGCTATGAAAATTTAATGAAATAACATTCAAATTGTTTTGAGATATTCTATACACAATGACCAAAAACTTCATTTGCAGAAAAATGTCGTCAAATGCCGCTTCAGATATTGAGTGTGTATAATTCAAAAAGCTGTAACTTCTGTTCTAATAAGAATTTCAAAGAAACAATGGCAACAAAAGTTAGAAAAAGGAGAAGATTAGCTTTGACACAAATTAAAATTTTGAACCTTAAATGTCCTGAAACCCCAAACATGTGCAATTTGTTCGTTATTGACAAAAATGCATAGAACGACTATGTCCAAATGAGGAATTTATTGAGCACACTTAACACGATTCCATTAGTAAAATAAAATGCATCAGGCTAACATATGTTAGATTTATTAATAAAGCTGTCATATATTGCATACTTCAGTAAGCAATTGCTTGAGTATTTGAACTATCCTTTGAATGTAACATGTTTACATTCTAGGGATCCCAATAAAGTTTATTTTACGTATAAGACATCATTTTATATCCAAAGAGCACCCCCTACAATTTTCTGTTTGATTACTTCCCAGCATGTCGCATTGGTATCGATAGAGCAATGTTAATTTCACAATTTGTAGCTGATGGCTTTGTAAAGAGTCGCATGGCAGTACACTGCAGAGTCACTTTACAATATCTACATACTTTGATCATGACAATTGATATTGGTGCTGTAAAGTAAATAGGGGTAGGCAGTACTTTTGGTTGTACACTGATGTAACAGTAAAAATAAAAATAAAATATTTTAAATTCTGTAACAATATGTGAATTCGACTAAAGCCTTGTTCTTTCATTAATACATAATTAAAAAGTACATTAAACTTTACAGAAAACATTATGTTTTCTATACGTGTCTTAACTAATATGAATTTCTTTTCTACATTATAAAAAAAACAAGCGTAATACTTATCTCAAAATATCTATTTTCGCCATTGAAAAAAAAAAAAATTCTTCCACGCATTCGCAATTTTCTTTATCTGTAATTGCTTATGTATGTATAGATTACAAATGATATTTTTTTAGAACATTATTCTAGTAATTTTGTATGTTTTTGAGACTGCATTTAAAAATATATGTATTGTAACCTACGCATCTGTTTACAGAAATAAAATTTTAGAACCTTCAATTACGAGAAGTCAAACTTACAGCTCAATACTCCAAACAGTTTTTGTATTATGCTCAATTAACTACACATATTATGATTTGTTTCAGAACAATTTAGAATTGTTTTAGAGTCAGGGATTTGAAATTTTAAACCTAAAGAAACGACAAATTACTTAACGAAATTACTAATGATTTCTGAAGTGCACAAAATCATTTTAGTTGGAAAACATTTGAGACACCTTAAGATACTACCATAAAAAATGCTTTTACTTTCCAAATATCACTATAGTTTGTTAAAAATATGAATAAAACTGATCCATCCTCTCCGCACTTTAATTAATGATTTCTAACAATATGTCTTATAAAGTCAGACTGTTCCCTATTCCTGGGAGAGGCGGTTACTTGAGAAGCTTTATTATAAATGTAAAATTTCAATATGAGAGATTTAAGTTTCGTTGAAATGAGGAAAAAAATAAATGTTGTTCTTAATGAACTACAAAGTTTCTGATTTTTAAATAATTATAAAAATTGAAAACATCTAATATTGATTGAAGCTTTTTTTAAACCTTTTTTAAAAGTTTTGACGATTTTTTTTAATACAACGCTTTTAATTCTTGTGATGTCACATAACCCATCTTAAAATTTGTCTCAATATTTCTGTGACACCTTGTATATCATTCCAATTTTTCTATAAATGTAATAAACTAAAATACCACTTCAAAACTTTTGTATGCCGGCTGTAACTACATTATAGTAATAAATCATTGTAATACCAAAAAGTTCTTTAAGAAATCATCTGAAATATTGCTTATTTCCTTTTGATCGAAATGTTTCAAACCACTTTCATTTTATCTTTAATGTTTGAGAAAAAATACTTTTTTTTTAATTAAATAGAGAAACAACGAAACATAATTATTTGCATTTACAGAAATTCAAAATCTTAACTAACTTTCTTCTTCCAATAAAAATTATACTCTTTGTAAAAAAAATACCACAAATATATAACTTTAAATGAATTTAAAAAATAACACATTAAGTTTGCTCTAATAATTTTATGATACTAATTTTGCTTCCCAACATTTTTTTCAAACTCTCATTATAACTCAAATGTAATTTATGTTGTTTTTAACAACTTTGGTTTATTTTTACACTGTAAAAAATAAATTTATAAGATATAATAAGAAAGGATTTAACGATGATTACAGCCTTTTTGAAGAAGATTCACGTGTGTCGGTGAAAATATATTTCTATTTATTTAAGAAAATAACCTAAATAACTTTCTAAGATTAAAGAACCAGTTTTGCTGAAATTTCTAAACATTTATATGTTATTCATATACAACTTGAATATTTCGTACATAAAATATTTTCGAGAAAAGATGAAATCATTATACCTAATTAATTTCTATATAAATTATAGAGGTTCTGACTTCTCAACTGGTTGGAAGCAGGTGCTGGGTTCGAACCCAATTGCGGCCGTCGGACTAACCGTTCGGAGTTTTCTGTGGTTTTCTTCAAACCTTGGATTTCCTTGCGTAAATACGGGTTACGTTCCCATAGAAAGACCCCCACAGAGAGCATCCCACCACTTCCGGGCGTATATCCCAAGTGTAGATAATCGGCCGACATAAAATAAACCAAACCTATATAAATTAGAATTTCTTTTACGTAAAATAGTTATGCATAGATTTGCAGTGTATTATTATTTTAGAAATAATAATAAATAGATTACTTTTCATAAGTGTATATTTGAAGTATTACAAAGCAAGTATATTCTTACTATAGCAAAGAAATTAATAGATGAGATATTTTTAAGAATTTGTTTCTCCAACGTAATTTATTCACATTAAAAAACAACGTCTGATATAATTAGTTTCAAACATATAAAGGTACTAAAAAATCGCATATGTATTTTTTGTAAATTGGAAATCGAGACAGAAATTTCGAGATTTTTTTTTTTTTACAATACATTCCTGTGTATATAATCATATTTTTTAAAGCTACTAAAAAATGTTCAAATGTACACTGTAATCTAAAACATTTTATACCCAACCATTAGTTTTGCCATACACAAAGATTAATTTTAACTAACTTGCGAAAACTATTACACAATTATTGTTATTTAACAAATGTTTTTAGACCAAAATTAAAAAGAAATATTAATGGTTTAAGTTCTCTTTAATCTGATTTTTTATCAAAATAATAATTACTGTTATTCTGTAGCTTTTTTTTGTTCAACTGTTCTTTTTGTTCTCTTAACCATTTTTTCTGTATACGATTTTATTCAGTGCAGTATGTTCTTTCTTACCTCAAGAAAATAAAGTTGACAAAGCACGCACTACGAATTCATCTATGTGTGCCAGCAAAAGTTCATGATTGCTAATAAATATTTGTATAATATGCTATACAAAATAATATAATGTACACAATGTACACTTAATATAAGGTCTCAGTGACTTTAAATGTAGTCGTATTTAAGAATTTTTAAAACTTAGAAAAAAAGAGATAAAAAATCTATTATAATAAAAAAAAAATACTCAAACTGAAAATATAAAATGTATGACGAAATTTCTGTATGTCGATAATGTAGCGGCTGTTTTTTTTCTTCCTGTTTAAAAATAAGTATTTCAAGTTTTTCCCATAAAATATATTATCAAATTTATTCAAATCCGAAACATTCGGTTTCACTGAAAATATAAATTTTTTCTTGTATTTTTCCTATCCCCTGAATAAATATTTGTTTTGTCGTAATCAGTTTATCTTAGCAATGTCTTCGGGCTATTCTTCAAAACTTTGTATCAAGAGAATTGTTGATGATTTAGTATGTTGAAAAATAGCGTTTGGCACAGTTGTATTACTTTGGGACATTATTAAAATAATTTTTAAAAATAATTTTAGATTTTTTAAATTTTTATTTTTACACTCGTTTGTAAAAAATAAATGATTATTCACATTAACACTGTGATTAAAAAATCTGATAAAATTTTCGTTTTGTAATACCTTTAAAATATTTAAATATCTCTTTAGTAACAATTTTTTTAATAATATGAATAATGAAGTGATAATAGACTCTAATATAGTGCTGTTATCTTTATCATATACCTATGTGATTTATGGTTTAATATTTTTATTAATATTTAATATTTAGAAACGAATAGTATCATATTAGTATACACTAGGGGGCTCTATCTGCTACTTTTCGTTCGCGAGGTTCAGCGGTTCGCCAGGATGGAGATTCGTTCGCTAATTTCCATTGATACACCGCAAACTAGAAAAACAGGCTAATTTAATCGGCTTTAAAAAGATTGTAAAAGATTTAAAAATTATTTTTTGGGAGATGGTGATTTAGCAATATTTTTTTTCATTGGGAAATTTTAAGGTCGAATCAACTGCTCTTAAGAATTTATTTGCTATTTACAAGTAAGTTATTTTAAATGTATCGTTTCAAATCTGATGTAATTTTTACTATTTTTTTTTCTATGTTTATATTCAAGAGGAAAGTCTTTTGTTGTTTAAGAGGAAATATTATTTGTGCTGTCTTAGAATTCACAACAGTACTTAAAATGATTGTACGGATATATGAAGTAAATGCCTCGTCTATTTTTAAAATTTAATTGTTTTGCAATATTTTTGGGTCATAGTTAATGCGACGTAATTTGTTTTGCGTCTTTTAACGCATATTGAGAAATATAATATTTTAAAGTTTTCTTTCTTTTTTTGATATTTCTGTAAGAAATTCTTATTTTACTAGAAAAATGATGTTTTTATTTACGCGGACTTGGAATTGGAAGCAATTTTTTAAATATCACATAGAAATGTGAAATGTCTCACGGAAATATATTTTTACATATAAATTGCTTACAATATTATTATTTGGCTATTTTAAATATGACGTAGCGTTTCCCATTTACGCTGATTAACATATTTTAATGAATTCGTTACATCAAGATTTTCTTTTCACTTTTAATATTTACACGTAAATACAGTCTTAGTGACATAATTTTCAATATTTTCCTACTTTCACTCATAATAAATTAAATATTATTTGAAAGATTCTTTTTTCTATTTGGATTGTCGTGTAAATAGTTTTTTTTATTTGAAAGAAATATGCTTTGACCACTTGACAACATTTTAAAATAATTTTTTTTTCTAAAATTTGTAAAAGAAAAATATATCTCTCGAAATACTGAAAATTTAAACCTAAAATGGGAATAAACACACAAAAAATTAATCGAATAAAAAAATTAAATGCATTCTGGCCACCGAGACCTTCTATTGCATCCTTTGAGAAAAAATGATTGAATGCCAATGTGTAGTTTTTGCTCCTATAAAATTTTTGTAATGGAACAATTTTCGTAAACTTAAAATATCTTTAAAATGATAATTTGAATAAAACAATTTAAAAATAACAATAAAATATCTTTTAATACAATTTCTGAAATTTAAAACTGCATTTATCAGTGTGTTTATAAAACATTGTTCTATGATTCTACAAGCTTTCATATTTTGGTGTGCAGTAGTATTCTTAATACTAGCGAAGAAATACCTGAGGCATGCAAAGCAACATTAGTTACTTTTTTACTTTCTTCTATCGTTAGAAGAAAACAATATTGGATTCGTAAAAAATTTCGACTTCCGATTTTCGACGGATTTACTTGTTTTAGGGTCAGAGATATAAAAAAATCACATTTTTACAAAATGTCTGTCTGTAAGTCTGTGACTCTTCTTGTCTGCATGTGACACAGATTTTATGGTCACTCTATCCAAAAAGCTAATGCATGGAATTTAATAAGAACTTTTATTTATTTAGTCTGATATAAATTGGTGCTGATTACTTTTTCGTGTAAACTTCTCAATGTAGCATTTTTCAGGTTTTCATCAAATAGACAAATCCCCAAAACTAATGCGCGGATTTTCATAAAATTTAATATTCAGTTAGTTCTTGACATGATCTGATCTTTTCTACGATTTCGCATTAATCGTTCAGAAGATAGCGCTGCTATGCTGCATTATTTACGATTTCAGCACTAGCTAAATCTCCAGAACTAATTCAAGGATTTTCATCAAATTTCAGAATCAGTTCGTTGATCCGTTCTCAAAATGAATGTACGTTTTCTACATATTGGTTAAAATCTCTCAACAGGTGAAGCTGCTATGCAGCATTTTTAGCGGTTACCACAATAACACTATCTCCAGAATGAATGCATAGATTTTCATTTTTATCAAATTGCAGACAGTTAGTCATTAATATGATTTGGTGTTGTTTACAATTTTGTGTAAATCACCCTAAAAGTAGCACTCATATGCAGCATTTTTCGCAATTTCCGCAATCTCTCTCTATCTCAAGAACTGATGCACGGATTTTTATCAAACTTCAAGATCAGTTAGATGTAGACAAAAGTTGTTGCACATTACGATTTGATGTAAATCACCCCACAAGTGGCGCTGCTATGCTACATTTTGGATGAATTACGTGATTTTAGCGATAGACATATCTCAAGAACTAAATATGGAATTTCAGACTATTAGAATCCTCAAGATCGAAATAAATTATTATTAATTTGTGTGGAATAGAAAAAAGTTTTGAGATTTCCAAATCCGAATAGTTTTAGTATACGAAGTGATGCAATTAGTAAAATGCAATGAAATATTTATACAATTTAATCTCCAGTCTATATATATATATATATATATATATATATATATATATATATATATATGTATATATATATATATATATATATATTGTTCGGATATACGGTTAAAATCCAAATGTCTAATCATCTAACATAAAATCCTCAAATATTTTATATTTTAACACAATTGAAATATGTATTCTCCAAATAAAAAACATTAAAATAAATTAGATGCTTTTATATAGAAGAAATTTTTCGGTATATGTTGACATTTAGAATAGTATCATAACTATTTAGGGAGACGGAATTCCCCCACAGACTTTTAAATGGAGGGGGGTCATTCCACGTCAAATGAACAAAAATGTAAAAAAAGCCGTTGCTGCATAGAATCCGATTTTAATAAAATTTGAGGTACGTGTTCATTTCATATTAAAATGTATGTGTGCACAATATTTTCACGAAAAATTAATTATTTTATCAATTTTGGACATTTAAAAAACTTATGATATAAAATGGCTTGCGGATAATCGTCGAAAGTTGCAAGTTTCAAGTTCTATATTTTGAAAACTATTTAACAAAAATGAAGTTTTTTTATGATATTGAAATCTCTGGATATCAATCTTTATATTTATTGAGTAACAATAATTTGGTAATATCATAATTAATTAAAAATTGGTTGTAAATATTAAAATTTTGTAATTTTTTAAAAATTTTGAAATGTTATAAAAATTAAAGGACTTAAAAAACATCTCTGAAATTGATGCAAGATGTAGTACTATGTATGAAGCTCGAATTCTAAAAGTTTCAAAGTTGTTATTTATTTCCTTCATCTTCAAAAAAACTTAGAAACTTTAAAAAAAGGACAAAATCATAATTATTCCTCTTATGTTACCTCAAAAAACAATTAAAGGACAACTCCTACATCAACAATATTACACGTACATAAGAATTAATAAGTCCATGACACACTAAAAAAGCTTCAATACTGCCTTTTTAATTTCTAACATAACAAAAATGGGTTCAAAAAACTAATATTTGAGACATTCTAAAGACAATCTTTCTTTGAAAACACGCGCTTTTTTGGAAATTTCTTGCTAAAAATAGACGTATGCTACCATCTATGTTTGTTAATTGAATTTAAGATTAAAATACAGTTATTTTAAGAAAAAAATAGTTTTTCTTCTGTACAAATTTAAAATATTCTTCAGACAAAAATAAACTGAAAGCAAGAATAAAACTCCGTATACTTAAAATATACACTTTTATCTGTAATATCAAAGAGTTTAAAACTTTTAAAAGCTTTTATTCGTCTCCAAAAAAATGAACAAAATGTTGACTTTTTAATCAGCAGTTTTCAGTATTTATTTTTTTTTCTCATAAAGGAATGAAAAAGGCATGAATTAAATTATAGATGTATTAAATATATTCAATTAGCTATAATGGCAAAAAAAAAATTGAATTTGGAATAAGTGTCCTTCATTTTAAAACATATAACTGAAATATTTTATTTTTTCCACGATTTTTTTTATTATTTATTTATTTTTAAATTATAAAATAAAAATACAATTACTAAATTTTGCTAATCTGTTGCTTATAGTTCATTCTTAAGTGTAAATAATTGTTATTACAATCTTTTCATTCCTACGGCAAATAATCAAACTTGAAATTTCAAGCATGTACACAAGACCTTGATTTCGTCTCAACTTTAATGTACTTTTTTATACTGAAATAAACTAGTCTGAACTCTACTACTTTGCGTTTCCTCGTAAATGATTGTGATCTAATTATATGATGATTTTCAATAAAATCTGTGACATGTCAGCCACACCTGATTTGCTCATTTGGTGTGGAATGACCCAGGGATGATGTGAATTTGGAATTTTACTGTAGTGAGCTATTCAATATATGAATTTAAAATTTATAGAGCTGTTAATCGACGTCTCATAAAATATATTTTAAGATGTCTTATTTTTATTTTATAAGTGTCGGTATTTTCAAATTACAATGGATTTTTCACTAATTTTAACTTTCAAATATATTTATAGCTTCTTAATTTTAAAAACTACTGAATTAAAAATAAAATTGTTGAGAATAAATAAGATTTTAACAAGATCTCTTAAAACAATATATAAAGTATATTAAAGTAATTTTACTAAGAGATTGAATGCCACTTTATAATTCACAGATTTCTAAATATTTATTTCCTTCGAATATGGAATAGTTTTAAAACGGAAATTGATGATTTAAAAAATATATATTATATTGTAATACATTTATTTCGCGTAAACACGGAACCTGATTATGGAAAATTAATGTTTATAATGGATTTTTCACTAATTTTAACTGTCAAATATGTTTAGTGCTTCTTAACTTTAAAACTACTGAATTAAAAATAAAATTGTTGAGAATAAATAAGATTTTAACAAGATATCTTAAAACAATATATAAAGTATATTAAAGTACTTTTACTAATAGATTGAATGCCACTTTATAATTCACAGATTTCTAAATAATTATTTGCTTCTAATATGGAATAGTTTTAAAACGGAAATTGATGATTTAAAATATATATATTATATTGTAATACATTTATTTTGCGTAAACACGGAACCTGATTATGGAAAATTAATGTTATTTTTACGCTCTCCAATAATCGCAAACTAGTGAGTTATTAAAAATGTATATATATATATATATATATATATATATATATATATATATATATATATATATATATATATATATATATATATATATATATATATATATATATATATATATATATATATATATATATATATATATATATATATTATATATATATACTATTTCCTTTTTATGATATGAAAACAAGAAAACGAAAAAAAAACTTCTTTAAGCAAACTTTTTTGTATTGCTAAAACGTTTTCTCAAATTGTAGTTTTAATTCTATTACCAGTAAACTGCTTTTTTTTTAAATGTCTTTTAAAAAAAATATGAAATTGTTCATTACTTCTATTTCATTTATTATTATTTTTTTATTTTTAAGCTATTAGAATGATGCACTTAGTCTTTTGAAAAAAAAAAAAAAAAAAAGCCTTGTTTTCACAGTGTAATTTATTGCATAATTACATCCGTTGATGTTGAAACTCGCTTACAAAAGTACCTATAACGAATACATTGAGATTTATCACTTGTGGTGTGCTAAAGAAAATACTATTTATATATAAATTTAAAATTATAATGAATATTTTTTATAATTAGTTGTGTTGTTTTACTGAACAAAATATTTTTTTATATTTTTCTATTATGCTGCATAGTTGCATCAATTGTTGTTACTCGCATACAATGATTATAAAAATGAATACTTTACAATTTATCACCTGCAGTGCGTTAACGGAAAAATTCCTTAAAATTAAGTTATGAAACTAGAGTTAGGATTAATATATATATATATATATATATATATATATATATATATATATATATATATATTGTGTGGTGGTTATATGGATTAAAAATTTATTTTTTATTTATTATAATTCTAGCGATGCAAGAAATGGGTCAAAAACTGACAGTAAAATCCCATCTTTATATACAGAAACCAAGTTAAGATTATAAAAAGCACATTAAAAAAGATTATGCTTTGTTCTGTGCAGAAAATTTCTGTATATATTGTCTTAAAAAGTCCTCCCAGTACTTAAATTAATTCACTTGTTAGGATATTATTTGGACAATAACAAAATTTATCTGTGAATAATTTCTGTTTTGCTTCCCTGTTGCCAAATGTTCAGTTGAAAATATTTTTTTTTCTTTAAGTGTCGCACGGAATAAAATGCTTGCTTGTTCTAAGTAAAAGGAACCATAAATTTTAAAAAGAAAAGAAAACAAGTGTTATTGAGAAAAATCGATACCTAAATAACAGCTCGCGAAACATTTTGCTCTGTACTGATCGATATGAAAGCAATAAGAGCGATGCATCCCTTCATGCTGTAAAAGCTGCAGTTCACATTGGGTTTCTTTTACTTCAATTTTTTGTTTTACTTGAAAGGCTTAAAATAACACTTTCTTTAACATGATTTTTTTACATATTTTTCTCCCTTAAAATAAATAGAATATTTATGCACTATAAAATCGCATCAATAACCTTTAAAGTAGAAAACGAAATTACTTCAAAATTTTGCCAAATGGAAAGTTTCCTTTTTTTATCTTTTTCTTTTTTTCTCTCATTTTTATAAAGATATATAAAGTATCGATGTTTTAGGCGCTTTAAAAAGAATATTATGATTTAAAAAGCAGCTAGATCTGAAAAGGTAAACAATTACCTTGTGTTAGTGCAATTAAAAAAACTTTTATACAAAATAACATAAAAATTATCATTAAAAATCAAACTTTTTTGCAAATTTGAATATGAATTTAAATTTTATTCTATTCTACATTAATCAAGTGCAACCGATATGTACTTTTTTAAACTTTTTTCTCCACTTTATCTTGATGAAAGATAGGTAGATAAGAGGAGGGGATAATGTATTTTATCTTTAAATAAACTTTATTTGGAAACTGCAATTACTGGTTGAGTATGATTTTTCAAATACTTTCCCAGAATCAATGCTTAAAAATTCTGAAATATTAAGAATAAGAACTGAAGTTTAATATTAGTCTTTAAGCCACTACAAAATTCAAAATTTCATGCTCATTGTTTTATTATTTTAATTTTTGGTATTAATATAGAATATTTCTGGGATGTAAAGAAAAAACAAAGGTAATTTACGAATGTTAATTTAAAACATCTATGTCCTGTAAAAATATATAGAAATTGCTATTTTTATCACTTTTAACTAAATATGACATTTTGAAAAAGATAAAAGACACATTGTGCGTGAAAAAGCAGGAATTGTAATGTTTAATAAAATAATGGATATATTGTTTTAAAGTGTGAAATTTAAACTTACATATACTTATCATTTATAAAACTGACATTTCATACTATGTGGAAACTATATATATACATAGTATCTCTTTTTTACCGTTAGACAATAGTTAATTCCTAAATCAGTAGAATACCTGTCGAATTATCACATGTTGTGTATTAACAAAAAATGCCTTAAAACAAAGTTATGAATTAAACACTGAATTTGTTAAGCTAAAAAATATCAACATGCTGTGTTGTCATCGAGACTAAATCTTTGCATATTTTGTTTTATAATTGTGAAAAATAATGTGCGCCCTTTGCACATAACGTCCGTATATTTTGTTTATCAAAATATTTGCGTTACTGAAATTAATTATTAACTTAATAAAATACTTTTTGAAAGAAAACGAATTTCTCTCGTAATATTTTTAGCAGTTATTGCTTGTCTCTTGCGATTTGTTTAAGTAAAAGTATATTTTAATAAGAATCTCACTGAATAAATATAAAATCCATGTTTGTTCTACGAAAGAATAAAAATAAATTTTAAAAAGATGAGAAACGCAAGTGATATTGAAAAGATCAAGACACATTTTATTTTATCCTGATCGACATGAAAGTAATAAAAAATCAGTATTTCTTCATATTGTAAAATTTGTATTTCACACTTAATTTATTTTATTTTAACTATTCTTTTTATTTAAAAAGCTTAAAATAACATTTTCTTTAACATGTACACATTTCTTTTTTTTTGCACATTTTTCTTTTTCTCTCATGAATCAGAAATCTATGAAACATAAAATCGCATCAATAATAATAATAATAATAATAATAATAATAATAATAATAATAATAATAATAATAATAATAATAATAATAATAATAATAATAATAATAATTAAATATATACAGTATTATTTTTTGGATGATTCTAAAAATTCTAATGCTGTTGATTTGGAGTTTTATCTTTTTAAGGACTTTCAAAAGAATATTGTAATTAAAAGGCGTTCAGAAGGTAAACAATTAATTTGTTGTAAAGAGGATTAATTAAATTTCATATTAAATAACAATAAATAGCCATTAAACATCAAACTATTGTGCGAAACAAAATACTGTGTAAATCCAGCTAAATGTTATAGTGTTCTATATTAACCAAATTCAACCTATGTGTATGTCTTCTGCAGGTATACATTTTTTCTTTATTATAATGGAGGGTAGAGGATTGGGGGAAGGGAATAATGTTTTGTACTTTTAAATAAAATTTATTTGAAAACTGTAATTACTGATACTGATTATGTATGATTTTTAAAATAATTTTCAAGAATGAATGTTTAAAAAATCTAAAATATAAAGAATACTAACTCAAGCGTAAGAGAGCAGCCATTATAACATATAAAATTTGTATGCTTAAAATTTTAATCATTATAACTTTCGATGTTATTCATCTCGGATAGATTAGAGATGCAAATAAGAAAATTCCCATGTTTGAACAAGAAATTTAGATACATTGGTTTAAGACATCTATGTTCTACATAAATAAATAGAAAATGCTGTTTTTATTATGTTTAATTACATAGGATATTTTGAATGAGATAAAAACATATTTTACTTCCAAAAGTCTGAAATATGATTTTTAATAGAATAATAATAATTGTTTTATCTTATACATATATTTTCCCTATATTCGCTACTTTGTTGAAACTATATTTAAATCATTATCCTATAGCTAATTAATAAGCCTTTAGAACACTTGGCGAATGATCACCTGTTATATATATATATATATATATATATATAAAGGCCTTAAAACTAAGCTGTGAATTTATTATTAAAATCTAAAATACCAAAATGTTCTGTTGTCAACGAAAACACAACTTTTTAATAAAAATTTTTTACTTTTTCTTAAGAAAGGTGTTATAATAAAAATAAAATACATTGACATGTTTCGGAACCGTCAAATAAGTTCCATAGTCATAATGTAAATCATAGTCATATAAATAGATTTATATTATGACTATGGAACTTATTTGACGGTACCGAAACATGTCAATGTATTTTATTTTTATTATAACACCTTTCTTAAGAAAAATTAAAATTTTTATTAAAATGTTTATATAAAAGATGAATGTTTTAAAATCTGATGATTTAAGAAAACACAACTTTGTATAAATGACATTTATAATTTAAACATATCAACAAGCAAGTTAAATCCCATCTGTATATCCAAAACCCACGTTATGATAAATAAAAGAACATGAAAACAGTTCGTGTTCTGCTCTTGGCGCATAACTTCTGCATATTCTACTTATTAAAGTATTTGTGTTACTTATATGTATTCCCTTGTTAAAATATTTTATAGGAAAAAATAAATTTCCCTGTAAATAACTTCTGCACTTTTTGCTTGCCTTTTGCAAGTTGTTTAGTTGAAGGGATTTTTTTTTTTTTAAGGGTTGACTAGAATAAAAATAAAACACATGTTTTTTTTTCCATGTAAGAGCGGACATTATATTAAAAAAAAAAAAAAACATTATAATTTTAGAAAAAAAAGAAAATCAAGTGATATTATGAACAATCGATACTTAAATAACAAATCACGTAACATTTTGCTATCCAGATCGATGAGTGAGCTATAAAATCGCATCAATAAATTTTAAAGTAGAAAAAGAAATGACTTCAAAATTTTGCAAAATGAAAAGTTTTCATTTTTCATTTTCTTTTTCTTTTTTCTTCCTTTCTTTTTTTTAAGATATATACAGTATTGATGTTTTTAGGTCCTTTCAAAAGAATATTGTGAGTTTAAAAAAACAGCTAGATCTGAAAAGGCAAACTATTATTTTATTGTTATTGTAATTTAAAAACTTCCATACAAAATAACACAAAAACTACATTAAAAATCAAAATTTTCTACAAATTAGATTCTGAATTTAAATTTGATCCTGTTCTACATTAGCTAAATACAACCTATAAGTATTACTTTTTTTTTTTTTCACTTTTCTGTCCTCCTTTTTTTTGGTTGAAGTTAGAGGTATAGGAGGAGGGGAGAAAGTATTACACTTTTAAATAAACTTACTGTAAAACCCCGATAATTCGGATTAATTGGGACAAAACCCAATCCGAAATATCGAAAATCCTGATTATCTGAAAAATCAGAACAAATGGAATAAATAAAAAACATACTTACAGAAAATCACCTACTTACAGAAAACCAAAAATATAAAACATATTCAATATTTACAGACAATAAAAATGTTAAATTACTTTGTAATTATAAAGTTTGTAATCTTCTATTGTACCAGTTTTGCGGGCCGCATGGTCACACATCCGTTTGAGCATAAGTTGTTTGTTGGGTGTAGTGTCCACATGACGTTCAAAATAAACTTTAAGAGAAATTAAAAGGGGCGTTCTTCATTATGGCTAATAGAAATCTGTGAAAATTGAAATAACTGCCAAACTTAAATGATAGATGATAGATGACATCGTTTGATAGATGACATTGAAGAGATTATTTAAGAAAGCTTAAGGTGTTCTTCCGAAAAGATTTCAGAAAACACTTTTTTATTGAAAATACGAAAATGAAATAAATTTATGTTATGGAAATTTGCCGATCGCTTCTCAAAATTGAAAAATAAATTGCCCAGGCCAATCCAGATTATCTGGAGATTCGGATTAAAGAAGTCCGAATTAGCGGGGTTCTAATGTATTTGGAAACTGCAATTACTGATTACGCATGATTTTTAAAATACTTTCAAGAATCATTTAAAAATTCTGAAATATTCAGGTTAAGAACTAAAGTTTAATATTAGTTTTTAAGCTATTACAAAATTCAAAATTCTATGCTCAGATTTTTAGATTTTAAATTTCTCGTATTATTATAGAATAGTTCTGAGATGCAAAGAAAAAAAACAGGCAATTTACGTACGGTGATTTAAAACATCAGTGCAGCATAAAAATGCGTAGAAAATGATATTTTTATCATTTTTAAATATTTACGGTAATTTCAGTAAGATAAAAGTCATATTTTGCTTCAAATAGCATAAAATATAATTTTTTATAAAATAATGACGATTGTTTTAACGTTTGAAATTAAAACTTACATATAGTTATCATTCATAAAACTAACATTTGGTACCATGTGAAACTATATACATATATATATATATATATATACACTGTAACTCTTTTTTTTTGTTGTTGTTAACCAATAGCTAATTCCAAAGTCAGTCGAATATTTCGTG
This sequence comes from Maratus speculifer, assembly GCA_964019185.1. Classification (NCBI taxonomy): domain Eukaryota; kingdom Metazoa; phylum Arthropoda; class Arachnida; order Araneae; family Salticidae; genus Maratus; species Maratus speculifer. Next base: position 301,816,472 of record OZ025294.1, on the reverse strand, counting down.
ATTTATCATCGATGATGTGTTAACTGAAAAATGCCTTAAAACCAGTTATGAATTAAATTTTGATGCTGTTAGGATTTAAATATATTAAACTGTTGTGCTGCCATCGAGACCAAATCTTTGCACATTTTGTTTTATAATTTTAACATATACGTGAATTAACAACCGATTATAAAATGCCATCTCTGTATACAGGAATCACGTTATGATAAATAAAAGAAAGTGAGAAAAAAATCATGTTTTGCTCTTTGATGTAGGGTATATTTTGTTTATCAAAATATTTTCTTTACTGAAATGAATTAAATTATTAAAATGATTTTTGAAGAAAAACAAATTTCTCTCGTAATAATTTCGGCAGTTCTTGCTTGTCTCTTGCGATTTGTTTAGTTATTTATTTATTTTATTTATTTATTTTTTAAAGAATCTTACGGTATAAATATAAAACTCATGTTTGTTCTATGAAAGAGGAAAAATAAATTCTTAAAAGAAAAGAAAAGGTAAGAAAGTGATATTGAGAAAAATCGATGTTTAACTAAAATCATAAAAAACATTTTATTTCATCCTGATCGATATGAAAGTAATAACAACACTGTGTTTTTGGATGTTGTAAAATTCGCAGTTTGCATTTGTTTTATTTGAATTTAACATTTTTTTTTTATTTGAAAGGCTTAAAATAACATTTTGTTTAATGTGTTATTTTTTTTCAGAATTTGATTTTTCTTTTTAATGAATGTGATATCTTATGAACTTTAAAATTGCATCAATAAACTGTAAAGTACAAAAAATAACGACTTTAACATTTTGCATTTTTTAAGATATATATTATTAATGTTTCTTGTTGATTCAAAAAATTTAATATTGTTGATTTTGCATGTTAGTTTTTTAGGTGATATCAAAAGAATATTGTGCATTAAAAGAAACATAAAAAAGCTAGATCTTAGAAGGTAAGCAATTAAACTGTTGTTAGTACAATTAAATAAACTTTTATGTTATATTGTACTGTTCGACTTTAACCAAATGCAACTTGTATCTATGTATTTTAAAAGCTCTCATTTTTCAGCTTTGTTATGTTGGAAAGTGGAGTGTTGGAAAGGAGGGAATTATATTTTATACTTTTAAATAATTATTGTATATCTTGAATATTTTAGTAAGTGAATTTTCCCATTGCTACTAAGCGTAGAACCAATTTATTGAAAACTGCCCAAACAGGGGATAGAATCCGGAACAGCGCTCCAAGTGCTCTACTATTTAAGCTCTAAGGACGATGCCCAGCTTAGCATTTTTCACTTCATATGTTTGTAAGGCTGCAATTCGCAGCACAACATGGAACAGTCTTCTTGAGCACACAATCTTGCGGCGAAACATGGTTTGGTTTGGTTTATTTTATGTCGGCCTATTATTTGAGATATAGGCCCGAAAATGGTGGTATGCCCTCCGTAGGGGTCTTTTTAAGGGAACCCAACCCGTATTTACGCAAGAAAAACCAAGGGTCGAAGAAAACCACGGAAAATACCGAACGGTTAGATCGACGGCCGCGATTGTGTTCTAACCCAGCACCTGCCGTCTACCAGTTGAGAGGTTAGATTGCGATGTAACATGGGACACAAACAATCCCAATATCGGTGAAATCACATATTATTTTTTTAATTAATTTTTCAATTAATTTTCAGCTGTGAAATTAGGCTTGAAATTCTTGAAAGTGTAAGAGAGAAGCCATATAAAATATAAAATTATAATAAAATTAAATAGAAATAGAAATAGAAAATTTACATACATTGATTTAAAACACTTATGTCCTCTAGATATAAACAGAAAATTTTGTTTTATTATTTTTAACTACATACGATATTTTGAATGAGATAAAAAACATATTTTCCATCAGAAATCCGTCTGAAATATAATTTTTAATAAAACAATGATAATTGTTTTAGCGTATGCAATTTAAATTCATGCAGTTTTTAATTATTAAAATTTATATTTGCTTTGTTGAAACTATGTTTAAATTGTTTCCTACAGCTAATTAACAAGCCAATAGACTACTTGGCGAATGATCACTTGTGATATGTCAACAAAAGATACTTTAAAATTAAGCTATGGATTTATAGTTAAAATCTAAAAATATCAAAATTTTGTATTGTCAAAGGAAACAAAACCTTATGTAGATGTCTGAGCGAAGCGAAGTCTTATACTCAGAGTACGTAACGATATTAAAAGTCAAAAAAATTCTTTCGTCAAGCAAATCTCAAAAAGTACTTGTCGGATTTTGATTCTGTTTGTACCATTAGGTACCTATGGAGGTAATCTGGTGAATGCACCACTACGAAAAATTAGTTCCAAATAGTTTAAAAGTTATATTAAAAAAACTGATAAAAAAGCACAATTTATTTGCATACGTCACAGAAATTTGGTGTGCGTCATTTTTCACCGACTGGATACTTTTGTAGATAACCGAATCAGAGTGTATGGAGGAAATAGTAATTGTTTGAGCGAAGCGAAGGCTAATACACATAGTACATAATGATATTAAAAGTTAAGCATAATTCTTTCGGTAAGCAAATCTGATAAAAATACATAACGGATTTTGAATTTGATTGTACTAGAAGGTACCTATGAGTGTAACTTACTGAATGCATCTACTCTCAAAAATTTGTTCCAAATAGTTAAAAATTATATTAAAAAAACTGATAAAAAAGTACGTCTCAGATATTTGATGAACGGCACTTTTCACTGGCTGAAAAGTTTTTGTTACATTCCAGAATTAGAGTACATGGAGCAAAGAAAATACGCAAGCAATTTTTGTTTAAATACAATAAAACATATTTAAATTTAAGAAACAAATTTGAAAAGAAATTTTCTTTTATTATTATTATTATTATATTTATTTAAAAGAAAAAAGCCATAATACTTAGTGACTTAGTATTCGGGGTTTTGCGATAATTTTTATAATAACATTTTCTAATCGCATCTTTTGCTTGGCATCTTATATATTTCACGCGTGCAAATTAGGAAAAAATTCTTTCGTGTTTAAATAAAATACGGGTTTGAAATGAGTGCTTTAGATATTACTTTTAATCGTAGATTATATTCGGTTATTTTGTTTGCATAGATTACTTAATATTATTTCTCATTAAGCAACCTGTGTTCCCCGGCGATTATTGCTCTATTGCACGCATTTTATTATGGCTACATTTTATGAAAACATATTCATGACGCAGATGTCACACATGCACCAAGTTGATGCGATTGCAACAAAATGGAGATTTCATGTCTCACATGGTAACCCGTTTATTTTGTTCCATCACTTTATTTAAAAAATAAACAATGGGGAAAGCAATAAATATACAGTTATAAATAATAAACATAATAATAAATAGAATAAAAAGTATAAATATGACAAAAAATCGTATTAGAGAAATATTCAAAAACTTTCACCGAAACAAAGTTTCTACCAATTTACTGGAGAAGAAATCGCACCACGTAGTGCATATATGACATCCGTGCTATATTTATACGTAAAAATAAGCATAAACGTTCATCAGGTTTATTTATGTAACTGTTCATATCTATTTGCAACTTTTATCACTTTCTGAAGTCTCCAGAGGACGAAGGTTTTTAAAAACGTCAAGGTAAAGGTAATATTGGAAAAGTACTATGAAATTAGAGTAGGTATATCATATACGGATCGGGTTTGGGGCAAATTTGGCGAAAATCATTTTTGAATATGAGTTACAAATATATTTTTCAATTATTTGTATTATTTTAAAAATAAAATAATAATAATTAAAAGCACAATTAATTCATAAAAAAGAAAAATTATTTATATAATTTGATAAAAAAATTAAACAAGTTATTAATAAATAAACATTAACAGCCGGGTTACCAGGCCATGCAAAATAACGATATTTTGGCGCCAATCATGCGAAAGCAGCGCCCTTGCAAAAGGGGGGGAGCGAAGGGGGCAATCGACCTGGTCGCGGAAATTTATGGGGAGCCAAATTTGTACTATCAACATCATTTTTGGCCTGGTACAAGAAAAATTTATGTGGGAGGGTGCCAAATTGAAACAGTTTCTTGGCGCAGTTTTCTCTTCGCACGCTCATGTGCGGAAAAGTTCTATATTCTTTTCTAGCATTTTGGCGAGCATTTTAAATTATTTGTTTGGCATTAAATGAAGCGATGGGATTTCAATATTCAGTTTTGGGTTTGAATTTTTAATACTTTCCAACAAAGTTGAAAATTGTTTATGCATTTGGTTTGTCTGTCCGTCTGTCCTCGCTCTAATACCCGTAAATATACGCATTTTTTAATGCAATTGGTAAACCTTATTAACGTCCCCTAAGCATGTTTTATATTGTATATGATGCATGTTAGATTAAAATTCCTTTAGAGGAGCACCCTAAAGAATTTGATTACATTATGGTCTATGGGAAGAAATGTTTACAGAGTATTTTAATGACACTACCCTATTGAGATGGATTGAACCTGATATAAATCACCGAGTTTCACAACGATTACGTTAGAACAGGATATTCATAGCATTTTTAATCCATTTATCGGGACACACAAAAGAAATCAGCTACAATGCCGTCTTTTAGTAACAATTGCTGAGATGAGTTTTCAATTTTGGCATGTGCTTTTAAATTTAACAATTTTTAGGTACGTTCGTAACTATATAAATACGTAGCATCTACAGTCGTCGACTGATCCGTCCTTCTGTCGACTTATCCGTCAGTATGTCCACATACAACAGCACAAAAACTACCCAACCGAATCGTTTTAAATTTTAAATATATATTTGGCGCCGAAGTTTGTTGAGTCATTTAAAAGTATTCCATTACATTATGGCCGATGGGTTGAAATAATTCCAAGTGCTTTTTAATTATAACACCCGTAGAAACGTAAAGAAATCAATATGCATTTATGAAAGGCACTAGAATATAAATTTTGTAGAATATGCCACAGAAAAAATACTTATTATTCATTTAGAGGGTACCGTAAAAGAATTACGAATGTTATGTGGGGGGAGGGGGGGCATTATTTTTTTTTCCAATCAAAAGATTTTTATTATAGAATCATTTTCTTATTTGACATTACAAAGTCTTTTGAATAGTAATTTATTCAGGTAGAACTGCATAATAGAGTTCAGTTTGGCGTATTGAGCCTGCATGTTTTGCTGAAAAAATGTGTTCAAATTTCTAAATCACTTGTGATGATACTTTGACAACTCAAAGATTATGCAGACGAGCTATTCAAATCTCATGTCGTATATCTTATACTAGAAATATTGCTAATTCCTTTTATTTAACGCATGCTAAAGCGAAATATTGCTCAACACCTTGAGTATGGATTTGAAAAGAAAAGAAAACAGCTTATGTAGTGGCCAGCATGCATTACCTATTTAAATCCAATTGATCATATCTGGAACACATTCAAACGACACATCGCATTCCTTTGTTGGTGTTTTCGCGATTTTTATGTACCACTTTTAAAGAGAGCCTAAATTCTTATCGAGAACCTCATCGCATCAATAGAAATCAGATGTAGATATTATACTGTTATATATATTAACTATTCTGTATTAAATATTTAAGGGGTTCACACACCATAAAAAAAAATTCTCTCTTTCTTTTCAACCATCATGATTTGTGCCATTTTTACGTACTAAAATTGGTGTAGAGTGTCTGATATATTCTTGGCGTAATTTCAAAAGTTCAAATTCTGATACAAGATATTTTAGTGTTTTATTACCTGCACTACTTTTAATATATTGCGTACGTTCAATTTTATAACCACGCATGGCTGTTTTGCATAGTTTGCTTCCCTGTTTTTTAACCATGACATGACATGACATCGCGGTGCTTACGGAGTGCCAACACAATGTGGGTCCATTGCGCGTAACCTCCAACTAAATATAGAAAAATGAACATAAAAGGATGAATTTCGAAACAAAGCACGGTCAAAAAGTATAATTTAGAGTCTCTGGTGGAAATCCGAAGATTATTCCAGAGATGGAAGCACGAGGTTAAATATAACCTCCAAAAGAAGGGGCGCATGTGGCATCCAAACTAGTTGGTTGCCCCATACTTCGATGTCATTTCACCGACTGGCGTCGGCAAAAAACGGAGAGTGTAAAGGCAGTATGGTACCAAGAAGCACAGAAAAGGCATAGCATAAGGTATCCCAGCCCACGACCAACTCTAAGAACCAAAAAAAGGGGGCCACATAGCTCACTAATTTTGGTGACAATCACCTGAAACCCGTTCACCTTCGAAGTTTCCCATCGGCTAACATAGCGGCACAGGTCCCGCGTTTTACTGGCATATGTTATCAGCCACCTGGACCGCACTACCAAACGAAGTTCCTGTACACACTACGCTCGCGCAGGTCCACATCTCCAGTAAACAAGTTTTTCGGTTCATGCCTGGTCTAAAAGGGGGACAGTAAAATTTTGAAAAGAAAAAAAAATTAAAAAACTGAATTCTGAAATAAGCTTAAGCTGTGACTAGAAAATTTTGCGACCATTGCCAGCGGCGAGTTCCTCACATACCAGCGGTCGATGGTAGAATGAGCCAAAAGGGGAAGAAAAGGTCTTAAATAGCCGAGGTACAGTGAGCAAGCACCTCATTGGCCAATAGGAAAATTAGGAAGGCGAGGCCTATCCTCAAAGATGGAAGTGACTTCGAAAACAACTAAAATTTTAAGAAAGATAGAGTACCCAATTACAATTAAAATTAAATTAAAATATTTAAAAGAAAGTAAAGGGAAGTCGAAATAATAAAACAAGTAACAAAGTTAAAATTACAATTAAATAGAAAAGCTTGTTTTTTAACCGTGTATACGAATTTATATAGAATATTTTGTAGTTGTATAGTTCAATTTGGTCACTTTCGTCATTTGAACTTGTGGCAGTATATGGTTAATTAAAGGTAGCATCGTATTTTTTTCTTTTATTTTTGCAAGTTATTATTAAATCTATGTTCTCAGAAATATCGCTCAGACTAATCCCTCTGAGGGAAGTACTAGTTTGTTTTATAATTTAAACATAGGAAGCAGCAAGATAAATCCCAACTGTATATCCAGAAACCACGTTATGATAAATAAAATAATATTAAATAGTTCATGTTTTGCTCTTTTGCCCATAATGCCTGTATATTTTGTGCATTAAAGTATTTCTTTTATTTAAATGAATTCACTTGTTAAAATACGTTTTGGAGAATAGCAAAATTTTCCTGTGAATAATTTCTATACTTCTTGCTTCCCTCTTGCGAATTGTTTATTTGAAAAAAAAAATTAACAGAATCACGCGGAATGCAAATAAAACTCATGTTTTCTCTAAGTAAGAAGAAACACAAATTTAAAAAAAGTAAAGAAAGACAAGACGTATTGCGAAAAATCAATATTTAAATAAAAGTTTACGAAACATTTTGCTGTATCCTTATCGATATGAAAGTAATAAAAAAAAATGCTTATTTCTGTTGCAGAATTTGCTCATCACATTGGGTTTCTTTTTTTCTTTTTAAATAAAAGACTCAAAATAACACTTTTTTTCTTTTTAACATGTTTTTTTTTTCAATAAATGCGAAATCTTTTGGTTTATAATATCACATTAATAAATTTTAAAAAAGAAAAAAATTATGACGAAGAAATTTTACGAACTGAAAAGTTATTATTATTATTGTTATTATTAACTAGAAGATAGCCCGTCAAAATGACGTGTTTGCATTTTATGAGGATGATAAAAAATTACAACAACTGTGGTCAATCATAGCCACTTTAGGTTGAAACAGTTTTGATAAATACAGCGATTCAACTTTGAAAGGGAAAAATCTAACAAAAAAAAAAAAAAAAAAAAAAAAAGAAAAAGAAAAAAAAAAAGAAAGAAAGAAAGAAAATTTCAACAGAAATCTGCATTTAAAACTATAGCAAAACTATCTGGTAGATGGGGGTGGGGATTATAATGAGATTTAGAACGCACCCGCGGTTTGCTTAAATAAAAAGTTTTAATTAAATAGTGTTTTTGAAATCGTGAAAAGATTTCAAAGCGAAGTAAAATGTAGTGACGTCATTTACAGTTCCCATTGTAAATCTGATCATTGAGAACGCTCCATTACGACTATGGAACGGTTTCATTGGTCAGAAAGTAGATTGCCTTTAAAATCGGAGGTAACTTTTTACAATGCTTTTTATAGATTTGAAATTCGCAAGAGTCATTCACGGCTGTAAAGAAAAAAAAATTAAAGCAACCCGAATATAAAAATTTTAACAATATTGAATTTAAAACGCAACTTCGCTTTCCTTTAATAAAAAGTTTTAATTAAATATACACTGTAAAAAATTTCACTCATTTGCTACAGCATCACTCCACCGCTTTTATAGAAAACGGTTACTTTACTGTGTTATGGAGCATTCTCATTGGTCATAAAAGAGATATTCTATAAAAGCTGTGGAGTGCCGCTGCAGCAAATGGATCAAATTTTTAACAGTGTACTTTTTGAAATCGTGGAAAGATTTCAAAGTGAAGTAAAATATAGTGACGTCATTTGCAGCTCCCACTGTAAATCTGACCAATGAGAACGCTCCATTACGACTACGAAACGTTTTCATTGGTGAATGAGCTTCTTTTTCTCGTGGATAGGTTGACCCCGGAATTGTTATACACGGAGGGGTTTTATATATATAATATACAGTGGAGGTCAAAGTTTCCGGCCTGTCAGTTTCTATGATTTTTTTTACCTGATAATTTCAGTGAATAAAAAGCGCTATTGCTCCAAAAGTTGGGAACATGTAAGTGACCTCGCATTACGTAATCATTTTGATAGAATATTGAAGATACTTTATGCAAAAGGGAGGAATTCGAAATTCGCGTGTGCAGAAATTTCCGGCCACTCATCATTCCTTAGTTTTTTCTATCGGTAAAGTATTTTTTGGTCGTGTTTGTGAATGAATCAACGTGAATAGCATAGTTTAAATTCATAAATTAAAAGTTCAACTATTATTGTTTGTACATGAGTGATTAGTTTGTTGCTAAAATCCAATCTTCTCATGAGATTGCAGCAAAATTATCGATCGGAAAATATCTACCGTGAATTATATTTAGAAATTATGTAAAGATGGTCATAGCTTTTAGGACTTTCTGAGGTTCGGGAGACCCCAAAAAATGGTTATTCTTATGGACAGAATTATCAGGGGAAAAGCAGTTGATGGTCCCGCATAAAAATGCTGTTGTAATATCCCATAATTTACGGAATGAAAATAGTACTGAAATTAGTCGGTCTACCGTGTTAAGATATTGACGTAACACAGAACTTTATGGAAAAATCAGAGTTAAAAAACTTTTCCTAAGTAAAAAAAATTAACGTACTCGACTGGCTTTTCAAAGGAACACAAGGCTTAGTCAAGTGAAAATTGGAAAAAAAGTACTATTTTCCCATAAATCTCAGATCAAACTTTTTGTAAGTTATGGCAAACACTACATCTGATGACTTAACAATAAAATATGTGATTCGACACACGGTATTTCTACAATGAAGTATGACGGAGGACACGTTATGCTGTAGGGAGCATTTTCTTCAAAAAATGGCGGTCTGTCATTTGAAATCTGGGGCAAGATGAATGATGCAACGTATAAGGATATCTTGCAAGATCATATGCTACATTATTAGAACAAAAATTGTGGATGCATTTGTTTTTTTCAACGTTATAATGATTCAATGAATATATGCAAGCTCGTCAAGCAATGGCTTTTGCATAAAAAAAATTCGCTTTTGAAATGGCGAGCCCGAATTTCCGATATTAATCCAATAGAAAATCTTTGGAAAGAACTTGACAAACGTGTGCAGAACTATAAAACTATAAATATTCCAATTTAGCAAAAATAAAAAAAAAAAATTGCAAGAAATGGGGATAAAACTTACGATAGACGACCTTTAACGTTTAATTGAATAGATATCACGTTGCTGCGCCGCGCCGCAGTACTTACTGCTAAACCTATGGCGATAAAATATTAATTGTAAATGCTGTTTATAACTGTTATTTTTTATTACAATACATTTTTTTTCCAAAATTGCAAGGGTAGCCGGAAACTTTTGAGAACATGCGTTTTCTTTAGTACTTAATTTTGTCAATTAAATTTATTGATATTTATTTGTTATTCCATAAATAAGTTCCTAACTATCACGTCAATAATATGTATAAGTATTATTTCCAGATTCCTTTTCATATGGGTATGCTTAGAAATTAACTAAAAAATTTTTGCTGACCGGAAACTTTTGACCACCACTGTATATATTATCAATGTATTTGGATAATTTCAAAAACTTTACTTCGGCTAATATTACGTTTTAACTTGTTAGTCGCTTTGAAAAGAATATTGTGAACTAAAGCTAGATCCTTAAAATAACCAGTAAAACAGCTAGATCTTAAAAGAAAAACTATTAAACTGTTGTTAGCGACATTAAAATGTTTCATACTAAAGAACACTAAAAGGGCATTAAAACTCAAATCAGAATATAAATTTCATCGTGTTTACATTAAACAAGTATAACCTATATGCATATCCTTTAAAAATCTAATTTTTTCTCCTTTATTTTAGTAGAAAATAGGGGGGTTGTGAGACTTTTTTTGTACTTTTAAATAATATTTATTTCGAAACAGCAATTTATGGATGTGTATGTTTTTTTCAAACATGACTGTTTGAAAATTTAGAAATATAAAGAATACTAAATAATGTTTAATACACATAATCCGTTTTTAACAATCAGAAAACATAAATTTGTATAATCGCATTTTTTATTATTATAATTTATTGTAATATTCTATAATAAAGAATAATTCTGGCATGAAAAGAAAAAATATAACAGGGAATTTACATACATTGAGTACATACATATATTGATTTTCATACATCTATGCCCCATAGAAATAAATAGAAAATGCTGTTTTTATCATTTTTAATTACATACGATATTTTGAATAAATTAAAATTCATATTTCGCGTCAGGAACTATGAAATAAATAATTATTATTGTTTTCACGTATGAAATTTAAATATATGTACATATACATATTAAATTTTAAATAAAATATGAATTTAAAATTCTTACATTAAATTTAAATTTATCTTTAATAAAACTAATATTTGATACTCTGCAGAAATTATATGTATACATACAGTACTTCAGGCCTGTCCAACCTTTCAGTAACCAGGGGCGCAGCTTGGCTCTTGGCCCTCCATGAAGAGCGCCATTATTTATGTGACTAAAAACATGTGGTAATAGTATTAGTATATAAGCACGTCTTAACATAATGAAAATGAATCGTACAACGGTAAACAAAAGCCCCTACAGTTCTGAAGTTACACGCATTGAATTTCAAATTATACATTTTTTAATGAGAAGATTTATGAGAGATTTTTTTTATTTTACAATAATAACAAATAAATAAATATGAAAATCAGAGGTATTGCTTTGTTTCTTTTAGAATGTATAGATGCGGTTTGATTTATTTTGAACACGTGGATTAGTTTTATGAAAAGTACAAAAAACAGATAAGCATGATAGTGACCAAACCACATGGGTGTCTTCAGAGGGATAGTCTGGAAGTGTTTCAAAGATGGGAATCATTCTGCACTGTTTATTATTTTTTAAGCAAAATTAAAATAATTAAAGAAAAAAAACTCTCTAAAATTTTAAAAGTCTAGAAAGAAAAATTAAACTCTTTTATCCTTCATACAAAACAACAAATGGACCAGTGTGAAAGCAGTAAAAAGAAAAAGAATGATCTTTCACGCACACGTATCTCAAAAGAGAATGGGGCTGGTGAAAACGTTCATTTTTCTCTTACTTTTTAAGTATTAAAATGAACTATTCCCAACTATTAAAGAATTTAACTATCGTAATTACACTATACAAACAATAACTAAAAATTGCAAAAATATGCATGCTTAAATTTTCAAAGTATGCTTCTAGTTTTTAGTGTACAATGGCAAGCAAACAGCATGCCAAACACACGTTTTAAAAATATCTCAAAAAATAATAATAATAATAATAATGATTTTAAAGAAAACATTATTTATAATGGAATTTTACTTCTAAAATGTTTAATAACAGAAAATCTTCAAAAGGGCGCCTAGAAAAACTTCAAAGGGCGCCATGGCGCCCGCGGGCGCCGCGTTGGACAGCCCTGCAGTACTTCTTTTTATCATCAATCAATAGCTAATTCACATATCATTCGAATGCTTGAAGATTTATCACCTGTATTTCTTAAAGGAAAAAAGCCTTGAAACGAAGTTATGTATTTTTATTTAAAATCAAAAATTATGAAAATGTTGTGTTGTTATTGAAACAAATCCTTGTATATATATTTTTTTTAATTTAAAGATATCAGGAAGTGAACCAAAAATCTATTGTAAAATAACATTTTTATATACAGATACAGTCGACTCTCGTTAATTCGAACTCATCGGGACCACAAGAAATTTCCAATTATCCGAAGTTCGAATTATGGGAAATCTGAAATGAAAACATTCTCAATATGGTACTATTACAAAGGAATTAATGTTATAGTGTTTTTTTAATTTATTTCGTCTGTTAACATTAGAATATGACTGAATATTAAATTAGAATATATAAATACATAAACTAATATAAGGTTTAGAAACAAACACAATGGAAGAAAAATTTAAAGCGTCACTGATGGTAGACGGGGCACTAAGAAAGTTGATATCAAATGCATGGAATTATATGTATACACTTTCGGAATAATTTTCTAAAAAATCAAACAAGAAAGTTATTCAAATGATTTGAAATCCGTGAGAAAGAAGAAAAAAATGAAAAATCGGAATTCTCGTTAGTTCGGATTAAACGTAGTCAATAGGAAATGAGTTCGAATTAATGAAAATTTTTAATGTTATTCTGCAATTGAAAATTTCGGGACTTTTAGTTAGTTCGAATTAAGCGAAGATTCGAATTATCCTATTTCGAATTAACGAGAGTCGACTGTACTACATTATAATAATAATAAAAAAGAATTAAAAAAAACAGATTTTCCTCTTTCACATAACATTTGTACATTTTGTTTATTAAATTATTTGCATCATAAATGAATTTACTTACTAAAATATTTTTTTAAAGATAAACAAAATTTTCTCGAAATAGCGTCTGCAGTTCTTATTTCTCTAAAACAATTTGTTTGGTTAATTTTTTTTTTTTTTTTTTTTTTTTTTTTTTTTTTACGATCGTACAAAATAAAAATGAAATCAATGTTTGATATATGCAAGAGGAAACATAAATTTTAAAAAGAAAAGAAAAGAAAATGATTTTGATAAAAATCTGTGCTAAATAACAGCTCACAAAACTTTTGCTATGTTTCAATCTATATGAAAGTATTAATAAGAGAAATGCACTCATTTATGTTATAAAGGCTACATTTCACATTTGGTTTCTTTTATTTCAACTATTCGTTTTAAATTAAAAGGTTAAAAGTAATATTTTCTTTAACATTTTTTTTTTTTTTTTTTTTGTGTGACTATATTTTTTTCTATGAATGCGAAATCTTATGAACTATAAAATCTCATCAATAAATTTTAAAGGAGAAAAAATAATGATGAAGAAATCTTACAAAAAGAAAAGTTTAATAATAATAATAATAATAATAATAATTTTTATTATTATTGCTATTATTATTATTAGTGGTAGTAGTGGTAGTGTAGCAGTAGTAGTAGTATTTAAGGTATACAATATCAATTTTCTTTCGATGATTCTAAAATTTCTAATGTCTTTTAGCATTTTAAGCGTAACGAAACAATATTGTGAAATTATAGCTAGATTTTAAAAATCTCCCGTTAGAATAGCTAGATCTTAAATAAATAACTAGATAAATAAATTGTTGCTAATGCCATTGGAAAACTTTTACGCTAAATAAAACTAAAAATAAGATAAAAATCAAACTTTAAAGAAAATTTGAATCAGAATTTAATTTTTACTGTTTTCCACATTAACCAAGTGAAACATATAGGTATGTCTTTTAGAATTTGTTTATTTTTTTCGCTTTATTATTATTATTATTATTATTATTATTATTATTATTATTATTATTATTGTAAAAGTTAAGGGGTTGAGAGGAGAGGCAGTTTTATTATACTTTAAAAGAAAATTTATTTGGAAACAGCAATTCACAGCAATGTATGATTTTTTTAATTTTCAAATATGAGTGTTGAAAAATTCGGAAATATAAAGAAAATGTTAAAATCAATTATTCAAATAAAATTCAAAATTCCAAGTTTTTTGAAAATTCGAAAAAATAGCGGAGATTAAAAAAAAATTTCAGTTTTTAAAAAGTAAAAAAAAATGTTTCAGCGAAATTTGAAATATTGGATCCTGAATAAATCACAATAGGTTTTTTAAAAATAGAAATGAAAATTGAATTGAAAATAAATATTTTGAATGTCAGTGATAAAAAGAAAGTAATAGAAACCCTTCAACTGACAAATTAAACGAAATTCTTTTTAATTAAATCTATTTTAGCAATGAAAATTTCTAGTTCCACGAACGAGGTTTGATTTAAGACCCTTCTGTTTTCAAGACAGATCCTTTACTTCCAAGCTATGATGTCTCAAAAAAAAAAAAAAAAAAAAAAAAAAAAAAAAAAAAAAAAGTTGTGGGAAAAATTAAAGTGAAATTCATGCTTTATTTTAAAATTATTTCGCAAAAATGAACGAATGACATTAATAAAATAAATGTAATTAAAATAATAGATTTTAAAAATTTTATGAATTGTCGTGTGATACGTGGTATTTAGCTGTAAGTACAAAAAATCGAAATACCTGAATTATACAGCTTTTTTGTGTACGGACTTATGATGAACACACAGACAGAGGACAGAGACGATTCATTGATCTGACGAAATCCTAAAAATCATCTGAAATATTTTTTTTCTATTTGATTGGCACGCTTCTAATCACTTTCAATTTGTTTTTAATATTTGAAAAAAAAAAAAAAAAAAAAAAAAAAAGAAAAAATTATATACTTTTGTCAATTAGTAGAGAAAAAATGAAATGTAGGCATTTCCTTTTACAGAAATTCAAAATCATAACATGTTTTTCAAATGTTCATTCAATATCATGTTTCTTTTTGAAATATAGGTTATTGTCTTTGTGAAATTATACCACAAATGTATTATTTTAAATGAATTAAAAAATTCCAACGCATTAAGTTTGCTCTAATAACTTTATGATACTAATTATGTTTCCCAACACTTTTTTCAAACTGCTATTATCATTAAAAGGTAATTAAAGTCGTTTTTATCGACCTTTGGCTTTTTTTACACTTTGAATTAAATTTAAAAAATAATATAACGTATAATAAAAACGCATTTAACGATAGTCACAGCTTTTTTTTCCTTTCAAGAAGATTAATGTGATGAGTTCACGTAAATTTTTATTTATTTATAAGATTAATCTAAATGACTCATAGAATTAAAAAACCAGTTTTGCTAAAATTTATGAAAAATTGAAATATTACCGGTATACAATTTGAATATTTCGTACATAAAATCTTTTCAAGAAAAGATATAATATTTAAAATAAACTAATCCTATCCCATATAAATTATAATATTATGTAAAATATTTATTCATACATTTGCAATGCATTCTTAAGTAAACAATAATAATAATGAGATTACCTTTCATAAGTATGAATTTAAAACATTATTTTTAAGAATATGTTTCGCAAACACAACTAAATCAGAAGAAAATAATCATGTCTGACAGAATTATTTCAAATATATAAAGGTAATAAAAATATCGTACATAATTTTTGTAAACTTTTGTAAACAATACATGGGGTCAGAACTTTCGAGTTTTTTCACAATACATTCCTGAGTGTATAATCAAACTTTTTAAGCAATTCCAAAATGTTTTGTATGCAGTCACATTTAAATGTATTGTTGTAATCAAAAATATTTTATTCGTATCCTTTAGTTTTATCATATGCAAAGAGTAATTTTAACTAACTTTAGAATTCTATTATACAAATTTTTGTTATTTAACAAATGCTTTCAGATTAAAATCAAAAAGAAATATTTATTGTTTAAGTTCTCTTTAATCTAATTTATATGAAAAAATAACTTGTCAGTTATCTTTGTAGCTTTATAACAAAATTTTAGAAATCGTATCTATTTAGCAATTTTTCCAGAATATGGTTTTATTCAGTGCGGGATGTTCTGCCTTACCTCAAGAAAATAAAGGTTCGTGATTGCTAATAAATATATATATTATTTTAACCCGTGGCTTTAAACGTATTCATATTTAAGAATTTTTAAAACTAGCAACCTTAAAAAATTAAATTAAATTAAATTTAATAACTATTACAATTAAACAATTACTCAACTTCCTTTATGAAGGCAGTCTAACGACCGTTTTTTTATCCTGCTTAAAAATAGGTATTTCAACTTCTGCCCATAACATATTTTATCAAATTTAGCCAAATCCGAGATATTCGGTATCACTAAAAATATAAAGTTCTTCCATGTCTTTTTCCTATCCATTGAATAAATATTTGTTTTCTCTTTATCAGTTTATCTTAGCAATATCTTTGGGCTATTCTGGAATACAATATATCAAGTGAATTCTTGATGTTGTAGTATGTTGAAAAAATTTGTTTGCCTCTGTTGCATTATTAGAGAACATATCAAAATAATTTTACTAATAATTTAAAGTTTTTAAGTCTTAGTTTTGCATTCGTTTATATAGAAACAAATAATTGCTCACATTATATTATGTTACAAATATCATGATAATATTTTGCTTTTAAAAGTCATTAAAATATTAAAATTTCTCTTTAGGAGCAAATTCTTTTCGATAATATGAATAGTAAGTTAATAGACTGAAGACTTTATCACATAGATATGTTATTTATGTTGCTTAATATTTAGAAATGAATAGCTTAATGTTAGGGAACACTAGGGTGTTCTCCTTCCTACGACCTACGCGCACTAATCTCCCATTTAGACACCGCAAACTCTAAAAACACACTTATTCAATCAGATTTTAAAATATTGCGAAAGATTTAATTATAATTAAAAAATATGGCGATCTCCGTATAAATTGGTGTTCATTCATTGGTAAATTTTGATTGGAAAGTTTTAAGATTCAATCAGTTACTGTTGAAAATTCTATTTAGAAAACAAACTCTTTTAAAAAGGACATTTTTAATTTATCTTTGGAATTTTGGTGTAATTTTTGCTAAATTTTTCTTTATCTTTTTAATATTCAAGTGAAAATGCTATTGTTGTTTGAAAGGAAATATTATATGTGACGTCTTACGTTTTAAAAAAATCGCATCCAAATATGAAGTAAATGCCTTTTCTTAGTATATTTTTAAATTTTAACTGCTTTACAATATTATTTGTTCATATTAAATGTTACGCAATTTTTTTTTTATTCTGGCGTTTAGCGCAAATTAAAATATTTAACCATTTAAAGTTTTCTTTCTCTTTTTGACATTCACGTGAAAATACTTTTATTGTTAGAAAGGAAGTATTTTTTATTTACGCTGCCTTAGATCTTCTAAAAAATAGTTTAAAAGATCATTTAAATTATGAAATGTCTCCCGTAAATATGTGTTTGCATTTAATTTGTTTTCCATATTATTATTTTTCATTTTAAATTTGACCTAATATTTTCCCTTTACAGCGGTTAACATATTTTAATGAATTAATTTTAAAATTGTCTATTTCTTATAATATTCATGTGTAAATATAGTTTTTGACGTAATTTTTAATATTTCCCCGCTTACAACTCATAATCATTATATTATCATTTAAAAGTTTCTTTTTCTATTTTTAATGTCACGTGCAAATAAATTTTTAATTTGAAGGAAATATCATTCTTAGACCATTTGGAAACATTTTAAAATAATAACCTTTTTCTAAAATAAATAAAAAATGTCGCACGAAATGCTGAGTTAGAACATAAAATGGCAATAAAAATCCCAAAAAAAAAAAAATGTAGAATTAAAAGATAAATGCAATCTGCGTACCGGTATTGTGTCTCACCACCACTATTGCATATTTAAAAAAAAAAAAAAAGTTTTGCGTATATTTTTGTTTCTATAAAATTTATGTAATGGAACAATTATGGCCAAATTTAGCATTAAATATCTCTTTAAAAATTCTTGAATTTGAAAACTGCATGCATCAGCGCATGCATCAGCGCGTGAAAACTGCATGCATCAAACATTGCTTTATAATACTACGAGTTTTCATATTTTTGTGTGCAATAATTTTCTTAAAAAATACCCGAGGTCACAAAAAATTTGTTGTCAGCGGCGGTGACTGCCCGACTTGTACTTTTTTAGAATAGAAAAATGCAAATTGATACATTTAGTAGGACGTAATGAAATATTTTAGCTATAGTACAATTTAAGTTTCATACTTTATATATTTTAAAATTTTTCTTCCGATATTCTGCCAAAATACAAAAGTATCAGTGTTTCATAATTTAACAATTCTCAAACATGTATTCACTAAATAAAGAAAATATGTACATAAATTATACGCTTTCCTTTAGAAGATATTTTTTAGTACTTGTTGACAGTTAGAATCATTGCCATACGTGTTCAAGAGAACAAAATTCACTACAGAATTTGGAATTTGACTGCAGTGATCCATTCAGTATATGAATTTAAACTTACAGTGCTGTTAATCGAGATTCAATAATATATTTTTTAATAAGATTTTTTTAAAAATTGTGAAATGATCCTTATATAGAGAAACTAAATTAAGATAAATAAAAGAGCATAAAAAAGATCGTATTTTGCTCTTTGCATATAGCCTATAAATTTTGTCCTCGCGTTTCTTAAATGAATTCCCTCGTTAAAATATTTTTTTTTTAAATAAATTTTCCCTGAGAATAATTTCTGCTTCTCGTTTCTTTCTTGCGAACTGCTTAGTTGAAATGATTTTTTTAAAGAATCGCACAGAATTAAAATAAAACTCTTAAAATAAATGTTTATTCTATGTAAAAATAAGCATAAATTTTAAGATACAAAAAAAAAAAAAAAAAAAAAAAAAAAAAAAAGGTAAGTGATATTGAAAAAAATCTATGCTTAAACACTTTGCTCTATCCTAATCGACGTGAAAGTATTAAGAGCAGAGCATTTCTTTATGTTGTTGAAGTTGCAGTTTAAATTGGGTTTCATTTTTAAAATCTTTCTTTTTTACTTAAAAGGCTTAAAATAACATTTTCTTTAAACATGTAAATAATTGTTTTTCTTTACACAATTTTTTTTTCTCTTCAATGAATAGAAAATTTTATGAACTATAAAATCAGATAAATAAACTTTAAAGTAGAAAAAAATGATGACTTTATAATTTTGTAAAATGGAAAATTAAAATAAATAGAAGTTATATAGTATTAATGTTTTTAGGCGCTTTTAAAAGAATATTGTGAATTAAAATAACAGATAGATCTGAAAAGGCAAACAATTATCTCATTTTTAATTCAATTAAAAAACTTGCATAATAAATAACACTAAAACTAACTTTAAAAATCAATTTTTTATGGAAAAACTTAATTTTTTGTAGTTTGCTTGTAATATCCTGTTCTACATTAAACAAGTGAAACCTATATTTATGTGTTTAAGAATTCTACTTTTTTCTTCTCCCTCTCTCTTTTATTTTTTTATGAAAGGTAAGGAGTTGGGAGGAGCGGAGAATGTATAACACATCTAATTAAAATTTTTGATATTATTATAGAATAGTTTTCGGATGAAAAGTAAAAAAATTACGTATGTTGCTTTAAATCATCTATGTCTCATGAAAATGTATAGAAAATGATGTTTTTATAATTTTTAATTATATACAATATTTTGAATAAAATAAAAGGCATATTTTGCATCAAAACCGTGAAACATAATTTTTAATAAAATAATGATAATTTTCTTAACTTATGAAACTTAAATTTATATATACTTATCATGAATGAAACTGACATTTGAAGTGATGTAGAAATTATGTATATACAAAGTAACTCTTTATTTTTAAAAAAATAATAGCTAATTCCTAAATCAGTTTAATATTTGGCGATTTATCACATGTGGTGTTTTAAAAGACAAACTTCTTAAACCTAAATTATGAATTAAATTTTGAATTTGCTAAGGCTCAAAAATGTCAAATGTTGTGTTGTCATCGAGACCAAATCTTTGCATGTTTTGTTTTATTCTCAAGCATATCAAAAAGTGAATTAACAATCGAGTGTAAAATCTCAACTCTACATATAGAAATCACGTTATGAATAATAAAAGAAAGTGAAAAAAGATAAGTTTTGCGCTTTGCACATAGCGTTTGCATATTTTGTTTGTTAAAATATTTGCGTTACTGATATGAATTAATTTATTAAAATACTTTTTGAAAAAAGGTAAATTTCTCTGGTAATAATTTTAGCAGTTCTTCCTTGTCTCTTGCGATTTGTTTAGTTAAAAGGAATTTTTTAAGAATGTTACGGAATAAATATAAAATTTATATTTGTTCTATGAAAGAGCAAAAATAAAGTTTAACAAGAGAAAGCGAGAGATGTTGAGAAAAATCGATAGTTCACTAAAAGATCAAAAAATATTTTATTTCATCCTGATCGATGTGAAAGTAATAAGAACACTGCATTTGTTCATGTTGTAAAAACTTGCAGTTTGCATTTGGTTTCTTTAAATTTTCGTTTTATTTAAAAGGCTTAAAATTACATTTTCTTTTTTAAAAAAAATCTTTGCTTATTTTTTTATTATTCTTTCAATGAATAGGAAATCTTGTGATCTATAAAATCGCATCAATAAACTTTAAAGTAGAAAAAAAATTGATAAATAAATTTTGCAAACTTCGAATAGCTTTTTTTCTTCTAAGATATACAGCATTAATGTTTCGTGATGATTCTAAAAAATACTAATATTGTTGATTTTGAGATTTAGCTTTTTAGAGACTTTGAAAATGATATTTTGAATTAAAAAAATAGCTTGATCTTAGAAGCTAAATAATTATTCTGTTGTTAGAGCAATTAAAACCTTTCATACTAAGTTAAAATAAAACTGTCATTAAAAACCAAACTATTGTGCGAAATGTCTTACTGTTTGATATTAATAAAGTGCTATCTGTATGTGTGTCTTTTACAAATCCACATTTTTCCCTTCTGTTATAGTGAAGAGTATTAGAAGGGGGGGGGGGAGAAGGGAACTGTTTTATATTTTAAAAAAAAAATTCATTTGAAAACTGTAATTATTGCTTATGTAGGATTTTTTAAATTATTTTTTTAAGAATGAATATTCAAAAATTCGAAATATAAAAATTCTAACTATGTGTAAGAGAGCAGCTATTATAAATTATAATAGCTGCTCAAGTAGTATGCTCAAAATTATAATCATTATAATTTTCGGTATTATGAGAGATATTTCTTGGATGCAAAGACGAAAATAGATGAGTTCTAATAGGAAATTTAATATATTGATTTAAAACATCTATGCCTACAGAAGTAAATAAAAAAGATTATTATTTTTAACTACATACAATATTTTGAATAGGATAAACGACATATTTTATGTCAGAAAATATGAAATATAATTTTAAATCTAATAATTAAAATTTGTTTTAGTGTATGAAAGTTAATTTTATATACATTTTTCATTTTTTAATCTCTATTTACTACTTTGTTGAAACTATATTTAAATCGTTATCCTATAGCTAATTAATAAGCCATTAGAACACTTGGCGAATGATCATCAGTGATATATCAAACAAAAAATGCCATAAAATTTAGTTACGATTTTATAGTTAAAATCTAAAAATATCTAACTGTAGTGTTGTCTACGGAATCGAAACATTGTATAGATAATTTTTATAATTTAAACATATCAGGCGGCGAATTTAATCCCATCTGTACATGCAGAAATCACGATATGATAAAATAGAAGAATATGAAAATAATTCGTGATTTACTCTTTGGACATAACTCCTGTATATTTTGTGTATTAACGTATTTGTGTTACTTAAATGAATTCACTTGTTAAAATATTTTTTGGAGAAAGCAAAATTTCTCTGTGAACAATTTCTACACTTCTTGCTTCCTTTTTGCGAATTATTTATTTCAAAGGATTTTTTTTAATCGCACGAAATAAAAACAAACTCATGTTTGCTCTAAGTAAGAGGAAATTTAAAAATAAAAATGAAAAGAAAAATATGTGATATTGCGAAAAATCGATGATTAAATGAAAGCGCTCATGATACGTTTTGCTCTGTCCTGATCGATATGAAAGTAATAAGAAAAATGAATTTCTTCCTGTCGCAAAATGTCGCTAGATGTTTAAAGAAAAACAAATAAATTGTTGCTAGTGACATTAGAAATTTTTCATACTAAATAACATTAAGTTAATATTAAAAACTTTTATTTTAATTTTTTCACTGCCGCGACCGGATATATCCGTTCACTAGGCTGCAGGTTTCACTGCAGTTGAAACTTTATTTAAATTAATATAATTCTACAAATATAATTCAGTTTTAAGTAATTAAGTTATGATTGATACTTTCAACGCTAATAAACATGTACGTAACAACAAAAAAAAATTGTACCATGATAGAAAATATTTCTTTTTTTAACATTTAAAATAAATTGTAAAGAAAAAACTTTATAATTTTGCTCTTTTGATTGGCGCTCAGTAATTATTCCGAACGGTTAGGCCGACGTACGCGATTGGGTTTGAACCCAGCACCTGCTGTCTGCCAATTGAAACGTCAAAACCTATCGCCCACTGGTGGGGCCATAGATATTTTAGATAAAACTGAATGTCTATTTATTTTAGTTCAATTTTATAAATATAAATATTACAAAAAAAATTGAACATTCGTATTTTTTATACAAAATTTTAAAAAAGATAACGAATCATATTTTTAATAACACTCCTTATTTCAAATCAGATTCAGGAAATATTTACAGAATATTTTTTCTCGTTATTTTCCTCATACCAAATAATTTAAATAGTGGGGGGGGGGGGGGGAGAGAGAGAACGGAAATATATTTAAGGATCTATAATGCTTTTTGTAATGAAGTTTTGAAAAGGGTTAAATCACAGGATATAAAAATAGGTACTTTTTTTCTTTTTAAACAAAATTTAACTAACATTTTTAAATGCAATTTCATACTATTTAGTAGAAGAAATATTTAAATTAAATATTACGATTATTTCAGCTTAGAAAAAGCGGCGTTTATCCCATATTTTCAATTTATTTTAATGAAAAAGAGAATCAGTTAAGCGGTAAAAATAACATATTCCGAAGAGAATTTTGAAACATTAAATAACATCCTTTAAATTAATTTAAATATTTCTAGAATTGTTAAAACTTTTTTTTAGGTTTTTTCAATAAATGTTTGCATGTCATAAATATTTATTTATAGATTGATGAACCTTTGGAGATGTTGTACAGTAATTTTAAACTAATTTTTGTAGTTTCCCGTGATATTTGTCTGAGGAGATTAATACGATAGAAATAGTTCAATCTTAAATGTTATTTTAAATCTCGTTCCAACCAACAAACCCTATTTTTGCAGTTGAGTGGAGAGTCGATTCAACATTTCGATTCAGATTCGACTCTGGAAAATGAGCCGAAAAGATCACGAGCTTGAAAAGAAGAAAAGAGACTGTATTTCTACAGCCTGATGCCGCCAGCGCCATCTTTTGGCCAAATCTCGAACTATTTGAAGGAAGTGCGTAATTTAAAAATTATTGATATTCTAATAACAGTACCGCAAACTGCGCATTTTTATCTCAAACTTTTTTTTTTTTTTTGTTATTTAATTTGAAAATGGGTCAGTCATTTACTGGACACCCTGTATGTATTATGTTAAAATAACACTGCCTATTTGTATAAATGGAATATAGAAGAATATATAATATATAATATACCCCATAGAATGCAGAACATGAATTGAAATACATATTGAATAATGAGAATATTGAAAGCATGTATTCAAGGAAGACATAGAAGCTTTATTATTTTTAAAATGTGAATTAAATTAAGGGTTTTCATTTTTTGTAACTTTTCACGAAGTTTTTCCGACGGTTGGTATTAATCTATTCCATTTTGGAGGGAGAGGAGAGAAATTAAAATGGGATATAATGGAATATCATCTGCTATTCGAAATATTAAACGAATATCTCCGTTTAGTTTCAATGAATGAATCGATTTAACGACTTTTAGTTCATAATATTTTAAATAAAAAATAATTTAAATAATATTTATTTAATTTAATTTAACATTTAAAACAATATAATAATGAATGTGAAGTATTTAAACATCATTCACCTTCTTTTTAAAATTAAATTATCATGATTTTTTTAAGTGTAAATGATAGTGATGGAGATTACAAAGTTCAGATACATACGCTCAAATTCTCAAAAAAGTCTTGCTGATACTTGCTTGGAAAAATTAGCTAGAGCAAATTTGAGAGTTATAAAGATATAAGTTTATTTAAAATCCGTTATATTAGTGAAATTTTATTGTATTCTTCTATATTCTTAGGCATGCACTTACAATTACTTCAAAACCACATAACAAGTAAAATATAATTTTAATAGTTTTCAGTTCAGTTACATTGTAAACACGATTTCTTACTTATAAGAAAAAAAGTTATAATAATTTATTTTCTAAAAACTGATTTAAATTAGATTCATTTTTTGTCGAAAAATCAAAAGATACTTGTGACGTCAATAACTGAACATTATTTAATGAAATTTTAATGGTATCAATCTTAAAAATTGTCTATTCCCCACTCATCTAAAAAAAAAATAAATAAATAAAAAATAAATAAATAAATAAATAAATAAAAAATACTGATTTTCTGACATTATTACTTACCCATCATACGTAGTAAAGAGTATGTCTTGCAATCGTTTCGAAAATCGAAAAAAAAATTGACGGATTTACACGTTTTAGGCACTGGAGATTTCGAAAAACATACTCGTAGTTTTAAATATTACATTTAGGTTTTAAAAAATCTTACGATTAAGTTGATTAGTAATAATTTAGTTGATTAGTGTACGATTAAGTTGATCATTTTAAAATATATAAAAAGATGAAATTTTTTATTTGCTTTTGGCCGTAGCTAGAAACATTTGTTTATTTTTCTATTTATGCGTTGTTACAAATTCAATTTGTTTAAAGTATTACAAAGATTTGTTAACATTAAAATATTAAAAAATATATTTTATCAAAAAAAGCTATATTTAAATATCTGACTTATCCTAATAATTATTTACCTCTTCTAGATATTTTTTTCTTGAAGTTCTGTCTTAGCTTAAAAATTGCAATTTAACTTTTTAGACGAACATATAAGAAAAAAATGTTTGTTGCAATTTTTATGGTAATATATCCTATCTATATATTTAAAACACCTGGGTGCTTTTTTAGTCATCAGCCCTGAGCTTCCTACTGCCCCGATTTTGATAATTATTTTTTTAAATGAAAGCTCTTTATGTGTAGATGAGCCCATTCTGGCTAATTTTTAATTTATTTCCATTTTTATATTTTATTTTTAATTTTAAAAGCTTTTTCGTGACATTTCTTCAAAACAATGGCAACAGGTTAAGCTTTTCTCACTATAATAAAAATGTATTTTGTTTTATTCCTTTTCACCAATCAGGATCTTGATCGCATCGGTGAATGTGTAATTGCATTTCAAAGAAAAAAAAATAATGCTTTTCGTAAAATTTAATCCTAATGAAATGATTGCACATAATTATTCACTAATCGCTGTACAATACACAGATTATTTACTGTGTGATATTATTAAGTATTATGTAAATAAAATAACAGAAAATAAACTTTTATAAAATATAATGTCTAAAGCTAAATTTTGTCGATGGAGAAAATGTCGTCATTGAGAAAACAGATAAGTTTGTTCCATGAATATAATATACATTGTTATAGCTGTTTCAGTGATGATGTCATATTCACTGACTTTTATTCCTGCATCTAAATAAACTGAACTTCTATTTATTTAAAGGTCCGCGATGTGCACGAATGAAAATATTTCTATAAATTGCGCCATTTCCATTTAATTACAATAAATATTTTATGAAACTAAGGAATTTTTAAATAACAGCATAAATCACGCTTTTATTTCTGAAAAGGATGAGTGTTTCAATAGGTGTAAATGATGTCATATTAGAAAAAAATATCCTGTGATATAACGGTATTACGATATTTCTATTTTACATAATATCAAAAATTAATTAAAATCATTTTGTTGTATTAAGTTATTATTTAAAATAAAAATAAATAAAATGTTTTCTGCTTATCAACAACAAATATAAAAATTTTGTTCTTTTTTATAACAAAGATATCGTTTTTCTTTCCGTTGTCATGACAATAAAATTAATTTTGATAAGTTCATGGAGGCTACAAACCAATAAATAAATTAAATTTATTGCAAGTGCTAGTAATGTTTAGTGAATTGGTTATGCAGTTTAATTCCCTGTTTCTATAATAATTAAAATATTTTATTGATACTATAATTATTGTAGAGTTATCAAGAGATATTTAAACGGAGAAAAAATAAACTATGAAGATACTTTTGAATGTGTCTTCTGAGGTATTATATTAACTTCCTAAACAATTTGGCATTTAAGTAATGTTTAATGTTTAGAATCCACATTATAAAAAGATTTGTAGCTGAAGTTAAGTCCAACATAATACTTTATGAGCTGTTTTTCTTATTTTTTATTATTTTCTGAAGTTTGTGTATCTTCATCATGAAAGATTATGTTATCCCTATTTTAAGAAGTGGCAATTGTTTATTTCGCTCTGTTTATTATTGTATATTATAAGACTGATATATATCACATTAAATGTATACTCTTTTCCGTCGAATTTCGACGGGTGCAGCTAGTATCCTTTTATTTCACGGAAGGAGGTGTGTCCTTGCCAAGATGATGTTTGGGGGGGGGGGGGGGTAGAAGCTTGAAAATAATAATTTAGACGAATTTTTATTCTTGAATGACTAGAAGGTTAATATGGAAAAAAGTTCCCATCTTCACTGATAATCTGTCTGAAAAACCGGCCAGCTCGTAATACGGATTAAATTAAATCTGAAATATTTCTTTTACCGAAAACATGTGAGCTACACTGAGAAAAAACTGTAAATAGTGCCTTCACGTAGAACGAATTGTTAGTCACTTTCTGCATCCCTCAACTAGAAATATAGATGACCGAACTAAGCAAATAGACTATCCAGCTAAGCTGAAAAGACAAAATGATCAAGAATTTCCAGTCGCTTGTTTTCTAGGTGACGTAAAAATATTGAATCGTCTCAGTAGCGACAAATAATTGTTTGATTTATGGAATGGTTTCATAAACTAGAATTCTAGTTACTAAAACTAGTCTCTCGTGTTCTCATCTATTTGTAGAGATTTTTAAGTAAGTTTGACATTGAGAATATAGGAAAATGCTCTTTAATTCTAGTAGGAGGCTCTAGAACTCTGTAGATTAGGGAATTAGAATTTATAAAGGTGACACAGATTTTTTTTTTCCTAGATCAACAATTTAAATTCTAGATGCCAGAATTATATTTTATTCTCAGTGTACGTCTCAGTTCAGAAAGACGGTTTTTGCAACGAGTCTGGGAAAAAACGCAGAAAACAAACCAACAAGCATGTTAACTTGACCATCACATCTAAGTACCGAAATAATTCATCAACAGCTTACTTAAAACAAGGTTTATCATAGAATCAAGGAGTATCGGACCATAGAACCGGGGA
Organism: Maratus speculifer; assembly: GCA_964019185.1. Lineage (NCBI taxonomy): Eukaryota > Metazoa > Arthropoda > Arachnida > Araneae > Salticidae > Maratus > Maratus speculifer. Next base: position 301,788,685 of record OZ025294.1, on the reverse strand, counting down.
TATTTTAAAATGAAAAAAAAATTTCTGAAATACCAAAATTTTACTTTAATATCATTAGTAAATTACTCATAATGTTTGTAATAAGTTGCATTGAAATCCAAAAGGTAGTTGCCAAATTGTAGAACTAGAACATAGCTAAAAAAACCCGGGAAAGCGCCTTCTGTTTGTAAAAATAGAACTAAAATATATTAGGCGAGCGATATCAATTTCAATGAATCAAACCTCGTTATCATTTAACCCATAAAACCTGAGGTATTTTTAAATGAAATGTTAAAAAATCTGAAATTATTATTTGAAAATATTGGTATGAACTATTCATATGTTTAATTAATATTACAAAGTCTTAACTTAGCCTCGTTGGTAACTTAATTATAATGTTGATAATAATGAAAATTATTCTTTTTCATTGTAAATGAATGGGGCTTTAAAGTGTTCAGAAAAAAATAAGTAGTTTTAGTGTGTGTTTTTTTTATGTTTACAATGTATTCTTTTTCATTTTAGAATGTCATTTTTGAAAATTTTTTTTACTCTTCTATAAGTCGATCTCCCTACTTTGAAGCCAAAAAATCTCGGCGTATACAGTAGTTATTTGTAAATAAGCAGTCTTATCTACTTTCTTTTCCTCTACTTTCATGATCTTTTTTGGACCGATAAGCTATGTTTGATACAGATTTTTTTTCTTCAGAAATTACGAATAAAAAAAATGGTATGCACTACTCATACATTCACTTTTTTCTGTATAGAATGCTTATTAAGTTAATTTTAAATCACCTGAATTGGCTTTTTTTTTATATTTACCCACTTTTATTCTTTATTTTAGAATGTAATTTTCTTTAATTTACGTGTAATAGCCGACCTTTCTATTTTGGAGCCAAAAAATATCTTTAAACACGGAATCATACACACGGAAATATACGGTGGTTGTGTGCCAAACAGAGTTTCTTTTCTGTCTTCTTTCCCTCTCCTTTCCAAGATTCTTTGAGCTTAAGATTGAAAAAATAAACAAATAAATAAAAGAAAATAAAGAAATGAAGTAAAATAACGATAAAAAATATTGGTATGCGCTACTCATAAATTTACATTAATGCTGTATCGCATGATTATTTTGTTAAATTTAAATCAGTTGAATTGATATCCTAAAGGAAGCTCTTGGGTTATGGAAACAAGCCACATGAAGCTCCATTGCAGTCGAAGCGCACTAGTCTCTATCATAATAACGTATGCCATGTGGACTAATTGCGATATTTAATCAAAAAAAGTTTTGTCTTCCTCATTCTTGCAAATATAACACATGCAAAACATGTCTTTATACATAAATGCGATAATGGCATGTAATTACTAAGCTATCTTAAAATGAACAAAAGTAAGCGAATGTCCATTTTTACAAAATGTCTTAGTTTCTGGCCAGGATTGTATATATATATATATATATATATACAGGTGCCCAGCAAATAACACCCTGATTTCAAAATTAAATTTCTCAAAAACAAAGATCGATAGTAATATGCGGTAAACGGTTTTTTCATTAGGTAAGCTGTAAAAATCTTACAGAAATTTCAAACAGTGAATATTTTCAAAAAATTGCGTTCTGATTGCATAGAATGCCTTGATTTGACATTTTTCTTGTTTTAGATTGCCTAGAGAAATAATTTTTCAGCTTACAGTGCAATATTTTAAAGATTTATCGAAGTAAATTTTTAGAATTTCGAAATTTCACAAATTTAATAAAAAAAAAACTACGAAATATGGCATTTTAAGCCGAAAAACACATTCTCTGGCAGCAATCTAAAGCAAGAAAAATATCAAATCGAAGCATTCTTTGCAATCAGAACACGATATTTACAAAATATTAACCGTTCGAAACTTTTGTATAATTGTTGTTGTTGTTGTTGTATTGACCAAAATGTTGGCCCGGTGAGCAGCTTTACATTTCTATATAGCTGTCTTACTCCGCTAAGCTGCATAAAACATACCAAAGTCCCTACATTCAATTACAAACGTCATACAGAAATTCGCAAAATTAACTCCTTCCAACACCACAAGTAGAAAATCACAGAAAATCTCAAACCCAACCTACTATATTACATCAAACTCCATGCACCGACAATCACACATTAACGAAAACACAGACTAACTCACAAATACTACACTACTGTCCTCCAAAGAAAACCCCACCAAATGAACGTCTCCAAAACCTAACCGAGCACCAGCCTAACCATTACCGACCCACCGAGGGCAATGCATGTATATTTCATCCAGGAATTTAGCCAGCCACATGAGATAATCTCCCCCTTTTCTACCAGCTATCTCAAAAATATCCGTATATGACGCATTTCCCGAAATATGAAATTTTTTATACAACCTTAAACGAGCATCCGTGAATTTTTTACATCGTATTACTAAGTGTTCCTCAGTTTGATCTTCCTCTCTACATAGATTACAATTCGCATCACCCCCTTTGAGAAATTTTCTTTTTCGATCCAGAGTAAACACCGTTTTAGTTAAAAATCTGATAAACACTACGCCATACTTCCTGATTAAGTTGTGGTGAGGATAACCTATATCGACATAATTCCAACAGCGGCTACTATTGTTCTTATGATATTGTTCCCACTCCCAATCCATCTCTGTCAATTTATTATGTTTAACCTCCATTATCCAATCTTCAGGAGATATCCAAGGAATCCAAATATTACTATAAGGCCCATTCCTAGCAAGGTTATCCGCGATTTCATTAATTTCAATCCCCTTATGTCCAGGAATCCAAATAAAGGTTATATCATAATTTTCTAACTTTTTTTTATTAATTTCATCCCTCAAGCAGGTAATAATGGCAGCCGATTTACGATGTATATTTTTTAAAGCCACTAGAACACTTTTAGCATCAGTGAAATAAAAATAATTACCTCTGTCCCTGGTATAATATTTTATAGCCACCAGTAAAGCCATGGCTTCGGCAGTAAAAATCGAATTTATAGTAGGAATGCGAAAAGCCAAACGACTCCCAGTGTGATGGTTTACCATACTTATAGACGTGAACTGATTATCCTTCGAAGCATCAGTCCCAATGAAAATAGCCTTGTTCTTATAAGTTTGAAAAAAGTGATGAAAAGAATTCTTAATGACCTCATCAGGGAAGTCTTTATTCTGAAATGCCCATGTATTGATGAAAATTTGAACACCTTTGTCCAGTTTATTTCCCCACTTATATATCACCATTTCATTGACATTAGTATTATAACTATTAAGCCTATTGATTTCATTGTACAATAAGTCTTTAGACAGGATATCAGTGTACTCTTTATGTTTGTATTCCGAAATCGTCCGTTTAATCGCTAGGAACTCCCTACGTAAATCATTCCTCCATACCCCGCTCTCTTTTAATAAAATTGAAATAGGGCACCATTTGGATAATCCAGTAGCCCACCTGAGTCCCATATTTTGAATAACTTGAACCTGACTACTTTCTTTTTTAGTGCAGTGCATCAATATTCTCGGGTTACCATCTAAAACAGAGCCAATGATACTTTTAGATATTTGTATTAAGTGTTTGGTTTCGGTCCCCCAACTAATGCCAGCTATCGCTTTGAACGTGTTCAGTCTTTTACTTGTTTTTTCTTTTAACATTACTATATGATCTTTTAAATTACCTTGTTTATTAAAATACACTCCTAAAATTTTAATTTTTTCCAAAAACCCAACTTCTTGCCCCCGTATCATAAACTTATCATCTTCACTTTCATTCCACTTTCCAATTTTCATGATTTGGCATTTGCTAGGGTTGACTTCAAGATTCCACGCCCGAAGCCAAGTAATAACTCTTAATATATTGTCCTGTAAGATCCTTTTTAACCAATTAATATCGTCATGAAACCCGTATAAGAAAATATCATCTGCATATATTACGCACTGAATCACAGAATCGAAAATTTCGAAAATATCAGCTAAATAAATAGCAAAAAGAAACGGGGACAACGGGCTACCCTGCAGCAGACCCCTATGATAGTTAAAAAACCTAGAAAAGCTTCCCCTCCATTTAACCCGAATCCTCAATTCCTGTATCAGATTCCGAATTATTATACAAAGATCAGCCCCCAATCCTAATTTTTTCAATTTAAACAACAAACCATCCCACCACACATTATCGTAGGCACCTTTGATATCCAAAGCTATGAGGTACCCCTTCATCTTAGATTGCCGGGCCCTCTTAATATCTCTGAAAATTTTATAAGAAGCAGCTTCACAGTCTCTAAAAGGAATAAAACCATAATGATTAGGGTGGAAAACTTTATTCTCTATACTCCAATTGAGTAAAATATTTAAAATTAATTTTTCGAAGATTTTTTTGCTAGTGACAGTAAGAGCTATTGGTCTATATCCATTAATATCATTTCTATTTTTCCCAGGTTTTTTAATCGGAAGCATTATGACCTCTTTCCAAATTTCCGGTATAGTTTTGGTTATCAAAATCTGATTGTACATTTCAAGAATCAGATTCAACACCCGTAAATTTAACTTTTTGTAAAAATTCATTTTTATCCCATCAGCTCCCGGAGTAGTAGATTTGCTTTTCTTTAAAATCTCTTGTAATTGGTCCAAATTAAACTTTAAATCTATCCCATCCTCCCCAGAAAAATCAATGGGAATGCCCTCCCTCACATACGAGTTCTGAAACACAACAGCAAGCGAGTTTGCTTGGGAAAAAGCGTCAGGTGGACAGTTTGGAAAATTAAAATCAATGTTTTCTTCAACAATATGATCTCTATTAAAACTTTTAATAATTTTGTAAATTTTAGACCCCCTACCAGCCTCCCTAGCCATAGTATCCCAAAAGGATTTATTATCCTTCTTTATTTGCTTTTTAAGTTTAGCATTAAATTTTTTGAATTTGCACCACAAATCAACTTGACAAAGGCGAACCGCCTTCCGATGATAGTATCTTTTAAGAGCTAACAATCTCCGAGTAACAACACTCCACCACGGAGGAAGAGTCCCCCTATTAACAGGAACCAAATCCGTACGTCCTTCGATAACATTGGTAACCTCTTTAGTCCATAAATCAAAGCCATTCTCATATATCTGACTATTAAAATTATTTACATCTAGTCCCACCCCTTCCCAATTTATATGACTCCAGAAATCACCCCTCCCGATACCCCCACGATGTAACTCCTTAAAACAAACTGGGTAGTGATCTGAACCCATCGGATCCGAAACCACCTCAAAAGCAAAAAAGCAAGCCAAATTCCCCGAAACTATAGATAAATCTAAAAGAGAACAATCCCCCCCAACATTAAATCTAGTAGCCTGATCAGTGTTCATTAAAACAACATCATTACTATTAATCCAGTTTATTAAATTATCCATTTTCTGTTTTTTCGGATTGTTATGCCAGTTTAAGAAATTAATGTTAAAATCACCTATAATAAAATAGTAATCACCAATTAAATGTTTGATGTTTTCTAGCCAATTAACAGCAGTAAAACCTTTGGGGGCGTAAATATTGATAATGGTAATCCAACGTTTCTGATACCAAATTTGAATCGCCTGAAATTCATGACCCTGATCGATCCTGGGAAGCTTTAAAATTTTAACAGGGATTTTATTATGAACCGCCAATAACAGACCTCCCCCATTTTTAAAAGAACCACTCCCTCTATCCGTCCGAAAAACATTTCTGTTTTTTAAAAAAATAGTAGACTGTTGATTTAGAAAGGTCTCTTGAAATGCCCAAATCAAACTATTACGAAATAAACCCATACGAAGCCAGGGAAGATTAGATTTAAAACCACGAATATTCCACTGTATCAAAAAATGTTCCATACAAACAGAAAAACAATAGACAAAAATAAAGCAACAACTGCAATAACAAACAGACTAATACACAATATAACACTTACCCCAACTTCAGCCGCAAAGTGACGAATTCGATACATTCCAGTTCAAAAATCAAAAGCACTATCACAAACACCAAATAAACAGAACATTCCTTATATAACAGTCCAAAAAATTATGAAACACTTTCAGTGTCCGTTATCATATCCGAAAATTCTAGATTTTCTACATTCTGAGAAGCTTCGTTATTTTTATTACTAAGCTTTATTTTTTTTCCTCTAATCGTGTTGCACAGTTCTGCTATGAGGTCTGAGTTATTATACTTTTTTTTCCCAGTGATGTTTTTCTCCTTATCATCTGCTACAGTATTTTTGTTAGCTTCTTCTTGTTGGCTCAAATTAATACCCGTGAATATCTGTACTAGGTACTCTGTTAACTGCTGAAATTTTAAATCTATTAAACTGGCCATTTTTTGTAAATAACTATCGACATTTATTTGTTCCGACTGCTGTTTGACTTTAGCAGCATAAGTTTTGACTTCTTTTGAGTTAAAATGCCTCCTGGCTTCTGCCAAAGTTACGTGTTTCTCACTTTTATAGGTTAGTATCTCCTGCTCTTTTATTCTTATTTCACATTTTACGTCATCCGCTTCATGATTTTTTCCGCAATTTGGGCATTTGACTTCAGTTTCGTTACAATTGAGTTCCAGGTGGTTTTTTCCACATCTTTTACATTTTTTCTCATTAGTTGGACATTTATTTGTTCCGTGTGTATAACTCTGACACAGATTACATCTTCGGGGTCTGTCTATGAACATTTTGATTTTATGTCTGACGTAAAACAATTTAATATATTCCGGTAACTTATGTCCGTATATAGTGACCATGACTGTCCCTGTAGGAACCAATCTTCCACCTTGATTTTTTAGAAATCTCTTCACATATTGTACCTTGACATTATTTTCTTCTTCAATTTCTTCACGTATTTCCTCAACAGTTATCTCATTATCTATTTGAAATAATAGAAATCTAGTGGAGATATTTTCGTTCAAGAAGTGATGTTTTACATCTCTGTCAAACAGTTTCTTTTTGTTAACTATTTCTTGAGCGCAGTCGTAGTTACTTGTTGTAGTAAGTACCTTATTATTTCTGGTAAATCTAAATACATCTATATCTTTATGTCTTACAAATTCTTTAATAATTTCTTTTTTAACTTGAACGGGAGATAACTTATGAAAATTCCCTTCTTTACATTCCGTGATAATAACATATTCCGGTAGTTCCGGTATAAATTTTATCTGTTCCGCAGCATTTCTTAAATCATGTATATTATATTTCTTGAAATCAACATTATTTATACCTACACTATCTTTAATTTTTATCTCTGTCCCCGACATGAGTCGAAGTTACCCAGAGACTTGTTTCTGTTATAATGAACCAATGCTTAAAGCTGGAAAAACAAATCACCTTACCTAACACAAATACAGATACCAGCTATTTAATAGAAGAGTCAGAACGCTCGCAAAACAACTTTATAAAAGACCAAACCACTATAGGACACACCACGACTCACACGAAGTATCAAAAACAGCCAGACACAGAAAGCAAGCTAGCTCACCGAGTCCCAACCGAGTATGCCAACTTTTGTATAAAATTTTTACAGCTTATCTGATAAACAAACTGTTTACTGCATAATTTTATTCATCTTTGTTTTTGATAAATTTAATTTCGAAATCAGGGTGTTATTTGCTGTACACCCTGTATATACATTAAATATTATTTGACCGAATAACATATGCTATTTTTTAAATGAGGTAGAATAATCTTTATGTAAAAATCACATAAAACACTTTAATGAATATAGTTTAGTATAATCTACTTATAAATAAAAAAGACATACATATCAGTGAAACTGCAATTTTAAATTAATTCCATAGCACTATAAAGATAAAATCGAACACATTTAAAAATAATGGATAATATTAATTCCAAACACGTTAGATTTCTGGATGTTACAAAACGAATTTTGATTAGTTAAATCTATTACTTTAACATAATTCAAATTCTAGCACACTATGAATATTAAAATATTCCAGCAATTCCATAAGACCAATTGCAATAATTCAATTACAAAGTATAAATATTTCATTAGGAAAAATTTATACAGACAGAATAAATGGTTAGAGTACAAATATTTTCTTCGATACATTGTTTGTTATATTCAACCTACTTTAGCGCCGGAATATAGGATAAAAATTTTCAATCTTTGTGAATTATTGAATTGAAAATATTGTTGTTTATTTAAAAAGTTTTATAAATTGCAATTTAGATATTGTCTAAATTTTATGATTTTGCTATCTACAAAGTTCTAAAAGTTTAGAAAAGAAAAAGACGGTGTTTTCCTAGACAGAAAAATGCATTAATCCTTTTGTCACCAAATTATTATAAAAATAGAGAAAAAAAATCTTTTGAACTTTTAATGCATCTAAAATACCTTATAAATCATATGCAAAAAGATTTTGTTCTTGTAACGTTTCACTATTTTTTTCTTTCTTTTTTGTTCGAGTCTAAACTAAAAGGTCGAAAACACATCTACATTTTTTAAGGAATCTGTTATATTTAAAAATTATTTGAAAGCCTGCACATATTATGGGAATGTTAAAGAAAAATAAATCATTTTTTTAGTTCGAAAAAAATAGGCAACTCAAAAAAAAAAATAAATAAATAAATAAATAAAATAAAATAAAATAAAACAAAACAGCTTAAAAATTAGTTCATTTCTCTTCTAAAACAATAAAGTAATATTTGTAAATAATGCTAGAAATTATCTATTACTGATACCTAAATATAACTAATGAAAGTATTTAGAAGCCTATTGTATATTCCAAATGATTAAAAAAAAAAGATGTGTGGCACTCGGGGACTGCCGCGGTAAAGCTATTGCATAGCATTTTTTATCAACTTATACAAAAATACCGCATCAATGTCTGCTGAAGTCTATCGAAGGATACCGTGCCGAAGTCTGCCAAACTGAAACGTCGTTAGCCGGAGTGTTAGGATTTTTTCTCGTTACGGAATTCCTAGATTCGGTCGCCGCGCTTTAAACCCGCGATAAAAGCTATGCAATAGCTTAATAAATTAACAAACAAAATTTGGCTGCGCTACGAAAATTAGATCGCGAGTTATAAGCATTTCAAATTTTTCGACCCCTACCGTGGGGGGTTTCCTGTCACCAAAAATTAACAGTCTCATATTAAATTACAAACAAAATTTGGCCGCGCTACGAAAATTAGATCATGAGTTATAAGCATTTTAGATTTTTCGACCCTCACCGTGGGGGGTCTAATGTCCCCAAAATTTGTTACTGACTCATAATAAATTACCAAACAAAATTTGGCTGCGCTAAGAAAATTAGATCGCGAGTTATAAGCATTTTTAATTTTTCGACCCTCACTGTGGGGTGTCTTCTGTCACAAATAATTAACAATGCCTCATAATAAATTACCAAACAAAATTTGGCCGCGCTACGAAAATTAGATCGCGAGTTATAAGCATTTTTAATTTTTCGAGCCTCACCGTAGGGTGTCTTCTGTCACCAACAATTAACACTGTCTCATAATAAATTACCAAACAAAATTGGCCGCGCTACGAAAATTAGATCGCGAGTTATAAGCATTTTTAATTTTTCGAGCCTCACCGTAGGGTGTTTTCTGTCACCAACAATTAACACTGTCTCATAATAAATTACCAAACAAAATTGGCCGCGCTACGAAAATTAGATCGCGAGTTATAAGCATTTTTAATTTTTCGACCCTCACTGTGGGGTGTCTTCTGTCACCAACAATTAACAATGCCTCATAATAAATTACCAAACAAAATTTGGCCGCGCTACGAAAATTAGATCGCGAGTTATAAGCATTTTTAATTTTTCGACCCTCACTGTGGGGTGTCTTCTGTCACCAACAATTAAAAATGCCTCATAATAAATTACCAAACAAAATTTGGCCGCGCTACGAAAATTAGAATCGCGAGTTATGAGCATTTTAATTTTTTCGATCCTCACCGTGTGGGGTCTCCTGTTACCAAAAATTAACACTGTCTCATAATAAATTACCAAACAAGTTTGGCCGCGCTACGAAAATTAGATCGCGAGTTATAAGCATTTTAAATTTTTCGACCCTCACCGTGGGGTGTCTCCTGTCACCAGAAATTAGCAATGTTTTTTAATAAATTACCAAACGAGGTTTGGCCGTGCTACGACAGTTAGATCGCGAGTTATAAGCATTTTAAATTTTTCGACCCTCACGGTAGGAGGTCTTCTGTCACCAAAATAAATAAGACCACCAAAATAAACACTGTCTCATAATAAATTACCAAACAAAATTTGGCCGCGCTACGAAAATTATATCGCGAGTTATAAGCATTATAAATTTTTCAACCCTCACCGTGGGGGGGTCTTCTGTCACCAAAAATTAACAGTCTCATGTTAAACTACCAAACAAAATTTGCCCGCGCTACGAAAATTAGATCGTGCGTTATAAGCATTTAAAATTTTTCGACCCTCAGCGTGGGGGGTCTAATGTCCCCAAAAATTAACACTGTGTCATAATAAATTACCAAACAAAATTTGGCCGCGCTACGAAAATTAGATCACGAGTTATAAGAATTTCAAATTTTTCGACCCTCACCGTGGGGGGTCTCCTGTCACCAAAAATTAACAATCTCATATTAAATTACCAAACAAAATTTGGCCGCGCTACGAAAATTAGATCATGAGTTATAAGCATTTTAGATTTTTCGACCCTCACCGTGGGGGGTTTAATGTCCCCAAAAATTAACACTGACTCATAATAAATTACCAAACAAAATTTGGCCGCGCTACGAAAATTAGATCGCGAGTTATAAGCATTTTTAATTTTTCGACCCTCACTGTGGGGTGTCTTCTGTCACCAACAATTAACAATGCCTCATAATAAATTACCAAACAAAATTTGACCGCGCTACGAAAATTAGATCGCGAGTTATGAGCATTTTTAATTTTTCGATCCTCATCGTGTGGGGTCTCCTGTCACCAAAAATTAACACTGTCTCATAATAAATTACCAAACAAGTTTGGCCGCGCTACGAAAATTAGATCGCGAGTTATAGGCATTTAAAATTTTTCGACCCTCACCGGGGGGGGTCTCCTGTCACCAAAAATTAACAGTCTCATATTAAATTACCAAACAAAATTTGGCCGCGCTACGAAAGTTAGATCGCGAGTTATAAGCATTTTAAATTTTTCGACCCTCACCGTGGGGTGTCTCCTGTCACCAGAAATTAACAATGTCTCATAATAAATTACCAAACAAGGTTTGGCCATTCTACGAAAGTTAGATCGCGAGTTATAAGCATTTTAAATTTTTCGACCCTCACGGTAGACGGTCTTCTGTCACCAAAATAAATAAGACCACCAAAATAAACACTGTTTCATAATAAATTACCAAAGAAAATTTGGTCGCGCTACGAAAATTATATCGCGAGTTATAAGCATTTTACATTTTTCGACCCTCACCGTGGGGGGTCTCCTGTCACCAAAAATTAACAGTCTCATGTTAAATTACCAAACAAATTTTGCTCGCGCTACGAAAATTAGATCGTGAGTTATAAGCATTTAAAATTTTTCGACCCTCAGCGTGGGGGGTCTAATGTCCCCAAAAATTAACACTGTCTCATAATAAATTACCAAACAAAATTTGGCCGCGCTACGAAAATTAGATCACGAGTTATAAGCATTTCAAATTTTTCGACCCTCACCTTGGGGGGTCTCCTGTCACCAAAAATTAACAGTCTCATGTTAAATTACGAAACAAATTTTGCCCGCGCTACGAAAATTAGATCGTGATTTATAAGCATTTTAGATTTTTCGACCCTCACCGTTGGGGTTCTAATGTCCCCAAAAATTAACACTGACTCATAATAAATTACCAAACAAAATTTCGCCGCGCTACGAAAATTAGATCGCGAGTTATAAGCATTTTTAATTTTTCGACCCTCACTGTGGGGTATCTTCTGTCACCAACAATTAACAATAATGCCTCATAATAAATTACCAAACAAAGTTTGGCCGCGCTACGAAAATTAGATCGCGAGTTATAAGCATTTTTAATTTTTCGACCCTCACTGTGGGGTGTCTTCTGTCACCAACAATTAACAATGCCTCATAATAAATTACCAAACAAAATTCGGCCGCGCTACAAAAATTAGATCGCGAGTTATGAGCATTTTAAATTTTTCGATCCTCACCGTGTGGGGTCTCCTGTCACCAAAAATTAACACTGTCTCATAATAAATTACCAAACAAGTTTGGCCGCGCTACGAAAATAATATCGCGAGTTATAAGCATTTTAAATTTTTCGAATCTCACCGTGGAGGGTCTCCTGTCACCAAAAATTAACAGTCTCATGTTAAATTACCAAACAAAATTTGCCCGCGCTACGAAAATTAGATCGTGAGCTATAAGCATTTAAAATTTTTCGACCCTCACCGTGGGGGGTCTAATGTCCCCAAAAATTAACACTGTCTCATAATAAATTACCAAACAAAATTTGGCCGCGCTATGAAAATTAGATCATAAGAAACATACGTTTGAGACTTGATATCCTAATATCTGAAAAATACCGTGTCAATTTCTGCCGAAGTCTACCGAAGGATACCGTCCCGAAGTTTTCCGAACGGAAACGACGTTAGCCGAGTGTTAGGTTTTTTCGTTACGGAAGTGTTAGGATTTTGCGCGTTACGGAATTTTTGGATTCGGTCACCGCGCTCAAAGCCCGCTATAAAAGCTATGCAATAGCTTAAAAGAAACTAAACTAGACGAATACTAAACGATTTGATACTAAACGAAAAAGAAACAGAATTCCGACCTTTCTTCTTTCGCATATTGCAATTCGAAGTAAGAACCTCATATGAGACTAAGGTGACGAGCGAGTTAAACTTATCCCAGGTTTTTTTTTTGGAAAAGAAATTGCATGCTTGGCATTAAAATAAAATAAATTTCGATTTTTTTCCAATGAAAGAATTTTTTTTATAATAGATGAGATTATAATAGATATTTATAATTAAAAAAATCTAATATTTAAAAACTGATCTCGCTTCTAAAACTATAAGATAACACAAGCATTTAAGATTTCCCCCAAACCTTATAAAAACTAGCCGTTGGGGGACACCGTAATACTTACCCATCATATATATATGCATATATAATATATGAAAATAAAACATTTGCAAACTATTTATAAAATGCATTGCAATTCCAAAACAAAATTTAAAAGTGTATTTAAATACTTTATTATGCATAGTAATGCTCTATTAATGAGTTGCTGATAAATCTATTTCGACAAATTATACAACACGCCAAACTACTCAATTAGTACTGAATTTCAAAAAAGAAACATCCTTATAACTCCAAAAATGATAATCTTTTCAACTAACAGTTTATTGCTTCGTATTAAGCGTCTTATTTCCAATTAAAATGTATCTTTGAATTGAAATTTGAATGAAATACAGGGACATGAAAAATCGGAGAATATGGAAAACAGGATTACAGATATCTCAGCAACTAATAATATGATCGACTTAGTCCTTTATGCAAAATTTGTGTTATGTTATTGCCTTTTACGATCACTTCTTAAAATAAAAAAATCGAAAATTTTTATGTACCTTTCATCAGAACGCATTTTTCAAGAGTCCGAAAAAAATAGTTCCGGTTAATCGAGTTTATGTTTTTCGAAATCTCCATTTCGAGTATGGTTTTTAATCATTATTAAAAATGAAACAGCATTTTTAAAAATGTCAGTTTTTTTCCTTAGAAATGCCCTATATATTTTTTTTATTTTAAATGTATTTGTGAAAATTATTTCCCTGGATTTTTATAATGTACGTAATATATTAAATTATTCTAGTTATTTTAATAAGAAAGAGGTTAGCACATTGATAATATTCACTGCTTACTAAAAAACAAATAATAAAAATAATGAATTTGCTAAAATAATTTTCAATTGAAAATATTTTTCTTTTCAGTTTTTAAAAATTTCTATATCAGGTTTTAAATACATAAAAGTGTAACAAAATCAAGTTCTCAACTATTTACAAGGGAAAAAAAGAACATACCTTTCTTTAAGAAAATCTTTCACATTTAAGAAGGCATTTTTTATTGAATTCAAATACGCTTGGAATATTTACATAACCATTGCATTTAAAAAGATGAATAGAACGTGAATTAAATGTTTTTTTTATATAATGTTTAAAATAAACACTAATTAGGTATTCGCATGGAAATTAGCATTCAACTTTTAAATAACGGTAAAATCGCTAAATACTAATCATTTATGCACTAACAAAAGTTTTATGGGAATGTTTTATCGAAATTGAGTCGTTTCCACATAAAATAAAAGTTTTAATTATACTTAATAACTAAAATGAATATTTTTTAAAACGGTAAATGTAACAGAGGCTGCTATGTTCATAATATATATATATATATATACGAAATGATAAATTATTTCTTATATATATATATTCATTGAAATTTAAATTTTAGATAATATTTGAGTTGCATTGGATTTATTTATAAAAGTATTTATATATATTTATATATATTTTAAAGGAGAGAATATGACATTCTATTAAAAAAATGCATAAAATTGAAAACAGTATGCATATTTGATTAAAATAAGAATTCTTTGAAGATAACTGCAAGTTTATTTATTTATTTATTTATTTTTAATAAAAATAAGATAAACTCGTATAAGCTCATTAGATAAGACATAAATTCTTTCAAATATTGAAGTAAATAGACTTCCGTACATTCTGCTTGAAATTCGTGGTTAACTGGTCATTTTTATCATTTTTAAAGTATTGATAATAATGAAACTTTCCATAAGATTTATTATTTTCTTTATGTAATTTTTTATCTAATGATATATTTGAGACTTTAGATATTTAGTAATATATTTTGTAAGTTTTTGTTTGCAACATGATTTTCAAAGTTTAATATTTTATGCTGGATTAAATAAACATACAGGACAAGAAAGACAAGACAAGACAAGGCAAGACAAGACAAGACAAGACAAGATAAGATAAGGCAAGGTAAGGCAAGGCAAGGCAAGGCAAGGCAAGGCAAGGCAAGACAAAACAAGTGGGTAAGTGTGATCGCAGACCGCACAGAGGATTTCGTTTAATATCTCCTTCAAAATCGATTTAGTGGAGGTACGCAAGAAAATAAAATTATGAATAGAAGTAAAATATTACAAAGCCTAACATAAATTTAAGGGAAACCAAACTGGTCACCAGAGGCTGCTCTCAATTTAAATGAATAATAATTTGATAAATATAAAAAATATTTCATTTCGCGTGTCAAAATAGATGATAAATATTAATTATTATGATGATATAAAAACAAATGAGCACGTTTTTTATGTGATTTTTATGTTTTATTCACGTTTATTATTATGTTACGTACATAATAATTTTATTTTAACTTGCGTGCAACAATTAGATGAAATGAAATTTCAATTTTAAAATTTACGCTACTGCAAATTTTAAGCCTCTAAATATCCTATATTTTCAATTTTTACATCATCGTGTAGGGCAAAAATTAACTTTAAAATGAATTTTGTTTAAAAACTGTATCTCATTTTTTATTTTTGAGAAATTAATTTTTTTGTAGTTTGTAATACCAATTTTGTAATTGTGGCAACAGAAGTAAGTACTCCATCTCTTTTAAAAGTAAAGGGTGAAAATGAAATAATTTTATGTCTATTTAAACTTGCATGGTAACAATTAGAAGAGAAAAAACAACAACAAAATGAACTGATTGATTTAAAAAATTTAAATTAAAATAATAGTCTTTTTATAAATTTTACGATTTGTTGTGAGAAAAGAGGTATTCAGCTGTACGTACACGAAATTTGAACTCTCTGGCATATATTGTTTTTGTGTACGGACTCTGTGACAGACAGACAGAGGACAGAGACGAATAGGGTTTCGTCAGATGAACAAAACCCTAAAAAATAGTTGAAGATCGTAGTTTTTGTTTCGTGTTAAAAATTACTTCCGCGTATGTGCTTAAAATTAAATGTTGCAGTTTAAAATAAAGGTCGATCTCAAAAAAAAAAGGAAATCTATACCTATATTATAAAAAGGTAAAGTTTGTTTCTTTTCAGGGGCTAATCTCTGGAACTACTAAACCGATTTCAAAAGTAACAGTATAAAAATTATCTGTTTGTCCCTGTACAAATATAGGGTATATCTTAAATAGATGACACTAACCCAAAATGGGTACAGGAGCTAAAAATGCTCTAAACTGCAATTTTTATGTTACTGAAGGGTCAAGAAACCTCATTTACTTATAAGATAAAAATAATCTCTAAGAATATTTCTTTAAAAAATCGAATTTCAAAAGGGGTAAAAAAGCTCAAAAAGTTCTCTAAAAATGTTCTAAATGGCAATTTCTACGCAATCTCAGGAAGTACCGAACCGATTTTTTTAAATATTGCGTCAAAATGATTATGACACTTGCTCCGTAAGTCCAAAAATGCGATTTTAAGTCTTACCAGAGGATCATGAATCTTAGCATACAAGTCACTTATTATACATAAATGATCTCTAAGACCATTTGTTAATTAAAAATTTTAAATTTAAAAGGGGATATAATACCCAAAAAAGCGTTCTAAATGACTATTCACAAATAATGACTATTCATAAATGACTCGACATAAATTTCATTTATGTTTTAAATTTTGTTCAATTAAGGTAAATTAGTTGCCGAAGTAGATATTTCAGAAAGCATATAAAAGATTTGTAACCAAGATATTGGCAATTGCTTTCCACAACCTGAAAAGTACTTCAGCTCATTTATGCAGTCCTGCACTTTACTTATTGATTTGTATATATTCTACATAGAATACAATTATATGTACACTCTGTATTATGTAATTATTTAGTTAAACATCAAAAGCATGCCATAAAAGAAAACGTACTTGCAATAAATTTTGATAATAGACAAGACTTCAGATAAAGCAGTACATGCGCTATATTTGTCCGTAAGTGAATTCGTTTATATATATATATATTCTTCTTGTATTCCTGTAAGTCATTGATAAATAATAGACAAATAATAGATTGATAAATAACATCTACAGAAATTAGCATCTTGTAGTAAAACTCAGTAATGGCGGTCAATGTCATTAAATTTGAAATTTTGTAACCTAATAGAAATACGCTGTAGAAGGTTTTTCTACATCGTAAAGTGAATTATTTTCCGTCCTGTAAATGAATTTTAATGCTTTGTATTCGATCTACTTAGGATGCAGGTTTTACTGATCTCCAGAAGTACATATAGATTTCCTCATGTTTAAAATAGCGTAACGTAATTAAAATGTATTTTAAACGATTTATTAACATCAACCATAATGTAATGATTTGTGTACATTTCACTGTGATGTGTAAACAGATTATAAATACTACGTCTATTATTTTTATTAATAGCTGCTCTATAACAAACGGCAATAAAATATAAAAGTTATTTTTAAATATGAGTATATTTACGAACGTTAGAGTACGGACACACAAAGTTATAAATACGTTATGAAGTTATAAATACGTTTCAATTATCTTGAAAAGTGTCAAAAAAGATTTTAAATACTAATATCTTGAAACTTAACTACTTTATCGCACATAAGTATTAAATTCAGCCGGTTTTGACGTCTTTCATTTACATAAACGAATAATAGCAAGCACAAACATGTCTTATAGGAAAATTTTATGTTAGGTTTTTTTCTAAATGAATAAAATAGATGAAGAATAAAACAAATCTTGTTTATTGATTGCATAATATAAACAAAGTTGAGTCCAAACAATGGATGTATTTTTCACACAAAACGCCGTGAAATAAAAATAAAGCATTATCAAAATGGATGGATGTTCAGAGATTTAAAAAAAAAAAAAAAAAAAAAAAAAAAAAAAAAAAAAAAAAAATCGCAGATTTATAAATGTAGCAATGCGTTTTTGGAATAGTACCAGTAAATATCTGCAAAAGATGAGTCATTTGTTATAAAAATGATGCATATTTTAATTCTGTAAAAATATTAAATGGTGCTAAAAATAAAAACTTCTCTGAAATGTGATTTCAAATTATGCTCCATTTCTTCTTTGGAATATTGTACAGAATTTGATTTAAAATTATTCTAAAAAATTCTAGCAGCCATGAATGTATGATTTTCCTTATTCCTTTTTAAAAGTTTAATGAAATGGAATTTTAAAATACAAGATTACAAGATTTCACGCTTATATTTGTAAAATTTGCAATGCAATGAAGGAATCATGAGACTAAAATAAAATTTAATACATAAAAGATTGGTTTTGATTTAAATAAAATATTATATTTTCAAAGCAAATATATATATATATATATACAGGGTGTCCGAAAAGTCTGGAAACGGTCAAATAACTCGAGAAATACATATGAAGTTGAAAAATGAAAATATACGTGTTAAATATTTTTAAATAAGCTACTCAGTGATACCAAATTCGACCTTCGCAATTGAGCCCCTGGGGGTCAGAGGGGGTCCAACTTTGAAATCTTAAATTATAACCCCCATTTTTTATTGCAGATTCGGATTTTACGGACAAAATGCGTAACTTTTGTATTTGATGTTTATTTCGAATCCTCGTTTATCACGGTGTAATTGAGCATATTAAATCGATACATATTTCGGTTTTCCCAACTATGTTTTGCCTGATTGGCCAGAATTTTGACGTCAAATTCCTCATCTTTAGCAGGAATAGCGTTTCTTGAAAATCACCCGTGGCGATTATTTCGATAATGCTACGCTGTTAAAAATTTGGCCCATTTGCTGTAGCGTCACTCCACAGCTTTTATAGAATATCCCTTTCATGACCAATGAGAATGCTCCAATACACAGTAAAGTAACCGTTTTCTATGAAAGCGGTGGAGTGACGCTACAGCAAATAGGTCAAATTTTTAAAAGCATAGCATTATCGAAGTAATCGCCACGGGTGATTTTCAAGAAACGCTATTCCTGCAAAAAACGAGGATTTTGATATCAAAATTCTGGCCAATCAGAAAAAACCTGGTTGGGAAAACCGAAATATGTATCGATTTAATATGCTCAGTTACGCCGTGATAAACGAGGATTCGAAATAAACATCAAATACAAAAGTTACGTATTTTTGTCCGTAGAATCCGAATCTGCAATAAAAAATGGGGGTTATAATTTCAGATTTCAAAGTTGGACCCCCTCTGACCCCCAGGGATCGGTTGCGAAGGTCAAATTTAGTATCACTGAGTAACTTATTTAAAAATATTTAACAAAATATTTAAAAATATTTATTTAAAAATTATTTAAAAATATTTAAAAATATTTTCGTTTTTCAACCTCATATGTATTTCTCGAATTATTCGACCGTTTCCAGACTTTTCGGACACCCTGTATATAATATGTATGTTACATGTATTATCTATCTATCTGTATATCTATATATCTATATCAGTGTTGGGCACGTTCACAAAATAAACGAACTAACTCAAACTCACGTTCAATTTCTGAAAAGTGATTTAAGTTCACGTTCAAATTCATAAATTTTTAAACAAGCTCGTTCAAATCAAACTCATTTGTAAAAATAAACGAAGTTCACTAAAAAGTTCACTTTTTTTTTTTTAAATGCTTGGATATTATTGTCCAAATTTACAAAATTTTGTGAACTAATCATTTGATTATTCGATATGTAAGATAGAGGTATGCACGGACGGAAATTTCCAGGCCCGATCCATAGAAAAAAAAATGTCCGGCCCGATATTAAAATAAAAATTTCGGCCCGAGCCCAGCCCGGCTCGTAGAGAAAATTTAGCGGCCCGGTATAATAGCTAAAATCAAGGCTCGACCCGGCCCGATACAATAGCTAAAAACAAGGCCCGACCGGGCCCGATACAATAGCTAAAAACAAGCCCCGAGCTTGGCCCGGCCCGGAAAAAAAGTTGAAATTTCGCACCGAACCCGGCCCGACCCCGAGTACATTTCTACAGGACATTGATATTTACCCTTACGGAAGAGTTCTGGCCAAAAAAACTTATCTTAGTCTGTTTATAATCTCCATTTATGCAGAAGTGCCGTAGGCTGCGATGTTTATGCTTTCTTTTAAAATCTTTCCGATTTAGACATATTTCCGCCTTACACAGTCCACCTTGTACAGAGAGTTTACTGTATATATCTATTTTCTGCGAAATTGTATACAGCCCAGGTCCGGTTCGGCGCGACCTGAGTCTTCAGAAGAAGTAAGACTAGGATACTACCCAGAGAAGTGATATCCAGACTTAACCCGTCCTGAGGCTCGTGTAGGCCTCTAAATGGCATTTGAAAGAGGAAAAAAGTGTACTAAGGTTTGGAAAAATTTTAAATAAATTATGAAAAAATTGAACGTAAATTTGAACGTAAATTTCGTTCAAACTCGTCTATTTTTTGAGTTTCCGTTCAGTTCAAACTCGTTTATAAAATAGTGAGCAAAGTTCAATTCAAAGTTCACAAATAGTGAGCGAAACTCGTGAGTTTTCGTTCAGTGAGCGCGTTCATACCCAACACTGATCTATATCTATATCTATATCTATCTACATATAAATTTATATATATGTATAAAGTGTCAGCCACCAAGGGCTGCATTAAGTGTTGCTATAGGAAGAAACAAATAGATTTTGAAAGTACTTTTGGTTGTCCAATTATATACTTTTTGAATTCGTACTCAAAGTTCATCTGTAGAAGCCATAGGATAAAGTTACTGAGTGAGACTCCGATCAACATAATCACCCACATGCTCAATGGATGGTATATCTGGAATATAGGCAGATCATGGAATAAGCTGTATGAGTTCTACTGCTTTTTAAACATTCCTTACAACATATAGGCAGGCAATATCTTATTGAAAGATAGCTCCAAGAATGCGTTGAAGGAAAGGAACTTCGCCCTCCAACGTTTCACCGATACATCTGTTGCTGTTTAGATTACTTTAATTTGTAACAGCTGCTATCGTCCATGATGCGCAATCGCATCGAAGATCATAACATCCGGCATTATTCCTCTATGATGTTCGATAATGCACTCCGGAAAGTAAATTGCACTGCCATAACGATTAACACGAATGTGGCCATGATGATACTGCAAATTGAAGCGGCATTCGTTAAATTAAAAAAAAAATAGTTCTAGTCTGCATGCCAGTCTCTTTGTTCATTAGCACATTGCAGCCGCAGGTGTAGATGAATTCACCTGACGGGAATCTTGTATAAAGGAGGTCATGCACGCAGCCCACGGTCCATTAGACGCTACGAACTGACGATGGAAACAGTGAGTGATACAATCTGTATCAGATGACGAATGTGCTGTCAGCTGTCTAGATGAAGGTGTACGGTCCACCAACGCAACGCGGACCACCTGTGTATCATTGCGCGTTCATCATTCGGGATCCATCTTCAGATTTTCGAGCTGTCCGATCCTCGATGTTTCTACAGCTTCGAAACTCGCATCACTCTGTTATTATTACGCTGCACACGAGTTGCTATTGCACCATAGCAAAATCCTTCTTTATGAAGGCCGATGATTTACTCTCATTCAAACTCATTTAGTTGTAGAAATTGCCGTTCGCTTTCGTAGAACAGACACAGTTACATCGCACCTAACGTAAACACTTAGCAAATAATCGCAGATAATTATTAATGTGTTGTCACATTTCTCTAATCCAGAAAGGATGTCCAGCCCAGGCATGCTTGATGACTCTGAAACTGGAATTATTTGCATAATATTCTTTGAATTCTCTGAAATTTTGAGCTCAATCACATTTTTACATCGTGGTTTTGTAAGTCTTACAAATGTGAAAAAGTAGTAGCATTGTTACATAACTTTTATCTTTTATTCAAATATTGTTGCAGGGATATTTTGCATTAAATTATAACAAAATAAAACTCTCGACTATTTACAAGATAAAAAAAGATACCTTTCTTTCAAAAATTGTAAAATCTTTCATGTGTAAGAAAGCTTTTTTTTTAGATATGCTTGAAGTATTTAGATAATTATTGTATTTAAAAAAGGTGAAAAGAACGAGAATTAAAAGTTTTTTCTAATGTTCAAAATAAGCACTAATTATAGATGTGCATGAAAAATTAGCTTCAAATTTCACAGGCCGGTAAAATCTCAAAATACTAATCATTTATGTACTAAAACCATTTTTTTGGTGCGTTTTACAGAAATTGAGTCGTTTCAATATAGATTGATATTTTAATTTTATTTAATAACTCAGATAATTTTTAAACGCTAAATATAACAGAGGAAACCACGATGTTAAAAAAAGTAAAAAAAGGAAAACCAATCAGTCGAAAAGATAAATGTATTTCACACACACACACACACACATATATATATATTGTAAAGGAAATAATTTGATATTTTATTTTAAAAATTCAAGATTTTTTTCAAGTAAATGTTTTTTATGGTAACTGCAAGTTTTTTTTATTATTATTATTAAAAGTAACTAATTGCTTACGTATAAAGCCTTTAAACAAGAGATATATTATTGCAAATATTGCAGTAAGTAAACTATCATACATTCTGATTATACCACGTGGTTAATTAATCATTTTTATAATTTTTGTCGAATTGATATTAACTAAACTTTCCATAATATTTAATATTCTCGTTATGTATTTTTAATATAATGATATACATAAGATTTTAGATATTTATAAATGCATTTTAAGTTTTTGTAAGCAATATGATTTTTAAAGTCCACTATTTTATGCCAGATTAAATAAACATAGAAGACAATAATAAATAAACATTGTATTTTTCTTTTAATATTTAAAGAAATGACTTCTGCGCATGTTTTGAATTTTATTCAATAATAAATGTTACAATTTAACGATAAGTTCGATCTTAGGAAAAGAAAATAAAATATAATTATATGCCGAGCTTTAAGAAAAACTGAATATTTATAATTCATTTTTTACATGCACATATTCCGAAGGAATTATTTAATAAAATCGATAAATTAAGCACATTTTTATGTTTGTGTATATATATCTCATTAGCTAGTATTATATATCTCGAAATAAAGTAGCAAATTCAGTGCACAATATTTTTTCAGGTAAATGTGTTGAATTAAATAGAAAAAAATCATTCGAACTAATTATTCATAATTCATTACAGTTGATAATTTAATTAATCAAGAGTAATTATGTACAAACCATGATTATATATATTCAGATACGTTCTTTATTCATTATTTATTCTGGATATATTTTTTTAAATATTGACAAGTTGTTGATATTATTTAAGTTTAATAGATAATACTTATTATAAAAGTAATTTTTAAATGAAAAATGAATTAAAAGCTTATTTCAAACTTCATTAAATCATTAATTAAACAGTAACTGATCTTTATTTTTGGATCATAAATTGCTGACATTGACATGCATTAGATATACTTACATTATATAAGGTACAATGCTACATTATGAGCATTAAGATATTGATCTAGTAATAATGTTCTCAACATCAGTAATTTTCACATATTGTACTATATATCACGGTTATCAATTGAAATTATGTTTTGTGTTAATCAATATTTACAGACAGCTGTATAATAAACTGTATAATAAACTATATTAGCTAATAAAACAGTGATTATTTGACTCGTCATAAAAATACCCAGAAAACATGTAAGTGGGGGAAAATTAAAATCTTGATAAAGAAAAATATATATCCAATGAGCACAGAATAAATTAGAATGAAACAAAAAGAGAAAAACCAACTGTCCCATTTTATTCCACTCTCTCCTTTTTACTGTACAGAACACTAAGAGCACACAACGTTATCTTGTTTCAGAAACCTATCAGCACCATCTATTGGAATCCATAAGTAACACTTTACTTTTCTATCTTGAAGTTTCGGAACGCTCCATACAAACTTTCATCCCCTCTCCCATTTTATGGAAATGGGGGATTAGAAAGAGGAAAAAAGTAGCCTATGTCACTCTCAATCCTTTCAAATATCTCCACTTAAAAAATCACGTGAATTCGTCGCTCCGTTTTGCCGTGAAAGACGGACAAACAGACACACACACTTTCACATTTATAATATTAGTATGGATTTACGAGCGATAGAGCCCGGACACACAAATGAAAGTCATAAACAAGTTTCAAATATCTTGAAAACTGTTAAAAAGGGATTCAATTACTAATACCCTGCAATAGAATTACTTTTTCGCAAATAAGTCTTTCAATTTTCCCGTCTTTTGCATCTTTCACTTACTTGAATAACAGCGAGCACAAACATGTATTTTTAAAAATTTTATGGTAGGTATATTTCTAAATAAATAAAATAAATTCAGAATAAAAAAAGTCTTTTTATTTATCACATAATATAAACAATGTTGAATCTAAACAATGGAAATATTTTTTACAAAAAACGGCTGGAAATAAAAATAAAGCATTATTAAAATGGATGGGTGTTCAGAGATTTTGTTCAAACAAATCTCAGATTCATAAATGTAGCAAGGCGTATTTGGAATAGTACCAGTAAATATTTACAAAAGATCAGTTATTTGTTATGAAAATGATGCATATTTTAATTCTGTAAACATATTAAAGTGTGCCAGAAATAAAAACTTCGATTTATGCTCTATTTCTCCTTTGGAAAGGTTTGAAAATTTATCTTAAAATTATTCTATGAAATCCTAGCAACCATGAATGTATAATTTTTCTTTTTTTCTGATAGTTTAATGAAATGGAATTGTAAAATATAAGATTACATCTACTCATATTTGTGAAAAAAGTTCGCGTGTGCAAAAATTTCCGGCCACTTATCACTTTTTAGTTTTTTTTCTATCGGTAAATTGGTTTTTGGTTGTGTTTATGAATGAATCAACGTGTATAGTACACTCTGAATTCAAAATTGAATATTTCAGCAATTATTGTTCATAAATGAGATATTCGTTTGTCGCTAAATGGCCAATCTTCTCGAGATATTGCGGCAAAGTTATCGATCGTTAAAATCTACCATAAACGATATTTAAAAATTATATAAAGATGGCGGTGGCCTTCAGGACTTTCAGAGGTCCGAGAGATCCCGGGAATTTACTATTCCTGTAAACAGAATTATCAGGAGAAAAACAATTGATAATCCGCATAAAAATTTCGCTGCAATATACTGCGATTTACGGAATGAAAATATTGCTGAAATAAGTCCGTATATCGTATCAACATGCTAACGTGATGTATAACTTTATGGAAGAGTCGGTGTTAAAATTTTTTCAGAGTTAAAAAAATACAAACGTACCAGTTATGAATGTTTATGTTATGAATACGGTTCTTATGAATGAACCGAAACATGTCAAGTTTTTAATTTAATTTTTATTTGTGACACCTTCTAAGTAAATAAATATGAAATGTTTTTATACGCAAACGTACCCGATTGGCGTTTTCCAAAAAACGCAAAGTCAGGTCAAGTGAAAACTGGAAAAAAGTTCTATTTTTCCATCAATCGATTCGAAACAGTTTTGGAAGTGATGGCAGACACAACGTCCGATGACCTAACAACAAAAGATATGATTCGACCTACGTTATTCCTACAATGAAGCATGGCGGAGGACACGTTATGCCGTGGGGAATATTTTCTTCAAAAAGTGTCGGTCCGTTATTTGAAATCCACAGCCAGGTAAATGATACAATGTATAAGGATATCTTGAAAGACTATTTTCTGCCTTATTAGAGAAAAAAAATTGGTCGCAACAATTTTTATTAACATGATAACGACATAAATAATTTTTGCAAACCTCGATAAGCAATGGTTTTCGCACAAAAAATTTCGTTTTTGAAATGATCAGCCCAAGCACTCAACATGAATCCAATAGAAATTTTTTTTAATAAGTTGACAAAAGTCTGCGGAACTATAAATATTCCAACTCATCCAAAATTTCGCCAAAATTGCGAGAAATGTGGGAAAACGTACCATAGACGATTTTTAACCGTTGATTGTATGAATGCCACATTGCTGCGACGCAGTACACTGTAAAAAAAATCTGCAAAGGTACTAAACCTTTTCTAGGAAACTGGGATTCCAAGAACTATTCCTGTAACGGTAACAGCAAAAATTCAAGTTTCAGAATCGATGACATGAATTTTTCCTGTTATCGTTACATGAAAAGTTCTTGGAATCCCAGTTTCCTAGAAAATGTTTAGTACCTTCACAGATTTTTTTTTTACAGTGTACGTATTACTAAAGCTTATAAAATAGTAATACGATAAAGTACTAATTGCAAATGTTGTTGATCTCTGTAATTTTCTATTACAATACCACTTTTTTACAAACTTGCGAAGGTGGCCGGCAACTTTTGAGAACATGCATTTTCCTTTATACTTAATTTTGTCAGTTAAATTTATTGATATTTACATGTTCTTCTATAAGTAAGTTCCTAACTATTATGTCAATAAAATGTATAAATATCACTTTGAAATTCCTCTTCATATGGGTATATTTACAAATAAACTGAAAAATTTTTGCTGGCCGGAAACTTTTGACCCCCACTGTATATATATATATATATATATAAACTATTTTACTGCCGGAGTTTTGGGGTCTAGGGGGTCATGATCAGCATAAATCTGCAAAACATTTTCAGAAATTAAAACATGGAAGCGGCCACAATAGGTTGTATTTCATACAAAATCTACCTAAAATGTGCAATAACAATATTAATGAATATTTACACTCTAAGGCAATTATATTTGAATAAAGATTTATAACCTTAGTTATATATCTTAAAAATAATGTCGTTGGGAATAAAAATGAAATAGGTTTAAAACCATATAAATTTTCTGGTTCGAAACGTTGTTATCCTGGGTCAAATTAATCCAGACATTACGGTAGACAAACGGAAGGTTGGCAGCTATGATGACAACAGAACTTTAAATTTCCGTCTTATTTGTTTTTATAAATCTTCCTCTGTTGTATACAGAGTACAAGTTAGTTTGTTCAGATGTCAATTTCCAGAAATCACAAGTGAAACAGTGTGAAAAGTATGAAAACGGAGATAAAGGCTGTAAAAGTGAAAGACCTACTTGATCTTCTGCCTCACATTCTAGTTTAGTATGGAAACGTTTTCTTTGTTACATATTTCTAACTTTTCTGTGGTTGTTCCGAAGATGGATTTTTTTCATTATCTATATCGTGAATTGGATGTATTTCGTCACCCCCCATCACTATTACTATCTTCAGACAATGATATTTGAAATTCTTCTTCTGAGTTAACACTTTCATTTACATCACTTTCTAACAGTAACTCCTGCAATTCCTCACCAGTCACCAATTTACGACCTGTAAAAATAAATCAACAATTAAAATTTAAAAATTTAAATGCATATTTAAATTTTTAATCAGCTGCTATTATCATTTTTTATGCATTTAAAAACCTATTATAGGGTAAGTGTACCAGTAGTGGGCCACGTACCAATGGTGCGCCACCAATTTTCAAAGTTGAAAAACAAGTTTTCTAGTCACCCCTGTCAGATAACAAACTAACAGCTGATTGGCTGGATCCCTTATCTGTTATCAGGTAAAGGGACAACTTCAGTATTCTCATAAGTTTTGAGCTGGAATGGTGTTTTTACAGACTATAAGAAAAAAATAAAGAGAAGCTAAAATTATTTTACGTAATCATCAAAATTTCTAAATATGATTTCAGTATTGTGTATATTTAAGTGTAGAAAGGTAAAAAAAATTATAACATCTGTACAGTATGTTTTAAACTCAAGAATGGAGTGGCCCACTTCTAGGGGGCCCTACTGGAGCATCAGAAAGTTACTATGTCCCACTACTGGAGCATAGAAAAAGGAAACATTTTTATTTTTCATTTTTCCTAGAGAATATATTTTTAAAATTTGAATGTTTATTCTTATACATAAAGGTAAGGACTAGGCTAAAAAATATATACTATTCACTAATACTTAAATAATAACTAGATAAATGCCCTTAACAGGCCCACTATTGGTGCATTTACCTTACATATTTTAATTTCAAATATGTTAGGGACTTTTAAAATCATAAAAAGTTCAATAAATAATAATTAAAAAATTTAAATACATAGTTACATTTTTAAGCAGATACTATTATCATTTTTTATGTACTTGAGAACGTATAAATTTATTTCAATTATATTAGAAATTTTTAAAGTCATTAAAAATTATGACATATTTTAGCAGTAAATTCAGTATATTACTTCATGTTATTAAAAAAATGAAGACAGCCTTTTTAAATTGTTTTGTAAGCCTAAATTAAATAAATTATTCATTCCCCAAAAAATTTTTGGTAATAACCGATTACACAATAGTTACACAGAAAATTAGTTTCTTTAGCTGGAAATGTGTAGTAATGATTCATTGTACCCAAATGAGTACATGTTTGCAGATAGTTTCAACATCCATGCACATTTGAACAACATTTATAAACAACTCCGAATAATTCTTGGAACAATATAATTTTTAAAAATGCAATATTTTTTTTTTTTTAATTGACTCACAAATTTGTATAATTCATTTACTTTGACGTGAAGTCGTTCGTAAATTAATTGCTTCTGTCATCCATCTTGAAAATGTTTCATTTTTAGGTAGCTTTCATTACAAAAAGTAAAAAGCTACCTATTGCAGCCGTCCGGAGGAAAGCACTTCCAGAACATTCTGGTATATTTTCACCGATCATGACCCCCAGACCCCAAAACCACCCTCCGTTCAAATGTTGACATATATATATATATATATATATATATAACCATATATATATATATATATATATATATCTGATTTTTGTCATGCGATAACTAACGTATTTATGAACCGATTTGAATGAAACTTGGTATGTACATAGTACATATAAATGTCTCGACCGAGTTCGTTGGTCAGCATCATCCGCCATTTTGTTTCAAAATGGCGGCCATTTTAATTTTTTTAAAAAATTTAAAATTTAAAATTAAATGCGAAAAAATCAAAATTTGAAAAATATTTTTCTTTTACGTGTTAAAACTTAAAACAACGATTCCAGAACACTTTTTATTTTGTCTATATCTTACAAAATGATTGAGTTATAGCACTTTGAATTTTTCTTATGGCTGACGTTTTGAAACGATCTGATTTTTGTCACGTGATAACACGCGTATTTATGAACCGATTTCAATGAAACTTGGTATGTATATAGTGCATACAAAAATCTCGACCGAGTTCGTTGGCCAGCATCATCCGCCATATTGTTTCAAAATGGTGGCCATTTTAAATTTTTTAAAAAATTTAAAATTTAAAATTAAATTCGAAACAATCAAAATTTGAAAAATATTTTTCTTTTACGTGTTAGAACTTAAAACAAAAATTCCAGAACACTTTTTATTTTGTCTATATCTTACAAAATGATTGAGTTATAGCACTTTGAACTTTTCTTATGGCTGACATTTTGAAACGATCTGATTTTTGTCACGTGATAACACGCGTATTTATGAACCGATTTCAATGAAACTTGGTATGTACATAGTACATACAAATGTCTCGGCCGAGTTCGTTGGCCAGCGTTATCTAACATTTTGTTTCAAAATTGTGGCCATTTTAATTTTTTTAAAAAATTTAAAATTAAAAATTAAATTCGAAACAATCAAAATTTGAAAAATATTTTTCTTTTACGTGTTAGAACTTAAAACAAAAATTCCAGAACACTTTTTATTTTGTCTATATCTTACAAAATGATTGAGTTATAGCACTTTGAACTTTTCTTATGGCTGACATTTTGAAACGATCTGATTTTTGTCACGTGATAACACGCGTATTTATGAACCGATTTCAATGAAACTTGGTATGTACATAGTACATACAAATGTCTCGACCGAGTTCGTTGGCCAGCGTTATCCAACATTTTGTTTCAAAATTGTGGCCATTTTAAATTTTTTAAAAAATTTAAAATTTAAAATTAAATGCGAAAAAATTAAAAGTTGAAAAATATTTTTCTTTTACGTGTTAAAACTTAAAACAACGATTCCAGAACACTTTTTATTTTGTCTATATCTTGAAAAATGATTGAGTTATAGCACTTTGAATTTTGCTTATGGCTGACATTTTGAAACGGTCTGATCTGAACGATCCATCATGTTGCTTTAAAATGGCATACACTTTATGATATCGTGGAGTTTGGAGACTCTCTAAATCACTTAAAATAAAACCAGGTTGAATAAAAGATGACTAATTTCTAAAAATTCCTATTAATATTCAGTCTTGAGAAAAACTAGTATTCAATCTTATAAAATCACTAATTTTATAAGATTATTTCCACTAATTTGAGCTTAGTATTTTTGAACAATGTAACTTACTTTAAAATAAATAAATAAATATATAAGTATATGAAAGCTACCTCTTCCTCCCGGCATTGCCGGAAGGACTTTTTTAAAGTCACACGGTTCCATCTTCTTTAAAATTGTAGCGCTATGAATAGCGATAGGTGAATTCTATGCATTTAATAAAATTGTTTGGGGGTAAGTTTGACTTTTGGTTTGATGTACCCAAATGGATACTCCTGGAATGAAGAGAATAAATCTCACTGTATATTATGTCTGTATGAAATATTTCTGTATAATTTTATTTATATATATATTTTTTTTTTTGCATACATAATATCTATGATATAATTAATGAACCCGTCCGCATATTTGAGCGAAAGAAAATTGTATTATTTTTTATTACGATTGGAATAATATTATTTTCCTAACTAAATGTGTAACACAATTTATCATAAAAAATTGGTTGCCTGTAAAGTCGGTATACGGGCGAAAGTTTTACGTGACAACGACTTTGAGCTGTAAAATAATTTTAATGTGAATATTCATTCGTATAGTAGGAAGAAGGATGAAATAATAGTAACAATTTAAAACATTTATTTATACAAAGAATTATATTTAAAACATTAATTTATACAAAGAATCTCGCACTGAATTTCATATTAACAAAATTTTATTTTTACCTTTACACATACATACGTATTTATATACAAATATACATACAATAACTTGCAATACACTGTGTTTTTTAAACACATTTTACTTCATGTTTATTGATGTCAAATGTTGAATTTTGTAAACAGCATATTAAAGAATTTTTCAATGAGCAGAATATAACTAAAGTAAAATGGCTTTCACTAATCACATATCATTAGTTTTCCATAATATACCACCGAATTACGAAATAAACTACACTTATTTTCTTTGTACTTTATACTAATAACTAATACATAACGTATTTCGTCTTAGTTTGATACTATCTAAAATTCCTATTAAGCACCGCCCCTTCCTTGCAGTGAATTCACATTCACGTTCAGAAAATGGTCCCACAAGTGACCGGAAAAAGTTAAGAGAAAAGTGAGCGCGTATCGTGAGCGGAGCGTAACGTAACGTAACGCAGTTTCTTGAAGTGTCTCCCGGCAAACCAATTTACAAGACGTTGTCACGTCAAAAATGTGGTTTTTAATTAAAGCAGATGTTCACTGCAAAATAAATTCAACATAAAAAGGACCCAACACAATTTAATATTAGTGCGTTAACGTCATCTATCTATTTGACATTTTGAAACTGCAATTAAAGATTTGTAATTTTGTTAAGAAAATTGATTTAAGTGAGCCTCTTGGAATGTCTCTACTTTATTGAATGCCTAATATTTTATTAAGCATTGTCTGTTGGAATTTGATTAATTTAAAACGAATAACATCATCAAAGGAAAATGCATTCTGTATCCACCCGCAGCCTGCATTTCAGACATCAGATTCAAATATCAATTCCATTTAGTTTCGAAATGAAATCCATTTAAAATTTGTTGCGGGGCAGTAGTTAAATTACTTACTTTTTCATTACTTACTTCTACTTCCTTACTAATTTTTATTTTATAAATAGATATGTCAAAATAATTTCAATTTTCAGAAATGTTTTATAGAAAATAAAACAAATGCAAAATAACTTATATATATTGATGCGAATTTTGTAAATAAGGTATCCTGGGGTAATAACGCCACTTTAAGGTTCTACCATTTTTCACGGCTTAGTTTTAAATTGTATTTTTCAAGCAAATATATGATTTGATGCAGCAACTCATTGACTATTTATATAAAAAAAAAATCTAACAGATATGTAATCATAAAATGTTATGGCGTGATTTCTTGACCAATGCTATTTGGCGTTATTACCCACCTATATGGGTAATAACGCCATGCAAACAAAACTATAAAATAAGATAGAATAATGACATGTAGATTGCTCAATTGTAATAATACAAACTCTACAGCTCTAAAAATTTACAAATTGCATTCTAAGCTATTGAAAATGTTCATTTTTTGTGAAAGTGTAAGAAAAAGAAAGGTGTGGTACGGGGGGGTTGAATTTCAATGAATGTCTATGGTAATTTGGCAAAATATTACAGTTATCGTCAAGTTGGCGTCACTTTTGAGACTAATTTTTGTCACGAAATTTGGCGATAAATCACTACGTTGGCGACAAACTGTGCGATTATTGGCGATGGTACCCCCCTCGCTATTGTAACCCCCCTTACATGTATACAGATACATTAAATTCTGTCCCGGTGTTTTCAGAATTTTTCTAGAAACATGTAGAAATTTGTAATGCATGTCCCGCGCCTATACATAGGAGAGAGCTGCAGTGCAGGATGATGTTATTATTAGTCGGTCAGTCATTGAGTGAGCTAGTAGACGACTCTTGAATGCGATACGTTTTAAGCAGGTTTGCTTGTGTATTGTGATTTATCTACGCTGTTTGGAATTTGATATAGAGTTGAAACGTTGTGTAAAGAGTCTCTGTGACATATATCTGTACTTGTAAGTTGGATTCGCACAGTTATTTCTGAAAATCTGGTAATATTTGTGAGTTCAAAGACTCTGTAGCTTTGAAGATTTGTTAATAAATTACTTTCCATTTTTTAAGGGACTGTAGATTTTGGACTTGACACACCAGATGAGAACCCTTATATACGCTACAATATATATATATAATTTTGTGTAGGCAATTCAATTCGAAGACATTTTACTCGAGGAGACTCGGACTTTGTCCCACATCCTCAACGCATAAGAAGATGGGAGTTGATTGTTAAGGGCAAATAATAAGCTGGTAAAAATAGAGATAGAGGGAATACATATAAATTACAATTGCTATGCAAAAGAGCTCATAAAAAAGAGAAAATCCTTCAGCCTCTCTCCCCCCCCCCCCAAAAAAAAGGTTAAGTATAGCATTGCAATAACAAGAAAAAAGTTTTATTTATAAAATATATACATATATTTATTGGATTTTTTTTAAAAACTTTATAAATTATTGGTACATTTCTTGTAAATTTTTTACATAGAAAATATAAAAGTATAATGTAAAGGATGTGAGAAGTAAATGTGTAAAGGTTAAAGGCATGAACAGTTAGGAGATAGCGTATTGTTTGGATATTTATAAATAAAACTGTACAATATTTATATATGATATTTCTATATTTTTTTATATGTTATATCTATGATATAATCATAAACTTATCGGCATATTTTAGTGAAAGCAAAAAGATTATTTCGTTGTATCAAATCCGAAACTAAAAACATTAGGGAAATTTAAACTGAACTATCCCACCAACTGAATCACAGTATTTTTATTAGATAGAAACATGTTATTTTCCTAACAAAAGATGTAACGCAGCCAAATAAATTATAAAAAGTTTGGTTTTCAATTAAACAAAAATTCACTGAAAATAAATTTTAAAAAAAATGACCTGAAATAATTTATTGTTAGTGCATTAACATCATCTATCTACTTGACATTTTCAAACTGCAATTAAACGTTTGTAATTTTGTAACGAAATTAATTTAATTGAGACTAATGGAATGTCTTGAACGTTTTATTAAGCATGGTGTCTTCGAATGTGATTAATTTTAAACGAATAACATCATAAAATGAAAATGCATTCCGTAACAACCCGCAGCATGCATTTCAGACGTTAGATTAAAATATTAATTCCATTTTGATTGGAAATGTCTTTCATAAAAAAACTGTTACGGCGACATTAATTAAATTCTCTAGTTCCTTGGTATTTCTTATTTTATAAAAACATATTTCAAAATGCTTTCAATTTTGAGAAATGCTATATAAAATAAAACGAATATAAGGAAAGAAACATCTAAACAGTCGATTCGATTCGCAGACAGTTTATTGAAGAATTCTGAGACCCTCTTCCCAAATCCACGACACGTATAAAGATGGGAATTAAATAATGGGACAGATTCATAGCTGGCAGAAGTGGGAATGAGTGGCATATGTATAAATTGCAGAGAAATTTGCTAGGGAAAAGAGCTCATAGAAATAATAAATGCAAAAAGGAAGGTTAAGAATAGCATAGCAATAACAATAATTTTTTTTTAATTTTTTTTCAACATGATTATAAATCTTATAGGATTTTCTAATTTTTAATTTAAGTTTTTTGCAATTTTTTATACATATAAATATAAAATAAAAGCATATGGTATGAGATGTTAGCAATAAAAGTGTAAAGTGCTGCTTAATCACATGACAACTGTGTCTGGGACCTACTCTGGATGAAAACAGGCTTTGAAAAAAAGCCCACCCTCAAGGATAATTCCATGTAATATTCACTCAATCACTATTCACTCAAATATGCTGATAAAATTTGATAAATCGCCGGTTTGATTTTTAGGTGCGTTCGTAATTATGTAAATACGAAGCACCTACAGTCGTCGTTCAATCCGTCCGTCTGTCCGTCCGTTCGCATATAACAACGCAAAAACAAACAAACCGAATGCTTTTAAATTCTTAATACATAATTATTGTAAAATTTTGTCCAGTCATTTCAAACTTTAAGAAAATCAGATGGATAGTTTAATTACAGGGAGGATCAAAATTTTTCCGTTACATTACAGCCAATGGAGAAAAATATTTCAAGTGCATTTTAATGATGTTACAGTCTTTCAGGCAGAATGAAATCGATTTGCATTTACTGAAGTGTACTGAAATATACACTCTGTTACAATATGAGGTGCAAAAAATGTTTTTTATTCATATATAGGACCACACTAAAGAATTTCTTTACATGTGGTATAGAGTGAGACTTTGTTTTTGGCGTATTTAAATCATATTAAATTATTTTACATGTAATAAAATTGATAGACATTGTTGAATTTTATTAGGAGTTACATCCTGTATTATAGAAAGTTCAACGTATATACATTGACGCACAAAAAATTTCGGATGCTCTACTGCGACCGAAGTATCATTAGAGATGATTGCTAAAAGTCCTTTTTTAGTTGTGATGCGAGTTTTTAAGGTTGAATAATTTTTTGCAAATAGCGTGGTGTGTATAAAGGCTGTAGATCCTATACAGAATTTTACACAGAATTGTATCAAAATTTGAATATATATAAAAATATTTACAGTATGAACACACCTTATTTGTCACTTTTGAAGAGTAATTTCCAACTTGTTTTTCTTTAATTCCTTGTTACCGCTAGAAAGTTGGAAAACAGAAAAAAGAGAAAGGACCGCAAATGGACGCACGGGTGCCGTGCACCGCGAATTCTTCGGTGTCAGAAATTAAATCTAATTTTTTTGCGACAGTGCTAATTAAATTTACTTTTCTTCATTTTTTATATTTTGTTTATAATATTTTAAAATGTTTTCAGAAATATTATGTAAAATAATGCAGGTGATAAAAAATATCTACACAGCATTAATTAAAAAAACCCTCAAATAAACTGTATGTCTTACCCATGCATGGGTATTTATTTATTTTTTATTTTTTAAAAGACAGTTTTGTATTAGTGATTTATATCAAGTTTATTCGAAAATTTATTTTTAATAGGGTCATATAAATATAATCTGACAAATTTTTATTATTTTATTTCGTGCATATAGGGGAGAGGGGGGACGTTTGAACTGGGAGCACCTTTGAACACTCTAAATATTATCTTTAAAACAAATTATTTTTTAATATGTAGATAGGAGCAGATTACTGCTTCAATGCAATAAGTATACAAAGCTGAACCATTTTGTATGCACAATACTGTCTTACTAATCTTTTTGTTAAAAAATTTGCATACTTAAAATTTTAATTTGTTGTTTAATAATTAATTAAAGACGTTAACTTTAGTTTATAAGCTTTGCTTTAATCAAATTTTAAACCGAATTCAATAGATAGGTGCAATCTTAAACTCCGTGTGACGGAGCACCATTGAACACTTAAAACTATGAAGAAAAGAGTTATGAATGCATTTAAATATTACTATTTTTGTTTTTGTTTTTTTACTTAAAAAAGAGTTAATTAAGAATATCAAAGAACATGGACTTATATTTTTAAGAATCCACTCTTGCTGCGCACATAGATTACAATCTCTAGATGTATCAGTGATGGGAATTTTCAAATATAAATTGATGCCTTGATGAATCTGACCTTTAAGATTTAACTACTGGTACTGAAGATCAAGTGGAAATGATTCTCGTTCCGGAAGATTTAAATGCTTGTGAATGATTTCATTTTAGTTCAATTTCATACGAAAAGTACTGTTTTTCATTACTTTGATCAGACTGAATTGCAAATACAGGATAAAACAGAATTTAATGTCCTGGTTTTTTCCGAATCATCTTAAGCTAAATTCGGATCAAATTCCCATTTTGACAACATATTTTGAAATAATTCTTACTTTATTAAAAAAATCGACTAATACGGTACATTATATAAGTCCTAAATAACAAAAGACTGTCAATTGAATGCGTTTGAGAGAAAAATTGAATTTAAAAATGAGTTATAAAATAACCAATTTTGAATACAACCTCAATTCTTAGTCATGATAGCTTCGGGAAATTTTGCGCGAGTGCCCCCTTTGACAGCATTTAAAAAAAATATTCAGCCTTTATCAAAAAACTGAACAATGCGGGACATTACACAGCTCCTGTATAAGACAACCTATCAATTGGATGCGTTTGAAAGCAAAACTGAGTTTAAAAATGAGTCAGAAAAAACGCAATTTGCTATTTCAATGCTTCCTCAAATTTTAAATCACGATAACTTCTCGAAATTCTGTTCAAAATACCCTTTTTGGCAGCCTTTTTTGAAATATATTCTGTCTTTATTAAAACTCTGGCCAATGTTTCACATTATATAGTTCTTAAATAAGAGGATCTCCCAACTGGAGGCGTTTAAAATAAAAAATGAATTTAAAAAACGATTCAGAATGTAAGCAGTTTTGATTCGAGGTTTTTTCTCCAATTTTTGTTTAATTTATTTTTGCTATACGAATTGATCCTATGAAAAGCTTGTCAATACAAAAGTTGTAGATATTATTAAGAAGATGTAAAATAAATTTAATTGGATTTGATAATTTAAGAATTAACAAAGCTATGGATTTTTTTCTTTTTTCCAAACCCCTTTTTATTTTCGTTTTTATTTATTTTTTTTTTACCGGTAAGAGTTAGTCCTATCAAAAACTTGCAAATACAAAAGTTTTAGATAATTTTAAGAATATTCATAATAAAAAATTTAGATGGATTTGATATCTTGAGAATTGACAAAGTTATGATTTTTTTTCTCCCCAAAAACCCTATTTTTTTCGCCTTTTGAGCCCATTTTTAACTTTATCAAAAATCTGTCATGCATAAACGTTTGGCCCATTATTTAGAAGCAATATAAACTTTAAACTGATTCGATATCTATTTTCATTAAGAAGTTATGGGGTTTTTTGTGTTTTCACAAAAACGCCCTCTATTTCGACACCCTTGGTCCGATTTTGCCCATTAACGAACTTAGCCGAGATTTTATCCCCTTTGATTTTATGTACCTGTTTGGTGGAGATTTGTGAAGAATTATAGAAGTTATCGTGTCCATAAAAAAGCGATATATATATATATATATATATATATATATATATATATATATATATAAACTGGTGCGAATGCAATGGGTAGTATTTCATACGAAATCTACCTAAAAATTATAATTTTAGTAAAATGTAGTTGTTTAAATTTATTCATATAACTTTATATTTCTGAAAGATATGCAGTTTTTCATAAAAACTCTTAATATTTTCATATTTTAATCATTTATTCAAAGATGCCCCTTACTTGTTTAAAGGTACCCTACATGGGGCAGGTTTGAACAGAAATCTTTCAGATTTTTAAGTGTTTATATCATATTGAATTTGTTTGGAAAGCTTTTAATTTTTTGCTCATATGATGAAGAAATGCATTATTTATATTATGTAATATTTAAAACGCAATTCAGGTAAGAAATGTATTGATTTTCTAAAAAAATGTTCAAAGGTACCCCCTCAAACCCTATATTAAATTTGTAAATTTTGATTAATATCTATGTATTTTTAAAATCTAACATTTAATCTTTAGTCGTTTGTCTCTTTTATTCTACATGTATGAAAATTTTAAATTTGTATTTGTTATGTTTAGCATAATGTATTATAATGTTTTTCATTTGTTTGATGTTAATGACCACAGAGGAAAAGTCCTTCAGTTTATACAATATTTCTAAGTTTTGATTTATATATATATATATATTAATCTAACATTTACACTTTAGCTGCTTGTCTATTTTATTCTATATATGTGAAAATCTCAAGTTTGTAGTTGTGAAGTTTAGTAATTTTGCTTTAAATAAAATATTGTTAATACACGACATTCGATCATTTTCTTAGTTGAGAGGAAAACAACGATCATATTCTAAGAAGGCCAAATATTCAAATTTATAATGATTTAGATTGAATATTACAAAATCTTGTTCGTTATATTGGTAATGTGATTAATTTTGAATAAAAAATAAACTCAAATAAATGTAACTAGGAAATCATTAAATTTTATATGTAAACATGTAATTGTAATGTCTCCGAAAAGTAATTATCTCAGTTGGATCGTGTTAATTTACAGAAATTCAATTAGCCTAATTGGAAAACATCTTGCTTTCTTCATATGAACAGTAATTTAAATAAATGTGTACCATAAACAAATATTAGAAACATTAACAGAAAATAGTATGTTATTTAATGAATCTTTTGATTACCATAATTAATTCTTAATTAACATTTTAATCAGATGTTTCATGAGCATAATTTGACAGTAATGTGTAAGAAAAAGAAGGTACTTCAACTTAAAAAAAAAACTAGACAGAATAAAAATTAAAACATTTTTCAATTTAGAATTTCAGTGGTGCCAACCTTTAAAGAACATTGGGTGGGGTCAAACATTTTAAAGTAAAATAACGCGTATATACATACATATTTGCATTATTCTGTATGTCTGTGGAGAGTGAGAGAATGGGAAAAGTGAATGACTAAAAGTGATAACACAAAATGAAATTCCTTTTTTTTGGAATTTTTTTTTAAATTATTGTATTATAATTATTTTTTATAGATTATTTAATTAAAATATACTCTTTTTAAGTTCATCCTTATTAATACATTAAATGCATTAATAAACTTTTTAAATAACATAGAAATTGGTAACTATTAAAAAAAAGTAAAGGTCAATAAAAGTATGCATTTTTGTCATTTAAATGCTTTATCAATTCGAGACGTTAAAACATATGGTAAAGGGTACATGAAATTTGTTTTTGGGAAAACATTATCTGTACATCCTTTGAAAATGTTTTCATTGTCGTAAGTTGGTACTACTCTGTTATCCCGTCGACCGATTTCGCCAAACTAACAGCCTAATTATACATATTGACGTAATTTTTATTTTAAATAATAAAAAATATATAATTAGTAGAATATTAATAAAAATACAAATAAAAAGTCGAAATAAAAATCACTTAATGACGTTTTAAACACGTGTATCGTATTTAATGTCATTGAATTTACATTCACGATCATCCATTATTGGTATTTAATCTTATAATTTGGCGATAGTATGCGGTATAACAGAGTAGTACCGGTAAGTCTAATTTATGTCCTTACTATTAATAAACCAAACTATTTTAAGAATAGTAATAAAACCAAATTTCATTTTAGCGATTAAATTAAAAAAATAAATAAATTACGAATTAAATCAATAGAATCTGAGTGTGTGAAAAGGCCAAATTATTGGATGATCTCGCGCTGTAGTGCCTCATATAAGTTGGCAGCAATATACACGGAAATTGTAGAAATGTTTAGATAATAAAATTCAATAAAATATTTTTACAATTAAGAACAAAGAAAATTTAAAGCAGCCTTTGTTGATAATAATATGAATTATTTAAGAAGTATCTTTAGTTTGTAAAATATAAAATTAAATGCAGAGAATAAGAGAATAGTGCAATAAACTTATAAAAACCGAAAAAAACCGAAGGAAAAAATTCGAAAAATATTATTAGAATAACAAGTTTAATAAAAAAAAATTTTCTAAAAGTATGATTAATAATTGCAATGATTTTGAAAAAAATATTTTAAAAGATGTATTATGAATATCTCACTTAAACTACTTCATTCTACTTTTCTAAATCTTTAAACATTCAGGTCAAACGCATATCATAACTGAAAATGTATTTCATTCATCCATCAGTTATCATCGATAATACACAGTACTTCGGATAAGAATATAAGATTTAAAATATTTTGTGTGTCTCTGTAAATGTTATGCACGTCATATTATGCGTTTAATATTAAGTCTCAGCGGCGTATATCAAGTTTATGATACTTGAAATCGTTTAACATAATTAAAATCTGGCGCAAAAAATCCCTCCCTTTATTATTGTGTAATGGAATTTATGTGTGTTGCCCTGTAAATGAATAGTAACTATTATTTTTACTGCATTCTTTACAGAGTGCATATTTTAGTACACTTACGAATCCATATAAATTTGAATGTGTTTGATAGGTTGTAACCAGTGTTCTCGCTGACATTTGGCCAACGTTAGCAATTTGGATACTTAAAAATTAAAAACATTCGCCAAATGAAAAATGTATTAGCAAAATAGATTCTCCGTGTAGCACAATATATATATATATATATATATATATATATATATATATATATTAATGTACCCTCTTTTTTTAATATGTTCTAAAATAACCTATGTTTTTATAACTGCTACAACGATTAGTATTAATCTAATTTCAACTATCCGCTACAAACATATTAAAAAAATTTATGAAAAACGAAAAAGAAAAGTAAGAAAAAGCAAAAATTGAGTCCTAGCAATTTGGCGAACCTAGTCGCTTCTTTACTCGCCAAATGAAGAATTTAATCGCAGTTTGGCGCAATGGCGGGCGACAACGAGAATACTGGGTGTAACACCTTTAAAATTCATTTGTAATGATTATTTCCCATAGGCCTTAATGTATCAGAAATTTTTTTGACTATTCCTGTAAATAAACTTATTATAGTAGAAACTTCATTTTCAACAGGGTTCGTGCTAGGGTAATCATCAATAACATATAAAATTTTCATAGCAAACCGAGTATATTTGCAGGAGTTAGAGAGCGGACACAAGTTAGATACAAACCATCATTAAGTTTTTTAATTTCTTACTTTACCGTTGGCGACTTTTTTTTAAAGTGGACAAAGATTCAGATAATTTCGTATTTTTTAGCCCATTTCATTAATTTCAGTGTTTTTTTTCCTTCACATGAAACAAGTATAATCTTCTATTTCACATACCATACTTTACATGACAAGGTATATCTTTTTTTCAAATCGTAATTGTTCTTTTGTTACGTTTTTATTTTCTATTTCTTTTTTAAAGAATTATTATGAGAAAATCTCTTCAAAATAAATACTAAAAACTATTGTATAAAAGAGTAAACGCAGATAATCGTTTCAATACTAAACATTGTTAAAAAAGCTGCGAAAAATTAACAAATTGCGTATATTTTGCTTAACAAGAAAACATTTTAATGAGATTTTTGAAAAGAATTGAAATGGCTAGAAGTATAAATTACGAAAACAGTAAATTTACATTCATTTTGAATGAAAAAAATGCCTGTCGAATATTGAGTACCTTAAAGGAGCAATATATATTTATATAGTAATAATTTGAACAAATTTTGATCAGTTTATAATTTTACATTTAATACATATGTATTTTTTTTATGTAAGGGTCTAATGATCGTCTGTAGTCATGTCTCTACTAATTAAAAATGTGTTTTTTAAATTTATTACATTAAAATGTAATATTCATTCCAAATTTTATAAATTAACAAAACCGCTTTTAATGTGTTTTTTTTTAAATATGCTTAGTGCAATTTGTGTGCCAACCAACATTACCAGAAAATTATACTCATTCAGATAAATTATCCGTTTGTGTCAATCCCTTTCCGAAAAACAAATAAAATGGAGTCTTCGAGAGGATCTGATTTATCATTTATGATGTAAAAAAAATGTATCTTTTGAATCAGATATCTCTTAGAGAGTGGATTTTGTACAAATAAACAAATGCATTAGTAAGTAAAGCTGATTCATTATAAAAAGTGCAATGCCGTTAAGTAATAGGATAAAAAAGCATTAGATTAGTATACTTAAAATAATCGTTTTCGCAAGGAGAAAGAAAAATACATAGTGCTATGTTAATTATTTGGCAATCATGTTTTTTAATTCTATATGAAGACGTTTAGAAGCCAAAGAGTACAAATGACAAAAATTCGACTTGGAGTAAATGTCGTTTAAAGATAATAAACGTTAAATTTGAAAAACAATAATAATTGACTGAACTGAAGTAAGAAACTGCTGCTGATTTTATTGTCATTTTTTAACTCTTATTTGAATAATTGTTAAAAAATAGAGTAAAATTTTATTTAAATGTATATTTATTATTCGGCAAAAGTGGTTTATCTCTAGAACTCAGCACATAATCAGAAAATCTCTTACATGGTTTTGACGGAAAGGAAAAAAAGCATATTTCAAAGTCATCTGTAAACCATTTTTTCCATTTTGTCATTACATCCCTTTATAGAATCACAAATTTATGCAAAAATCTATAAATAAATAATTTTACAGAGCTGCCAACTTCTACGCCTTTTTAAATGGAATAAACATGTTTCTAACCAGAAAAATTATTAAATAATACGACGTGAATTTATTTCATGATTTTTAACACTGAATATTTTTTTAATTTTTTTAAATAGAATTTCTGGTTCGAATGTGTTTGTTTGCCTGTAAAAAGGCGTAGAAGTTGGCAGCCATGATTTTATTTTAAATAAGGTCATTCAAATTCTCTAAACATTGGCATCTATGTTACTTACAAATCTAAATCGCTAAGTATTCTAATTACTAAAGAATCTATCTTTCTTCCTTTTTAATGCGAGAACATTTCCAGATAGCAATTAATTTGTTTATTGATACTATTCAAAAGCGTAATTGAAATAATGATATGATAATTTTTGCCATGATTGTAATTAGAAGATAGTTAATTCAATCGCATTTTTAAGACATCTGGCATAAAAAGAGTTTATTGCGTAAGTAAAAAAATTAAATTACATTTAATTATGTAAACAATGTTTAAATTAATAAATTTTTTAAATATTAATTTTTAAAATAACATTATTATTTTACATGAAACAAAAGAGTGAGCTATGACGTTTCAAATTTAATAGAAACTGGGATTAATAACTATGTTTATTTTTATTATTTTACTCACGATATCATTTCAGAATAGTTTGAAGCCTTTCGACAAAAGTTAATTTAGCATTAACATGGTACTCTAAATAAAGGTTTAACTATAATACAAGCAGACAAAAAAAAAAAGATTTTTATGTTTGATATTAATATATAGGAATATCTATAATAGGTTGCGCATATAGGAAACAAAGACATGATTTTAGCCGCACAATATAGGGGAGATTGGGGCACGTGAACGTTGCAATTAAAAAAAAAATAACAAAGATGACAGCAACTGTTTACATATGGTAAAAATTATCTGAAACTCTTTGACAATTTGTTTGTCCTCAGTAGCCAAATTACTGTTTATAGATCCCAAAAGTAAAATCTTAGTTCCAACTTGATTAGCAAATAACGTTATTAATGTGTTTAAACTTTAATGTTTTAATTTATACTATGAATACTAATAAATAATTTGGATAAAGTTTTATCCTTTAAAAATGTTAATGATTTATCATTTGAACTCTATCTATGTAGGATACTTGTAAACAGACTAATTGGAGGCAAATATGAACGGTTCATAAGTGCCCCAGTAATCATTCTGTGATTCTGTTTCTTTAGTTAATTTTGTGAGAAATAATATCAGCTCCTATATCTGTAATTTTCCTGAAATAGAATATATTTCCGTCATAGAAAGTTGATTTTGAATGGAACTTTTACAAACACTTCTGTCAGAAAGTACATAGGGAGCAACAAGCTCGTTTGCACCAAATTGT
This sequence comes from Maratus speculifer, assembly GCA_964019185.1. Taxonomy (NCBI): domain Eukaryota; kingdom Metazoa; phylum Arthropoda; class Arachnida; order Araneae; family Salticidae; genus Maratus; species Maratus speculifer. The sequence continues at coordinate 301,744,389 of OZ025294.1, read as the reverse complement.
AATTTAAAAAATTTAATCTTTTCTAAAATGCAAAGTGATATGGAATATTTTACAACAATATTTTTTATTCATTGTGAATGTAAAAATATTACTTTAAGCAAATCGCAAATTGCTCTATTTATTTGCTCATAACTTTCAATGATGACTTACTTGCATTTCTCAAACAGCTGTGTATACGATACTTTGAATAGATATAGATATCAGTAATATTTTAAGAAAGTAGAATTTTATAAACAGATAACTACCGTAAAATATCGGTATTATGTGCCCCTCCTCTTTTAAAAGCAAAGAAGATTAATTTGAAGGAGCTTTTAATCGGGATTTTTTAAAATCACTAAAAATCACATTTTTATTATTAATTGAGACGTAAATAAGACAAGTATAGGGTTGTAAATATTTCGTATGCCCGCTGATTAAAATTATCTAAATGTCACCTCCCTAACCTCTTTGTTAAACAAAAACACCTAAGCAAAGTTTAAAAGCTTTAATTCTTCTTTTTATTTACTTCTTTATATATATTTTTTATTTATTGCAACAATATTTATATAATCATCCATCTAATCCTCTCCCCTCCAATTTACTTACTTTCCTTTTGTTTAAATAAATCCTACAGAATCTAGAAAAATATACATATATATATATATATATATATATATTCTTTATGGTGAATTTTGCCGTAAATATAACGAATGATTATGTCGGCAAACTATTAAGAGAATAAACGACAGGTAAAAATATATTTTCTTTTCTTGTATTCACATGTGACCTACGTGTATTCACAACTAACCCACCGCTATTTAAAAAACAGAAATAACTACAAAGGGGATTTCAAAAAACTTACCATAGGTAAAAATACTTTCTGTTGATTATAATGTTTATAGAAATTATATTTTTGTTTAAAGAAATTAAACCAGTTATAATAAAAATCTATGTTTATGTTTATGTACATTGTTCACATGTGAAGCTATCTCCCCTACATGCATTTGACACAATTGTTCTAAAAACGGATCTTGCAAATGTACTTTTACTGATTGTACTGAATTGTTTTCATCTTGATGTTATTTAATCATGATTATAAAGATTTGATAGGAGATTTTCAGCCTGAGAAGAAACACTATGTTTACATACGTGAAATCGTGAATTGTTAACTTTTGGTCCAAATTGCTTAGAAAATATAAAGAGATAGATATTTATAGATATTTTTGTCACACACTTTACTAGTGATCGGTACCTGTTTCAAAACTTTAAACGCTGGGTTTTTTAAAAATAATATTTTTCCAGTTGTTATCTAAGGTACCCTGGGGTAATAACGCCACGTTAAGGTTCTACCAATTTTCACGGCTCAATTTTAGTTTGTATTTTTCAAACAAATATATGATTTGATACAGCAACGCATTGACTACCTATATAAAAAAAATAGTTTAACAGATATGTATTCATAAAATGTAATGGCTTGATTTCTTGACCAATGCTATTTGGCTTTATTACCCACCTATATGGGTAATAACGCCATGCAAACAAAACTATGAAATAAGATGGAATAATTGCATGTAGATTGCCCAATTCTAAAAATTACTTGTCAGTTTCTACAAACTTAGAAACTGACAAATTGCATTCTAAGCTATTGAAAATGTTAAATTTTTTGAGAAAGTGTAAGAAAAATAAAGGTGTGGTGTGTGTGTGTGTGTGGGGGGGGGGGGCAGGATGAGGCAAAAGAATATCAGACCGTGAGCTTCTTTTTGCTTAAAAAGGACCGCTTAAATAGAATTATTAGAATATAGTTATTGCGCTGTACATTTTAAATTACAAATTTTCTCGAGAAGATATCCAAAATCTTCAACAACATTTTAAAAGTCCATGAAATGTACTACAAATTTATGTAATTAGCAAAGCATTTCCGGATAAAAAAAATAGTCTTCACATCACAAAACGTATCTCGCAAATTTTAGATCAAGCGTTAATTTTAGTTGCTTGTAAAAACAATAAGACCTAAAAATGAAACAAATTAACATGAAGCTGTTTTTTGCGATTTATATGACTCAAAACCCTTCTGCACAGAGCACATGGGTGTCATTTACCAGATTATTTCATAATTATGAAAAAAATTAGCACTTGGCATTATTACCCCGCTTGGCGTTATCACACCAGACCACCTTATTTATCTTGGCAGAAAACCAACCAATTGTTTATGGTAATGGTTAGTTTTTATTATTTGTTTGCTGTTGCATTCTTCTTCATTTTCTTAGGTCTTGGCCGGTGCATCTTTTTAAAGTTTTAATTCTTTCTATTTTTAAAAGCAAAATAATAAAATTAATAATAATAATATTTTGTCGAAACAGTAGATGTGATATACTTTATTTTGTTAGTGCAATACTTCAAGGGAAGGAATTGGCATGGAGGAATGACGCCGTTTATATCTTGATTTTTTTTTCTTTTCGTTGGATTCCGTTAAAATCATTTACACTTCTTAGGTAACTTTCAGATCAAGAGCGAGAAATCATGAGTTCAAAAATGGAACTCTCAATGTAATTTCATAAGAAATACAAAATTTAAATAACGTATTTTAAACTTCGAAAGCAAAATAATTCTAACCCCATTTTTATACTTCAACACAATCTAATAAATTATTAAATACGATTTTTTTTTCAAGATAAAACGTCTCTAATCATAACATTTTAAATTCAGTATCCGTTTTCAATAAAAGTGCTACTTCAGTTTCTACTTTGCCGGTAATTGCCATTTTCTCCAATATTCATTTAAAATGGAATGCAGTCAATTTAAAGTTATTTAATAATAATTTAGTCATAATAAAACTTATTTGTTTATTATAGTGCAAAATAATATATAAATGTACATTAATTTTCAGAAATGAATATTATTCTGATAAATGGATTATCCAAGAGTTTTCTGCTGAAGAGATAAATGTTTCTTTATTGTCTCTTTATTTTATTAGAAAGGAATGTTTCAGTTTTGTACATTTGAATATTCTGATCATGTACATTTATAAAAAATTTTTGTTTTATGATATTATGTGCAAGAATTTTATCGGATTTATAACGTTTGGACACATTGACAATAAATAATTTCTTGCATGCGTATATCAATTTAAAATGATAAACAGTGAACATTTAATTTCTATGTTTTTTGCTTTAATTGCAGATACCATAAAATGGAAAGTTTTGAAAATGCTTCGCTAGTAAAAAACTAATTTTGAATCCAATAAAGGTTCGAAGGCTTTCATAGGCGGGGTTATACATGCCTAAAAGATAATTTTTATTGGGGGGGGGAGCATCGCAAATCTAGTCCCCCCACTTCAGATAATTTCCTGATTTTTCAAACTATTTTCATCATTAAAATCGCAAAGTTTATTTTTTTTATGTTCATTGGAATACCCGCCTCATTTTTAATATATTACATGAAAAACCACAAATGTTCCACAACAATAGTATTTTATTTATCAAAAATTGTTTCTTTAAATATTCTACAGTTAAATATATGAATACTTAATATCTGATTATCAAGTTGCTAGCAAGGAGTAGAACCAACATAATGAAAAATGTCCAAGTAGTGGATCGAACCCGGAACCCCTAAAGTAGTGTTCCAAGTGTTCCACCATTTAAGCTACGAGGACGACACCCATTGTTATTTCGCACTCACATTTTGTTGGTAAGGCTGCAACTGCAGTACAAGATGGTTAAGTCTACAAAAGCGCACAAACTTGTGGCTTAATATGAGGTACAGATAAATCCAGCATCGGTGAATACATATTTAATTGTAATTAATTTTTAAGTAAATTTTTCTGTGACTTGGAAAATTTTCACTGTGTTGGTTCTATGAATTGTTAATAATGTGATAATCACATATTAAATATTCAATAATTTCAAGCGTAATTTCAGTGCTGTTAATTAATTCAAAAATTAATTATAATTAAATACATATTCACCCATGCAGGGTTTATTTGTGTATCATATTACGCCACACACAGGTTTGTGTGCTTATGTAGACGTTATCATCTTGTGCTGCAGTTGCAGCCTTACCAACAAAATGTGAGTGAGAAATGAGAAACTGGTATAGTTCTCTTAGCTTAAATGGTGAAACTTTTGGAACGCTATTCCAGGGGTAGTTCGATCCCCAGCTTGGATATTTTTCACTAGGTAATGCTACGCCTTGTTAGCAATGTGATAATCGCATTTTAAGTATTTAATAATTTCAAGCGTAATTTCACTGCTGAAAATTAATTATAATTACATAGTTAAATATATATTACCAGTTTTTATTTTAACACCAACATGTTTTTAATAATATTTAAAAGACATTTTAAAATGCAATCACCCAAATTATATTATAACTGTGCATCTCTTAAACTCTGGCAATAATTAATTTCCATTACACAGTTTTCCACAATCGTAATTTTCTATTTTTACTTCATTTACTAAATTCCTATTTAATTAAATCTTTTGAATTTTAAAATAAAAATAATCACATATACTGAAATCGGTTGACAAAATCTAACAAAATTCGCAGTATTAAACGGTATTTAATTATAAGAAAATTTAAGTACATTAGTAGCAATTAGAAATACATATTAAATTTCTAAAATAACAAAAACCTATAAGCTGTTAGTTCAATTAGAAAAAAGAAATGTGTGCAGTTATTTAAGATAGATATTTCTATAATTAAATAAATGAAGATGCTGTACTTAAAGAAATATTTATATATTAATAAATGGTAGTAAATGTTCACTAAGCTCCAGGTTTTACTGCAATACAAGCAATATTTATATAATAATATAATTGTAATCATTTAATAGATTTTTAATATATTGAACAGTAATTAAAGCTTTGAAAGATCATTCATATTCACACCTAAGTTTTTTATATAATTTTTTAACAAAATAATCTTTTTTTAGCATTTAAATCAAAATGCAGAGATAACAATATTACAATGCATATCGTTAAGCACATGGAACCTTTTTTTATTAGCAATGCATTGGGTTTGTCTGACCGTCTGTCCGTCTGATTGTCTGTCCGCGCTCTAACTCTCGTAAATATACTCGGATTGTCATGAATTTTTTTTACGTTAATGACGTTTACCTGAGCACGAACCCTATTGAAAATGAAGATTCTGCCATGATAACTTTATTTACAGGGACAGTCAAAAGTTTTCCATTACATTACGGCCTATGGAAAAAAATCGTTTCAAATTAATTTTAAAGATGTTGCACTCTGTCAAACATCGTAAAACTTATATGCATCACCAAAGTGCAATAAAATATGCATTTTGTAAAGTATGCAGCGAAAAGAATAGTTATTATTCACTTACAGGGCCATACAAAAGAATTCCAATACAAAATAATAAAGGGGGAATTGTTTGCGATATATTTTAATTATGGTGAACGATTTCATATATAATCAAAGCTGAGGATTAATATGAGTTATTTCATGCACAATACTTGAGCATAACATTTACAGGGTCACTCAAAACATTAGAAATAGTATATTCTATTCGAAGTCCAGTATATTATGGAAGGTGGCTGTAGATGGATAAAGTGCATTTTTAATTATGATATACGCTTTTAAGTTTCACTAGATGTATGCATATTATATTGTTTATATAAATGCTATTTGTTACACCATTTAGATATACAGGGTTACACAAAAGATCTCGGAAAGGTTACTGAATATGAGCGTAATTTACTTAAAAGTGGTTTTTAAATATGTTATGCCTTTTTACGATGAACTGCATTCAGTTTACAAAGATATATTCGTAGAATGTAGATAAAATGATATACAGGGTCACGCAAAGAACTGGATACATGGTCGCCTTTGTATGATAATTTCTGGAAATTTGATTTAAGTAGTTTAAAGAGAATTTATTTTTTAACTAAACTTTAGCGAAATTCTTTTTTGTATTAGAGGTACTATATATTTTACAGGTATAAACAAAAGTATTCAAGTATGTTTCCATCTATTAACATAAATTGCTGAAAAGAAAAATTCAACCAGTTTGGCGTTTTCTTGCTAAACTAAATTTTACCACTATATAGTCTATATATTAACCGACAGATCAAATACACGGCATTTCAAAAGTATTGGAATACATATTTGGATATTAACAATAATACGTTATTTTCCTGGATAACAAAGTTTTGTTAAAGATTTCAAGAAATGTTGGGAAGTGCTTCATAATCTATGGTTAACGCATGATTTTTCTAACTTGTTTAACATTATTATACTGAGAAGCAAACAGCACAGATAATCGTCTCATCGAGTTCATAACTGAAAATCAAGGATGAGTTAAATATCGATTCGCATATTAAAATGCATTTAATCTGCCAAGTTACGGTGGCAAAAATTATAATAAAACGCCACCTTTTGTGAATGGCCGTGATTGCAGGACTACATTGTATGGTACAGCAGGTACATTTTTAAATTTTCTTCTGGAACAGAAAGATGTAGGCATTTTGATAAAGAAAACCAGTTGTTAAACATCTTGACTTGTCTTTATTTTTCCAAAATACGATAATATGAGCACGTATAAACATCATGAATGCAGCATACTAAAACAAACATTCCCAATCATAATAAAGAAACATTTTTCATTTTTCGACAACTGCGAATGTGCGGGTTATTTTGTCCGCAACAAATTGTAATCTAAATAAATTTTCACATTACACTAACGCCAAGAGAAAATGTCTTGGTATACAATAGGTTCCCATATCGGGTTTGAAACCGCACAGTTAAAAAGGACCGTAATATAAAAAGGAATGGGGAAATTTTAAAATGAGTGTTGTCAAGAATAAAACATTTATCGCTTGCGGCGAAAAACGCTCAACGCACAGTAGCTCTAAAACAAAGTTGCATAATCGGTAAAAATTACGTTCTTTATACAAGGCAAAATGAGATGATGGGAAATAAAAATAGCAGTTATTTAAAACAGAAAACATATTTAATTCGTTTGGTATTTAATCAACTGAAAAGCAATAAAGAAAAATCTAGAAATGAAATGATATTTTAAAACTAATTTATTATTTGTTTTTTATTTATTATAATTATTTTATATGCAATTTGGAGACAGACACTCAATAAAAATGCCTATTAAAAATATATTTTCTTTTAAAATTAAATTTTAAAAGAGCGGAAGGATTAATATTTGAAATAATAATAGAAATATTTAAAATAGAATATGTGTTACTTCATACATTATCACTCAAAATAACACCTTTTTTTTTTTTTTTTTTTTTTTTTTTTTAAAGAAAAAAATAGTAAGGAATCTATGTACAATGCACTAGCAAAATATATACTTATAAAATAAGAATAAATATATGTTTATAAAATTGCAAGATATATATGATATGTATAAAACACAATACAATATACAAAATGTTACCCCCCCCCAAAAAAAAAAACTACAACTGATGCCTAGGTCTTTATATATATGCATGTATGCTAGTCATTGCTTTTAATATCAAGCAATTTGATGTAATACACCCTACTTTTTATATTCTTCGTCATCTTTCAAGTGTAAGCGCTTACATAAAATTGTTCTGCTGTAAAAGCAAATTTTTAGATGACATATTTTTTTTATTGGTGGAATTGTCTTTTTGTTGATGTTGCTTGAAAATACTTGCAACTTGTTAAACCATTTATCGTAACAGTTTACACACACTGTTTAAAAGACATTTTTAAGTAAATGCTGAAAAAGAAATTTTTTTTAATATAAAATTCTAAATATATTTGCTTGATACAATCTTTTTGTTCAATAAAATTTACACAAATGTAATCCTATATTAAAATACAAGAATCAAAATATACACAATATATAAATTAAAAATCAACACTGATCAGTGTTAAAAAATTTTTAGGAGATGCACTTGATGCCATTCTAATAGAGTGTAGAGAAAACTTACTTCACTACAATATGAAATAAAATTGTCAAAATATTAATGTACACAAATGTCAAAATGTATGTAGTATGATAACAAAATGTAAAACCAAATTGTACACTGCATAGAGAATCTTATACACAATGAACTGAACCAGCCAGTAAAAGATCCAATACATAGTACTCAATCAAACATAATTGTGTGTCCTTGCCAGTTAACACAAAACATGTGGCATTACATTTATTTTCATGGCTTAAGATTATATCTTGATATAATGTTTTGAGGAGTATTATTGCTGTTGTACTGCTGATAATTATTATTGTTGTTATTAATATTAGAACTTTTATTTCTATTAAAATTAGAATTAAGGTATGCATTTCTAGGTGGAGAAAGTAAAAGTCTATGTATATGCTCTCTAAAAGAAGCAGCATGAGAATACTGATATTTCATATAGTGAATGAAACAGGTGAATGTTTCATAATAATTTCATAAGGTCCAGTATATTTCGGTTTATATTTATCTCGAAACTTTATATAAACAATATCATGGACAGTTAATGGATGTAGTTTTGCATATTGTGAAAACTTAAAGTTTCTTTGATGTTGAGCAGACACAATGTTTTCATAAGCTTTTTGGCAACATTGCATCCAGTTCTTTTATATGCAATTTGGAGACAAACACTCAATAAAAATACCTATTAAAAATACTTTTCTTTTAAAATTAAATTTTTAAAGAGGGTTAAACTCCTTAAAATAATTAGTAAATCCAATGCAGCTGATTTAGAATAGTAATTCATGTTCGGAATTTCCAACTGTTCAATGGGGGTGACAGTTGTTTGTATGAATGGGATTAAAAATAATGTAAGACAGTACGCAGACGCTATTTATCGCATTATAAACTTATTTTTTGCATAGCTTGGTTACGTCACTAATTTGAAAAATGTTTATACAAAATACGTTTTAAATTCTCTATATTGAAGAAAACTTCATAATGAAGTTTTAAAAAAAACGTACAGAATAAAAATTAAAGTATTTCTATACCGTAGGATTTATTTTACTTGCTGTGTGTAATTACATTAAAGTAATATAATTAATATATATATATATATATATACACCGGTTTGCAACATTTAAGGACGAAGGGATTTTCAAGCGATAATTTTCACGCGAATATTCAACAGGAAGTAATATAATTCGGATAATTACTATCCCTGCATAACAGCTAGTCCATATAACATCTCATTCAGGTCACACATCGTCACAAGAGTCACAGTCACTACGGCGAAACAAAAAATAGGAAATTCCATGCGTCTCTTTTATGAGTCTCAAATGACTACTATATGTAACTCCACTGTCAGGTCACTGCGACTGCAGCTTTGTGACGAGTCACCAGATGACTTTACAGTGTCGTTTTATTGAGACTCTCATGCGACTGTCATTTGGAGGCTCAATTTAAAAGTGATTGTGAATGATTCATTATTATAAATAATCAAATAATGACACATTAAGGTCACATGATGACTTTCTGTCACAAGACTTTGTCAAATGGTAACAGTGACCCTACTGTGAAGTAACCACTGTGAAAAGTGGTGAAAACTTTAATGGAACATTGGTGATTTATGATAATGCAACATTCACAATGACTTTGAAATTGAGCCTCCAAATGACAGTCACACGAGAGTCTCAATAAAACGACACTATAAAGTCACCTGGTGACTCATCACAAATCAGCAGTCGCAGTGACCTGACAGTGGAGTCACATATAATAGTCATTTGATACTCATAAAAGGGACGTATGAAATTTCCTTCTTTTTTGTTTCATCGTAATGACTGTGACTCTTGTGACTATGTGTGACCTGAATGAGAGGTTATATGGACTAGCTGTTATACAGGGATATTAGTTATTCAAATTATATTACTTCCTTTTGAATATTCGCGTGAAAATTATCACCTGAAAATCCCTTGAAAATTGGCATTTTGGGACTCCGTCCTTAAATTTTGCACACCAGGGTATATATATAATATGAACTTTAAAATGTTCAGAATTACTTAAAAGGCGATTTAAAAAAAATTAAACATAGATGTTGATAGTTAATTTTATATAAAAACATCTTAGTACTTTCAAGCCATTAGTCAGATTCTTTCTCAGAAAATATTTTCTTTATTTATACTTCATATATTCTCTGAGAAAGAACCTGATTAAAGGCTTGAAAGCACTAAGATGTTTTTAAATAAAATTTTCTATTAACATCGTCTATATTTGATTATTTTAATCGCGTTTTAAGTAAACCTGAACATTTTAAACTTCATATTAGATATTTTGTGTTTAAAGCAAGGTGGAAATTTCATTCCGTCATATATTTTATATTTATTTATTAATATTTTTAATAAATTATTGTTTAAATTAATTTTTTTCCTTTTTCGTTCCCGTAAATATAGATAGATCAAAAATTCGTTTTTGTTTTCATTTTTGATCTAAAACCTTAGTTTGAAAGAACATTCGTTTTCAATGAAAATGCTCCCAAAACTGTCCTTATTAAAAAAATCTTGGTTTTTTTTCCTTCGGAAATATTCAATGTTTCTCATTGATTTGAGCTGTATCTGCTCGAATGATAAACTCATTATTTATTGCTTTGAACTTCAGTATTAATAAGAATCAGTCAGCATTGATAAGAATCAATCAGTTATAAGGCAAGCAATACATATATAATGAAGTATTACGTATTATTCTTTAAATAAAATATTTACTTTTTCTTTTATACATTAAAAATATGTATAACGGTTTTTATTCTTAAACAAATATAATTTTTTTTTAATTTCAAATACGTTTGATAATGTTTATTAGGGGGTCATAAATTTCACTTTCAATCACACTGACATAAATAATAAAAATATATTAAACTGATTACATCATTTCCTCTTTTTCACAACTGCATCAAACGAATTAAAAATACAAAATGTTTTACGATAATTATTGTCCCAGTATATTTTATATAAATTTAAAGTGATGTATGCAATTTATTATTTTAATTTGACAGATAATTATTATTTTATTTTGATTATTATTTTATTTTTTCCAATTCGATTAAATTACTATTTACATGAGTTATTACCTAATTATTATATTAACTTTCAGTCAATAAATTTATCGTAATTTTATTTCTGTCAGTTTTAGGGAAATCAATTTTCTTTGTTACAAATGGGATTATATGGGGTTATTATGGTAAATAAACGATATAGTTCCCTTGCTATTGTTCTCCAATAATTTAAAATTCTTCCATTGCATTTTATTAAACAGAAATTTTTCTGGCGATAATATACTCTCAAATTGGCTTCGATTCCGTATGATGTTGGCACGAAATGTTTTGTAATCCCACATTTCTGATGGTTACTATAAAGGTGTAAAGTCACTCAGTATTGTCAATGGACCACCTCGTCGGATAACTATTTTCGGGATTTTCTGAAAAAAGTCAAATATATAATAGTTGTGGTCATTTCAGGGTTGGAAATCAAAACAGAGTTATTTGCGGGATAGCAGTGTGTCACCACTATTTCAGTTGGCCAAATGAGTACAGTGATTAAGAAGTATGGGTGTAACTCCTCCTTAACATATCTGACTAAATTTTTAAAACGATTTTTACATTTTCATTAAAATCTTCCGATTCAACAGTAGCAGCAAGTTTTCATTTTGAAACAGTATAAGCATTTTAAAAGCTTTTTGAGAAAGTTCTTGTATAAGAGATGATAATTAAACAAAATATTGCAAAAGGTCAATCGAGATTTTTTTAAAATTTTTGAAATCCATATAATTTGAAAACAAATCTTTGTTATAGATGTGTGAATTACATTTTATTTTATAAAAAAATAAAAGTTATGATCTGAGGCACGAGGGACACCGAGTCAACATGCATAATTACACACATAATTAATAAATAATTCTGTATATTGACATGCGTGTTAATTACTTTTAAAAAGATTGTGGACATTGTAGTTTATTTTCTTCTGAAATTAAGAAAATTGCGAAAATTTGATTTTGATTTTAAAAATTTGTTTCAGTTGATTCTTACTTTTAATTATAATATTTCATATTCGCTATTTTAACCCGCGAGGACGCGCGCAGGGCCTAAAAGACCCTGAGTGCGTGTGGTTTTTACAATTGTAACCACTAATTTTTTAAAAGTGATCGTCAATTTATTTTATCGCAAAATTTGTAAGAATTGTCTCCGTCTTAATAAAGTGACTGTTATAATTAGATTTTATTGGTGGCAAAGTTAAAATCATTCATACCTTGAAAAACGCGCGTTCTCCCGGGTTAATATAATTCAAGAATCTGAATGTCAAATTTTCACTTAGCTTTTTTTTAAAAATTAAGATGAAAGAACTATCCTTAAAATGTATCTGTTAAAGTAATCATCACCTGTCTAATAAGGTAACCATCATATTCAGAATTCTGAATTATCATACATAAAAAATGAATTAAATTTAATAAATTTTAGAAATTAGACTACAGTTATTCGATTTACTCGTTGAAAAATCGTAAATAGTTTACATTTTCAATTCAAAATGGCAATTCGCATGTATTTTTATTTATTCAATATGTGAATGAATCTTTCCATTCAAATGGATATGCGACGATATCATATAATACTCCTTTAGTTGTATGAAGTACATTTTACATTCAAAATAAATCAGACTAACATTAAATAGATAAATATAAAAGAATATCATAAATTACCCTTGAAGTTTAACAGTTTTTCTCATATAGAGAAGTTCTTTTGAAAATGCAGATAATTTATGGCTTCAGACTCGTGGCAGAAATGGGGATATTGAAGTTTATTAATTATGTTCTCGAGATTTATGTGAGCCATATTAGTTTATTTCTTTCGGATTTTAGTAACTCGCAACAAAGATTGTATGTATTTTCATTTGAAGTTATTTATTGCGAAATAGCACCAGAGAAATAAACATTCTAAACTTATTTTAAATTAATCAGAAGAAATGGCAAAAGATTGAATAAATAGAAGGTTAATTCTAGAAAGATAAAATATAAAAATGTGAAGGATTTTGTTTGAGAAATCATGAAAATATTTGTAAAAATTAATGCATGGAGTGCTTTTGTTATTAATTTAGCAATCAATATAATTAATATTTTATGCAAATCATGAAAGTGTGTCGCTAAGTCTAATGCTGACAATATGAAGTCGTATAATGTTGTTGTATATTTGCTGGGTACGTATTTGTAATAGACGTAGGAATTTTTTTTTTAGTTATGATAGATATCTATTGGGCATAAGGAAACTCAAAAAAGCTTTATACAAAATAACTTTTTTTTTTCTTCTTTTTGTAGAAATTATTTTCTAAATGCAGAAAGCAGAAAACAACAACATTTTCACGTCACAGGAACTGTAATAATCTGAGTATTAAAAATAAATAAAAAACCTCACTTTATATATCTAAGTTAAGGTGAAGCATATAAGGCATTTTCTTTAATAAGTAAGATGTTTATTTTTTCAAAAAAATTAAGAAATAAAAAAATAATCGAATTTTAAACGTTATTTTAATAAATAACAATACGGTTTAAAAAGTTAAAATCAACATAGGCTCGATTCTATTATTACTTTAAAGATTATTACCGCATCTCTCCCATCCTTAAATGTTTTATTCGAAGAGAATATACACATCTTGCTTTTATCTTACTCTCTCTGTCAATACATATCATAGTAGCTGTTGTACGTTACCCTATATCTAAGCCTAATTATATCTCTATTATAGCTTGGTATTTTAAGCTTCGTTTGGTAGCAAACATTTCAAAGATGATACTTCATGACTTGTATCAAGTGATAGTGTCTTTTATTATTATTTATTATTTATTATTATTATTATTATTATTATTATTTTGCACAGTATCTTTTTGAAAAATACATAACCATATTACATTGTTCGCACTTTCAGTACCAAGTTATGAATTCCCGTGAATATCTATTTTCAGCAGTTTATGACGTGACTTTTTTTCAATAAAAGACGTAGCGTTTTCGTAGGAATAACCTCAAGAAGACTATTTTTATGTTTATAACTTTTATCGCATGCTTTAGCACGATTAAATTTGATCTATAGTTATAGTGTCTTTGATTATTATTATTTTTTATTTATTATTAATATTATTACTATTCTGAACAGTGTCTTTCTGGAAAATATGTAACCATATTACATAATTCACACTTTCAGTACCAAGTTGTGTATTCCCATCAACACCTATTTTTAGCAGTTTATGAAGTGACATTTTTTAAATATAAGCCGTAGTCTTTTCATAAAAATAGCCTCTAGAAGATTATTTTTATGGCTGTAACTTTTATCGCGTGCTTTACCACGATTAAACTCTTTTCCATACTGAAAATTTCAACTTTCTGTCGACAGAAAATTTATATTTTACAAAAAACGAGCAAACTCAAATGAGCTTTTTAAAATAACTTATTTTGATTTTTTTTTTTTTTTTTTTTTTTTTTTTTTGTAGAAGTTGTTTTAAAACGCAGAAAAAACATTTTCACGTCACAAGAACTGTAATAATCTGAATATTAAAAATAAATGCAAAATCTGACTTTGGTAATGTAATTAAGTTAAGTTGAAGCATATAAGGCATTTTCTTTATTTTTTGAAATAGTTCAAGAAACAGCAAAAAATCGAATTTTAAACGTTATTTTAATAAATACCAATACGGTTTAAAAAGTTAAAATCAACATAGGCTCGATTCTATTATTATTTTAAAGATTATTACCGCATCTCTTCCATCCATAAATGTTTTATTCGAAGAGAATGTACACGTCTTGCTTTTATCTTACTCTCTCTGTCAATACATATCATAGTAGCTGTTGTGCGTTACCCTATATCTAAGCCTAATTATATCTCTATTATAGCTTAGTATTTTAAGCTTCGTTTTGTAGCAAACATTTCAAAGATGATACTTCATGACTTGTATCAAGTGATAGTGTCTTTTATTATTTTTTATTATTATTTAGTTATTATTATTATTATTTTGAACAGTGTCTTTTTGAAAAATACGTAATTATATTACATTGTTCGCACTTTCAGTACCAAGTTATGTATTCCCATGAATATCTATTTTCATCAGTTTATGAAGTGACATTTTTTTAATATAAGACGTAGCCTTTTCATAGGAATAACCTCAAGAAGACTATTTTTATGTTTATAACTTTTATCGCATACTTTAGCACGATTAAATTTGATCTATAGTTATAGCGTCTTTGATTATTATTTTTTAATATTTATTATTAATAATATTATTATTTTGAACAGTGTCTTTTTGGAAAATACGTAACCATATTACATAGTTCGCACTTTCAGTACAAAGTTGCATATCCTCATCAACACCTATTTTCAGCAGTTTATGAAGTGACATTTTAATTATAAGCCGTAGCCTTTTCATAAAAATAGCCCCAAGAAAATAATTTTTATGGCTGTAAATTTTATCGAATGCTGAGCACAACTAAATTTGATCTACGACTCTTTTCCAGACTGAAAATTTCAACGTTCTGTAGACAGAAAATTAATATTTTACAAAAAACTTCCTAACAACGCATGGTAAAGACAAAATCCGTATATATCTAATTCTATGCAAAGTGGATACCATTTAGTTATAAAATGGAATTGGTTTATTATTGGCATTTATACACTGTAAATATAATCTGTCAAGTTACTAAATGTTTTCTAGGAAACTGGGATTCCTACAACTTTTATGTAACGGCAACAGCAAAAATTCATGTAGCAGATAGAGATTTGCAATAAAAATCAGAAATTCTGTAAGATTACAAAGAATATTTTAGGAAACATGGATTCCTAGAATATTTCATGTAATGAAAACCCAGGTTACAGATATACAGATAAAATTTTAGTAAGATAACTGCAATTTTAGTAGATCCGTTTGTAAAGTTACAGATTTCTGTTGCTTTACAAAAATGAATTTTGTAGGTTTACATCTTTTCTTGTACAATGTACAGGTAAGATGTTAGTAAGCATACAGATTTCGGCAACTTTACTTAAATAGGATTAAAGATTTTTTTTTTTTTTTTTTTTTTTTTTTTTTTTTTTTTTTTACAGTGTAGAATAAAATATGGGAGTACAAATGTTTATAAGATAAAATATCTCCCAAAGGTTATTTTATTGCTAAAAATTTTAGACGGTTGCTCTTCATTACACATAAAATGCCAGTTGTAAATAAGTTCTCTTGTCCTCGCTCTTAGTATATGAACAACAACTTAATCAAATGTCTTATAAGAAAAGAGACTTGCTTATCATGAGTTCAGGTTTGATTTTTACGCCAATGTTTTTATTCATAACTAGTAATTTTTAATTGTTTTTAAATAGCTTAAATACCGTTTCTGTTCTCAGATATAATTGTAATTGAAATATTTTCAACTTTCTATTTTAAATAATACAAGAATTAAACTGTCAAATTTTTACTAGGGAATTTTTTAAAAATTAAGATGAAATAACTTTTACATACATGTTTCTGCTAATAAGGTAAATATTATTTTTAGAACCATGAACGATCTTACGTAATGAAATTGAAAACAAAACTTAAATATTGAACTATATATTATCCGATTGACTCGTGAAAGAATCATGAATAGTACACGTATTCACTTCAAAATACCAATTCACATTAATTTTTATTTATTCTGCATGCGAATGAATATTTCCATTCACATGCATATACAAAGCAGAAGAATCGTTATGTTCATTGCTTCATATAATTCTCCTCCAGTTTATGTGGTACAGTTTACGCAAAAAAAAAAAAAAAAAAAAAAAAAAAAAAGGCCAAAATTAAATAGATACATATAAAAGTATATCAAAAATTACTTTCAAAGTTTAACAGTTTTTCGTATAACCGTAAGTTCTTTTAAAAATGCAAATAATTTATGGCTTCAGACTTGAGGTAGAAATTTGGATGTTGAAGTTTATTTATTATGTTGTCGGGATTTATGTGAGCCGTATTCTTTTATTTCTTTCGAATTTTAGTAACTCGCAACAAAGATTGTATGTATTATTTGAAATTTAAAGTTTGAAGTTGAAAAGCAGATGAAGTTGATTTGCAGTTGAAATTATTTGTTGCGAAGTAGCACCAGAGAAATAAGCAGCCTAGAGTATTTTAAATTAAAGAGAAGAAATGACGAAAGATTAAATAAATAAATGCTTGTTTCTTGAAAGATAAAACATAAATTAAGATAAGTTTGCTGAATCAAAATTAAGTTAAACAATTGAAAAAGCCATTATCCAAGTGTGAACTACTTGCCTTTAACGGTTTTGGTTTATAACAATTTAAATACAAGAAATGGTGAACTTCTCCCTCCCCCCACATGAATGAAAAGAATTTTCACAGGAAGTCGTTACCATGACAATTCTTGTTTGAAAAGTAGATTTTGAAAACAAATCAATAATATATATATATATATATATATATATATATATATATATATAACCGATCGAAATGAAATTTCAGATATAGCTATCCAGAGGTATGAGCTCGAGATTCTGTGAGTGACAACAAAATGGCGCTCACGGTTACGGTTATAGTTACAGAAACTCGAAAATTTCCAATGGCAACACCCATTTTTTTCATCGCAAAATGCTCAGCGCATGAGAAAACCCTAAAGAGCGTTGGAACCGTACGTGTATCACACGAAACGGACATGTTATGCACGCACAAAAACCATTCTGGGAATCCTTCCCCCCATAGAAAAACTCGATTGGGGCGCAAGGAGGAAATTTGCATATGACACAGTCTCAGTACACTAATCTCTGATTACAATACAGATCGGAGAAACTAAAACTTTTATTTTAATTACACATTTTCCACATGGGTGCCGTAATTGCCTGTGATGGTGATGGCACCCATGTAGAAAATGTGTAATTAAAATAAAAGTTTTAGTTTCTCCGATCTGTATTGTAATCAGAGATTAGTGTACTGAGACTGTGTCATATGCAAATTTCCTCCCTGCGCCCCAATCGAGTTTTTTCTATGGGGGGAAGGATTCCCAGAATGTTTTTTTGTGAGTGTATAACATGTCCGTTTCTTGCGATACACGTACGGTTCCAACGCTCTTTAAGGTTTTCGCATGCGCTGAGCATTTTACGATGAAAAAAAATGGGTGTTGTCATTGGAAATTTTCGAGTTTCTGTAACTATAACCGTAACCGTGAGCGCCATTTTGTTGTCGCTCACAGAATCTCGAGCTCATACCTCTGAATAGCTATATCTGAAATTTCATTTCGATCGGTTGAGCGGAATGGCCGCTAGAGCTCCGTATATCGGCAAAGTTTTTTTATGACCACCCTGTATATATATATATATATATATATACATATATATGATTTGCTCATCTAATTAAGATAGAAACATTATTTAAATATTAGTTTAAGCGGAAAAAATCTAGAAAAAAATTTAGTGCAATAAAATTATTTAAAAGACTGTAAAATTTTTGTATTCGGGAACTCCTTAAATTAAAATAATATTGGACTGGATATTATCCGATTAACCCGTTGAAGAATCATGAATAATTCGTGTTTTCACTTTAAAATATCCATTCGTATTTATTTTTATTTATTCATACATGAATGATTTTTTTCATTCATATGCATATACAAAGCTAAAGAATTTTGGTGCTCTTTGCTCCATATTATATTCCTTTAATTCTATGAAGTACACTTTGCATTCGAAATAATTCGAACTACCATTAAATAGCTTAATATAAAAGAATATCATAAATTACTCCTAAAGTTTAAAAGTTTTTCGCATACATAGAAATTCTTTTGGAAATGCAGATAATTTATGGCTTCAGACTTGTGGCAGAAATTTGAATGTTGAAGTTTATTAATTATGTTGTCGAGATTTATGTGAGCCACATTCCTTTATTTCCTTCGGATTAATTAACTCGCAACAAAAATTGTATGTATTTTCTGCTTTGGTTATTTGTTGCGAAATAGCATCAAAGAAATGAATATTCTAAGGTATTTTAAATTAATGATAATAAATGACGAAAAATCAAATAAATAAAAATTTATTTCTTGAAAGATAAAATATAATTTAAGTTAAATTGCTCAATAAAATATAAATTAAGATAAATTTGCTGAATCCAAATTGTGTACAACAATTGAAATAGCCATGTTCCAAGTTTAAACTATTTATCTATTAAGGGAGACCCGTAAGAAAAAATCCAAAATTTTTATTATTGATTTTAAAGTAATGAATTTTGGTGTACTATTTAAAAATCTTCTTGTAAGGAATAATTAGTAAACAAATTCACTTTTTATTAAAAAGTATATTTTTTATGGGGATTTTTATGATTTTTTTTGTCGAAAAATACACTTTTTAAAATTACTACTCTTCATTCAATTTTTAATATTTTGGGATTACTAAAATTTCTTAAATAGTGTTATAGTATATAGAAAAGAAATGAGAGATATTTTTAATTTTCTATTTTAATCGGCTAAAATAAAAAATACGCATGGTAAATTTCCTTAAATTCGTTATAATTTTCATGTTTACCAATTTATGTAAAATTTTCAGAAATAGTTTTTAAAAATATCTCTGCTTACTTTTGTTGCAAATTTTTTTAAGATTCTAAAAACATAATCACTTTGTTTCTAAATCATTTTACCACTGAGCCTTAGTACTTTGAACTTAGGCAAAATATGAAAAAGTCATTTTCAGGAAAACACGTTTTAAATGGCCGCTAGTCCTTTAAACTCTACAGTGAGTACAATTAAAAAAGCTCATTTTCTACCTGTTCCAAGTGTCCCCGAGTTCTGAAATTTTGCATGGATATTCGCAAACATGCATTTTATCGTTTTCTGAGAAAAAAAATTTTTTTTTTGAACTTTTGATGATTTTTGGCTGAAAATGGGGTACGGGTCTCCCTTAAGGGTTTTGAGTTATAACAATCTAAATGCGATAAATGATGAAAAGACCCATTGTGAAGGATGACGCATTTTCACAGGAAGTTGTTATCGTGATAACGATTGTTTGAAATATAGATTTTGAAAACAAACCAATACCAAAAAAAAAAAAAAAAAAAAAAAAAAAAAATGCCGATTTAATTAAGATAGAAGCATGATTAAAATGATAGTTTAATCAGAAAAAATACAGAAAAAATTTCGTGCAACAAAATTATTTAAAAACATTTTAAGATTTTAGTGTACAGGAACCCCTTAAATTTAATAACTTTTTTCTATATATTGGGCATAGATATTAACAGAGTTACCCGTTGAAGTATCATGAATTGTTCACGCTTTCACTTCAAAATTCTCATTCGAATTAATTTTTATTTATTCTATATGTGAATGAATTTTTCCCATTCATATGCATATATGAAGCTAAAGAATCAAAGTGTTTTTTGCTTCACATAACACCCGTTTAGCTCTGTGAAATACACTTTGCATTCAAAATAAATGAAACCAACATTAAATAAAATTTTAAAATATATATCATAAACTACTTTCAAAGTTTAACAGTTTTTTGCATACAAGAAGTTCTTTTAAAAATGCAGATTATTTATGATTTCAAACCTGTGGTGTGAGTGTTGAAGTTTTATTAATTATCTTGTTAGGATTTATGTGAGCCATATTCGTTTATTTCTTTCCGATTTTAGTAATTGGCAACAAAGATTGTATTGTATTTTCAGTTGAAGTTATTTGTTGCAAAATAGCACACAAGAAATAAATAGCCTGAGGTACTTTAATTAATCGGAAGAAATGACGAAATATTAAATAAATAACAGGTTATTTCTTGAATGATAAAACATAAAAATGTGAAAGATTTTTCGAGAAATGTCGAAACGTGGATGTAGAAGTTTATTAATTATGTTGTAGAGATTTATGTGAGCCATATTCGTTTATTTCTTTCGTATTTATTAACTCGCAACAAAGATTGTATGTCTTTTTATTTGCAGTTATTTGTTGCGAAATAGCGCCAAATAATTAAATATTCTAAGGCATTTTAAATTAATAAGAGGAAATGACGAAAGATCAAATGAATGAAAGGTTATTTCTTGAAAGATAAAATATAAATTAAGTTAAATTTCTCAGTACAATATACATTAAGATAAATTTGCTGAAACCAATTTATGTACAACAATTGAAAACACCTTGTTCCAAGTTTGAACTATTTATCTTTAACGGTTTTTGAGTTATAACAATATCAATGCGAGAAATGGTGAAAAATCCCATCATGAAGGAAAATGCATTTTCACAGAAAGTCATTAACATTATAACCATTGTATGAAAGATAGATTTTAAAAACATTCCAATGAAAAAAAAAAGAAAACGAAAGAAAAAAAAAGAAAAAAAAAGCCGATCTATTTAAGATAGGAATATGATTGAAAAATTAGTTTAACACGAAAAATACAGAAAAAAATTTCGTGCAACAAAATTATTTAAAAACATTTTAAGATTTTAGTACACGAGAACCCCTTAAATTTTATAAATTATTAATATCTTTCTAGATATTATCCGAGTTACCGGTTGAAGTACCATAATTAGTTCACATTTTCACTTCAAAATTCTCATTCGAATTAATTTTTATTTATTCTATATATGTGAATAAATTTTTCCATTCATATGCATATACGAAGCTAAAGAATCAAAGTGTTCTTTGCTTTATATAATACTTCTTTAGTTCTGTGAAGTACACGTTGCATTCAAAATAAATGAAACCAACATTAAATATATCTAAAAAATATCATAAATTACTTTCAAAGTTTAAAAATTTTTCGCATACAAGAAGTTCTTTTGAAAATGCAGATTATTTATAACTTCAGACTCGTGGCAGAAATGCGGATATTGAAGTTTATTAATTATGTTGTCGAGATTTATGTGAGCCATATTCATTTATTTCTTTCGGATTTTAGCAACTCGCAACAAAAATTGTATGTATTTTTATTTGAAGTTATTTATTGCGAAATAGCATCCTAGAAATAAATATCCTAAGATGTTTTAATTAAACAGAAGAAATGACAAAATATTTAATAAGTAAAAGGATTTTTCTTGAAAAATAAAATATAAAAATGTGAAAGTTTTTTGAGAAATGTTGAATATATTTGTAAAAATGAATGCATTGAGTGCGTTTGATATTATTTAAATATTTGATATAACCAATATTTTATGCAGCTCCTGAAAGTGTATTACTAAGCTTAATACCGACAATGTGAAATCGTAAAATGTTGTTGCATACTTGCTTTGAAAATTTTTTAGATAGACATAGGAGCATGTTATATATGATAAATATCTATTGGACATAATCGAGCACAAATGAGATTTTTGAAATAACCTATCTTGATTCTTTTATGTAAAATAAAAATCATTAAAAAAAGAAGGAAAAGAAAAGAAAAGAAAAAAGAAACAGTTTTACCTTTCAAGAAATATAATAATGTGAGTATTATAAGAAAATACAAAATCTCATTTTGATTTGTACATAAGTTAAGAAGGAGTATATTAGGCATTTTCTGTAATCAGTAAGGTGTTAAAAAATCATGAAATGAAAAAAAAAACACATTTAAAACATTATTTTAAGAAATATTAATACGGTTTAAAACTTCAACTGCAATATGCACAAAAGTCCATCATTATTTTGACGAATATTCTAGCCTTTCTTTCATCATTGCATGCGTTATTCACAAAGAATATGCATATCTTGCTTTTATCGTATTTTCTCTGTCGATACATTTCATAGTAATTGTTGTATGTCTCATTTTATGTAAGGAAGGAAGATCTCACAAGGAAGATCTCCATACGGGCACATTCCGAAAAATCTAAAAAAAAAAAAAAAAAAAAAAATACAGTATGTTCTTCTCATGAGGATATATACGTTTACTAAAAAATGTTCGGCGAAAACTTCGCACAGTGTCCATAAAAAAATAATGAAATTTTCATTATTTTGTGACTTTTCATCAAGCTGGCGATGGAATGCAATTTTAAAAAACACTTTTTGTATTATGTAAACTTTAATGAAAAAAAATTCCGTGTTGAACTTGTTCAGATAAATTTAATTTAAATAACTTTAGTTTTGTCAGTTTTAGTTTATTTTAAGTACAATTTTTATATCGATATTTATGTGTATTGCTATTCAAAATAACCCATCAAAATTTGAGATTTAAAATAAAATTCTTAATTTAAATTAATTATAGTTGTTTCAAGATCAGATTCCGATTGCGCATTGTCTATTCGATTTTTTTGCTATGGAAACAACTGGGTTTTATTTTTGAATACGATTAAATATATGAAAATAATTTTTCTTAGAATGTTTTTTTTTATAGATGAAAATACTTTTTCCAGAAATAAATAACTACTGCAACAAGGAATATATATGTATGTTTTACAATATTTATATGCATATAATATATTAAACTCTCTCATTGTTTATATTTAAATTCATTAAATATCATTCACACACATTCTAAAAATCCAACAGTTTTCAATTGCATTAAAATTGTTGGCGAAGAAGAGCGCTGGTCTTCAAATCGCGTAGTGCTTTCGTCTTTTCATGCCAAATATTTGAAAGAATTCTATTTTTTACAAAATTTCTGCTGTAATTCCGCCACTAATTTTGACTGATTCTTTATTACATACATAAGTAGTTTAAATAGAATTTTTTTCAAACAATTATGAGTATGTGCACGATAGAGACCTTTCTTGTCAGTATTTTAAGCTTCATTTTAAAGACGTGACTATATGAAAAGTACCAAATGATAGTGAACTTCTTTTCTGTACGGTGATTTTTTTTTTTTTTTTTTTTTTTTTTTTTTTGAGAATGCGAAACTTTATAACCGAACTATTATAAAAAATTCTTAAACACACCATAAAATATATTAAAAAAGCGTGTGTCCTTTCGAAAGAACTGGTCTTTCTTCACAGTCGCAAAAAAGACGTCCGACTAAAAGACTCAGTTCTTTCGAAAGGATTCGCGCTTTTTTAATATATTTTGGGGTGTGTTTGAGAATTTTTTATTACAATTCGATTGATTAACACTAGATAAATCTTATTTTTTTAAGCTATATAATATTATTTGCGCTGTCAGTACTTAATTTTATTCGCAAAGAATGTGCACATCTTTCTTTTATCGCACTTACTTTTGATACATTTCATAGTAGCTGTTGTATGTCCACTTGTATTTAATCATAGTCATATCTCAGTTTTTTCATCTTTGTTTTACAGCACACATTTCCAAGATACAACTGAATCACAAGTGCCAAATGATAGTGTACTGTTTTTGAACAATATCTTTTTGTAAAATACGAAACCATATTGCACTGTTTGATCACTCAATAGCAAGTTGTGTATTCCCATGAACACGTATTTAAAGCAGTTCATGAAGTGACCTTTTTTTTTTTTTTTTTTTTTTTTTTAATATCCGTCCATAATAACCTCAAGAAAACTATTTTATGACTGGAACTTTAATCCTGTGAATTATATTTTTTAACACAATGAAACGGATTGGTAAATTTATCATACGAATTAAATAATTCCAACTGAGCGAAAAATTGCTTAGGCCTAACTATGGTGTTCCTTTACCTGCGGTCTATTCTGTTGAGCTGTCTAAATGACATACCTGATGTTATAACTTACAAGGTTATCTGGGCGAAGAATTCTCACCGGTTGTCGTGCCCAGCTAGCTTAAACGGTAAAGCATTGGCCTTGTAAGCCAAGTATATGCGTTTTATTCTCGGCCTGGGCAATTCTTCTTTCAGTTGGAAATATTTAATTCGTATTTAATCCTGTGCTTTAACACGATTTAATTTTCACTACAATTCATTCCCAGACTCAAAATTTCCAAACTTCTGTAGTCAGAAAATTTATACTTTTCAAAAAAATTCCTATCTGGCAAAATTTAAAGAAAGATTTTTTAAATATCTAATTACACACACAATTGTTATAATTTAGTTGGGATTTAGTTGGGGTAACAGAAAGGGTTTATAATGGGTACTTTTAGTGCAAATGTTTATAAGATAAAAATCTCACATAGGTTATTTTGTTGATAAATATTTGAAGTCGCTTTACTTCGATACTCAGAAAATGAATCTTGTAAATAAGTCCTACCATCTTTTTTGCCAGTATCTGCACAGCAACCAAACTAAGTGCATTGTTTCTAAGAGATGAAACTGGCAAACCTAAGTCCGAATCCAGTTACTAGTACGAACTTGCGGTACGAACTGCATACCAGTATTTGGTTTTGGGAACAAAGCAAAAGTTTTATTTAATCACAAATAAAAAATTGAAAATGAATCCAGCTGTAATAAATAAGTATTAACACATCATTTTACATTTTGATTTTAACATCAGTTTTGTTATTTATAATTACTAATTTAAAATTGTTTTTAAATGTCTTATACGCCTTTTACGTTATGAGAATAAGTTTTAATACGTACTTCTGTTTATGCAATAATTTTTCAAACATTTCTTAATCGTCAGTACTAAAGAGGGATTATACCACATGAATTAAGTGTATATATGTCGGTATTTCAAAAAAATACATTAAGAAAAAGACTGCTTTACTTTTAATTTGCATGTCTGTTGATACTGTTTAGTATAGCTATTCCTAAGCAAAGTTGCACGTTTTTACGTACTCTTATTATTCTAACACCAACAATAGTTTGTAATATTACGATTATTAATAATTATATTTATTATACGAAACCTTCTGTACTCAAGTAAAACTCGCACTTGACCGATTATTTTTAATAAGATTTGTGCAGAAAAATGGTTTTGAGGAGTATACTTATTCAGTTGTCAAAGTTGCACTGAGATGCATTTAATCTCAGTATTTGTCGCTCACAAAAGCCTAAGAAGAAACGTGTAGGAATGTTATAGCTTGATCGTAATTTCACAAGACAAATCCAATTAAAAATTTAAAAAATTTTAAAATGCGATTCATAGGTAGAAAAATCGAATTAATTAAAATTAATCAGATTCATAATATTGCTCGTAAAAAAAGAAAAAGAAAAAACATAATTTACAAGAATAAAAAAATAAAATTAGATTTTCATAATTATTTCATCAGTTTCTCATTCGAGATTTCTATATTTTCCTATTTATTCCATATCTTGCCTTCTGAAAACGGACGCAGATGTTACGATGTGAAGCTGTTAAAAAATTTCCATATTGCTTATATTCTGTGTAACTTAAAGAAGAGTTCACATAGCTATCAAATCTTGGGAAAATACATATAATTCCCGACAATTTATTGAAAATTCGTTGATTTTCATATTTATTATGCGTATTACATAGTATAAACTTGTTTTTAATGGCATAATACTAAAATCTTGTGGGTAAGAAAACTAGTGATCTTCGTAACAGTGAAATAATATTTTATTCATCAATCTAAACTGAGATTTCACTCTCCAGGAAAGAAGTATATCCAGAAATTTATAATATAAAACTACTAATCTCTCACTAAATTAGCACTTTACATTTAGAATTTATTACTGTATATACTCGCGCAAGTAGATCCCGTAACTTTCAAATTCAAATTTCGTACAAAAATCAAAAACCCGTGGATAAGTTGAATCTATAATTTTTTTCTTGAATTTTGCTCGAAATCAAACCATAGAATCCACTTACTAGTGCGAAAAAGTAATAATTATACAAAAAAGAATCATTGAAAAACTTTTTTATGATAAATTATTCTTAATGAAATATTGTACATATTATTTTATTATACGTACACATACCAGAATTTTTCAATATTCGAAGTTTTTTTTCTCTTTTTTAATTGACTTGTGTTTAAGTCGACACTCCTAATTTGCTTCCCGAAAATTGTCATAAATTCCTTGATTTTTGCAAGACTAACTATATGTGGTGCTTTACTTCGTTGCGATATTCCCCAATTAGTTTTTGTCCTCATGTATAAGGAAGTTAATATCAGTTTAAGCAAATTTTAATAAATCACAACTTATATTGAAATAAGATGTGTTTTTTTTCCTGATACTGTATAAAATTCAAAATGCTTTTGTAATTTGAAGATAACAAAATGATACCATGAACGTAAACAAGTATGTTATAAATACTGTAATAAAATGACAAAGAATGTTTGTTTTAAATTTTAAATAAATTCATACTTAGTATGTTAAATATATTAAAGTACAGAAGAAACTTATTTTGAAATAAAATGAAATATTGAATATTTTAATTGAATTGAATGTTTTAACATGCACAGCGAAATTATTCTTTTTGAATTAGTTTATGTTTGATATAAAAATGTAGTACATTTCTCGAAATGAAAGGCACACTATTTCTTCGTAACTCTTTCAATGTGTCTACTTTTACCATTCGAATAAATAAGTTTCTACGAATATCAAAAGAGTACACTTTCTATGTAAACTTTCATTGGTGCATGCAGTTTTCTTCCGTATGCATAACATAGTAGAAAGAAAAGTAATACGTAAACATTGCATTTCTCTAATAGAAATGTAATCCGTTTGGAAAGTTTGTTCAGAGTAAATAATAACATTGAAAATATTTTGAAAATAGATATATGTGACCGAATCTAATTTGTAAGTAAATAACATATTAGACTATTCTAAAAGAGTGACAGTATCCGTTAGAATGTAAGTGTAAAAGCTAATAATGTCAGAAAACATTGATTTCAGCATGGCTCATTTTTTTTTTAATATCCCTTGTGTTTTATGACGTTTTACGCCGGCGGTGAGTCAGACTCTTGGGGGATGTTGCGTTTATCTATTAGAACAGTGATTATGCAGGTATATATATACAGTGGCGGTCAAAAGTTTCCGGCCAGCAAAAATTTTTCATTTAATTTGTAAGCATGATCATATGAAGAGAAATCTCAAAGTGATATTTATACATTTTATTGACTTAATAATTAGAAACTTACTTATGGAAGAACATGTAAATATTATAAATTTAGTTGACAAAATTGAGTACAAAGGAAAACGCATGTTCTCAAAAATTTCCGGCCACCATCGCAAGTTTGGAAAAAAGTGGTATTGTAATAGAAAATTACAATGATCAACAATATTTATAATTAGTATGTTACCGTATTAGTATTGTAAATACTATGGTGCAGCAACGTCACATTCATACAATCAACGGTTAAAGATCGTCTATGGTACACTTTTTCCACATTTCTAGCAATTTTCGGAAAATTTTCGTCTGAGTTGGATATTTATAGTTCCGCAGACTATTGCCAATTTCTTTCCAAAGATTTTCTATTGGATTCATGATGGCCATTTCAAAAAAGTAATTTTCTGTGCGAAAACCATTGTTTGTCGAGGCTTGCATACATTATTTATGCCGTTATCATGTTAAAAAAAATAGTTGTGACAAAAAATTTTCCTCTGATAAGGCAACAAAAACTCTTGCAAGATATCTTATACATTGCATTATTCATCTTGCCGAGGATTTCAAATAGCAGACCAACCCTTTTTGAATAAATTACTCCCCACATTATAACGTGTCTTTGGCTGTGCCTCATCGTAAGAAAACATATGTGGAATCATATCTTTTACAGTTAGGTCATCGGACGTAGTGTCTGCCATCACTCCCAAAAATGTTTGAAATTCGATTGATGAAAAAATAGAATTTTTTTTTCAGTTTTCTCTTGACCAGACTTTGAGTTCCTTGGAAAACGCCAGTCGGGTACATTGGTATTTTTTTTTTCTCTGAAAAAATTTTAACACCGACAGTTCCATAAAGTTAAGCATCACGTCTGCATCTTGATAAGATAGATAGATTTGTTTCAAAAATATTTTCATTCCGTAAATCGGTATAATTTTGAGTTCGACGTCAAAAACGTCGCTTCAGCGGCAGCGAATGAAATTTGACTTTCAACTGGATAAAAGAGAATGAAGACAAGGATGATCGGCATTCAGTGTTTGCTTTGTTTCGATGAGTACAATGTCTCAGCGAAGTCATTTGACAGATTCAGAAGCTTGGAGAACTGTTGGTAGGTTAGAAGGGGGCCAAACTCAAGCCGAAGTAGCGCAAGCCATTGGAGTGTCACAAAGTGTCATTTCCAGGATCTGGAACCGTTTTTTGGAGAGTGGATGTGCAGGCCGAAGATCAGGGCAAGGTCGTAGACGGGCAACAACGCCCAATGAAGATCGGTATTTAGCGTTAAGGGGGTAGTAAGGTTAATTCGAGGGAAAAAAAGCATATTTTCTCTCATTTTGTAAGAATACAATTAATATTTATTTATTTGTATAGTTATAGTATAATTATATGTCATTTAAAGAGTATTCTGCGAAATTTTCATTAAGAAATATTAAAAAATGAGCCGATGACAGCGAATCTTCGAAGACGTCCCAAAAAAAGTTGATTCGCGGTGAACCTCATAACTCATGACTGGATCAACTGAAATTAAAAAACCAAATTGATTTAATTAGTTGATAAGTTTCCTCAGGGAACGCAGTCGAGTTTTTTTTTATATATTGATTTTTCAATTTTTTACAAGGCTCGGAAGTCAAAATACTGATTTTTCATCAAAAAAATCTGATATTTTGTTTTTTAAAAGTAAGTTAAAATTTAAAAAAAAAAAAAAAAAAAAAAAAAAAAAAAAAAAAAAAAAAACTCGACAGCGTTATCTCGTAATTTATATAAAGAAAGAGTGTGTAAAATTTTATAAAGATCGGTTCAGTAGATTTTGAGCTACAGAGTTCACCGGCTTTCAAAAAGCGAAGCGTTAGAAAAACACGTTTAAAGTTTCACAGACGTTTTTGTCGAAATAGATATTTGTAAATTACTGCTTTTTTCATACACTTACACAGAATCATCAATGCCAGGTCCATAAAGCGAAAAGCTGTCGGAGATGATATTCCAGAGCATCTTGTTGCTCTTGTCTACGACGAATCCTGCCTTCTTTGCTCTCTTTTGCAGCCTCTCTCTCCGCTTTACATACTCGAAGACTATCTGTTGTTCGCGCCGATTCATGAGAACTTGTTCCAGTTTTTATGCCCATTTCTTGCAAAAATGACAGCAGAGAAAAAAAGCCTTCATTAAATGTACATGCTGCAACATTAGCTGCAATTTCAACGACGTTGGAGGTGGCATTCACTGTTTTTGGAGTAATTTTCCAAATAAGTTGATTAAGGCTTTCATTATTATTCTGAGTGAAACCACCAACACATCGTTCTAGAAGTGCTTCTTTGCTTAAATCCTCATAAATAGGTTTGATGGCTTCTAGTACATTACTCGGAAGTGCGGTTTAACTGTGTTTGAATGACTCCAGATCGTCTGTAGCTGCAGCCTTCTGCCATTCACACCATGAATCAGCACCGCTCGGACAATCGGAGGGCGGAGACTTACAAGTGTATATCTCCGTCAGTTTTACTTCCATTGCTTTCAAATTTTCACAGAATAATCTTAAGATGTTGTACATTAATATAAAATAAAAATAAAAAAAAATGCAAAAAAATAAAAAAAAATACTTTACTACCCCCTTAACAGCTCGGAGACACCGAAACATGAACGCTACTCTTCTCCAACAACACCTTCGCTCAGCTACAGGCACCACGATTTCAACTCAGATTGTCCGAAACCGGCTCCATGCTGTAGGTCTGTATGCTCGCCGACCGATGGTATGTGTTAGATTAACATCAAGACATCGTCGCGACCGCAGGGAGTGGGCAACCGAGCATGTCAGCTGGAGGAGAAATGAATGGAGCAATATTCTGTTTTCTGACGAGTCCCGTTTTTCTGTGCATCCGGATAATAGGCGTATTTTCATCTGGAGGGACCGTGGCAGTAAGAATAATCCTGCTTTCGTGCACGAAAGTATCAGATTTGGCGGTGGAGGAGTGTTGGTGTATGGTGGTATCTCCATTGACGGGCGCACTGACCTCTACATCATTCGAGATGGAGCTCTGACTGGTCGCCGATATAGGGATGAGATCCTAAGACCTATTGTAGTCTTTTACGCTGCAGCAATTGGAGATAACTTCATTTTAATGGACGATAACTGCAGGCCACATCGTGCAAACCTGGTGGAGAATTTCCTTTTCGAGGAAGGAATCGTTCGAATGGAATGGCCAGCGTGTTTTCCAGACATGAATTCAATCGAGCACGTTTGCAACGCTCTAGAAAGACGAATTTCTGGCCGCCAACAACCCCCACAAACTCTCCAAGAACTGGAAAGAGCTCTTCTGGAAGAGTGGGGCAGAATACCCCAACTCGTCATTAATAGCCTCATTGAGTCCATGCCTCAAAGGTGTTCAACGTTGCTGGCCGCCCGTGGAAACCATACCCCCTACTGAAAATGATTTTCTTTGAAGAAAACACCTTTTCTTATTCTTTTTTTTTCTCATATGCACAAATTGTGTTTTTTTCCTTTTGTACACAAATGCGCAATAAAATGCATTTTTTTCTGCCAAACATGTGTAATTTATTCTCATATAACCTACTACATCTGCCGACCATGTATCAATTGGCTAAAAAGTTTCCCAGGTACAAAGACCACCTAAAACTGCACTATCCTTTAATTGTTTTGAGCAGTGTATAAGCTAAGTTGGAGCAAGAATAGACCAACATCATTTGTCTCCATTATTTTTTTTAATACAGTTGTTCCAGAGATTACACCTACAAACATACAAATCCATGTTTTTTCTTTAAAATATCAACGTAGATTAATACATTTAATGATGCGACAGGTTACATATTTTAAGTACTATTTAAAAAATATATTATTTTTCTTCAAAAAATAGTGGCGTTTATAATCTGTAAACATTGGTATCTATATTATTTACAAATCTAAATCATTAAATATTCTAATTATAAGAGTATCCTGTTTATGCTTTCTTTTTATTCAAAAACTTATTCAGAGACATAAATTAATTTGTTTATCTATACTATTTAAAAATGTAATTGAAATAAAGAGACGACAATTGCTGTCGTGATTCTAATTAGGAGATAATTAATTGTAAAAAATATAGCATGAAAAGAGTTTCGTGCATAATTAAAAAGGTTTAATTATATTTAATTAAGTAAATACTTTATGAATTAATGAAAATTATTATAAATATCAATTGAAATTACAATAACATTATTTTTTTACATAAATCAGAAGATTTAGCTATGCATATGATGTCATCCAATTTAATAGGTACTAGGGTTAGTAATAAGGATTGAATATTTTTATTTTTATTTATTTCCGCATAGATTAAAGCATTTAAAAATTTAACAAAATTGATTTAATACTAGAAAGATAATCCAAATGTAAGGTATATAGCAAAAAAAAAAAAAAAAAAAAAAAAAAAACATTTTTATCATAATGATAATAATATATATTCTACAATAAAAAGGTAAGGACTTATATTAGAAATAATTATTTTGCTTATAAGACATCATTTTTATAATAAAACATTTTAAATACATTACAAATTGGCAAGTTTCAACTCATTATCATTGAGTCATCTTCAGAATGTAAACAGAAAATTACAAACACAATGAACGTGACAAACTGCAGTAAATAAATAAATTAAGACTTACTGCTTTTATATTTCACATTTATTGCAAAACGCAAACCTCCATGAACATTTATTTTAGAACTTTAAACTTTCTCTTTTAATTTTGGCAACAGCCATTTATTGTTTTCAGAATTAGAATGTTTTTCCGATGCTGCGAAGAAGCGGTTTTTTTCCCCTTCTCGAAAAAACATAATTCGATTGTTAGAATTTAAACGCAAAGTAATTTTTGTATATATTGTAAATATAATTGTTTTGTAAGTTTAAGTATCATATAAATAATTAGAAAAAGAATGAAGCGATTTATTATTTAACAAAGTTTTGACTTCATTGCTTTTATAAGAATTCATAACAGATTCTGATCTTTTCCAAAGGCAACTAACCTCGGACTGGTAAGTATTTTACTTACCTTTTTTTAATTTGTATTCTATTATATCATTGTATACAACAACATTGATATCAATCACCAATTCTGGATATAAAGTTCTTACCTGTCCGTTGTAGAATATATATTATTACCATTATGATATCTGTATTATAAAGGCCAAACGTATCTGTGCGTAACGTATACGTCATTTTGCGGATGACAACACTTTCCCATGTTATTTCGGTTTTGCAATTTTCGCTACTGCAAATTCTGTACTTCTAAACATCCCACATTTAAAATTTTTACACCGTCGTATAGAAAAAACATGTACTTTTGAATGCAGTTTGTTTGAATGCTGTACGTCAATTTATTCTTCACATATTAATTTTTTATAGTTTTTAGTACGAGTTTTGTAATTGTGACAACAGAAATACGCCATTTTCTCTTAAAATTGATAAAAATTGAAATGTGCTCATGTAAATTTTGAGAAGATGAAAATTATGACGGGTTTAGATTTCACGTAAAATTCTGAGATCATGTCAATTTGATTTTTTTTCGCTTTTATACCAAACATAAGAGCCTCAATTGATAACTTCATCTTAACAACTGATCTTTAGTATATTTTGCTTTATTATATTTTTATGTATACGATTAAAGTTTAATTTTAATAATTTGGACAAAAGAGTTTTATATAGCAATAGTATTTTTTGTTTTTCTCAATTTTAGCTTTAAATAATATTTGTTTGAGAGTTAGATTGACTATTGTGAGATGCATTTTCTGCTGTAACAAAGTTTGTAGGTTTATGATAATTCAATGAAACAGTTCCTTCTTAAACATTTTCTTTCGTCGAATTTCGACGGGTTCCATCTCGTAATTATTAATGGACGTAATCAAGACTTACTGCTTTTATATTTCACATTGAGAAAACATTTAATAGACATATTTTAGAGTAAAATTTCTTCTTCTGTGGTTGTTATTATTGGGATTATCGCAAATGCAAGAATGATTTTAGCTACTCAGGATACCTTTAACCGAATACATTTCATCTAAATATATTTCGATAAAGTACTTTTTGTTAATAATTTTATTCTTGATGTTATAATTTAATGGGAGGTATTCAGTTTCAAAATGTTCACGTTGTTTATGAATGACTAATAATTTTCTCTGAAAATCGTTTACAAAAATAACGCATGTTAAATTTATAGGTATTTTTGTCAAACAGTTTACAAGGGAGTGGCTCCTGCTGTGTAAAACTGTTTTGATTTTCTCGAAATAATATTTGTTTGCTGGTATCTATTATAGCGTGATAGATAAACCAACTTTTCGGGTTTAAAGGTACAAAACCAACGATTATAAATCACAAATAATGTATGAAAAGGTAGCAAAAAGCTGTTTCGAATCTACTATCGAGAATCTTCATCAGTGCAAAACTCAGCGAGCTAGTAAAGCAAAAATGAGTTCAGTACTTTTTCATTCATTATTTGTGAATTTAAAATCGTTGTTTTTATATCTTTAAACATTTTTGCCAAAGGATTTATTTGCTATTTTAACAACTTTTCGGGGTACATTAGTTTGTTTGTTTGCTTGTTGTTGAATGTTTGCATTGTATTAGTCCTTTTTTAAAATTTTCAGTTCATTCTATTTTTCTTAAAAGAAAAACAAAACAAAATAATCTGTTTTATTAAAAACTCTAAATGTGAAATTTCACCATTTCTTAAAAAATTTAAATTTCTGGCATTTGTGCACTATTTAGAAAAGAATGTTTGTCGAGTTTTATATTTTGACTTTTGTTTCATTTGAATCAGATCCCTTAGAGATACAGTGGAGCCTGCTAAAGTGACCACTTTGGTAAAGTGACCACTTTTGGAAACTTTTACTTATGTTCATATAAAATAATATGAGAATTGTCCTGTAATGTGACCACCCTAATGTGTCTACCTATGTAAAGTGACCAGTTAGCCTGTTTTTGTCAATGTTATTTGAACCTGTAAAATGTGACCATCCATTTTTCTGCATACTGATAATTTTCAAACTAAAAGTCTAACGTGGTCATTTTCTCAAATTTTATTTTGATCCATCAAAAAAGTGCAGGCATCTGTCTCTTATAGTTACTATTTGCTTAATGTATAAAGAGATCGATTTGTCTCGTATTGTAATGATATCTGCACATGTCTAAGGTGATTTTTACTGGAAAGTTTATTTCGCCAATCATAGAAACATTACCTTGATGCAATTACGATGAAAATAAAAATGTGTATAAATTACAGAGTACCTTGTCGGTATGAGTTATTTAAATCAATTATTACAAAACTTCAACTGTATTCAAAAGAAATAATGTGAGTTTTACGTAAATTATCCTTTATTCCGCATAGTTTAATTTAATGAATCAGTTATTATTGCTAATTAATCAGTTCATTACTTAATAAAGTGCATTTTCCTTATTTTTTATTTTTTGAGATGCAATGTGAAACAATATAATATAATTAAAATTCACCCCAAACAATTTTTCTCTCTATACTATTATACTCTATACTTTTGTGTGGCCCTGTAAATTAATAAAAAATATTCTTTGCACAGCAGATTATTCAGAATGTATATTTTATTATATATTTCAATGATACATTTGAATGATACATACAATGATACACATGAATTTTATTATGTTCTAAAGAGTGTAATATCATTAAAATTATCTTTTCCCATTGACCGGGATGTAACGGAATACTTTTGATTTTCCCTGTAATTGAACTATACATGTGATTTTCATAAAATTTGAACTGACTGAACAACGATATGCAATAATTATATATTTTAAATATTAAATGAATCGGTTGGGTAGTCTTGTCGTTGTTATATACGAACAGATATACGGACTAAAGGACGACTATTGGAGCTATGTATTTACATAATTACGTACTAATTACGTATTCTAAAAGAAGTACAATTTTCTATCGTATTATATTAAAAAAAATCCTTTTTTAATGTTTCGTAAGCATATAAATCGAGATTTATGGTCTGACGTTGATCTAAAGCAGGCATATCAAACACATTGACAATGGACCACATTTAGTCAATTGACAGTCTAACTGTGGCACATCCTGTGGCACTTGCCACCTGCATAATCCAGTTCTTACTTCATGCGAAAATTTACCTTTTCAGGAACTCATTTGCATGAACTGTAGTTCCAGTGTTACTAGGATAAAGGTTTTTGTCAATTTAAAATAACTATCGCTATTTCAATATAGGAATATATTTGCTTCATTTAATCATAGTTATTTTATGATTAAAAGAAGACAATATTAATAGTTAAAAAGAGTAATTATTTTAAATAAAAACTTCCTTTAGCTGGCAACATTGTCAAGGCTTAAAAATGACAAAATCAGAAAATGTTGTAAATGCATATGATTAGAGGTAACTCGTTTTAAAATTTAAGCTTCAAGAAATAGTGCAAAAATAACAAATAATCGAAAATTTAGAAAAAAAAAAAAAGATCTTGAATGTGGAATTTTAAAGTTTAAGACATTTTTATATTATTTTTATACTCTTTTTTTTTAAATGTTTGACATTGAAACCAATTCTGTATTTTACTTCACTCTTCAATTTACATAGCACTAGGTATAAAAACATGTAACAAAAACTGTTTCAATATGGCGTTAATTAATAACGATAAAAAAAAAGTTTAAATGAAAGGAAAACATAATGAAAAGGAAAAATCTGTATCGAAATTTATAATTAAAATTAAAATTAAATTGATTTAATAGCTTGTAAATGAGTAGCTTCCGTAATTATTGCTGCGAAGAAAAAAATAAAAGCTGCTTTGGTTCTTTACTTGTTGTAAACATTCATAGAACACAAGAATTTTGGATTTGAACTTAATGGTTTTTTTATATAATTTAAATTAGTAAAAATGCCATTTTTAATAAACCCAGCACTTTTTTAATCTTTCATCTTTTTATTTATTTTTTACAAACATATTCGTATTCAAATACGGTTTAGAATTTAAAAAACATATATATGATACACCTATATCAATATACGAACATCTCAAAATTATAAAAGATAATTTACAATACATTTATATTCAAATAGTAGCTCTTAAGTTTTATATTTGTTATGCAACAACTCTAATTTACAAAGAATGTATTCACAAATATGTAGACAATCTATCGAAAGATAAATTGATAAATTTGAAGGTGAAGTGATACTTTATGAAAAAAAAGGTATATTTGACACTTTTAAAATTAGTGCTTCTGCTTAAGATAAAAAAAACCCCATTCAATTGTTTGCAAATCGAAACTATTCCTAATGAAGTAGAGGAAACGATACTCGAATTTCAGGCTTCTACCTATGCGGCTACTGAGATATGACAAATGTTCGATAAAGTTCAATACACCTGCTAACCCCCTTAGAGAAAGGGATTTGTGAATTCTCTGGGATACTTCTTTAATTATTTTTTTAGTAGATTTATTTCCTAGAATTTCAGGCTTCTGTCTCAAATGGATCCTGAACTACGTCAAGTGTTATAAAATATTCGACTCCTCTTTTAATCAACTTGGAAAAAAGAATTTGTAAATTCGCTAACATTATACTTTTAGTAGATTTATTTTCTGAAATTTCCAGATCTACCTAAAACGGGTTCTGAGAAATGGGTAACTATTCTAAAATTTACGATCTCCCCTTTATCCTATAGGGCAGAGGTGGGATTTCTAAAATCAGTAAAGTATGTGTTTGATTTTTTTAGTAAATTTATTTTCTGGAATTTTAGGCTCGTATTTAAACAGCTGCTGATATATGCAAGTTTTTTAAAATGTTCGACCCAACTTTTAACCCGCTTAGGGAAATAATTTGTCTATTCTGTGAAACATGTGTTTAATTTTTCTTACTAGGTCTAAAATGGCTCAAATTTCTATTTCATTATTTTCAAAGAAATTTATCATCACGAACGTCTCATTTCTTCATAAAACGGCTGCAGAAATACCGATAACTGTTCCAAATTTTTCTGTCCTTTTTAACAGCCTTTAGATGGAAATATCTTGTAATACGCGTTTAATTATTTATTTAGTAAATTTGTTGTATTTAATTTCACGCTTCTTCCTAAACGAGTGTTGAGTTGTGACCAAATGTTTTGAAACATTCGACCAACCCTCCCAGAGGGAGAATTTCTAAAAACGCTAAAACACGTGATAAATTATTTAGTAGATTTATTTTCTGGAATTTTGCGTTTCTACCTAAAATGGCTGCTGAGATATGACTAAATGTTTTAAAAATTTCGACTGTTCTTAAACCTCACCTAGATGGAGAAGATATAAATTAAAAGTAGATAAAAGAATTATTCTTAAAATGCATGTTGTATTATTTTTTTCAATAGTTGATATCTGAAATTTCATGCTCCTACCTAAAACTACTACTGAAATATGCTGAAATGCTCTAAAAATTTCGACAGCCGCATCCTTTAAACTTCTAAGGATGACTGCTGAGATATGGTTACTTGCTCTAAAATTTTTGAGCCCTTTTTTAATCCTCCTTAGAGGGAAATTAAAAAAAATCCTTTCTTAGTGCTGACTAATGTTATAAGAATTACGTTCCCCACAATTTTTACGCTTGTAGGTTCAGTAGGTTCAGTTAGGGCAGGGCTATGATGAATCAGTGAGCGGGATATTGCCTTTTATATATACAGATAAATAAAACGGAAAACATTGCGTAGCAATATTATTTATCTCATATATTTCATAAATTTATCAATAATTAAATATACACTGTCTTTCACTTTTTAATTTAATAGCAGAATGTTTTTAATTTTCTTTAAAACACATTTTCAGAAAAGCAGTTACACAATTATGATAAAATTGTCCGTACTCTGACAACTAAAAATGTTCAATTTCCATTACACCATTTACTGCAAATGCAGTTTTCCTTTTTTACTGCATTTAATAAATTTATAATTAATAAAATTATTTGAATTCTAAGATAAAAATAATTACATACACAGAAACTGGTTGACAGAATCACAAAGTTCCGCATTATTTAACGGCATTTAATTATAATAAAAAATGTACATAATTAGCAATTAGAAATACATATTAAGTACGTAACAAAAAGGTATAATCTGCCAGTTTACAAGAAACGAAATGTGTGGAGCTATTTAAGATTAATATCTCTATAATTAAATAAATAATGGTTTTATATTTAAATATATATTTATATTTTAGTAATTGGCACTAAATAAAATTTCTAATAACTCAAAATTACTTATTATTTTCTTATGTTCTAATAATATGTTTTTTAGAATAATAATTTTAATAGAGTATTTAGTCGGAATTTTTACAAATGAAAATTATCTTTCATAAAAGTATCTGTGAATTGCATATATTAAAGTAAAATAAGTTTTCCATAGCTATTAAAACTATACTATCTGTATCAGTTTTCAATTTATGAATTTAAAAAAAAAGATAAATATTTTCATTGTTTTTTAATTAATTTAAAAAGATCTAATACATGGTATTTTATAAATGCATTTATCTAGAAACAAATAAGGTGAAAAAATAAAGTGGAAAGATCACGATCTCGTATATTTAAAAAAAAAATCTACTAGAAGAAGTGTATATTGGTTTTGTGTATCTTTTGAGAAAAACATTTAAAGAGAAATCAATCTGGTAGACAGGGTTGATTTGCTTATAATATACAACGGACAGAGAGTTTTCAGATATACTGGTAGGATACGACCTGCTCTAGAGAACATTAACTTTACGATTTTTTTGTTTTTTAAAATGATTATTTCAATATAAGCAATGGAAAAGCATTAGAGGCATTGGAAAAGTTATATAAAAATTAGAAATTAGAAAATCACAACTGTTTGTCATTAAAAAAAAACCATAGGATCATAAAAATGCAAAAGATTTTGATCACGCTTATTTAGGATATCATTTTTGTTTCTTGACA
Source organism: Maratus speculifer (assembly GCA_964019185.1). NCBI lineage: Eukaryota > Metazoa > Arthropoda > Arachnida > Araneae > Salticidae > Maratus > Maratus speculifer. The sequence continues at coordinate 301,704,720 of OZ025294.1, read as the reverse complement.
ACTTCAAAATCATTTTGAAGACTTCTCTAACAAATAAGTAATATTTTATTAAGCAGTACGTACTTAACATTGATAACAAGTATACGACTCGGCTACTTAAAACAAAAATCATAAATATAACTATCAATCAAATGCTTGACACGTACAGATTCATTGCTTTACTTTGTTCATTTCTCAATTTTCATCTTGCGAGATGAGACTGTTCACAAAAGGTTGATAGTTGAAGGGTGGAACGAAGTTTTACTGAAATTCTCATGCCAACTGCATTTTACAACTTCCCTATACATGCTCTAGTTCAACCACGACGTCAGATAGGAATGTATACTACATTTATGCATACATATTTCCCAAATGAGTTCTCAGGAGTCTTCCTTTATGAGAACGACGGTGGTTTTTTAGGTTGTTCTAAACTGTAATGTTCGCTAATGGTGCCTGGTGCATGTAAAATCCATCGTGGGCGCAAAGTCCTCCAAGTTACCTGTGAAATATACCTCTGGAGGTGCCTTGCCAGGTGATGCTCTCGTCATCTGATCAAGGCTCTAAATTACGAGACCAACTTGAGTAGCCATTTGCAGTACAAACAACAGGATGTAACGCTAAGCAACCGACTTAACAAAGAATGCTCAAATGAGAAGCAACAACTGCAGATATGATAATGTGAGAGACGAAATTGTCGGGTTTATTGCCACTACACGGTGATTAGGCGGTCACTCGCCCCGATACCAGGTATCTAACCCGTTAAGCTGAGGTAACTCGGCAAGTAGGGGCCTGGTCATCGGTTAGAAAGAAAGAAAGGTTGTTCTAAACTACAATCCTCAACAAGCGCAAAACGTTTTGACACATTTAAAAATTCATTTTTTAACAAAAATATATGAAATTGGAAGGCCTGACTATGGAAGCGATTTCGAATCGAACTTAGTTTTCCATTTTATGATAGATAATTTACCTATCCATTTTGAGCTATTTAGATCCCGTGATCACCCGTTTTTTCCTGCTTTTCGGCCGGTTTTTCTGCTTTCATTGGGAAATGTGTTCAAAAACGTCAACTTTGAAGGCTTGTTATGAAAGATCTATTGTGTTTGTAAAAAACAGAAAACTGAATTCAATTAGACAATTTCTGAATAACAAGTCCCGCTAGTTTCATACATTTCCGAATAAAAATAAATTAAAACTTATGTCACAAAGTTGCAATTTTTGATTTAAGGACACCCTTAAGTTTAATTAGCCGGCAAAAGTCTCATTCTTGTAAGCTGAATCAAGCAGAACTGTCGATTTGGTAAGCCAAGCTAAGATATTTACTGCTTATTATACAAGACATGACTTTTCAATCTTTAATCGATCGAATATGCCAAATTAAGTTATCCAATTTTAAAGAAATCGCAGAAAAATTAAATGAAATGTAGAAGAATTTGATGAATCCATTCTAAAACATTAATTTTTAGAACAACATAGAGATTTAAATCATTGAGGAAAAAAGTAAAGATTGATTATATAGTGACATCTGGCTATCAGACATGAGAATAATCATCAGACATGCATCATCATCAGCAGACACACAATCATCAGATAGAATATCAGCCATGCATTCATTAATTCTTTATGGGCTATGAACAATATAATAGAAGATTTTTAGAAGATTTTATTTTACATTCGTTAAAACTCTCGTATTACTTTCATAATACTTATAACGTTCATTAACCTTAAATTTATATCAATATTAGTTTTAACTTTCGAAATAATTTCGTAATCTGGCTGCTTCATCTTTCTCAAGTGTGCTTAATTTATCGAGAAGTTTCAGAATTTCAAAATAAATCCTAAAAGGTGTCCTATAAATTCAATGAATAAAAACTTTATACAGTGAAACCTCCAAATAAGGGACACTCTGAATAAGGGACGCCTCTATTTAAGAGACAAAAGTTGCGGTCCCATAAGTGGTCCCATTATTTGGTGCTTTCATTGTATTTTCAATTTAATCTTTATCTGTTGCTCTTTTCTACAATCATTCAATAATTTGCTATTAACCTTAGTTAAAAATGCGAATTTTATGAGCACTTTTTGAATTATTAAATTATTATGTTGTCCTTTTTCTAAATAGATTGCTAGTTATTTCCATCATAAAACAGAAATATTGAGATTTTTTTAAAATAAAAGGATACAAAAGATTTTACATGACCTACATCATCGCTGGTGCTTTTTTCTTGGTAGTTTTAATTTTATTTGAAAAATTTTAACTAATAACCCTCTGACGGTCCTGCAAAAGGGTAAAACTGTAACATTGTTTTCTGTCATTTTATTTTAAATGCTAAGAAAATGCGATTCTTTCAATATTATAAAAAAACATAATTACAAATATCAATATAATTCTTGCGAGCATTAATCTTTCTTCAATGCATTGGAAATCCATTAAAACTATAGAATTATATTATCTTAAATATTGCTTATATTGCAATGAAACCTGAAGCTTCGTGAACGAAAAATTACGTTCCAAACACTTAGATGGATAAACAACGTTTTATTATGGTTAGACAAGCACATTTACATTCATAATAAAGAACGGCCGAACTATCTTCAATGAGAGACCAAATATGAGGAAATCTCAAATATTTAAGTAAATAAGCAATATTAACAAACTTCTTTGAATTTGTTTATAATTCTTCCTTAAACAAAAACTATAATTATTTAATTAACTTTTATTTAAGATAATTTTGTTTTTAATATTTTACCCTGCAATTAGTAGCATTTTTCTAGTGCTTTTACTGACTTTAATTATACATATGCTGTCACACTCACTTTACAGTATCAGGGTTTAGTCTGTATTAGTGATGGGCGATTTCGATTTTTTAAATCGATTTAATCGATATTATGGTCAACTCGATTTAATCGATACTATAAAAATTTAAATCGATTTCTCAGAAGATATTATTTTTATTTTGCTTCAAAAGTTGAAGATAAAGCAGTCGGATGTGCCAATCTCAAAAAGTCTTCTATCTCATACATGATAAAACTTCTAAATGCACTAACACATTGTCAATGTCAAATTTAAATTATTTATACCCATCATGAAGATTTAAAAAGTATAGGTTGAAGTATGAACATTTTAAAAGAAAGCATTGTGTTTTCCAAACAAATCGCTGAATTTCGGTCCACCCCCGCTAGATGTCTGTAACCGAAATGTATGCAATTCAAAGAGCATCACAGCGACACCTGTTGTGCAGTATACACTCAAGCCTAATAAGACAAGCGTAATAAGAATCTATTTATGGGAAAGTTTAACCAAATATGAAATTTGATTAAATTCCATGCATAATTTCTAAGATATCACTAATATCGTGAAAAATGCAGTATAGCAGAGCAGTATTATATAACTTACACAAAAAACTAATCAGGAACAACGTATTATAATATCTAAGAGATTATTAAGTTTGATGAAATTCCGTTCAGGAGCTCTTGAGATATGATCAATAAAATCTTGTAGATCCTGAAAAAGCGGTTGAATTCAGGGGTCAGCCCGAAGAGGAACATCTCCGCCCCGGAACTTTGAAATGTCTCACGAAAATATTGAAGCTTCATGTACAAGAGTCCCCCCCCCCTTCTCTGAAGTATAGAATGCCCCTTCAAGGAGATATAAAAATCCCTCCCAGTGAAAAATATCTGAATTCAACACTGCTAATAAAAGCAGCATAGCAACGCCTCCTGTATAGTTATTTACACTGAAACCTAATAAGCACCAAACTTATGAATGTGAAGCTTGATGAAATTTTCTGAATTAGTTTCTGAGATGCAATTATCGCAAAAATCAGGAAAAATGCAGCGTCACCTGCCGTTAGATTTAAATCAAAACTTAATCATCAACAATTTACGTTAATATCAAACCGAATCTGAAGTTTGGCAAAAATACGTGCATTAGTTCTTGAGGTATCTATCTTGCAGTAATCATGAAAAATACAACATAACAGCGCCACCTATAGAGCGATTTTTACCATAAGTAATCAGCACCAATTTATATGAAAGTCTAGCTGAATCTAAAGTTTCAAGAGGTTCCAAGCATTAGTTCTTGAGATAGAGCGCCCACAAAATTTTGTAAGAGACAAACAAATAGACAGACTGAAAGACAGACAATTTATAAAAACAGTAAAATGTGTTATATTTAACAATATATTCGAATTTTGTAAGCATTAGGTTATTATTAATTTTTTTTTTAATAACATCATACAAACAAAGAAAAAAAAAGCAAAGTTTTTTTTTTTTTTTTTTCTTTTTTTTAAAGAAATTAAGCAACATATAATGTCTAGAATTATATATGGGTGTGTAAACATGTTTAATAATCTACATAACCCTCTCTCCCCCCCCCCCCCCGTTTTTAAATAAGTTAATGGGAATTGTCTTTTTTTTGTAATTATCTTCTTCTTTATAGTTTTTCAAAATAATAATAATAATAATAATAATATATATAATAAAAAAAGGAAGTCTATCAAAATGCAAAAGATTCTCTCCTTTCCTCGCCCCCCCCCTTCCCCCCACGAAGGACATCTTCTGCCCTTTGTACCTATATCCCTCGTGTTGATAATCGGCTGTCATAAAATAAACCAAACCTTTTCCCGTCTACCCTATTTAAATCCTCTATCTTCACAGTTTCCTTTTCCCCGCCGAAAATCTTGCCAGTCCTTTGAGTCAAAAACAGACGCAAAATCACTGACCAATCACATTACAAGGTGATAAAGCCTAGATGCAAAATCGCAAGACTATCTTGGATGCAAGTAGTAGATCGATCTTTTGTAGTAGATCGAATCAGTACAGAATCTTGTGTAGTAGATCGATGTCGATTTCGATGTCGATGTCGATTTCGATTTCGATGTCGATTTCGATGTCGATGTCAGAATCGATTTTATTTTGATTTACTAAAATTGAAATCGCATTTTGAAATCGATTTTTAGATACAAGTAGTGTTGTTACTTTTTTGATATGCTTGAAATCGATCTACGTTTCAGGTTGAATCGATCTTTCCCTTTCTATTGTTTTAATGGTAGCAGTAAAAATTTCAAACTCAAATATTAGGCAAACCGTTGATTTTAGAGGGGTAAGACTTAAGTATGTCAAGATATTCTAAGGTATGGTCAATCGAATAGTGATGACCATTATACCCTAGCAGCACATAGGGGGTGGGGGGCAGGGGGGGGGGCAATATTCAATACAGGTATGGGTGGGTCATGTGACATATCGTTGCAAAGGTCTTGGCCTGGGCTATCCATATCTGCATATCGCTTCATAATATAGTTCAATTTTCAGACTCCAGGGGGCATTTTTAAGCTTTTTGGGGGGTTTTTCCCTTACCCCACTTTGTAGTGTATCATTTTATAGATCTTGACTTGTAGACCTCAAATATCTTGAATTGATTGGTAGAACTGATGTAAAATTTCGTATAAGAAAGGATTACCAATTTTTTTTTCAAACCAGATATTTCTAAAAGTAAAAATTTCAAACTCAAATATTAGGCGAACCGTTGATTTTAGAGGGTTAAGACTTACGGATGTCAAGATATTCTAAGATATGGTCAATCGAATAGTGATGACCATTATACTCTAGCAGCACATAGGGGGTGGGGGGGCAGGGGGAGCAATATTCAATACAGGTATGGGTGGGTCATGTGACATATCGTTGCAAAGGTCTTGGCCTGGGCTATCCATATCTGCATATCGCTTCATAATATAGTTCAATTTTCAGACTCCAGGGGGCATTTTTAAGCTTTTTGGGGTTTTTTTCCCTTCCCCCACTTTGTAGTGTATCATTTTATAGATCTTGACTTGTAGACCTCAAATATCTTGAATTGATTGGTAGAACTGATGTAAAATTTCGTATAAGAAAGGATTACCACTTTTTTTTCAAACCAGATATTTCTAAAAGTAAAAATATCAAACTCAAATATTAGGCGAACCGTTGGTTTTAGAGGGTTAAGACTTACGGATGTCAAGATATTCTAAGATATGGTCAATCGATTAGTGATGACCATTATACCCTAGCAGCACATAGGAGGTGGGGGGGCAGGGGGGGCAATATTCTATACAGGTATGGGTGGGTCATGTGACATATCGTTGCAAAGGTCTTGGCCTGGGCTATCCATATCTGTATATCTCTTTATAATACAGTTCAATTTTCAGACTCCAGTGGGCAGTTTTAAGCCTTTTTTTTACTTTTTCCCTTACCTCAATTTGTAGTGTATCATTTTAAAGGTCTTGACTTGTAGATTTCAAATATCTTGAATTGATTGGTAGAATTGATGTAAAATTTCGTATAAGAAAGGATTAAGGTTTTCTTTTCAAACCAGATTTTCCTAAAAGTAAAAATTTCAAACTTAAATATTAGGCGTACTATTGAAGACTTACGAATGTCAAGATATTCTAAGGTATGGCAATCGAATAATGTTGACCATTATACCTTAGTAACACATAGGGGTGAAGGACGGGGAGGGACAAAATTCAACACAGGCATGGGTTTACGGATTTTCTTCAAATTTTGGATATATTTTCATTCTAATAAGGTGGTTTTCTGATTTGTTCTGGGTATTCATTGGTTATGTAAAAGGATTTAGGGGCTACTCTTCTTAACCGTTTAAACGCCAATGTTCCCAAAAGGGAACATAGTATTATTTGCAATGCAAAACATATATTTTCCAATATAATTACGATGTTCTTATTTTTCCTATAAAATATAAGGTTGATTTTAACTTTTGAAAAAAAAATATGTTTAAGCATTTATCACCGGTATAAAGAGTATGCAAATTCCTTAATTTACATAAAAATATAATTTTTGTTTTTATCGTTTCTCTATATTACTCACATTTGACCACTAGGAATCTAAATGTTTTTGGAATTCGAGAAAATACTCAAGAAGAACATTTTTAAATTTGTATGCATAAATCAAAACATTTGAAGTTGTAATATGAGAAAAACAAAATTATTATTACATTGCGATATTAATTCGGCTTGTAAACAGTTAATTTAGGTAAATGGTTTTTTTGTGCAGAATTAACCGATTTGTGGCCGATGATAGGTTATGCGCTGCCCGACCATTGAAGGTACAGTTATCCATTAATCCGAACTTAGGTCGCTTCCAACTTCTTCGGATAATCGACGCTCCGCTGTATTTTTATTTCTTTGTTAACCAGAGAAAAGTATGTTGTTTCACTGTTAATTATTCTTATGAAAACAACATTTTTTTTTCTGTTAACTGCTGAAAATTTGGTAAAGGTTAAAAAAGAATAATATTTTATAAGCTGTAAATGAGATGAGGCGATATATATTTTAAAAGAGAAAAAAAGTTTAGTCACATATTTTTTTAACCCTTTCCGGCATACTGTGCCCAGTCTGGGATACCTAATTTTAATTTCAAACTTGCAAACGGCACCAGTAATATTTTAGTTAAATTTTGCTTTTAGAATAAAAGCTTACATTAAGGAATTCAAAATATTTAAAAAAATCGTTTGTGAATTCCGGTGTCAGTCGATAATTTCTCATTTTAGTACAGATTTTGCCCGTGCCGGAAAGGGTTAAGCAGAATTTCTGCTTTTAAATTGGTGGATAATTAATAATTAGCATGTGCTGATTGTGCAATTAAATCATCACAGCTATTTTGAAAGAAAATTTGCAATATTTGCGTTTCCCACACCATTATAGAAGGTCTTAAAAAGACTGAAAAAAATTTTTTTTTTGAATAAATTTAGAGCTTTTAAAATTTTATTCATATGCGAATTTTTAAGAAGAATGACGTTTAAAGGAAGTAAGGCTCCATTTGTTTGGTTGAAGGAGTATGTAGAAAATACATGTGTTTCGGATTAAAAAATATATATATACAAATCATTTCTCCCTTTTATTTTTTTTTATCTAACCGAGATCTTTCTAAAAAAAAATAAAGTTAAATATAATATAAATTATTATTAAAATTGTATCTAAAAATAATAAAAGATAAATCCTTATTATTCGACTCTAAAAGCTGTAATAGCTTACTTCTGTGCCTCCCTAAATGGGAGTGAGGAGTATGAGGTGTTACGGCTCTGCTGATTAGCCAAGTTTTAGAATTACTAATTTTGAGCTCATCTGTGTAAAATCTAAAAATATCGAAATATCGATTTTAGTATCGATTCTAGAATTTAGAAATCGATTCTTATTATAATCGATGTCACTTTATACGATGTCGATTTTAATCGATTCTCAAAATTCCCAGAATCGCCCATCACTAGTCTGTATTGTAACTTTTACCAAAATAGTAGAAAAAAAGATGGATTCAACGTACATTAAAATCGATGTAATCGGGTTTAAAGCCTCTGAAATTTGAAAAAATAAACTTTTTTAATCTGTTTTATTCTGTTTTGAAACTCATTATTATTCAACATATTTTTGTATCCAATTATTCTATTGACTTTTCTAAAACTATTGAGTGTGAATGATAATATTTTTATATTTTTATTGAATATAAAGGAGCTTTAAAGAAATATTTATAAATTTGTGTCTCAAAAACTCCGATTTGAAAAATTTTGATTCATATGTTAGAATACATCACTTTAAGCATGTAAATCATAATAAAAAAAATAGAACGTAAAATTAATCCAACTATTGATATAAAGGTACCTTTTTTTTGGAATTTCCATAAACAGAAACTGAAATACTTCTCATAAATATTATCCGCTTTATTTTACAAAATTTTAAAGTATACAAAATTACCTTTAAAAATGAAATACTTTTGAATTTCCCCAGCAGTTTTTTTTCCTTTTACAAATTTTTCTATATTAATTTTTACAATATCGGTCTGAAGCTTCTCAAAGGATAAACATAACATTGCTTTGAGAAATTAATTCAATATCATTATCTGTTGAGAATTCCATTGATCAATTTACATAAATTAGTGTGTTGGGAAATATAAGCAACAAATAAAACCGTATTTTAAAGCTTACTGTATAAGCACTATTGACGTTTGGGTAAGTTGCATATCTGCAACATGATGATACAAAGGGTTAACTCTGTGTTTATAATATCAAGCCACTACAGTAGCTTCTTAGTATGTACTCTACTTTCATTTTTCTTTCATTACAATAAATAAAATTTCAAAGATAATGGAATAGAGTATAGCCTGTTCAAAACATTATTTGCTTTAATCTGTATAAGATGATAATTTACTCTCTTGTACGACACCTAGCCGTATTTCAACAATTTATTAAAGAAAACTTCAATCTTTTTTTGTGAGTTAACAAATGAAACAACTGTTAAATTAAGTTAAATAAAGTTTCTTAATAATTAATATATTCTCGATAAAATCTTGTATAATCAATGGCAATTTCAAAATGCATACTTCAGAGAAATATCCATATTCAATACACATTTTAGCGTACATTTCGTAGATATATTTAGTAATATATTTTATACTTTACCCAAACAACCTTCTTCAGTTTTTCAAATGCTATCATAAGGTATTTGGTATCTGAACACTTTTTTTTCAGAAGGCATTTCCAGACATGTGTGAGGGTTTCGAAAGAATTTTTGAATTTGTATAACTTGTTTCATAACATTTTTAGAAGTTATATCGTTGTGAAGGAGACTTTTACAATGAGCGTAACAACCTAATGCAAGTGTATGGGAATTAATGTGGGCGGTTTTTTTTCTCTTTTAGAAATTGATTTTGGCATAGTACGCAAATGATTCTCTATTGAGTCAGTTAAAACCATGAGTAAAGGTTCATGAGTATTTCTCAATATTTAATCGCACCCGTCTAACATTGTAAAATAGAAAAAAAGAGAAAAATATTTTTTTGCGAAAAAAATATATGTATTGAAAAAATTTTCAGAATTTTTATTATTATACAGCGAAAATGTTTCATAATTAATCAGTTACAACCTACAAAAAATTATCAATTTCTATCAATATTTAATCGCATCCATCTGACATCAAAAATTGGAAAAAATGAAAAATATATTGGGTTTTCTAAATATCATTACTATGCAATTTACTTTTCAAAATTGAAATTGAAATTGACATTCATATTTCTTATATTAATTTTAATTAAGCATATGTACATTGAGTTTCTTACAGAAAGAATACAGATCAGAACAAAATTTGTAAGTTTGAAGTGTATTTGATAATACCGTACGCAATAAGCACGGACTCAAATATAAATTTTCCTAAATAAGCCGGTCTTTTTCGTTTTCCTGCAGACCAATGAATTGCGCTCTACTCTTTCATTGTTTCCGAGGTATCTTTAACCTTTTAACTACCGACGGTACTTATAAGTACCATTAAAATTACTGATTATAAAAATATTTTAATACGTCAATTAGTTGTAATACTCTTAAGAATGAGTTACAGGTACATTACTTTAATTTCTTCCAAATGCATTATTGGTTACACAAAATAAAAATATTTTTAAAAGGATGATTTCTTTTGCCTTTGTACCTTTTCAGCTTTCTTGGCGCTGAGGGAGGGGGAAGGGGATTTTTCAATTCGGAAATATTTCTATATTTATATTGTAAAACATCATATTTGTACATTTTTTTTCATTCTACAAAATGCTAAGCAAATAAGATAAAATAAAAGATTTGAGTGGGGTTATATGTATTGCACAAAATCTCTGTAAATCTAAATTTAATTAATCCTTCTCAACTGTTCAGTCCTTTTAAAATCCTCCAAAAATTTATTAAATGTTTATGTAAATCTTTTAATTTAGTTTAAACAATTTACGTAAAAGGCTTTAGAATGTAAAATTTTCAAGAATTCATAATGCGGTAGATAAAGGATTAATTGATATTGTAGATAAGGTTATTTCGGGCTACCGGAAATCGTATTTTGCTTCCTTTTATTTATCAAGCGAAATTGTTGTCCTGTATAAGAAAATGTTAAGAAAATGATGCGTGCAAACTCAAGTTCTATGCTGTTTAGAAATGGAAAAAATTATCAACCTCTAATTCTATTTTTCTCTCAACATATGATGATATAATTTGATGTTACCAGCATAAAAGTTTGCAGTTAGAGGGATACGAGAGTAAAGAACCGTGTTCTAGAAATGTGACCGCTGCAGTTGCAAAAAAGTCATTGATATATGAGAATATGCAACCATTCCTGTTGTGTCAATAAAACAGGTTATTGCCATAATTTTATCTTACAACTGTAAATATAAGAATGTTAAGAAACCTGCTAAAAGTAGAAATGCCACATTTTTCACTCAATGGTAAAGAAATTTATTTGACATTTATGCCTGTAAATGTTAAGATTTATATTTGTGTAATTGCGAAAAAAAATCAAAAGTTCCGGAGTGAGAAAAATAATTTTTAATTGTCTAAAGGAGAATAAGAAAAATATGTTTCGGAAATGTGGATATGGTAACAACTTAGCAACTACCAAAAGAGGGAGATAGAATACTTCGAAAAATGAAAATATGTGTTGGTCCGAACAAGAAAGAAATATCAATATCCAGCACATTTCAAAAAAAGAAGTGTCATAATATTTTGGAAGATCATGAAACAGATCTCGAATCAGGAACAGACACAAACAATGCAGATTTACATTTAAATGGACTTAATATGGAAAAAATTGTACCTTGAAAATTATTTTTGTCATTTGTATTGATATAAATATTTTTTATATTAATTTTAATTACGTATATTTTTATTGAACTACACGCAAACAGAACACAGATCAGAACAAAATTTACAAATTTGAAGTGCATTTATTAATTTCGTGAGCAACAATAACAAATCAACATCAGAAGCTCATGTAGCATTAATTGAAAAACCAGGTAGCAAGCATATAGGTCATGTATCGATAACTGCTTGTGAAAGTGCAAAAGATTGTATGAGTTTGCAGAAGCTATAGGTTATCAGATATCACAAAATAAATTTTAATACAGAATGGAAAGGCAACGTAATACGTTTGCTTGAAACATACAATGGAAGACCATTCCAGTAGAATATATGCATGTTACATAATTATGAGTTGCTACAAAGGCACCTTATTCTGGAAATGAATGTTTGCACTAAAGATCTGCATTCATATTCTCAACCTATGGGTTTGCTTAAAAAAGATTGTGAAAAATACCCAATGGTCAAATTTGAAGAAACTCACTGTACTCTTCCGCCTATGGGCCTGAAAGATATCCAAAAGTTAAACACAGACTAACAATATTTGTATCGCATCTGTCTTGCCATAAAAGATGTTGTTTGCCTTTCTAACGTAACTGACAATATCCAGGGTAACAAGTGTCATGCACGATGGTTGTTTACTACAAAGCGTTTCTTACGGTTATATACACTGGTGTCCAAAAGTTAAGCATAATTGGTAATTAAGTAATTATTTTTAAGTAATGAAAGAAATATGAATCTGAATGTGCTGAAACTTCAGGTGTGTAAACAAAATTGTACGCGTCACATATTTTCGCGAAGAGTTTTCCCCGAAATCGAACAGGGGACCGTCAACAAATTGAAAAAGAACGAAGATCTTTTGGATAACCCTGTGAAAACTAATGTAGCAAAAGCTTTCAAACTGCACATTATGATTAATTGGCTTATTGTAATGTAATGTGTTAATTTTTACAAGGATAGCATGTATACTCGTAGAGAAATTAAGGTTTTTATAAAAACAGTCCTAAATTTTTCCAAGTTTTTTGCTTATAATTGGCAGAGTTCTTATTATAAAATAATGTTCTTTTCCGAAAATATGAAAAACATCATTGTACACAATACCCTGTCATCAGAATTTAAAAATAATAAAAATTGTATGAAAAATGAGTATGTTTAGTAAATAATTTTTCATTGCGCATGCGTCAACGATATCAAAATGTCATTTGCATATTGTGTTAGCTAAATGTATAGAGCAACTTCTGTAAAAGTTTCAAAAATATAGCTTGAAAATTCTGAAAATGGGAGCCTATAGAATCAACTCAAAATCCGTTATTCCTAAAGGAAGCAAAAAAATCAGGGGTTTTACCTAAATATAGTTGTACGTGCAATATTGTGTAGGCACTAAACAATGGAATATGGATACAGCCCCTCATCTTTTTGCTTCATTTAGGGAATAAAGGATTTTGAGTTGATTCTATAGGCTCCCATTTTCAGAATTTTCAAGCTATTTTTTTTAAACTTTTACAGAAGTTGCTCTATACATTTAGCTAACACAATATGCAAATGACATTTTGATATCGTTGACGCATGCGCAATGAAAAATTATTTACTAAACATACTCATTTTTCATACAATTTTTATTATTTTTAAATTTTGATGACAGGGTATTGTGTACAATGATGTTTGTCATATTTTCAGAAAAGAACATTATTTTATAATAAGAACTCTGCAAATTATAAGCAAAAAACTTGGAAAAATTTAGGACTGTTTTTATAAAAACCTTAATTTCTCTACGAGTATACATGCTATCCTTGTAAAAATTAACACAGTACATTACAATAAGCCAATTAATCATAATGTGCAGTTTGAACGCTTTTGCTACATTAGTTTTGACAGTGTTATCTAAAAGATCTTCGCTCTTTTTCAATCTGTTGACGGTCCCCTGTTCGATTTCGGGGAAAACTCTTCACGAAAATATGTGACGCCTACTATTTTGTTTACACACCTGGAGTTTCAGCACATTCCGATTCATATTTCTTTCATTACTTAAAAATAATTACTTAATTACCAATTATGCTTAACTTTTGGACACCAGTGTACTAGCACTCCAAAGCCAATTTTCACAAAATCTTACAATGCACGTGAGGTATATACAGGGGTTGGACAAAAATATGGAAACACCTTTGAGAAATGCATGTTTGAAAAGATAGATTGATTATAATGAACTATGTTGATGGCACTGGAATTTTCGCCTACTGACGCCACCTATACAACTTCGTAAAATCGCTGCAGCGTTCACTCGTTGTTGGAACACTGTTATGTGAGATTATCATTGCATTATGTCAGAGTTAACAGACTTCGAACGTGGACAAGTTGTTGGCGCGCGAATGGTGGGTGCTTCCGTAAGCAAGGAAGCCGAGGTTTTTAGTGTTTCAAAAGGTGCTGTGTCGAAGATTTATTCCGCATATTTGAAATGCGGAAAAAACATCATCCGCTAAATCACAGCACGGACGAAATTGTGTGCTGAGTGATCGTGACAGACGATCATTAAGGAGGATTATCGCGAAAAATAAGCAGTCCACAGCTGCAAAAGTTACTGCTGAAATGAATTTCGTGTTACCAAATCCTGTGAGTACCAAAACAATTAGAAGGGAGCTTCATAAATAGGGAATTGCTGGCCTTGTTGCAATTGAAAAGCCATCCATCAGTAATGCTAATGCTTGTAACAGGAAAAAGTGGTGTTTAATTCATAAAGCCTGACCTATAAACAGTGGAAGAGCGTAATATGGTCTGATAAGTCTTTTTTCGCATTGTTACTCACTTCTGGCCGAGTTTACGCCTAGAGAACGCCATCTCAAGCCTAAAATACAGACTGCTTGTTGCCAAGAGTGAAACATGGCGGGGGTTTGGTGATGGTTTGGGCAGCCATATCGTGGTTCTCTTCTGGCCCCATGATAACTCTGTAAGAGCGTATTTACTGCTCAGACTTATGTGAACATTTTGGCCGATCAAGTCTATCCAATGGTACAAACTTTGTTCCCCAATGATGATGGTATCTTCCAAGACGACAACGTCCCCTTCACACAACTCACCTTGTCCAGGACTGGTTTTCTGAGCACGAGGATGAATTTTCGCATCTCTCCAGGCCACCAAAGTCATAAGACTTGAATATTATCGAACCTTTGTGGTCTACATTGGAGCGGAGTGTGCGTTCTTGCTATCCACCTCCAACATCGTTATCTGAACTTGCCACCGTTTTGCAGAAATAATGGTACAATATTCCTTTGGCAAACATATAGAAACTGTATTTATCCATTCCGAGAAGACTGCAAGCTGTTTTGAATAACAACGGGTACCGTACACAAAACTAGGCAAGGAAACGTGTTTTTTTAAAGGTGTTTCCATATTTTTGTCCAACCCCTGTATTTCTGGTTTATACATCAGTGTGGTTGGGGGTAAAAATAAAATTTAATAGCTTATATGGTGTCCAATATTTCTAGAAAATGGTTTCTCCTGTACCCAGAAAAAAGTTTTGTTGAATCAACAAAAAATTGTTGGTCCAACAAAATGGTCAATGGAAATTTTGTTTGAATAAAAAAATATATTGTTGATTTTTTTAATCAATTTTCCGTCTACAATTTTCATTCGAAATGCATAATAATGTAATATTAACGTCATTAATCAGTCTCAATTTGAAAAGTTTTTATTATCCAAAAGTTATGTTAATCCTTTATAGCTGTATAAATCAAATAAACAAAATTACGTGAGAGAGTTATGGTAACTGCACACCAATTTAAATTTTGCAGAAACAACAAAATTTTGTTGGAATTACAAATTGAAAACACAAGACAGACTCAAATGTATTTGTAAGACTCTGTAAAACTCAAATAAAATTGATGAAATTTTGTTAAAATTTTATAAAATTTGTTAACAATATTTTTTTATCTGAGCAACAAAACCATTTTTTATTTTAGCTAAAAAATTCGCTTAAAACAACCAAAATGAGCTCAACAAAACATGTTATGTAGTCTTAATCAATTCTTTTTTTTGGGGGGGGGGGTGCCAGGAAGATTCCAGATAATGTTAAGGAAAATATTTACAAAGTATTCTCAAACAATGTATGTTCTACGCAACCTGAACATCTAATATTATCTAATATTAGCAATGCTATATGATCAATAAAACACATCCAGGAATTAGCAATTAGGCGTAATCTCAGCACCCGATATAAGAAGAAGAAAATCTTGGCTGGATTGCATTTTTTCAAGCTTTTGAAAGTCAGTTTGAAGCAAACGATTATATTGATTTAATTCATTTTTCAAACCCTGTTGTGACACAGCCATCTTTTCCAATGCAAAAAAAGGACAAAGATTAATTTAACCTCCTGCTGCCACGACCAGATTTTTTTACACACTAAGCTGCAGGTTTCAGTGCAACATAAGCAATATTTAAGTTAATATAATTCTACGAATAAAACCCAGTTTTGAAAAATTAAGTTAGGATTGATACTCTCAAAGATTATACACTTATAAGTAATAACATATTTTGTATCAGGTTGGAAAAAACATCTTTTTTAATATTTTTAATAAAATGATAAGAAAACAACATTACAATTTTACCCTTTTGCTGGACAGTCAGAGGGTTAATAATTAAAAAATAACGATGAAGTTAAATTACGTAATATTTATAGAATTGTTTTTATTTTTAGTACTATAAAATTAATAAGTTAATGTCAATAATAATTTTGAGAAGTAATTTTCCTAGTACAATAGTATAGAAAATTCAATATATTTTTTATTTTTTCCAAATTGTGATGCCAAAGGGGGCACGGTTAAATAAAGATAGAAATTGATAAAGTATTTGTAGATCCCATTTATTGTCCCATTATTCACTGTATTCTAATAAACATTTGAAAATTTATTCAAAATATATTTTTTCTCAGAACGTGATTTTTTTTCTTTTTTTTTCTGTTTTTCAATGTCAGAGCGGGGATACTAAATATTGAGCGATATTTAAAAAAAAAAATCAGTTTTTCATACCCATTACACAAATTTTGCGTACTATGCCAAAATCAGTTTTGAAAAAAAAAATTATTTCGGTGCACCCTAATGAATACTTATTCAAATTATTATTTCCTAAAATTCTCATTTTATTTTTATTGTCTCAGCAAATACCACAAAAAATAGATGTATTTTCTTTTTTTGATTTTATAAATAAATTACCCAAAACAATGCATAAATCCATTGCTACTGATGTAGACTTATCAAATGATGTTCGATAAATTTTTATTTTCAACTACTTGATTCAGCATTCATTTATACGAATGTATATAACAGTAGAATATTACACTAAGCATGCGCTGCATTTTATACATATTATTGCATATATTGTTTATGTCTCTAAATTGAAAACAAAAAGTTTATATAAAAATATGCTATACAGATGATGCTGTAACAAGTTTATATTGTAGTTTAAAAGAACACACACAGAATTGAGGACCAAAGAATCTAAAGAGTACAAGTGACAAAATTGAAAAAAAAATAAAAAAAAGAAATAAAAAAAAAGAACTAAGTGTACAAATGACCTGGAAATATTCTTTTTTTCTTTTTAGATAAAGAAATATAAAATATTTTCTAATAAATATAAAATATTTTCTTGCTGCGTTCAAGAAATAAACCACTTTTGCCGAATAATAGTCAAGATTGATTAATTATAAATTTTAAATAAAATTGTACTCTAATATTTTTAAAGTTATTGAGATAAGAGCTCAGAGCCCCATATGAAACAAGCGGCAATTTTCTACTTTAATTCAGTCAATTGGTGTTAATGTCCAAATTTATCATCAATTAACATTAAACTCAAATTGCTCCAAATTGATTTTTTGTTACTTATAACCCTTGGCTTCTTATTTCGTGAATTATGAATTAAATTACTTCTATTATGTATGGTATATTTAATTTACTGAGGAGTTACATAGAGGTTAATATATTTTAATAAATGTTTGTTCTAATTAAATTTATTTTTTTGCAATCTAGTAACAATAATAATACTTATTCACTATTTTAAATAACATCAGATAAAGCATTTTAGTTGGTTATTTTAAGCATTTTTAAAAACTAAGGTGAGCGAAATTTCGTATAGTCTTCATGTTAATAAAGTTATCAGCAGTTATCTATTAACTTGCATAAAAAATTCCTGTTAAGTTTCAAACATTTTAAATATTTAATTACGTACTATAAGATGTACTCGTTGAAAAATTAAGAATAGTACCCGTTTTCACCTTAAAATACTCGTTCAAATTTTCTTTAATTTTATCGTATGTGAATGCAATCCTTTTAATCTTTATGCAAGTATGAATCTAAAGAATCATGTTGTTCTTTACTTTATTTAATACTCCTATAATTAAATGAAGTGCACTTTACATTCAAAAGAGATCAAACCAACAATAGAAGATTAATATAAATGAATATCATAAATAATTTTAAAAGTGTTACACTTTCTGCATACACATATATTCTTTTGAAAATTCAGATAATTTACCACTTCGTACTTGTGGCAGAAATGTGAATACTGAAATTTATTAATTATATTGTCAAGGTTTATGCGAGTCTTATTCATTTATTTATTTTAGATTTTAATAACTCGCAACGAAAAATGTACTTTTGGTCGGAGTTATTTGTTGCAAAATAGTAACAGATAAATAAATATCCTAGAGTATCTTCATTAATCAGACGAAAAGTTGAAGGAATAAATAAATGAAAGTTCATTTCTTGAAAGGTAAAATGTAAAAATGGGAGAGATTTGATGAAAAATCTTGAATATGTTTGTAAAACGTAATGATTGGAGTGCATTTGATATTATTTTGCCAATCAATATAATCGGTATTTTCGAAAGAGCGAGTTTCGCGGTATAGAAAATGGATTAAGACGCCACTCTACTGACTGAAAAAGACCCGGATGATAATGTAAAGTCTATGAAGGCATTCTCTTCAAATATCTCGCTCAAATTTTAATATTTTGACGTGATTTTTTTTAATTTAGGATAGCTGAGTACGATCCACAACTGGCCAAGTTTTTACTTTTACGATTTTGGTGTCAGATTAAAAAAAAAATACTTTAACTTTCAGAACCGGTTTGAACCGGCTATGAAACTGAAACTATCCTAATATAAAAGTAATATAACCAAAACTAAAAAAAGTAAAAACTAGGCCGCTTATGGATCGCCCTCAGCTATCCTATGCAACAAAAAAAATCACGTCAAAATATAAAAATTTGAGCGAGATATTTGAAAAGGCCCCCATTCACTTTACATTATCATCCGGGTCTTTTTCAATCAGTAGTTTGGGATCTTAATGCATTATAAAAGCTACTCGGAAACGTTTTTGGTCTAAATTCTGAAATTAGATTGGGTTCTGTGGATAAAGAAACTTTTTTTTCTTTTAGAATATTTATCGACATAAAAGAGTTTATTGCATAATTTCATTCGTGATTTTAGTACATTTACACAAATTAAGAAAATGTGTCTTTTTTTTTAAGGCGCTCTAATTTACATAAATTAAAGAGAAATATACTTTTTTCCGCTTTACTGGTGATTTTAAGGAAAATTAAATGATACAGAAAAAATTGCTTTTGACACATGATTTTAGAAAATAACAAATATGTTTAAAAATTCTCATTTGTCACTATTTTAAATAACATCAGAATAAAGTATTTTAGTTTGTTACTTGTGCATGTTATTTGTAATAAACTGAATGAAATATCATATAACTTGAGATAGAGCACCCACAAAATTTTTGCCACATGCAGACAGACTTACAGACTTACAGACAGACATTTTGTAAAATCATGTTTTTCAAGTTCTCTGACTTCTAAACCGAATAAATCCTTTTAATAACTTAATCCTTTAATCCTTTAATTTTTAATCCTTTTATTTTTATTATTATGACTATAGAACTTATTTGACGTTTCCGAAAAATGTCAATGTATTTTATTTTATTTTTACTATAACACCTTTCTTAAGAAAAATTAAAATTGTTATTAAAATGTTTATACAAAAGGTGAATGCTTTAAAATCTGATGATTTAAAAAATCAATTGGATTTAATTAACTTTTTATCACCGAATAAATCCGTCAAAACCGGATTTTGAAAATGTTCATGAATCCAATACTTTATTCTTGTAAAGATAAAAAAGAATAACTAAAGAGTAAATATATATATATATAGCTATTATAGTTAAGGATTTTACGTCGTAAAATCGAATGCTAAACAAAGTACAGGTTGCTATCTGACTGCTATTAGTATTCATAAAATTACAAAGATAAAAACGGTGAAATGCTAAGCGGAGAAATATTATGTAACATTTTACGATGCAGTATGCAAATTAATTCCTTCCGATTTGCGATTTTAGGAAATTTTATTCATGAAGATGGTTAGAAGAGTAAACTGAAACATTGATGTTTTTTTTTTATCTCATGTAATTTTATCAATTAATTATACGTTGGGCAGCTGCCTCTCTTTTGTTTAATAAAAATTAGTTTTTCGGATTACAAGAATGAAGTTTAAATTTTTAAAAAGTATAACAATTCATTAAAAATCAGTTTAAATGGGGTTTAAATTGTTATTGATGAATATATAAGAAAAGATATTACACTTATTTAGAGGGGTTTTTTTTAGTAACAAGAAGAAGGTGTGTGAAATTTTCTGTCTACCTTCGCTTTCTATTATAAGTCCCTTTTCAGAATTCGCAGAAAAAAAGGAACTCATATCTTACTACCATAGTTACCACCAACACTCTACAACATTTACAGTTAATAGTATTAAAATATATAACTGATGCATCCTTATCTGAACACCGTGCATAATACGACTCTTCTGTCTACTAAACTAGTTCCTTACAGTTTATATTTCAGACATTATTATATTTTTTTATTCCTCAACTAATTTGTGCCCACCTGTATATGGAAGATAAAATGAAGATAAGCAAAATTTTGTCAATCAATGCCTATATTATTGAACATTTGCATTTTTTTTCTGTCGGTCTCTGAAATTCGAAAATTTTAAATAATATGAAAATATAAAACTGATCGAACGTCTACAGGTATGTTATAAGCACTATAATGAAATAATGAGGAATTTTTAATTTCAATTTTAAATAAATTCAAAATTAATAAATATTTTTAAATACTTCAGAGCACAGAATAAAATTATCTTGGAATAAGTAAAACATTTCTTAAAAGTTTTAATTGAAATGCGTGCACAGGGAAATCCTTCGTTTTGAATTAGTCCTTGCTTGATATAAAAATGTAGTATGCATTTCCCGAAATGAAATGGATATACTTTCTTCGTAAACTTTCACTGATGCATGCAATTCTCATTCGAATAAATACGTTTATACGAATACGAAAGGCGTATACTTTCTTCGTGAACTTTCGTTGATGCGTGCAGTTGTCTTTCGTATATTTAACAAAGTAGATAGGAAACTAATACTTAAATATTTCATTTCTCCAACATAAATATAAACCTGATGAAACTTTGGTTGAAAATATATAATAATGCTCAAAATGTTTTGAAAATAGATGTATAAGACCGAGTCTAATTTTTAAGCAAATGCGATATTAGACTATTCAAAATATGGGACAGTATTCGTTATATTATTAGCATAAGAGCTAGAAATGTTGAAAGACATTTTATTTTAGCGAAGTTTATTTTTCTATATCCCTTCTATTTTTATGGTTTAGCACACATGCGAGAGGTCTGCTAGGTGGAGAAAATTGTGTTTATGTGTGAAAAGGGAGATTATGCTGGTGAAAAATATTAAAAATTATTTTATAACAGAGTTACTTATGATTATAACCCTTGTATCTGGATCCTGAAAAAAAAAAAGATGCTTTAAAGGCAAAAATAAATAAATAAATAAATAAAAGATTGTAAAATATTACGTTGAATCTGTATTACCTATTTTTATCTTAAGTTATGTCATGAGTATGTATTAAGAACGGCAAAGAGTGATATGAAATAAAAATATTTAAATTCAGTCATTTATTTATAAGATACGGTTCATTATCAACTTAAAATAACGTTATGTGAATCTGTCATATATCACTTTTATTTAAAGTATGGTTTTTATGTAAGACTACAATAATAATAATAATAATAAATTCCTTTAAAAATTTTAGCTGTGTAATTTCCTACCAGATGCGTTAACAACGGAAAAACTCCAAATTCTAAAGGAGATTATGAAGCTACAATTTGACTTTGCAAAAACTTATTCAAAAGAATTTATTACAAAAAACATAAAAAAACCAATTTGATATACATTTGGCTACCTTATGTATCCTATAAAGACAAAAGATGTTATAAAGGCAAAATGTATTTTTTTTATTATTAAAAATTTTTATTTTAATTCTTTCGTATAGTGATATATAAAAAGCATTTTTATTTGAATAATATTTATCGCTTCTTTTCTCTCTAAGGAGCAATATTAGCATAAAGTGTATTTTTTAAACTGTATTACCTAATTTTACTTAAAGAAGGATTCTCATACAAAAAAAAAAATAAAATAAATAAATAAAATAAAATAATAATAATAATAATACAATAATACTTGTTTTTGTTACGCAATTTCTCGCCAGATAGGGTGCTAGCGAATAAAAAACCATCATATGAATTTTTTATCATATCATAAATTTGACCATGAAAAAAAAAAGTTAAAAGTTTATTTGTAAAAAATCGTCACATTTATTTAAATTTAGCTGTCGTATTTCCTATCTAATAAATCCAAAATCACAAAACAATGTATTGAATCTGTGACTCTTATTTTAACATCAATATTATTGTAACACGGTAAAAGATAATTAATGATTTTACTGAAATTTGGATTGCCTCTTTCTGACCAAAACAAAGAACAAACGATAGATGAAATACTGCTGAATCTATATTAACAAGTATTCAGTTGAAGTATGATTGGTATACAAGATTCGCACACACCTTAGAATTTCCAAGGACTCTGGCACTACTACTAAAAATAAGAACATTTACATTTAATTTTTAAACCACAACATTTTTAATCCCCAACTTCATTCACAGATTTTACGATATTTTTCTGCAGTGAAACACTTCGAAAATAGTCTTAAAATGTAGTGGTAGAACTGTGCGAACCCTCTCGGTATAAGAAAAATTATTTAGAATCCTATTTTAAAATTTTAGTTTCTAATTTCTCAAGAAAAGCGGTATTTGTGTAAAAAATCTATTTTTTTAAGAATTCGGAAGAAAACTTCACTTGACCATTGGTGTAGTTTTTTTTCTTTTAAAGATTTGTTATAAAAAAAAAATCTGAGCGATTCTATTCACTTTACGAAACCTTTATAAATTACATTGTATTTAAATGTCAGGTAATCCAGAAATAACAAAAATAACTAACACAACATTTTCAGATGACACAAGGTGTCCAAAAATATAATTTGACTTAGTCAATGAAACCACAAAAAAATTGCATGGAAAAATACTTTATTTATTAACACATTCGTTGCCGATCACACGCCAACTTTAAGCCAACTTTGTTTAACCAAAATTTCCTAAATAACTTTATTAACTTTCGGCTTTTATCGGCATTTTTTCCTACTATGCTACAACGTATTTAAAAAACAGAGCCGATTCAAAAGCATACTTTCACCGTTATCGTGTAAAATCACGTACGTAAATATATAACCACCTAATCGATAAAACACCAAAAGGGTCTAAAAACGTAGATATTCTAAAATAAATGCATGAAACAAACATAGAACTGGAATAAGATTTAAATAAGAAAAAAGAGGTTCTGTTACCATGAAAATATAAAACATATGAGAATATTTACATAATCGATTTTTTATCATCATTTCTGCAAGTTTTTCCACACTGTATAAGCAAAAAAAACTTTATAGAAAAACCAGTAAAACAGCAAAACACACACAAAAAATTTCTTATTTAGTCCCGCATTTTTTCTCAGAGAATGCTATGAAAACAAAAAAAAAATTAATCTAGTGCATTTATTTTTAAATACAGCATAGCTGTCACACATCCAAATATAAAAAATGGATTTTACCCAAATTTGGATACCCTACTTAAGAACTAATAAATATAATTTTTTTATAAGGAAAAAGAACATTTCATTAATATTACACACGACATGTACATTAGAAAGATTCTAAAACCAACGCAAAATACCAATTTTATAAGTAAAAATATTTATTTTAACTAAATCCGACAGTTGTTTATTAAAAATAGTCCATTTTCAGACTAAATTCTTATATAAACACAAGAATGTTACGATTCAGGAATTTTTTTTTCTCTTCTGTTGAATATTTCTCAGCAGATTGCATATTCATGTTGAAATCTTTTCGTTCTTTTTTTTATTCGTAGCATATGCTTCCTGAATAAAAAGAAAAGCATTTTGTATCATCGGTTTAATCAAAAAGATTTAAATTCTTTTTCAAATGAGAAGTCTTGTATTTTGATTCCAAAGCGACATGCTCGCTGTATTAATCGTTATCTTTAGCCATGAAAATCGTAGTTGATGCTACATATATTTCTATGACAATTTTAATTTTATTTACGTTTATCAAAAAACAATTGTTATCAAAGCAGTTCATTCTAATCATGGAAATTTTTTTAGTTTATATATAAATTTAAAATTTAAAATTACAACAAACTTTTTTTTTAATTTTTAAAATACAAACTATTTCGTGAGTACGCAATTACATATTTAATAAAATACATTTTTGACATATATTTCAAACTAGATAAATTAGTAATCAATTTACTAAAAATATATATTGTTCAATGCATTAATACATGTAAAGAAAGGTGGTACACGGTGGAACTGAGCTTTAAAACAAACTTTAATTAATTCCTTAACAATTATGCCCAAAATTTTCTCCGGTAAGGCGACTTTGCAACTATAGCTTTTGGACGCTAACAAAATTTAAATACAATTGTTGTTTTGTTTAAAGACTTCATATCTGATTATTAAGAATTTTTCTTAATTTAATAATTTTTAATTTTTCTCTTTTTTCTATTACGTAGATTTATGCCACACTTTTACTTTCTAATGGCTTGCAATAACAAAAGACATCTCAAATAATAGACTGGATGTTAAGCTGATTGCAGCTACTCAACTGTTCAGAACAGTTCCTTTATACAAGATAAATATTTTAGTATTGAAAAGAGATGATTATTTCCTATTTATAGTTTATTGTGTCAAAAAAACCCTGTTATGTGGTTTAGAACCAGATGTAATCAGTTGATGAAATTTTAGCCATTGATTAGTGTTCTGTAAACAATCAAAACTTATTTGGGTTCAAAAATCTTCTAAATATTCTTGAATTTTCTTTTTAAAAATTTTATTACATACTTAGAATTATAGAATAAAGAAATATTGAATTCAAATTATTTACATACTATGTACAAAATGTATAATATGTACAAAATATAAATGCTTTTACCTTGATAATTTTTGATCATCATACTAAAAACTGGAAAGATGATCCTTTATGCATTTCTGCGTGCCTTTTCATAAAATTAACATAATTCTTCAATAAAACTCAAGACACGCACGACAAACAAAAAAATATAAACATTCTCTCTCAAAAAATTCTTTTACATTTCCATCAAAAATTGATGCCAACTTTTTTATCTAAACTTTTAACTCATCTCAAAAGATTAAAAAAATGTAAAAGCAAAGCAGACGAAAAAAAACAGCTTCGCTTCCATAGCAACGAGTTGCGTCTTATAAATAAATTAAATATCACAATTGCAAATATGCAAACGATTTTCTGTGAATAAACTGGGATAACTTAATTTATCAATTCCTAACATACTCCCACCTTTAATTTAGGCGGAAGCCAAATTAAACTTAAGATCACTTTTGATCAAATTAAGCCCTAATTCAAAATAAAAAATATCTAAATAAATAAAGATAATAACTAAACAATAATAAAATATTAATGAAACATTTAGAGTTCTAGAAAAGTCATTTCAGAGTTCTAGAAAAATCAGTTCAGAGTTCTAGAAAAAGTCATTTCAGAAGTCTCTGTACTACTCTACCACTTCTAGTTTTACTGTTACTCACAGTCTGGATTACAGGGTCATCAGGACTTGATATCTCTAATGAGTACAGCTTACGAAGTGGACGCACCAAGGTCCCTGAACTTGTTTTAACTTCAGCCACTCTAGCTGCTCCATCTCGACTTGGGAAAATCTTTACAATTTTTCCTATAGGCCAATAAAGTCTCTTTTGGTTTAGTTCTATCAAGACTACTTCACCTAGTCTGACAGCTTGTCCTTTCTGTTTTGATTTTTGGACCAATTCAGCTAAATATTCTTTTCTAAATCTATTTCTAAGTTGTTGCCGAATATTTTGACAGTGTTTATATCTAGATTGAAGTTTCTTTGAATCTATTGCATCTAAATCAGGAACACCTATTTCTTCAATGTCTTGCAAAAATGATGATGGAGTCAAAGGTATAAATTTATCTGTTTCTTCAAAAATATAGGTTAGAGGCCTTTTATTTACTGTTGCTTCGACATCACATAGAACAGTCATGAGTTCTTCAAAAGTTAAAGTTGAAGTGCCGAGTGTTCTGATCAAGGGAATTTTAACACATCTAATCAGACGCTCCCACCATCCACCCCACCAAGCTGCTGCTGGAGGGATGAACTTCCATTTAATAGGAGACAGTTCTTTTGAAGAAACTATTGCATTCCAATCCAATGATTTTAAAAGGTTATTGGTTCCTCTAAAATTTGAGCCATTATCAGAGTATATAGTAGTCGGCCTTCCTCTCCTGCATATAAATCTTCGAAATGATTGAATGAATCCTTCTGTTGAGAGACTGGATACAAGTTCCAAATGTATTGCCCTATATATTGCACACGTAAAAAGTACAACCCAAACTTTGGATCTTTGCTTTACGAAAAGAGGGCCAAAAAGATCAGCTCCAACAACTTCAAAAACTTTGGAATCTCTGACTCGATCTAGAGGTAGGTGGATTGGAGGTGTAGTATATGGCTTTGTAGAGTATCTTTTGCATCTGTAACACTTAGACAATTGACTTCTAATGATGCGTCTAGAAGAAATTATCCAATATTTTCTCTCAAAATGGATCCAACTGTTTGAAGTCCAGCATGACAATTCTTTAAATGACATTCTTGAATCAGACAATTCACTACATGATGTTTCGATGGTAATAAAATTGGATATCTGAAAGAAAACTCGTCATCTCGCTCTAATATCTTTGTTTTTACTCTTAACAAACCTTCTTGATCTTTCATAACCTTTAATCCTTTTATTGCATCAGTAGTATTACCAAAACTTTCAGATTGTATTATTGACCAGAGCGACCTTTCCGCATCTTCTTTTTCTTCAATTGACAATTCTGATGGAAAACATATATTTCTGTTTCTGCACTTCATTATGAATCTCTTCACCCAACATACGACATTAATAAATCTACCAAATTTTGAAATTCTACTATATATCATAAATTCATGTGAATTAGAACATAAAAGAGTAGGTACTGAAGTTTTCTTCTTTTCCATCATTACTAATTCTTCGTTGGGGCTTGTTTCTGAATGTGGCCAATTTTCTTCTGATAACTTCAACCATTCTGGTCCCTCCCACCATCTCATCTTCAGCAGCTGTTTAGGACTACATCCGCGAGAAGGTAGATCAGCAGGGTTGAGATGACCAGGTACGAAGTTCCATTGTTGAGATTCGGAAAATTTACAAATTTCTCTAACTCTATTGCCTACAAACGTTCCCCATTGATCATTTCTTCGAATCCAAGCGAGAACTGTCGAAGAGTCGGTCCAATACTTTACTGGTATGGAAATACAATTAAAGGCTTTCAAAACAAATTTAGTCAACCTTATTCCTAAAATACAAGCAAGAAGCTCTAAACGTGGTATGGTTACATTTTTCTTTGGTGCAAGACGAGACTTAGCTCCTAAAAGTTGTACAAAGACTGCGTCTTTATCTTCACAACGTAAGAAAACTGCTGTTGCATAAGCTCTGGTACTTGCATCACAAAATGTATGAATAGACCATTTTTCTTTACAACCATATCCTACACGTCTATTTATCTTCACGTCATTTAAATACTTGAGTTCGCTATACCATTTTTGAAAATTATTCCGGATTTCTTCTGGAAGTGGAGCATCCCAATCTAATTTCGTCGACCAGGCGTCTTGAATTATCAGTTTGGCTGGCAACAATGCTGGGGCTAAAAATCCTATTGGATCGAAGATCCCTTGGGTTACAGCTAATATCTTTCTTTTCGACAGATTTTCTATCTCATCACTAAATTTATAAGCGATCTTCAAACTATCTTCCATTGTGTCCCACTTCAACCCTAAAACCGGAACTATCGTTGTTACATTTTTGCTGAGCACCTTCTTTTCGTTAAGGAAACTGCTGTCTTCACTTTTAATTGGTCCGAATTCCCACATTCTTAATTCCATTTTCGCATCAGCCATGATTTCTGTAGATTTTGAAATAAAATTTTCTAGTTCAGGCACATTGTCGACTGAAGTAACGCAGTTATCTATATAGTATGATTTCATAAGCTTCTCAGCTATCTGTTTGTTTTCTTCATCAACATTACTCAAATGATATCTTATAACTGCACCTAGCAAAAATGGGCTACAAGTTGCTCCAAAAACTACTCTATTGTGTTGATAAACTTGAAATTCGTCAGGACTCTTCCACCATAAAAATCGCAAGAAATGCCGATCTGATTCTTTGACTTCAATTTGAAGAAATGCTCTTCTTATATCGGCTACTACCCCAATAGCTTTCTCACGAAATCTTATTAACACTGCAGGAATTTGTTCGATGAGGTTTGGTCCTTTAAAGAGGCAATCATTTAAAGAAGGAGACCTCCCTACCTTACACGATGCATCAAAAACTGGTCGAACACTTGTAGTAAGACTATCTGGTTTGATGACGGGATGATGAGGTAAAAAATGTCCTGGAATCTTGAGTGCTTCATCTGGTACTTTACTTATAACGCCTTCTTCTTCCCATTCATAGAAAACTTTAGCATATTCTTCAAACATTTTCATTGATTTTAATTTCTTTGTTGAATTTATCAATCTTCGTTCAGCTATGTGTCTATTTGAGGGAATCTCACGTTTGCCGTTAATCCAAGGAAGACCTACAATATAGCGACCTTCTATATTTCTATCAACTTCTTTTATAAAATTATCATGAGCGAGTTCTTCTTCTTCTGCTTTAGACAAAGTTTGACAAGGATCTGTTATACCAATTGTCTCTAACTTCCATAATTCTGGAATCTTCATATCTTTTAAAGCTAGGTTCGTGATAAACATATTTCCATAATTTAGGCAAGACTGTGATGTACTTTCTAAACGACCACAAAGTGTCCATCCAAACTTTGTCTCTATTGCTGTAAGACCGCTCTTTAACTGTTTTACTCGACCTGTAAGAAGTTGTCCGTAGTAATCGCTTCCAATCAAAATTTCAATTTTTGGACTTCCTGTTCCTAAATCTGTAATCCACAGTTTATTTTGTTTAAGCTCTTTAATTACTGATTCTTTCGGTATCCGAGGAATATTATTACAAATTATATCTTGATCCAAAAGTTCTAAGACTTCTTTCGTTTGTTTCTGTCTATCAGAAGAACTTAACTCAACTTGGAATTTATTGTGAGATTTAGCTTCTGTTTGCGTACCACCAAACAAAGTGTGTACAATAGCTTCAGAAGAAATGGGATGTAAACCTAACTCTTCAGCTGTACCTTTTAAAATATAGCTCTTTTGCGACCCACAATCAAGTAACGCTCGTACTTTCTTTGTTATTCGACCTTTAATAACTATTTCTAAAGTCATAAGGGCTACTTCAGCAGAACACTGCTTACTTGCTATGGTGCTTTGAATAACTTCTGGGGTCTTAACTGTATTTTCTGGTTCTTTACACATTGAAATTTCAGGGCATAATAACTCGGTATGGGGTTTAGAACAAACGTGGCAACGAATAAAAACTTTGCAAACTTTAGCGTGGTGACCAAAACGAAGACATTTTAAACAGCAATTTTTATTCTTAATTTTGGCCTTCCGTTCATTAAAGGAAAGAGATCTAGCCCTAACACAGTCCTTGCTTTCATGAGATTTACTGCAAAATAAACAAAGGCGTTCTTTTGCGCTAAATAGCCCTGCCGCAGTAGGTATTTTACTTTCTGCTTTTCTTAACTTTTCTTTAGGTTTGTCTTTAAAGCCCAGCTCTATAAAACTCGATTTGGCTAATTTGAATCTTTCCTCGTTTGCAACTTCTTGTTTCAGAAATTCCATCAAACTTACTATATTTGCTTTTGTTGACAATGCATTATTATTACTAACAGTGTTTGATGTGATTGAAATATTATATCGCTGCCATGCTTTTAATACATCTTCCGATAAGCTAGATTCTATCATGGGATAGAGCCACGCCGAATTGCTTTCTAAACTTAAACCCATTGATTCTAACGATCTTAAATATGCCTCGACTTTCGTGAATAAATCTGATAAGGGAAGTTTATCTTTGCCGTGCGCCTGTACATTAGCTACAATCAATTTTAGGAATTCTCTAACGTACACTTCTATTAGTAAATCTTTATTTCCAAAACGCTCTTGAAATGCCTCGACAGCTTTGGGGTAATTAACTGCGGTCATTGGATAGCTCTCTAACAAGCGCCTGGCACTGGTTCCAGGTTCTACCGATTGGATAAGATACTGAAATTTGTCACTATTATCCAAATCTATGTCTTCATGAATTTTCTGAAACTGAGACCAAAATGAAAGATAATTTATTAACTGCGAATCGAATGGCTTAATATTTAGTTTAGGTAATTTATAATGCTTTGATTTGGAATAACCGTGATCTGTGCTTTTTTCACTATCATCTTGATTACGTTTATTTGTACCCAATGCTTCGCTAACTTTACGCTTAATGGTAATAAATTGATCTGAATAACTTTCATTTTCCACTACTTCATTTTCAATAGCCTCTTCATCGCATTTATCATCATCTAACATGAGTTCAATTATAGCTTCATCAATAGCTTTAATTTCATGAATCAAATTTTCTAATTTACTAAAACCGTCTAAAATTTTGTCCTTATCTAATGACTCGCTGTTAATTTCTTCATTCAAAACATTTAAAGTTCTGGTAAATGACGAACGTAGTGGTGTACGCTTTTTCTTTAGCTTATTCATCTTAGAAAAATTAAGTAGTAATGCACAGCTTATGAAAACACTATACGCTATAAAAACAATTCAATATCTCAACAGTATTATTCAAATGTCCGTGCTCGGGGCGCCAGTTATGTTCTGTAAACAATCAAAACTTATTTGGGTTCAAAAATCTTCTAAATATTCTTGAATTTTCTTTTTAAAAATTTTATTACATACTTAGAATTATAGAATAAAGAAATATTGAATTCAAATTATTTACATACTATGTACAAAATGTATAATATGTACAAAATATAAATGCTTTTACCTTGATAATTTTTGATCATCATACTAAAAACTGGAAAGATGATCCTTTATGCATTTCTGCGTGCCTTTTCATAAAATTAACATAATTCTTCAATAAAACTCAAGACACGCACGACAAACAAAAAAATATAAACATTCTCTCTCAAAAAATTCTTTTACATTTCCATCAAAAATTGATGCCAACTTTTTTATCTAAACTTTTAACTCATCTCAAAAGATTAAAAAAATGTAAAAGCAAAGCAGACGAAAATAAACAGCTTCGCTTCCATAGCAACGAGTTGCGTCTTATAAATAAATTAAATATCACAATTGCAAATATGCAAACGATTTTCTGTGAATAAACTGGGATAACTTAATTTATCAATTCCTAACAATTAGTACTGCATCCTGATATTGTTATTAAAGTTTAGCAAGAGCAATTTGTCTATTTCTAGAGCTATAGAGTATTTTTAGCATTGGACAATTTACATGCCACTATTCAATGTTATTTTAAAGTTCTGTTTGCATGACGTCATTGCCAACTTAGGTGTGTAATAACACCAAATAGCATTAATCTATCACGCCGCTACATTTTATTAAATTATATCTGCTAAAATATTACTTCTTGCACACAGTCAATAAATTGCTCTATTAAATCAGACATTTTTTTTTTTTTTATCTAAAAGTAATTTGTGAAAATTGATGAAGCCTTAACATGACATTATTAATCCAAGATACCTAACACAATAGTACATAATGTTTTTTTTTCAGTTTATTCTTAATGTATGACTGGGGAGGTAAAAGTATCTATTTATAATGGCGTGTATTTTCTTAGTTTATCCTTAAAATACACTGCTCTCAAAAGCTAAGGTAGAGCCTGTTTTTAATACCTAATTTAAGAATGAATGAACAGAGAAATAAGAAATTTCGGAAATGTGCACTAACCATATTCTTGGCGAAAACAGTACATAATAGTTTTAAGTAAAAAATGTTGAAAGAAGCTAGTAATCACCCTCAGATAAATAAAATGATCAACATAAAATCTGACATTAATTAGCTTTCTGATACAAACATTTTGTGTCATCCAAAGAAATGATTGGTGTATTAAATCAAACATATTCAACGATTTCAAAATCAAGCTGAAAATAAATTGAAATAATGTTTTCAAGGACCTTTATCCCGAATCCATGTGTTGCCGCATCAACATCACGTGACCAAAAATGAAATAAACGAAAAAGGAAAAAGAACTTCAAAAACTTTTTTTTTATGTAACTCTTTGATTTTCTTTCATCTGTTCTGTTTTGTGATTGTATAAAGATATGAATATTTGAATGCTGCTAGGATGCAGTATATTTTATCAACATGTAGTTCTTTTGTGTTCAATATATAATTATCTTCAAGATGTGAGACGGGGTTTGTTTTTTATAAGTCTGTTTTTTAACTAGTTATTATTGATCATTTTTGCAGATTACAGTAAATAATAATAATTATGGAATCTGAAAAAAATGTTGTCTAAAGATCGATGAGAGTACGACATATGTCTCCATCATGATCCGAGGAATGAATACCGGACGCGTCTTCAAAGAGCCCTAAAGATAAAGATTTGTAAAGGTAAGATTTATCTTACCAATTATTCATTCATATATTATTTAATTAATTAAAAATAACTAACGAACGTTGATTTAAAGGCCACTATTCAAAATAAATATTCTTGTTTGTTTGCTCTGCTCCACTAAAGCAGTTTGATATTTTATTATCAACAAAAAAATCATGGAACTATACAAAATGTATTTAAATAAATAATATGTTCACCGCTAGTTGCGATGCATCGTTGCCAACGACATTCTGTATTGCCGATTAAGTTGTTGCACA
The DNA here is from genome assembly GCA_964019185.1 of Maratus speculifer. Classification (NCBI taxonomy): domain Eukaryota; kingdom Metazoa; phylum Arthropoda; class Arachnida; order Araneae; family Salticidae; genus Maratus; species Maratus speculifer. The sequence continues at coordinate 301,671,740 of OZ025294.1, read as the reverse complement.
GAGAAATTAGAAGTAAAGACCAGACACTTAGTAAACCTTGTCCAAGCTCATTTAAGGTCCTTGAAACAGACCTTAAAACAGCAACGTGTCTGTCAACTTACTCCCAAACATATTCTATAAAATGTTTAAATACGTAATTACGTTTAAATTACGTTAGTTTAAATACGTAAAACCATGGCCCTCAAGATAATGCTCGACAAGCAGAGCTCAGTGAGATCAGTAATTATCATTCACTACTATGAAATCGTGACAATAGTGGCAGCATATGAACAGTCATATTGAATAAGGATCTCGTCCGGTTATCTGACACTGTCTGAATTTTTTTATGGAATACAAGAAGTTGAATGCAACCACATATAAATATACCTCCCCAAACCATTATTCCATCACCTACATAATTAAATCTTTTAGCAAATTTCTATTGATTATATCTTGTGCTTTGTTACCTCCGGATCAGTAGATGCTGTAGTATGAACATAGACTCATTTGTGAACAATATAGAAGCCCATTGCAATCTGGTAGAGGAAAAGATTTCGTTTGCTCAACATAGGCGGGAATTTCTTTATCACTGGTTCAATGGGTCACGCATAGCTAGTCGTATTGGATAGAGAACGGAATTGTGAAGGTGTCTTTGCACCGTAGTAGAGGGTATTTTTTTCCTTGATGCTATGAAATGATTTGAAAAAAGCTAGGGCACAATAGTGGTGGTTCTCTTTCCTCGGTCTGAAAGTACTAGAAGACAGTCTTCGGTAGGTGTTATAGCACATGATCGGCCAAGGAGAGATCTTCTAGACACAGACTATTCTAATGTAAGTTGATTCCATTATCGTTGAACTGGACTGTGAAACATATTGAGATGGCTAACAACACCTATATGTCACAATCACAAATCTAATCATCCCGACCACTCGCATCTTTAATGAGCTGGGTAAAAAACTTTTCACAGCTTGACTTGCTCGCGCATTGTCAACAAAATTGTCAAAATAAAATAAAATAATCAGGTATCCGAAGTATTTACGCACAAAACTAAAAAAGCTAGCTTTTTTCCACTATAATTGAAAATTCCTTAAAAATTGAAATAGTCACAAATGCTATGCTTTTTATAAGTTTTCTTCATAACTATAAGTTCATAACTATAATTTCATAAGTTTATAACTATCCTTCGTATAGTATAAGAATTTTATTGTTACCGCCTTTACTTTAATGCCAGCATCAAAAAAATGTACTAGGGTAATTTATTTAATTTATTATATATAAATTATTTTATTTAAACAAATCTATTAAAATATAAGTTTAACAAGTTTAGTGTAATAAATAAGTTTAATTTAATTCTTAAGTTTAACTTAATGGATTTTCAATTCTTCATTACACGATGTAGGCATTTTTATTACCATTGTCCACTATACATTACTCTATGTAATATATTTTAAAACTATTAAACACAAGTGAATATGTAAATCCGTTTAATTTGGTATTCTATCCGTTATAAACTTAAAATAGTGTTACGAACTTTCATTTAAAATTTGCTTTAAATATTTCTACTATCGTAAATACACTATTCTTTTTTTCGCACAGTTGAAGAATAATATATTTATGTGTCTTTTTTCTTTTTTAATCTTTTTTTTTCAAACAAAGTACGTTTATTTTTATTTCTATATTTCTAATATTCGTGTACCAATCTTTCTAGACAGCATTCTAAATAATGAAGTATTTCTTTTTCTGAGAGCCACTGGTTTATAAAATATTAATAACTCTTTTAAAAGGAAGTTTGCAGTAAATTATACAATAAAAAGTTAATGATGGTAGAAAACTTTCAAACTATGTTGTGAAAAGAAAATTAATATCAGAGATGTTGGAAAACACTTATAGAATACCAAAAGATAGGATAAATATTGCTATACTTTTTTGTTTGATAACACTCTGGCAAAAATCCAAACATTTTTAGTTTCTGATTTCAGCTTTTTATTCTTTTCTGGACTCCGTGTTTTTTTTAAAGAACATAGCTAACATTTCAGAAATATTTTTGTAATGAGAATTTTAACTATGCTTTTATTTTCTGGTACATCTATTAGAATAATGTACTGAATTTGTTTAATATCCGATTTCAGATTATCGACTAATTTTCCACTTTAACATTGGCTCCCCTGTTACAGTGCCTGTTTATTTCTGTCTGTTAAAGGCTATTTTAGGCTATGTAACTCAAGAACTAAACCACTTCAATGTACTATTTTTGCATGTGGTAATGAATTCAGACTTTTTAAAAATATTTAAATATTTACTAAAATTAAAAAAAGTACTAGAAAGTTCTTGCTCTAAGTCTCGATAGAAATTAGGCACTTAATAGATCTTTAAAATTACAATGAACCCCTTAGGGACGAGCCACATGTATACGTGTGACAAAAAGGCCTAACCCTAATAGCATGCATGGTCACAGTGACGTCACTGTGAATCACTTTGGTCACATCACATCTGTGACCAAAATGCCACCTCTCAGTGACGTCACATTGTGACTGAGATGTGACTTTTTTAAAAATCTTTAGAAATTTGTAAATATCCTTCAAAACATGTTATTTACTTTTAAAAACATGTTTCTGGTAATTTAAATATCGTCGCTTTTGTCACAGTTTCGTCACAATGTTAATGTCAAATTAGTCACAAATGACACATTTTTCACAAATTTGTCACATTGTGACCACTTTGTGAAACGTCAAAAAAGAGCTCTAAAACGGCCATAACGACTTCACATTTTAGTCACTGTGACTTCACCTCGACGTCACGTGACGTCACATCGACAATCGATGGTCACAAAGTCACAATGTGACTTCACAACGACGTTGCAGTGACGTCACCATGCTTTACGGAAAGTATCCTTGTTTATTCTCACCAATAGAATTTTACTATAAAATTTGCCTAATTTAATTGGAGCTTTTTTATGATTTAATAAGACGCAAATTTCTGATTTTAAAAACCGGTGATAAAACATTAAAAATTTCGTAAAAGGCTCCGATAGTGAAGGGGTTAAGAAACATTTTGCTAGTACGAACAAAACAGCTAGTTAGCAAAACACGACCAGGCATAAAAACGGCAGATACGGTAGCGATTAATTCTGGCATTAATATATTGCCGTTCAGAAACCATTGAGACATAAAACTAATGAATCTACACTAGTGACAACTCTTTGCAAAGTATGCTCCTAAATATGCTACATACTACGTCACATTTCCAGTCGAATTTCGGGAAGCGATTTAGTAGGATAAAATACAAATTAATGGAGATGTGACGGAAAAAAAAGAAGATAATTTAGGATTTACTTTTTCATCGGTGTTGTTTAACGGAGTTGAGGAGCATAATGTTTATGAATTCCAATGAATTCCGGGCATTGTTTAAACATTCACTAAAAACAAATAACAATCGAAGGTGAGCTCAGCGGAATTCCTATGCAAATTAAGCACTGTCTTCATGTTCTGCTTCATGAAGAGATTTACGGCGATTATTTTAGGTGTTAATTTATTTCATAATAAAAGCAAAATTTTAATTAAGAATTTAGAAATAAACAAGCCCTTACTGATACTAAACTAACAGCTAGGTTGTTACATACATTAAATAGTCTAACACTAGGTATAAGCAACTGAACTATCTACCAGAGTGCCCAATCGTTCATAATTTACTTTTCTTAATATGCTATTGTGGTTGCTCTTAAATCTAACAAACCACTTTCTGATACATTTATGAACATTTTTGTTTACAAACTTATAAATTTGAAAGTATTAATATTCAAAAACTATATTATGAAAGTTTATATAGATATATATGTGGGATATTGAGTGATTAACTTATGATTTAAGAAAAACTAATATTCTTGATAAGATAAACAAGGTTTAATAGACATAAAATATATACGTAGCATTCAAAAATAACAGTAGAACTGAATAATATTCAGTTTAAATAAGCTTCTCTGAGCTTTGGATTAAAAATCCCTCAAACTCGCCATCGCTGAAATCTATAGAACACCTCGTTCTTTCCACGCATCATCACACGAGTCTCATTTTGGATATCACGTTCATTAAATCATTGAGTTTATTATCTTTTATTGCTGGATACTTTATTCTTTAATCCCACATTCTCGGTCATCCTGACGTTTCTGACGTCCTCGGCAGCTGTTTATAAAAATTTAGACACAAATTTACACATACAAAACAGGTAAACATAAAACAAAAACATGTCACGTTATGCAGATGCGTTACTCCAGGGCTTCATATATTCTGCAGCAGTTGAGGTCTTGTTGGGACCATCATGGTCTCCAATTTTTCCTACATCATAACGATCATTTGACTTTACTTTAGTAACTTTATAAGGTCCATGGAATTTTTCCTTTAATTTCAGACCTGTGCCGTACTGCGTTCTTTGGATTACCACGGGATCATTTAATTCATATCTGTAAGGTACTTTTCTCATCATGTTAAATTGTTTTCTATAATTACCATTACTCCAAAAATATAGATTTCTACGCGAACCATTAAAATTTGTTTCGATGCTTGTTTTATTATTCCTTTCACATGGTTCAAACCTTTATTTTTCAAAAATTTCAAGTTTTCTTTCCCCTAAATATTTTCTCCGATTTTCACATGTGTGACATTTTCTATTAAAATTATTTCTCGAATAATATTTATTTTCTTCATCTCATTGTAATCACGCTTCTTGTAATTTCTGATAAATTTCTGTTTATTTGCATTAATTCCTTCAATATTATTTTCTTCCCTCGTGTTTTTCCGTTTATAATATTTTTCAAATTTCCTCGTTTCATTTTTATTTTCATTGGCGCGTGCACATAAATTGCGTTTTTCTTTTAGGTCATTCATTCGTCCTGTTTGTGAGGTCTCGTTTCTTTCATTAAATCTTTTCTTACTAATTAAATTTCCTTCTTTCTCATTTCTTTCTTTTCTTATTTTCAAATTTCTCACGTGATTAAAATCAATTTCATTATCCTCTATGACTCTCGCGAAATTAATCGAGAAATTACCTCCTGCATTATTATCATTTGCAATTATAATACTTTCATCACGTGAATTATCTAACGTAGATGTTTTCTTTTCATTATTATTTCTGGCAGCATGATTCAATTTTATATCAGAATTCTTCTGACCTTCAGTGTAAACTATTTGAATATTATTGCGTTTGCCAACGATCTTAATTCCGTTCTCGTCTATCGCCAATTTTAATTTGCTAATCACATCATATCCCAATAAAATATCATATGAAAGAGATTCTAACACATACAAATTTGCTTTGATTAGAAAACCATCAATATTAAATTCATATGAAAAGTATCCTTTAGGATAAACAACTACTCTTTCTATGCCTGACAAAGAAATATTGTTTGAACGTAATCTTGGCGATCCAATCTTCGTATAGTATTCATAACTGACCAGACTGATATCACTTCCAGTGTCGAAGAAGATCTGTGTATTTTTACCGTTAATATCAATATTTTTCAAGCAATCAGGTTTGGCGCTATTTGTTTGTGTGATTACTGTAGAATTTATCTCCTTGTGATTGGATAATCGCGGGTTTTGGCTCCCGTTAATATCGGTGTCTAACATGTGATCCGGTTTGGCGCTGTTTGTTTCTTTGACTAATGCACAATTCACTTCTTTGTGATTGGATAATCGCGGGTTTTGGCTCCGATTATGGCTGTCATAATTTATTTGACTATTATTCCCATTTTTACACTGGGATATTACGCGGCCAAGACGGTTACATTTAAAACATCTAATTTGTGCCCTGTTTCTTTCATTTAAATTAGAAGATTCATTTCTATTAGCTGTATTATCTGTAAATTGTTGTTTTCTTAAAGTATTATAACGTTGATATGGTAACCATGGTTTTGTGTTGTTGTTTTCACGCATTTTTGGCTCCCTTTCTTCAAAGTGGTGTGAATTTCTATTCATGGTTTTAATATTACGTCTTGCTGTTTCGTAATCATCTAGTTTACAAACTAATGTATCAACACTTTTAATTTTGGGAAGATCATCGATAAAATGTTCTTTCATTTCTATCGGTAACCTTCTCTTGATTTGATCTACTAATATTAATTCTTTTAAATCTTCAAAATTGGATACATCAAGCCCGGTAATCCATTCTTCTAAATAATTCCTTAACTCAAATGCTAGATCGCGCCAAGTGGCTGAGTTTTCTTTCTTATGCGACATTAATTTTTGCCTAAACTCTTCTGGCGTCAATTTGAATCTTTTGAGCAGCAAGTTTTTTACATAATCGTAGTTATTTGATAATGTTTCTGGTTCTCTAGTTATAACATTAGCAATTTCTAGCGGCATTAAACTTAATAAGTGCATGACCCAATTTTCTTTTGTTATATTCATCCTAGAAATCTGTCTTTCGAATAGAGCTAAATAGATACTAATATCACCCTTCCCATCAAAGTGTGACATTAATTTAGACAAATCTGGTTGCTTACCTGAACCAGTTACAGCCGAACCGTCACTTGTATTTGTCATATTTCTTTGAAGTTCAATTTTTCGTAATTCGTACTCCATCTCCATCTTCTTTTCCTCTAATCTTCTTTCTGCTTCTAACCGTCTTTCTTCTTTTTCTGCTTCTAGTCTTTTTTCTTCTTTTTCTACTTCTAGTCTTCTTTCTTCTTTTTCTGCTTCTAGTCTTTCTTTTTCTATTCTCTCTGCGGCAATGACTTCAAGTCGAACTTTTACAAAATTTTCTTCATAATCCTTCGATTCCGTCACCAACTTTATCAAATCTATGATTCTTGGACTCTGAGGCACAACTATACCTAGATCATCACACAATGTTAACAAGTCCACCTTTCTAGCTTTATTCAGAACAGACATTATAATTTTTGTTTACACTTCAACAAAACAATATATTGTACTATCTTGCAGATTTGATTAGGGATAATTTCTATTCATTACACATATGGCAAACAGTTCCTTTTTTATATATTATACGTTTTAGTTAAAAAAAAAACATTTTTCTTAGACTTTACTCTTCTTAGTACAAAATAACATCTGTAGTGAAATTCAAATTCAAATCCAAGTCATTCAAGGTTTAATAGACATAAAATATATACGTAGCATTCAAAAATAACAGTAAAACTGAATAATATTTAGTTTAAATAAGCTTCTCTGAGCTTTGGATTAAAAATCCCTCAAACTCGCCATCGCTGAAATCTATAGAACACCTCGTTTTTTCCACGCATCATCACACGAGTCTCATTTTGGATATCACGTTCATTAAATCATTGAGTTTATTATCTATTGCTGGATACTTTATTCTTTAATCCCACATATATATATATTTAATAAGTGTAAAATGTTTACCAGAAAATTCTGTCAAAGTGAACGCTTTGAACACACTTTATAGACTTAACTCACAGTAAAGTTCAAGAATTGCCACTTTGAGAACAATCATAACATAAGATATAATTCACTTTTTGCAAAATGCAAAAAATAATTTTATTTGAATTCATACCAATAGATAATGACTTCAAGTGTCTTGTCTTTAAGTTGAAAAAATTAATCCACAAATGTGTCAGAGATTTTTGTGTTGTTTATCGGTTGTTTGGGTTTTAATGGCGCAAAATCCCTTGAGGAACATGCTGCGCCCAAACAAAGAATATGAATACTAATGTAAAAAAAAAAAAGATTTCTGATATATTTAGATAAATGTAGAAAAAAATTAAAAATTAAAATGATAAAATAATAAGTATAGAAGTAAAACAATACAAAGCTTAATATGGATAGAGTAACTATCCGAATGTCGTTAAAGTGTCAATAGAATCCGAATCATAAAAAATAATGATAGATATGAAGAGGTTATATTTCGAAAGAAAAACCTATATGTTTTAAAAAGATGTGTTGTAAATCGGAATAAGTATTTTATTTAGAACACGTTTAAAGAGTTTTCAACACATAATTGAGGTAGATTAGAATACATTTTCACCAATGGATATAATTCGCAAGAATAGGTGGCGAGTCTGTGGTTAGGGAAAAACGAGGTTAAAAAAGGTTTTATATACCAATATTTTGGAAGTGGTACATTTCGTTGACAAATCACTTCGTTGAGATATCATTTCGTCGACATCACTTCGTGGACATATCATTTCATCGACAGGTACACTTAGTCGACATATCATTTCGTCGACAGGTACACTTTGTCGACATAGCAATTCGTCGACATGTACACTTAGTCGACAGGTACACTTCGTCGACATAGCATTTCGTCGACAAGTACACTTAGTCGACAGGTATACTTCGTCGACAAGTACACTTAGTCGACAGGTAAACTTCGTCGACACATCATTTCGTCGACATAGCATTTTGTCTACACATTGTATGTAATTTACCTTTCGTCGATAATTTCATTTGTGAACACATGGATTTTTTGTAAATTATTATGAAACAAAAATATTAACGTCGCTCATACCTTAGCCAAAAAATGTTTCCAGGGTACACCACGAGGAGGTGTATGAGCAAGTACCCCATCAAATTTTTATTGTTTAAAATACATTACAAAAAAAAATACAATACATAAATTACATTGTGAAAGAAATTTAAATTAAACACATTACAGTAAAAATAAATTTATAATGAGATATTATGTGCAGTTCCTCTTAGAAGGAAGTGGTACATTTCGTCGACAATCAACTACATTAAATTTTTATATTTAAAGGGGCCTTTATTTTTTAATCCAGGTATGTAAAGGCTGTTCTCAAATTCGAATTGGATATTTATTAACACATTCATCATTTCATTCTTAATCAAAAACGCCTAAAAATCGCCCATTTTAAATAATCACCCATTTTAAATAACCCATCTAAAATAATTAAAATATGAATCCTATGATAAAGCAATTAAGAATTAAGGAAAAAGTTGAAACTTTTAACTTTTCCCCTTTGTAAACATTTTCTCCCCCCCCTTGTATCCTTTGTTCATTTATGCTCTTACGTGATTGGCTGTTGCCTTCTACTTTCCCATTCGCTGTTCCTTCAGCTTGCTCCCTTTCCCGCCTTTTCACGTCAGTCGTGCCGCTACATTCATAGTAGACGCACATCTTTTTGCTCCTGATGAAGATAGACTAAGTTCTATCGAAAGGTCTTGCGCTATTTTATTTATTTTATGGTGTTTCAAGAAGTTTTTTTGTCTTCAATTAAGAATTAGCTTGAATAATTAATTATTAGCTTGAATAATTAATAAATTTCATAATTGTTTTATTAGTTATTGATATACCAATTGCTAATCTTTTTTTTAAACTCCTTATTTTGTTTTATTAGTATGCTTTCATTACTAAGTGTTGATTCTAAATAAAATTATATTAACAATTAACTATTTTTTTTAGGTTGTTCATTACTGAAATGACTAAACCAGCTCGTGATTAATACGTTAATACTTATATGCAATACATATCAGAAATATATGTCGACGAAGTGTACCTGTCGACTAAGTGTACTTGTCGACGAATTGCTATGTCGACGAAGTGTACCTGTCAACGAAATGATATGTCGACTAAGTGTATCTGTCGACGAAATGATATGGCGACGAAGTGGTGTCGACGAAATGATATGTCGACGAGGTGATTGTCGACGAACTGATTGCCTCCCCAATATTTTGTTAAAGAGAAATTCGCCATGGTTAATTCCTTTAAATTGTTTCTAGTATTTTCTATAAGAAAAAACTGGTAGTTTCCTCTTTTTTTTAATGTGTTTTTCCATGACTACTCTTCAACCTGAAACAGGATGTAGTAGAAGGAAAGAGGTTGCAATGCGGTTTTGTAATGCTTAGTTATCGATTAAATCTATCTATCTGTCTATCTATCTGTCCTAATTATCAGTGGCGCCAACATTTGAAAAATACTGGGTCTGCTCAAAAATATTGGGTAGGCTCAAAGGTATTTTGGTAAAGTAGTACCAAAGACTTGTTTTTTCTTTAATGGGTGCGGACAGTTGGTAAACGATGAGACTTATGTCAAGTTATCGAATTTTAAGATAGTTGCAATTTTTTAAAATTATATTCTCATGCGTTTTTCCTTATAAAGACAGTAATATTTATTGTAATATCATCACATCATAAACAAGCATCATGAGTACAAACTGAAACAGCAAAAAGTTAAACATTTACATTTTAGTCAATTTGGATTAAGGGCGTCAGTCTGAGAATTAAAACGGGTGGTCATTGGCAAAATAAATTTTGTCCAAGGAAGAAAAATGAACAATAAAATAATCATGAAATAAATAACTATATAGAACAATGAAAATTGGATACGCTAGAATTCAAAATTATTGGATGGCCTTAGGCCCCACGGGCCCATACAAGTTGGTACCAATGCATATATTTATCTGCCATATGTATGATTTTTTCTTAATACAAACTAATACTATTCTTTTTATCACTATTGCTCACAATCCTAAATAATTTTTAAATTCTAATGTATTTTTTTATTTTAATCATAAAGACTTCCATTAACAAACAGCTGAATATACAATTTGTAATTGTAACACTGTTTCAAAATCTCTAGTTATATTCCCTTAAAACTACAGATTTTTGTATTTTAAAAATTAAAGAGTAACATTATTTTAAATTCCTTTAATTAAAGAAAAATAACCCTCACGCATTTAGTTTATCCTAATAACTTTATGGTCCTAATTATGTTTCCTTAACGCATTTTTAACCAAAACCATTATCATTAAAAGGTAATTTAAGTTTTTTTTTTTTTTTTTTTTTTTTTTTTTTTTTTTTTTTTATCAGGTTTGCGTAATTTCTCCTTCAACATTAAATACGAGATATTTTTTAAACAAAGTTCAATTTAGATTTCCAAGATTTTTTTTCTTGTTTGATTAATGTGTGGTATTTAAAAATCTTAGCTTAACAATTATATCGTCTGTAAAATATCTCTTATGATGATAAGTAAAAATATACACTATATTGCCATTGATTATGGGACACTTGCGATTTTAGACATTTTACTAAATATCTAGAAAAATACATCAGGAATCATCTCGAAACTCATAGTGCATAAATATAATAGTATACGTCATACAACTCCGTGAAGATTTTTTACCGAAACTCCATAGGGGACCGTCAACAAATTAAAAAAGAATGAATATCTTTTGAATAACCCTGTCAAAACTAATGTAGCAAAAGCGCTCAAACTCTAGATTATGATTGAATGCCTTATTGTAATACACTGTGTTCATATTTATGCAAATAGCATGCATACTCGCAGAGTAATTAAGGTTTTTATAAAAATGGCCCCAAATTTTTCTAAGTTTTTCCCTTATAATTTTCAGAGTTCTTAATATAAAATAATATTTTTTTTCAGAAAATATGACAAACAATATTGCACACAGTACCCTGTAATCAGAATTAAAAAATAATAAAAATTGTATGAAAAATGAGTAGATTTACTAAATAATTTTTTACTGCGCATGCGTCAAAGATATCAAAATTTCATTTGCATATTATGTTAGCTAAATGTATAGAGCAACTTTTGTAAAAGTCTCAAAATTATAACTTGAAAATTCTGAAAGTAATCGTCTTTAGAAAAAGGACAAAATCCGTTGTTTCCAAAATGAAGCAAAAAAATGAGGGATTTTATCCAAAAGTAGTCGTAACATCCCGTATTGTGTATTCTATATTGACACTAATCGATGAATATATGGATACAACCCCTATTGTTTTTGCTTCATTTTGAGAATAACGGATTTTCAACTTATTCAATTGACGATTATTTTCAGAATTTTTAAGTTATGATTTTGTGACTTTCACAAAAGTTGCTCTATACATTTAGCTAACATAATATGCAAATGAAAGTTTGATATCTTTGACGCATGCGCAGTAAAAAAGTATTTAGTAAACCAACTCATTTTGTATACAATTTTCATTATTTTTAAATTCTGATTACAGGGTACTGTGTGCAATGTTGTTTGTCATATTTTCTGAAAAAAATATTATTTTATATTAAGAACTCTGAAAATTATAAAGAAAAAACTTGGAAAAATGTGAGACCATTTTTATAAAAACCTTAATTACTCTGCGAGTATGCATCCTATTTGCATAAAAATGAACACAGTTTATTACAATAAGGCATTCAATCATAATCTAGAGTTTGAGCGCTTTTGCTACATTAGTTTTGACAGGGTTATTCAAAAGATATTCATTCTTTTTTAATTTGTTGACGGTCCCCTATGGAGTTCCGGTAAAAAATCTTCACGGAGATGTATGACGTATACTATTATATTTATACACTAAGAGTTTCGAGATGATTCCTCATGTATTTTTCTAGATATTTAGTAAAATGTCTAAAATAGCAGGTGTCCCATAATCAATGGCAATATAGTGTATACATAAATTATAAAGTGAAATTAACTAAACTTTAGATACAATGGAAATTTTAATTTAAAAAATGAAATTATGTGAATTATTAATTTTAACACAACTTTCCAAATTAGAAAATAAGTAGCGAAAATACACTAGTCGATACTTTTCACACTTTTCCAGTGTGGCGCTCATTTCAAAGAGTGGATTTACTAGTGACATATACACTATCTACCAAAAAGTATTTGTACACTTTCAGTTTTTGACATTTTGTCAAATATTTAAAAATATACTGGTCGGATTCTTCTGGAACTTCTGAAATATAAAGATTATGTTTCACTTTATATTTATTTACATTCATTTGTTAAGCGGGTAATTAGGGGGCCGGCAAAAAAACAAAGAATAATAGAAATATTTGGGATCGCCCTGTACATGAAAATGCACGAAACGACTTATCGCTTTAGAATACAAATATATCAATACAGTAGAATATGTACACTAATTTTTGCGAGAATAGCATGTATAATTATGGCGATAGAGCGTTTTTTTTGAAAAATTAAAAAAATTCTGGTATGTTTTTTGTTTATATCATGCTGGGTTTTTGACAAAATTTAACGCAAATTTCAGAAAAATTGGCAAAATGCAGTAGAAAAAATGTAGCGCAATTCGAATATAAATATATTAAATATTTTATGAAATATGAGTAGTTGTATAAAATAATTTTTATCTGCGCATGCGCGAACTAGAAAAACATTTTTTTTACATCATTTAATAGTCAATTCTATGGAGTGACTTATAAAAAAAATCCAATCAAATATCGTGAAAATTCAAAAAGATATCATTATTTTAGTGAGATGTTTTTACTCTGCTCTCTAAAAACGGTGAATCTTAAGGGATTCTCCACAAATTGACATTTTTTAATAACTGACTTTAAAAAAAAAAACTAGTATTGAATTAATACAATATCTAATACAATATTGCTGCTAATAAGTACTTGCAATTGTGATAGAAAAGAAAAAGAGCTTTATTCACATTCAGGGCCAAAACTAAGAGAGGGTTGGGGGAAAAGGGCATGTGCCCCGGGCGCTAGGATGAAAGTGTCCCAAATGTACATTTTGTTTGGCGATTTTTTCCATGTCTATGTTTAGCATGATATTGTCAAAATCGTCCCATTCAAAGCATTTCTCCTATACCAAAGCATAGAAGAATCTAATGATGATGGAATAAAGATACCGCATAAAGCAGATTTTTTTTTCGTTTTGATTCGGTTTCACGATTTTAAGGTATCATTTTTTTAAAACAAAGCAGACTACTTTAATCAATATTACATATTTTAAGTTTTAAAATAAGTCGGCTATTAATAAATTAGAAAATTTTTCTTTGCAAATACTTTTGCAGATGCTTTGCAAAGAAGAAAAGGGAGGGGGGGGGGAGTTCACCAAAATTCATTGAAATATAAATATATTAAATATTTTCTAAAATGTTCTATGTCATGCAATATTTTCAACCAAATATAAAGCCACATTCAGAAAAATTCGCAAAATGTAGTAGAAAGAATAAGGTGCTATTGAAATATAAATATATTAAAAGTTTTCTAAAATATGAGTATTTGTATGAAATATTTTTTAATCAGCGTATGCGTGAACGATAAAATTTATCATTTTACATAATTTAATATTCAACTCTATGGAGCTACCCATAAAAAAATCCGTTCGAATTTCGTGGAAATTCTGAAAGTTATTGTGGATTGGAGTGAACTGATTTTCAATTGGTCTCTGAAAGCAGTTGAATGACGTCAGATTTTACGCAAATTGCCAAATCTCCATTTACGTTTTTTACTGGTGATTTACTTTTTTTCTTAGATAATTACCAGAACGAACCTATTTCAGGATAAAAATAATTATAAAAAATCGAAGAATTTCAGAATGTGGCCAGAGTATGCAGACCGACGAAACTGGGAGATAGAGACCGACGGGTTCTGTCTAGAGAAATTCGGAAGAACCGCAACCAACCAATGTTACACATACGCCAAGAATTTCAACAAGCTTCAGGATGTGTTGTTTCCATGAATACCATCCGTAAGGAAGCTCATCTGCTTAATTTTTATGGTCGTGCTGCCGCCCATAAGCCTTTAATCACCAAGTCCAACCGCGCAGCTCGGTTAAGTTGGTGCAAAACACGCCAGCAATGGACTGTACAGCAATGGAAACAGGTTCTCTGGAGTGATGAATCAAGGTTCACCCTCTACCGTTCTGATGGTAGGATCTTGGTCTGGGTCCTGGAGAACGCCTCCTACCAGAATGTATTGTGCCCACAGTTAAATTTGGCGGAGGGGGAATTATGTTCTGGGGTGTTTTTCCTGGTTCGGACTAGGACCCTTGGTCCCAATTCATGGTAAGCTCAATGCCGATGCCTACTGTAATATACTGGACAACAGTGTACTTCCTACGTTGTGGCAATACTATGGATTGGACCCATGTTATTTCCAGGATGACAACGCAAGCTGCCATGTAGCCAGGTCCAGCATGGATTGGTATGCTGATAATGGAGTGCATCGACTCGAGTGGCCTGCCCAGAGCCCAGACCTGAACCCAATAGAGAACCTCTGGGACGAGTTGGATCGTCGAATTAAGGCGGGTGACACACGCCCAAAATCAGTAAAAGAGCTTACCTGCCTTGTGCAAACAGAGTGGAATAAAATACCATTAAATGTAATACAAGGACTAGTTGAGAGCATGCCCAGGAGAGTCGCAGCTGTAATTGCCTCTCGAGGAGGATCTACAAATTATTAAATGTGAACAGGGCCAGAACCAGTGTTTTTTTCCCGAGGCAAACGTGGATTTTGAAGGTACCCCTTTCCCCCTCCTTCGCAAAGCATATTTACAAAGAAAATTTCTCCAATTTATTAATAGCCGACTTATTTTATAACTTAAAATATGTAATATAAAATAACGTATTCTGCTTTATTAAAATACTCCAATTTGATACTTTAAACCGAATCAAAAAAATTCTTTCAACAGGATCTTTAAGGCCCTTGTCCCTGCCCGCGAAGACACTGCTGAGCTAATGCTATTCCTGCGGGGAGGCATTTTTCTAATAACTCTTTCGCATTTTGAAATTTTCATTTTTTTTTTTTTTTTTTTTTTTTTTTTTTGCATTGGATAGCGGAAGTCTCTCTCAAAATCGCTCCTTGACTACTTTTTCAATTTGAGTCATACATATTTTTTATAAAGTTAGTTTCACTTTCAGAACCGCTTTTGGAAGTGAAAGAAACATTATAAAAATATCTACGCCAAAATTGAAAAAGTAATCACGGAGCGATCATGAAAAGGACTTCCGCTATCCAATGCAAAACATATTATTTAAAAATGTCCAAATGCAAAAGAGTTAGAAAAATGCATCCCCATAGGAATAGCATTAGCTCGTGAGAATCTTCGCGGGTAGGGGCAGGGACCTTAAGCCATCATCATTAGATTTTTTTATGCTTTAGCATAGCCCAGATATAATAATTTTAACAATATTATGCTAAACATAGCCATGAAAAAAATCGCCAAACGAAAGATACATTTGGAACACTTTCATCCTAGCGCCCGGAGCACATGCCCTTCTCCCCCCCCCCTCTCTTAGTTTTGGCCCTGAATGCGCATAAAGCTCTTTTTCTTTTCTATCACAATTGTCAAGTACTTATTAGCAGCAATATTGTATTAGATATTGTATTAATTCAATACTAGTTTTTTTTTTTTAAGTCAGTTATTAAAAAATGTCAATTTGTGGAGAATCCCTTAAGATTCAGCCGTTTTTAGAGAGCAGAGTAAAAACATCTCACTAAAATAATGATATCTTTTTGAATTTTCACGATATTTGATTGGATTTTATTTTATAAGTCACTCCATAGAATTGACTATTAAATGATGTAAAAAAATGTTTTTCTAGTTCGAGCATGCGCAGATAAAAATTATTTTATACAACTACTCATATTTCATAAAATATTTAATATATTTATATTCCAATTGCGCTACATTTTTCTACTGCATTTTGCCAATTTTTCTGAAATTTGCGTTAAATTTGGTCGAAAACCCAGCATGATATAAACAAAAAACATACCAGAATTTTTTGAATTTTTCAAAAAAATCGCTCTATCGCCATAAATATACATGCTAGTCTCACAAAAATTAGTGTACATATTCTACTGTATTCATATATTTGTATTCAAAAGCGATAAGTCGTTTCGTGCATTTTCATGTACAGGGCGATCCCAAATATTTCTATTATTCTTTGTTTTTTTGCCGGCCCCCTAATTACCCGCTTAACAAATGAATGTAAATAAAGTGAAACATAATTTTTATATTTCTGAAGTTCCAGAAGAATCCGATAAGTATATTTTTAAATATTTGACAAAATGTCAAAAACTGAAAGTGTACAAATACTTTTTGGTAGATAGTGTATAACTGGACAGTTTGTCGCGAGAACAGACACTACTTACAGGTTCTACAGGCGACTATTTTTAAATAGTGTTTCCACAAGCACTCATCTAACATTAATTTTGTAATATATTTCTATGGAAAATATTGTGAAAGTGTGCATTAAGGATTTCTGTTTTGAAAAAGTGGTTCTAGTTAGAATTGAAAAATTGTTGCCTGTAGCACCATTTACTTAACCTTTACAGGGGCAAGTAACTGTTTTTGTAATATCGAATTCACACAGGGATCATAAAAAACATTCTTGCATAGAAAGGAAAATTACTTTTTCGTTTTTTTTCCCCCACCAAAGTTAAAAAGTCAAAACTTTATATGTATATATATTTTTTTTTCTATTGCAAATCTTTATCAATCGTAAGTGGAATATAGTATATTCCACCGCCTTTCAAAAAGTTAAAGGGGAAAATCTATAAATGATTCTATCATAACTTGCTACTCTGTTGAGTTTCTCTGCACAACAATTATCTAATCTTAAGGGTGTATTCGAAAAAATAATTTTCCATCTCCAATAGATCGAAATTTTCTGGTACATTTTCAGACTCATTTTTAAAAGTAAAAACATGAAACTTGCGGAGGGGATTTTTAAACAGGCGTATAAGATGTCGTGTCACTTTCTTATTAGCACTATTCATTAGAATTTGATTAGCCTTCTGAAAGTATTCCAAAAGGATCAAATTGTAATGTTGTTTTCTCCGCATTTGGTTTTAAATGCTCAGGTAATATGGTTCTTTTAACATGATAAAAATAAAAATAAAACTTAATAACAAATATAAATGTAATCCTTGAGAGTATTCATCAACGTAATGATGATTCATCACGTTCAAACATTTGTAATTTTTATTTTTCTATTTACATTCTGAGGATGACTCTATTAATAGTGAGTTGAAACATGTAAATAAAAATGTTTTAATATATTTTAAATGTTATTGTTATTATACGACGTCTTAGAAGCAAAATGTTTTTTATAATATAAATACTTATATTTTTATGTAGAATATATATTATTAGTATTACGATATGATCAAAGAAGTTTTACTTGTAGCTAGTTACAACAAACTACCAACTGACTATGCGTTTTGCAGCATAGTGTTTCTTTAACAAGATAATTCATGTAATTTTATTTCCATTCAAAAAGTTGATATTTAACATAAGTTACTAGATTTTTCTATATCGATATTGATGGCACTTGACAGGAAACACATTGATTGAAAAGGACAGTGATTAAAACGGTGATGATTGTTATGCTCGAAGAAACATTGAAATACATTTTCAAGAGCATAAGCCTTATTATTACCCTATTTAAATACATCGCATAAATGATTCTTTAATATTTAATTATTGCTAAAGTTAGACTAGTGCTTGTATTTTTTAATTCTTTCGTAATTAAATGTATTTTCTAAACGAGCTTATAATAATATATGAAATATGTTTTATACCGCGATTTTAAAAAGATAAAAATAACAGAACAACTGTTTCCAGAAGCAAAAAGGATATTTACAAGCTAATTAATTTTAAGATAAGTAAAGGTTTTCATTGTGTGCGTGAAAGAAAGCACATTTTTACTTTCAGGTGTCACTGTGATAACTGCTGATAGAAAATAAGTTATATACAACCCTTGGCAAAAAGTTTCCGATCACTGTTATCAAGTTTATGAGTTTTGTATTTCGAAGAGTATACTTCGCGATTCAAGAGCATAGGAACGTTTTGCAATATGCCAAATAAAAGAAAGCGTGTTAAAATATAAATAAAAAGTTAATTCAATATTGCAATCATATAATTTATAATTATAATGCAGGCAAAAATGTTTCCTCGTGAGAAAAAAATACCCGATCAAGATGGAAGTTGGAAAATAGTATTCGATCACTGAGGAAAAAAGTTTGAAATTTGCATATTGAAGATAGATTAGAGTGCCTGCGCATGCGTATTATATATGAATCCTACTTAAAAGAAGAAATCTTCCAGTTGCGAGATCAAAAGCAGCTCTGAAGTGCTGGAAAATTACTCGTGTGAAAAACCTGTCTCGCGATTTAAAAATCCGCATGATTTAATTATTGGAAGAAGTAAATTCACAATGAAAAGTGGTTGATTTATTAAATTGTGCTCAAAGTACAGTATGGATATTTGGAAAAAAATATTAGTTGACTAACAGCGTGGAAAATTTACCTCGAAGTGGACGACCACGAACGTCAATACTTAGGAAGGAAAAGAAAACTTGTAGAAATAGCGAAAAGAAAGCGGCGAGCAACCTCAAAACAACTTGATTCGGAATGGTCTAAGTATAACGTAAAGGCATGTGACTGCAGTACGTAATCATCTATATGTAGCAAGATTTAAAGCTTGTAAAATTAAAACAAAATCTTACTTGATAAAGAAATATAGAAAAGAGTGCCTGCAATAGTGTAAAAAGCATGTGCACTAGGCATATAATACATGAAATAAAGTTATTTTTAGCAATGAATTTCGCATATCTATCGGTAAAAGTGATGACTGTGGAACATTTGTTTGGAGGACAGTTGGTGAAAAGTTCAATGATAAGTGTATCAATACGAAGACTAAATTTTCACCTGCATTTGCAGTTTGGAGTTGTATTACATCACAAGGCGTCGGCAAGTTGTGTATTGTGTTACGTACAGTAAACTTTGAAGTTTACATTGAAAATTTAGAGGATTTTTTGATTCCCAGCATCGATCAATAGTTCGAAAATCAAAATGACTTCTTATTTCAAGATGACAATTAGCTCCCCAACGCATCAAATCAATGAAGAAATTTCTACAAAATGTAGGTAATATACCAATTCAAACCATGACGTGACCGCCCAATAGTCCGGATCTTAATCCCATCGAAAAACTGTGGAATATATTAAAAAGAACAATCGATTTTTGACGAATTACCGATGCCATAGAACTACGTAAATGTATAAGGGAATGTTAGTGTAAAGTTACTCCCAATGCGTATAAAAATGTTAATGAGTCCAGTCCACTAACAATTTCATCTGTCATCTGAAATAAAAGTGGATTTACGAAATATATAATTACAGTGATCGGTTATTTTTTTCTAAATCAAAGCATGATCGGATAATTTTTTCTTTGGTGCCTAAATTTCAATCACAATTTTTCTGTTTATAAATTGATGAACGGTGATTTTCTTTATTGCATATTGTTGTTCATTATATGTAACACAAATGTATTATCGCTAATAGTCGTTTCATTTTTATACAGTGAGAATAAATAATCTTTTCTTACAAAAGATGGTAGTGTTGATGTAATGATCGAAAACTTTGTGCCAAGGGTTGTATATTATATACCGCCGCCCTACAAGCAGCTAAAGAATAAACATATTTTTACTAGAATTTCGGGAATTTAATAATTAAAAAATATTAATATTTATAGTTAATAGTTTATAAAAATGTTAATTTTACAACTACATGCAAATAAACACAAATGTTTCTTTATTTACAGTCATATGATTTTTGTAGATCGAAATTAACATATTGTAGGAAAATTATTTACAAAAACATATTATTTAAAAAAGTAACAAAAAGTAAATTGTAAATTAAACAATTAATATCATAAATAGTATGCTTTTGATGTTTTAAAGAATACTTGTATGTATTATTATCGTATTATTATATTTCTATATTTCGCTACCCAGTAATTTCCTCAAAATAAGGGTGTTGAAAGACTTAAACTGCTACTTTGAAGATTTAAGTAACTTAAAATGCTAAAAAAGGGGGCTAAATTAAAATGCTATTGGGTGCAGAATACTACACTATATTGCCATTGATTATGGGACATTTGCGATTTTAGACATTTTACTAAATATCTAGAAAAATACATGAGGAATCATCTCGAAACTCTTAGTGTATAAATATAATAGTATACGTCATACACCTCCGTGAAGATTTTTTACCGAAACTCCATAGGAGACCGTCAACAAATTAAAAAAGAATGAATATCTTTTGAATAACCCTGTCAAAACTAATGTAGCAAAAGCGCTCAAACTCTAGATTATTATTGAATGCCTTATTGTAATACACTGTGTTCATTTTTATGCAAATAGCATGCATACTCGCAGAGTAATTAAGGTTTTTATAAAAATGTCCCGAAATTTTGAAAATATGAAAATATGACAAACAACATTGCACACAGTACCCTGTAATCAGAATTAAAAAATAATAATAACTGTATGAAAAATGAGTAGGTTTACAAAATAATTTTTTACTGCGCATGCGTCAAAGATATCAAAATTTCATTTGCATATTATGTTAGCTAAATGTATAGAGCAACTTTTGTAAAAGTCTGAAAATTATAGCTTGAAAATTCTGAAAGTAATCGTCTATAGAAAAAGGACAAAATCCGTTGTTTCCAAAATGAAGCAAAAAAATGAGGGATTTTATCCAAAACTAGTCGTAACATCCCGTATTGTGTATTCTATATTGACACTAATCAATGAATATATGGATACAACCCATCTTGTTTTTGCTTCATTTTGAGAATAACGGATTTTCAACTTATTCAATTGACGATTATTTTCAAAATTTTCAAGTTATGATTTTGTGACTTTCACAAAAGTTGCTCTATACATTTAGCTAACATAATATGCAAATGAAATTTTGATATCGTTGACGCATGCGCAGTAAAAAATTATTTAGTAAACCAACTCATTTTGTATACAATTTTCATTATTTTTTAATTCTGATTACAGGGTACTGTGTGCAATGTTGTTTGTCATATTTTCTGAAAAAAATATTATTTTATATTAAGAACTCTGAAAATTATAAGGAAAAAACTTGGAAAAATTTGGGACCATTTTTATAAAAACCTTAATTACTCTGCGAGTATGCATGCTATTTGCATAAAAATGAACACAATTTATTACAATAAGGCATTCAACCATAATCTAGAGTTTGAGCGCTTTTGCTACATTAGTTTTGACAGGGTTATTCAAAAGATATTCATTTTTTTTAATTTGTTGACGGTCCCCTATGGAGTTTCGGTAAAAAACCTTCACGGAGATGTATGACATATACTATTATATTTATACACTAAGAGTTTCGAGATGATTCCTCATGTATTTTTCTAGATATTTAGTAAAATGTCTAAAATCGCAAGTGTCCCATAATCAATGGCAATATAGTGTATTAATTTAAAAAGAACGTGACTTAATATGCTAACTTTCAGTAGACTAGTCTGCTCACATTTAGCGTAATTTGGTGTTATTAAAATCTTTTTTTTTTATTATTTATCCTTAAAATATATATCTTTAGAATTGCAAACCAAAGTTTATTCTTTTTTTTTTCTGCCGACTATGTTTTCCTTTTTTTTTTCCAAGATTAAAAGAAAAGAAAAAGTCGCATAGATAAAGAAAGTGAGGCTTTAAAATAAAAATATCTTGACTCTGAAAATTAAAAAAAAAAAATTGTGTAAGAAACTAACTCATGTAATTAAATCTCACTAGATAGTAATTAAACAAGAAAATAATAATAGAGTTGTATTAAAACATTCATTTTTAAGGCTTTTATTATTTCACTTTTATTACTATTTTTATCGTCCTTTTTTAAAAAAATATTTCTCGCAATTTTTTCATGAAATAAAAAATAATATTCAAAGAGAATTTTTTTCTATAAATTGATTTCTAACTGGATGTATTCTGTAAGATTTCAACGCGTTCTAAATATTTTTTTCTTTTACGTTAAAATAACTGCGTACATTTTTTTTTTTTTTTAAAGGCTGATATTACAACATTTTTAGTACTTTTAGTTTCAGGAGAGAAAATGAGAGATATTTGAACACAGAACATAATTTTAGCCTTTTACTCCACCATGTGACCTATCTGCCAGATACCTGAAAAAATATAAAATATTAATTAATTTTCATAAGTGAAATTCCGCTTGATATTATTATTGAATTGAATACGTGAGTTATCATACTGGTAACTAAACATAGAACAGAGTGAAAATTGTCCATACCGGGGGTTGAACCCGGAACCCTAAGAATAGCGCTCCACAAGAAGCCAAACCTGAGGCACCACAGATCTGTGTTATCATTATACCATCTTTTGCTGCAATTGTAGCCTTACCAACATATGTGAGTGACAGGGGCCAAGCTCAGGACAATTTAAGCTACGAGGACTCTGTCCTCGTAGCTTAAATTGTGAACCACTTGGGGTGCTATTAAAAGGGTTCCGTCTCCTTTCCACGGCTTGGACAATTTTCACTCTGTTGTTCTTATGCATAACTAGCAATGTGATAATTTGCCTGAAAAAATTATCATTTTCATTATGTGCCATGAATTTAGACAATAAGATCTCTGTCCCTGATTAAGGAAGAAGCCAAAGAATGGAATAACACTTAGTAGCTAAGAAGTTCTGTTCTGACGCTCACCCGATCTGATGCCTTCTATTTCTAACTGTGGGGGATCATAAAGGATAGTGTGTATGTGCCTCCACTACCAACTGACCATTGCAGATGTTGCAACAATGACTTCATAAACAGCAATCAACGTTTTGGGTGAATTTTGAGTTATGACTTGATGTGTCCGTGTGGCAAAAGATGTTCACATTGAACACTTGTAAAGTTACAGATAAAAATTTTTGAGTTGTTCTTTCATTTCATGTATTGATTGTGTTTTATTAAATAAATACTAGCAAGAGTTAAAACTCGATATTCATTTAGAAATACCACGAATTTTATGCAAAATATTAAGATGGTCACTTAAATATTTTAATAGATTCGTAATTAAGATGTTCCATTAAAAACGCGAAAAATACTATAAAATATGCTCTATTGTTGAAAAAAAATAATAATGCACTGTTCGTATAATAATATTGTACATTTCTTATTGTTTTTAGTTGAAATCTGACAAGTATTTTTAGCACAACACGCTCTTCTACAAAACGGGCATTATGAGTGACCCCCATAGACTTCAGGTATAAACTTCAAACTGGGGAGAAATGAATTTCTTTTTAAAGGCTATTGATTCATGTAGAGCTCAACGTGGTTTACTCAAAGGCAGGTTTTACTAAAAGAACTGGCTTTAACTTTTCGATACATAAGTTCTAGGAACAGAATTTTTTATGAAACGACATCTCGGGTTACAACTAAAAGTTTAGTGATTAATTTAAGTGAATAAATTCCGGTGTTCTGGAAAGCTATGTGATTTATGGTAAATGCTACAATTTTCCTGCACGTTTTAAACTAACTTCTAACCTTAATTTTTTCGTTATTTTAGTTTCAGTAAATTTTAATAATTGAGGATGGTATTTTTGCGTTGCATTAACTAAAATGTTTGTGAAACTGTAATATCTAAAATTAAAAGAACTGTACATTTTATTTCGTAATTACGAACTTTCACAAAATACTTCTTCACATAATACACATTTTTTTTTTTTTTAATAAATTTCATTAGCTTCTCTACATTTATCCTAAATATATTTGCGAATAGTTAAAAGATGAGATCGAATCTATAAAGATGTGGGTCAATAGCCTTAATTACTTCATCCTATTTCAACTTTCCACTTTCCACAGTTTACGAGTAAAATGACTGTAAGAGATTCACAGACATACAAGAGGAGTGATTTTATAATGGTTCAGTTTTGATTTTTTGAATAAGGAACTCTAAAAAAAACCAAACATGACAATTTAACTTTTAAAGAATGTACTACGGTTTCTGGAATTTGTTTGAATGAATGAAAAATATTAGGAAGAAGGAATTATTCATAAATTACCTTATATAAAAAAGTACATGTCACGCAATTGTATTAAGTATATATATATATTTCAAACGTACACAATATAAATAATGACATTTTTAAATGCTTTCTATTTATTTCTGGAACATTTTCTCCGAACATTTATTCTTTTTTAAAATAAAGTTTCGAAATTGTTAAACATAAAGATAAAGAAAAAATCAAGTCGAATTTAATGAGCAATTTAATCAAACTCGGAATTTTGAATTTATTTTAAAGTACATGCTGCTTATAATCCTAATTATTTTAAAGCAAACGCGGCAGAAACTAATTACCATTGTTCTCAAGGAAATCGAAAAAAATACATATATGAAAAATAAAATTGTGATTAGCGAAAAAGCAATGTTAGTTCGGAATTAATGCAAGAAATAAACTTGTGGAGTAATTATTTCTATTATAGTAAACTACGACAATTTTATTTTAATTAATTTTTCTTTTATTTATTTTATTTCTTTTTATTTTCTTTTTGTTATTTTTTTCACTCATTGAAATTTCTATATGTTCGTATTTTTTTAATAAAATACGCTAACAAAAATCAATAAAAAAATATATTTGCAATTTTAAAATAACTTTTATAATTAGTTTTTGAAATAAAGGCTTATTATAAACATTTCATGTGATTTCTAAATTTTACTTTATTTTCTTTTTATACAAATATATGCAGGTACCTCGTACATTTCTAGCTAGAAAATTCTTGAAATGATGACAGACTTTTTTCCCTCGTAAATGTTTTTAAAAAGCAATTTGTTAAATAAATTGTGTGAGAAAAATCTCCTGTAAAAAGTGTTGCAAGCCTTAGAGCCTTTATACTTTGACCTGAGGAGATGTAAATTCAAACTTACCCTTTTTTTAATACTTAGAACTTCAGCCATACATGTCATTTTACTTTTTCACATCTTCAAAATATCCCTAGTCTTTTTGGTTAATTATAGTTATAATATGACATGGCAGTTAATTTTGCACTTTCTATATTTAACTAGTAAAATGACTGCAATAGATAAACAAACCAACTCAGGAGTGATTTTATACCGGTAATTCATCGATTTAATTTTTTGAGTAAGGAGCCCTAAAAATAACAAAAACAGGGCTGTCCAACGCGGTGCCCGCGGGCGCCATGGCGCCCTTTGGAAGATTTCATGGCGCCCTTTGAAGATTTCCTGTTAATAAACATTTTAAAAGTAAAATCCAAGTATAAAGAATACTTTCTTTAAAATCATTAATATTTTATCAGAGATATTTTTAAAACCTATATTTGACATGTTGTTGGCTTGCCATTGCTCATTAAAAACTATAAACATACTTTAAAAATTTAATCATACATATTTTTGCATTTTTAGTTATTGTTTATGTAGTGTAAGATAATTAAATTTCTTAATAGTTGGAAAATTAATATTAAGATTTAATATTAAGAAGTAAGAGAGAGAAAGAGAAAAAGGAACGTTTTCACTTGTCCTCCTCCCCTTTGAAGTTACATGTGCATGAAAGCTCAGCATTTTTATAGTTACTGTTGTCACACTGGCTCATTGGCTGTTTTATATGAAGGATGAAAGAGCTTAATTTTACTTTCCTGACTTTTTAAAATTTAAAGGGCTTTCTTTCTTTATTTTTTAAAATAATTTTTCTTAGAAAAATATAATAAACAGTGCAGAATGATTTCCAACTATGAAAACTCTTCTAGACTATCCCTCTGAAACCACCCACATGCTTTGGTCACTATCATACTTGTCTGTTTATGTACTTTTCATAAAACTAAAGAAACCTAGCAATATCTCTGATTTTCATATTTATTTATTTGTTATTATTATAGATGCGATTAAAGTTTTAGTGCCCTACCCTACAAGCATTTTTGATATAGACTTCTCATAAAAAATGTAAAATTTGAAATTTAATACATGTAACTCCAGAATTGTAGTTGTCTTCTGTTTCCCGTAATACGATTCATTTGCATTATGTTAACATGTGCGTGTGTATGCGATAAGAATGCCACATGTTTTCAGTCACGTAAATAATGACGCCCTTCATGAGTGCCAATGGCCAAGATGCGCCCTTGGTTACTGAAAGGTTGGACAGGCCTGATAGATATATCAATTTAACTTTTTAAAAAAACGTGCTACGGTTTCTGCACTTTTTTTTAACGAATGAAAAATATTATGAAGAAAGAAACAATAAACTTAATTTCATGAACATTATGCATGGTACTTTGCAAATTTTAAACTTAAAACAACGAAATTCTGTGCTTTATCAATATAATTATTCATAAATCGCCTTATGTAAAAAATAAGAACTTGTCACGCAATTACATTAAGTATATACAGGGTGAGTCATAAATATCGAAACAATAGGCTATCTCCTCAAATATTGCCAATAGACCCATACTTCCAATTGCGAAAATTAAAAAAAAAAGGTGAACTTTCTGATAAGATAAGTTGCAACTCCATGGGGGGTCTATTTGAAAAAATACGAAAATTAAATTTTTATACAGCCTCCGTAGGGCAAAATTCCAAATTAGGAAATTATTCCTTATCCATTCCTAAATTGAACAAAACAAATTTCATCTCCGTATCTAAAAATCCCACAGAGATATTAAATCCCAAAATCTTCAAAAAAATCCTGACTTACACCACTTTTCCCTGACTCTAAACTGTGATTTCCTTACTCAATTTCAACGCTTGTTAGGGAATATTCACAAATTGCAATTTAATAAATGTCGGTTTAAGATAGCGCTTTTACTTTGGACATAAAATAGCAGCGTATAGTTTTTACGCTAAATTGGTATACCAGACGTCTGCCCGGGTCAAAATATCTAGGTCAGGTCCCAAACCATCTCATAGAGGAAAAAGTTCGGCGTGGCCTGAAAAAATGTCAACATCATAACCCGGACCGGTCTCGAAAATAGTTTAAATCATAGCCCGGTTCAGTCGCAAATTTCTACACAGTTTTTCAATTCGGCGTGGGAAAAAATGTTTCATATGGAGGAGTTCTGACCAAAAAATTCTTTTATAGCTTTTCGTTTTTTATATTTATACTTTTTATTATTAAAGAAGCGCCAAAGGCTGTAATATATTTATTTTATCAATGAATCTCTATTTATATATAAATGTTTCACTTATATTTTAATATCGTTAATCCATATTCCATGCGTTGGAGACTCTGAAAAATGTCATTACACTAAAAAACTTTTTAAGACGGAATCACATAGAAAAGAAAAAATACGTTATAGACAGATGCTCTCCCTAGAAGATGCAATTGGAGGTTATTTTCTTTTCAGGCTTTTATTTTGCATGGATCAACATATTTTTCGTTTAAGACAGAATTCCGTCATAGGCAGATTTTTTTTCACTGGTTTTATTGTATTTAAATTTTTAGCCTTTGAATAATCTATTTTAAAAAATAAATTTTAAAGTTTTTTTTGTGCGTGTGTGTGTAAAATAAAGATTTTAAAATCTATATGTTTTTCGTAAAAAAATCGATTGAGCTGAATTTTATTTACTTCATGCACGTATTAAGTCAGTCAGAGACAGTGATTTTAACACGGTTTTTGTCGAGACCAGATTTGAAAATTACATCCAGAGTGCCCCTAAGTTGTAGAAAGTACTCCCCTCCTTTATGAAAAGTACGCTAGGCCCGGCCTGGCGGGTCTTCAGAAAAAAGTAACATCTCGGTCCTGGCCCTACCTGGGCACAGAATACAGATTTTTTAACATCCTCTGGAGGACGATAAAAAGCCGGAAGTTGTCAGAGGTAAATTTAAAAAGAAAAAAAAAAAAGACTTAATCTGCATCTTAGAAAATGCATTTTTTAAAATAACAGTCGGACATTTAATCAATACACTTCGTTTTTCTGCATAATGAAATTTTTGTTTTCTTATATTTCTTGTCTTTAAATTATTAAATGTTGAAAATTTTTAAAAGAAAAAGGAACTTGAAACACGTCATTTTTTATTTTTTTACATTAGTTTTGTTTCGGCATTTTTGAAAAAATGTTTACTTTTGAAAAAATGTTTGCTTTTGAAAATATGATTTTTTTTAAAGTTATATTAAAGTTATATAACTAAAGTTATATAGTTATATTATTAAAGTAGTTATATTAAAGTTATCAATAAACATTTTTAATAATTTTAAAATTAATATAAAAAAAAACCTTGGAACAAAACTAAAATCAGATTTTCATCTTTAATTAAATGGAAAGAAATTGAAATCCGATAAATAATTCTACGTGTTATAACGATTTTTGATTGTCCCATTTAAACCAGTACTAACCACATGAAACTTTTATCAATTGTATCAGAAATTTTCGAATGTGATTTTCTTAGCAAATTATAAGGCTAACCATCACAAAAAAAAAAGAAAAAAAATCAAAATTCTAACTCAAGAAATAGATTTTTTACGCGTTTTCTAGAACTGTTAAAGTAACATTGTTTTTTGAATTGCGCGCATTTCAATTTGTATCTAATCCCTTAAAACCTGATGAATTTCTTAAAAGGCTATAACTTTGCGAATTTTGGAGATATGAAGATGCAACTTTTTGTGTCTTATTCAGGACTGAATAAGGAAAGTTTTCCTAATTTAAATTTTTGGCCTACGGGGGCCGTATAAAAATTTAATTTTCGTAACTTTACAACTGGACCCCCCATGGAGTTGCAATTTATCTTATCAAAAATTTCACATTTTTTAATGAATTTTTGCAATTGGAAGTATGGGTCTAAGGGCCATATTTAAGGAGATAGCCTATTGTTTCGATATTTATGACTCACCCTGTATATTTCAAACGTACGCAGCATAAATGATGAAAAATTTGAAGTATTTCTATTTATTTCAAGAAAACATTTTTCTCTAAAATTTTATCATTTTGTAAAATAAATTTTCGAAATTGTTAAACATAATAATAAAAAAAAATCAAGGCGAATTTAATGAGCAATTTAATCAAACTTGGAATGCTCATTTTATTTTAAAATGCCTGCTGCTTACAATTGTAATTATTTTAAAGCAAACGCAGTAGAAACTAATTACCATAGTTCCCAGGGAATCGAAAAAAATGCGATTAAAACAAGAGTAATGCAAGTTCGGAATATATGCAAGAAATAAACATGTGGAAAAAAATTTTCTATTATAATGAACTGTGATATTTTTCTTGACTCATTGAAATTTCTAGATGTTTTTATTTTAAAAATAAATCTTGTAATAAAATTCAGCAAAAAATGAATATATTTTCGATTCGAAAATAAATTTTATTATTAGTTTTTAATATAAATGCTTATTATTGACATTTCATGTTATTGATGAATTTTACCTTATTTTTTAATACAAATATATGCATGTACCTCGTGCATTTACCGACATTTTTTCCTAGTAAATGTTTTAGAAAGGCAGATTGTTAAATAAATATTCTTAGAAAAATCTTCGGTACAATTTATTGAATGCTTTAAAACCTTTACACTTTGACCTGAGAAGTTCTGACATCATGCAAATTTACCTCTCTTTTTAATACTCATATTTTCAGCCATATATTTTATTTCATTGTTCACATCATCAAACTTCTCCTATTCTCTTCATTATTCATTAATAATTATGCTGTAACATGGCAATCACATTGTAAAAAAATCTGTAAAGTTACCAAAAGTTCCTAGAACTTTTTATGTAACGACGACAGCAAAAATTCATGTAATAGATACAGATTTGCAATGACAAAAAAGGCAAGGTTACTAAGAATTTTTAAGGAAGCTTGCGATGTCTAGAATACATTATGTAATTGCAATCCAGATTACCGATAAAATTTTAGTAAGTTTTTAGTAATTATTTTAGTAGATTCGTTTGTAAAATTACAGATTTCTGAATATTTAGAAAAATTAGTTTTGTAGATTTAGATCTTTTCTTGTAAAGTGTACAGATAAAATGTTAGTAAATATACAGATTTCGGCAACTTGACATTTGTAGAATTACAGATTTTTTTTTACAGCGTACACATCGAGGGAAAGTATCAGCTGTTTCTTATATTTTAATATCGACGTTATTAATAAACTCTTGCATAAATAATATGGGCATGGAACGTGTATGCGTTTGTCACATGGACTTTATTTTACACAACACTGCATACTCGGGTGAGAAACTTCTCTCGCGGTCGGTATGAATATTAGATGCTTTGGGTGAGTTTTCTTCGGATGTAACGTGAATACTCGACCTCACTTTTAAAAAACCCTAACTTTAAACGGCATCCTAACTTTTAACTTATATCCCTCACCTTCAAAATCTGTCTTATACAAATAATCCTATCTCGTACACAGTAAAAAAAAAATCTGTTAAGTTATTAAAAGTTTTCAAGGATACTGGGTTCCTAGTACTTTTTATGTAACGGCAACGATAAAAATGTGAGTAACAGATACAGATTTGCATTAAAAATCAAGAAATCTGTAAGGTTACTAAGAATTTTTTAGGAACTCTGGGATTCCAAGTTTTTTTAACGTAACTTCAACCCAGGTTACATATAAAATTTTAGTAAGATAACAATAATTTTGCTAGATTTGTTTGTAAAGTTACAGATTTTTGTAGCTTTTCAAAAACTAGTTTTATAAATTTACAGTTTTTCTTGTACAATTTACAGATAAATTATTAGTAAGCATACAGATTTCTTCAACTTTTCATATGTACGGTTACAGATTTTTTTTTACAGTGTACCACAACATACTATAATGTAATATCTTCCATTACTGCATAATTGCCAAGTCTAAAATAACCATTAACTAAAGATATTTATACCAAATTTTGTGGATGAAAATTTCAGAATTAATAAGAGAATTAAACTTGACTACATAGGATCTTACACTGTAAAAAAATTCAAGAGGTTACTAAAAGTTTTTTAGTAAATTTGCATTCCACAGAATTTTTTAGTAATTGCAAAAAATTACAATACAAACTTTTTTTTTTTGCAAGTGAAACAGACATTTTTTTATTTTTGGAAACTGAACAAAAGAATTTTTTGTATAACTAACTTAAAACTTTTTAGTATCAGCCACCAAGCAAATTTTAGTAATAGCTCCAAAATTATTTTTAGTAACCATTACGTGTGCCCGAAGGGCAATAGCTTCCTTCGATCTGCATCCAGTGGGTAAAAAGAAGAGGAAGATTTTCGGCAAAGCCACAATAGATGGCAGCACCAAACATTGCTACCTGCTCTATTTTTACATGTTTCTAAAGGGAAGGGAAAGTCCAGAGATAATTACCCATGGTAACTGCTAAGACAGGATTTTCAAAATCCCTTTATTTAACGAGTACTTACATTGCATACATTCGGTGCATATTTGGTGGCGTCCAGCATCGAAGCCGGGTACTTTCAGCCTGGAA
Source organism: Maratus speculifer (assembly GCA_964019185.1). NCBI lineage: Eukaryota > Metazoa > Arthropoda > Arachnida > Araneae > Salticidae > Maratus > Maratus speculifer. Next base: position 301,639,836 of record OZ025294.1, on the reverse strand, counting down.
TTCGGTGGTATGACCACTAGGCTATCACGGCCTCACAAAATGAGTTTTAGTAATAGCTATTAAAATGTATAACTATTAACTCATTCGTTGCTAGCTTTTTTCTAGTAATTCTTATAAATTTTTTGTAACCGAGTAAGATTACAAAAAAATTTTTAGTAATTACAATTATCACTAAAATTTTTTTAGTAGATCGACCCTTTTTTTACAGTGTAGAACTTTTTATGGCTAAAGTCTCACGAGACTTAGCTGCAATTTTTATAAAGGATGTTTTTAATGGGATTTCACTTCTCTTTGTAAGTAGCCTTCCTTTTCTACTTTTTGTGCTTTTTTCGACATCATCCAATGGTTTTTTCTAAACTCATACATTGGTGTGCCTACAAATACCAATAATATTTATCTATATTACAAAAGAAACTGTGCGTAACGCTGACGTCATTCTGCGAATGGTAACACTATGAAATTTCAGTAATGCAATTTTTTATTCTTTTAAACATAGCACATTGTCAATTTTTATACTATTGTACAGTGAAAAAAATCTAATTTTTAATGCAATTGTTTGAAAACTGTATCTTATATGACTGATTTATTATGATTTACATATAAAACAATTTTCAAGCATGAATTTTGAAAATTTATCTATCCAACGTGCCGGCTTCATTATGAAAAGATAAACAATCGGCATATAAAAAGTGTACAAAATTTTCAGAATTAGTCTCTGACTATCTTTATAAAGAAATTAAAGCTTCACCAATAAATAAATAAAAGCATAATAGTAAAAACTGCCACAAAATTAGCATACATGTTGTCGAATAATTTAAATTTTTATACAGCCAAACTGGAAAAACGTGTTTTCAAATATAATTTATATGAAATAGATTAGTTTAAAAATAAACTTGCTAGAGAACTATTAAATAAAAAGAGAAAAACAAACTATATATTTAAAACACAGGACAGTTTTTCAGACAACTTGATTTTTCCACAGAATCAATTTAACATTTTTTTTTTTTTTTTTTTTTTTTTTTTTTTAAGAAAGAAATAGAAGGCATTCTTTTATAGATGTGCCCGCACTATCAGGTTTTCTAACTATCCGCATTTTATTATTTTGAGTTAGATGTGAAATTATTTTTAATAGAATTTCTACAAAATAGTAGTTATTGGATTACTTCCACTGTATCTGAAAAAAAAAAGAATGTGATTTTTTATTCTTATTGAAGCACTTTTATATTAGAACTTTTTATTATTTATTTTATTATTTATTGCTTTTAATTATTGTGAGCCAAAATTAAGGCATTTTTAGAATCCTAAATGTTTGACCATTAATTTACAATATTAAAACAAACTAATTTTTTTTTCTTTTCTGTTAAAATAATTTAAGTTGGGGTTTTAATCTTCACTTCATGTAGAAAATAATTATAATAGTGATGAAATCACTCAAGTATATAGTTACCATATTTTTAATTCGAAGCGATATATGAATTAAAATTAAATTCTGTTTAACCTGTAGTTTTAGTATCTACGGAATATAAAATAGAAATGAAAATTTTTAATACCGGCTGCTTATAACTTCTAATGAATTGGAATGTGATATACATCATTAGATAAATATTTTTTCATAGAAGGTTTTAGTATAATGCATGTCAATATATGTTGTTTAGCTGTAGAATTAATTGGTAAGATCTATGATCAGGTGAACCGGATTATGAAAGATAAGTCTCGTTACACAGTTCTACGAGGCGGAATTTAATGACACAATGTTAATTGCATAATTTATCAATGATGTTTTGGTGTACTGTAACTCATTCTACCGATTCTTATTTATAGAATTATGGTAGAAATTTCTATGATCAGGAGAATCCTGTTCAGGAAGATCACATTTTGTAATAACTTTTGTTGAGCATATTTTTGGGAGACTTGCGTTAATATTTTGTTAATTTTTGAAATATACTTTTAGTATTTACTATAATAAAATACAAATAGAAATTTCATCCTGGTTGCTTAGAATTCAAGTTCTTCTAATAGTTTCTGATGGGATTTTGCACCATTAATTAGATAATTTTGCATAGAAGTTTTAGTATATCTCATGTGGATGTATGTTGCTTAGTAATAAAATTATGTGTAAAGTTCTACAATCAAGTTTAATCGATTGTGAAAGATTATCTTTTTAAACAGCTCTCCTGGACAGATTTTCACTAGATTTACATAGATTTTTCTATAACTTTTTCTATTAATGTGTTTCATATATTGTCTACCATTGTTTAGTTTTAGATTTATGGAGGAGAGTTCTTTAATCAGGTGAGCTCGAATGGGTTCAGACAATATTTCTGGGATTGTTTTAGTATGCTTCACATTGTACTATGCTCCTAAGTTATTGAATTATGTGGAAAATTTTATAATCAGCTGAACCTAATTATGGATTGTTAGTCTTTTAAATATTTCTAATTCACGGAGTTTTGTGAGACTTAAATTGTTAGTCAGAAAAATTTCAGATGCGGCTTTAAATTTTCTGTTAAGTGTATTTTGATGAGGCTTGTCTTGTTAGAATTTTTTTTTTAGTTATAGCATATAGAGTATCGCTCTATCGTCCTTTATCAAATTATACAGCAAATGATCACTTAAAACAGTTTGTTCTTGTAAGTGAAATTTTTCTACACGACTTAGAATAGCAGAATGATATTCATTCTGGCTTAAGTAACCTGAAAAAGCAATCCAAATAAATGTACGTATCAAAATCGGAGTCCTCTTTTTATACAAAATTTGCTTGAAAAAATGGTCGGCGTAACAAATACAGCTAGTTTAAAAGTAAGCAACTCTTATGTTAATTAAATTGCCTGGTTTCACAACGTAAGACAATATCAGTGTAGAAATAACTGAGTTGAATCTGCGAAGTTAAGTTTAACATGAAATTTTATATTCATATAAGAAAACATTTACTTTTTAAGATATCAGTTATACAATTTCCAACCAGGATGCTATCAATATAAATAGTTTATATCTGATGTTTTTTATCAAACATAAAATTAATCGTAAACAAAAATTATTTTTGAAATTCATTTTTAAAAAATCAGTTTTTTAATAAACTAGTTAACCTTTTTTCGACCCAGAAACACCATAAAAACGATTAAACGGTTTAAATTATTCTCCATATTTTCAGCTTTTGCATAACTCATTTTACAGTGATTAAAAAAATGTTTATTTAAATTTGGTTGCTCTATTTCTCGCTAAAAGCTGTTTTTGGTTTAAAGGTAACCTTATTTGATATCTCATTTTAACTTGGAGTTTATGCGTTTCTATAACATGAAAAAATTTATTTCGAAATATCAGTTAATATTTTAATCCAATAATTAACAATAAGTTTTATCGCAAGTTTTATTGTTCCCTCCCCACACACATACACACACGCCAAACAGAAGACGAAAAAGTAAAACAATAAAACCTGTCTTCGACAAAAGACATGTTAAAACAATTCATAAATACAATGTAGTTTTCATGTTACTGACAATTGGAATTTCTTTGGTTTTTCCTTTCACAAAAGAGAAGGATAAAAAAAAAATACTTTGCAACTATCATTGTATTGTCAGTTTGAAATGCTTTTTAAACGGTAAACCCGCAAATAAATGCTAGCTGTTAATTAAGTTTTAAAGATATGCTGTTTTATTTGTTTGCAATTACAACTGGGTATTAAAACAAATGGTAATGGGATTCTTCGTTTCGTTAATGGAAATAAATAAATAAAATTTCTAATAGATAAATGCACCGTTTGAATTAAAGGATTAAGAAATAACCAAGTACTTTTTGTTTTTATATAATCTTTTAATGTGCTTAAAATGCAAGATAAATATTTTCTTTTATATTATTGGTATATATGTAGTAATACAGCTTTGAATTGAAAAAAAAAATTACACATGCACACGCACATAGTAATTTGTATACATATTCTTTTTTTAATGAGATTTTAGGCAAAAATATTGAACATTTTGAAACTTTATTTTTGTTTTGTTATTAATGTTGTTTTATTTAATTCATTTTCAAAAAATAAATAAATAACATAAATATATTATTTTTTAACTAACGTATAACAACTTAAAATAAAAAATGTAATAAATATAATTTTAATAATTTAAACAATTAATTTTTTGTTTGTTGATAAAGTTTTCCACAGTGGGAATATTGTGCAAAAAGTTTATTTGGAATACAATTTAATGCAATTATTATAAAAGTTCTGCTGGCAAAGCCTCTATAAAAGCATCTGAGTTATTCAATGTAATATCAATATGAATAAATGAACAATTGGTAAAAATTGTAAAACAATGAAAAAACAAACGATCAAAAATTTATTATGGTACCAGGTTCTTATAGGAAATAGAGCATACTCAAATACTCAAATAATGAAACAAAAACACAAGAGAATAAAGCATATGGTGCTCAAAATATTTAATCCAATTTGCAGTATATCCCAATTCATGTTGAACCGAAGATTTTCGTTCATTATGTTGATAATAATAAAAACATCCTACTAAAAATTAAATGCATTTATGTTGAAATAATTAAACATGTTTAACGTCTGATGTATGACATTTTAACTGTTATTTATTTTTTAGCTGTAAACATGATATCCGTTTCCCCATCATTTTGATGCTACTGCAACAGAAAATGCTTAGTAGTTAACCCAGAACGTTTCCGTTTTTGATTGTTTCTTTATATTTATTTGACATTTTTACTTGTATGTGTGATAATTTGTAATATATTTTTAATTTTATGATTTATGTTGCATTATTTGAAAATTTTGCTTTATTGCAAATAAAATAAGTATTTATTATCAATGTCCGAACAATATTTGGATAAATGCATTAATTTTTTGAATGTGAGAGAAAGTATTTTTTGTGTCATAATATCCAGAGCCACATTACCATAATAACAGTCCTCGCAATCTCTAAGTTTCCTTTGTCCGCTTTTTACTTGGTCAGAAACAACATGATTTTCCCGTTGTTAGCGTCATCTAATGTGAGAAACGGAAATGTTTTTCAACTTTTTCATGAATTTGTATATCGAGTATTACCAGTAGTATGCACTAGGTGGCAGTACTTACGGGATAAAGTTAGGGTACCTGGACCTTGTTTGTAAGGCAAAGTCATATAAGTACTATCAATACTTATATACAATCAACTATCAATACATTTTCATCCATAGACTTTCTCCTGATTGAGAAGCCTGTTATTATGATAACGTGGCCTTGATATGAACAATCTTGCATGTACAGCACCTGACATGAAATCCTTTTTATAAAATAAGGTGATTGGTAGAAACTTATAAGGATTTCCTGCAAAAAACTTTGATGTATTACCTATTGTAGAAGTTCCTACTTCAAAAAACTTTTCTTCAACCACCATTATCCAAAAGTGTCCATATAACTCTGATCTTAATTTTTGGGAAGCTTATCACATCGTTGAATCTTCTCATTCCTTAGTCAATGACTTATCTAATACTCCTTATTTTCCGAGCATGTAGGAGTATTTAATTTATTTTATTATTTTTTTTTAACTTACGAGTTTAGTTTGTTCATTCTCCGGTAGATGCCTCTACCTGTCCACCCAGTTGTTCATACTGTTTTCTTCACATTGATTGTTTTTTAGTGCATGTTAACTTTCGTAACAGGTATATAAGCCTGCACCTTTCTCCAAAGCTACATAAGTATGCTTCCTAAAATAAATGAGAAAGGTGTCCGCTAGATTAAAGGCGGAGTCACATCAATGAAGGTTATATGTCACCTAGCGAAACGGGTGAAATTCAAGAAGATTGTTAAGTAGACTGTATTTTTTTTTTTTTTTCGTGTGAATGGTAACGAAGTTGTTTTGTTTCTACAAAATGTTACTTTAAAAACTTCCTAGACTGAAGTTTGGTTTGAAATATTATAAATAAGTATAGAATAAATAAGTGAAGTACAATGAAATATTATTTAAATATGTAATACAAATGCTGCTGATTTAATTATGTTCGGTTTCAATTATTATGCTTTTTAATATAATGAAAGATGATGCATAAAAAATAGTAAGTAGTTTATCTGTAAAGACAGAATTTTGTAGTAGTCTCATTTGTTACTAAATTCATAATGAGCTAAATTATTCAAAATGATGTACACGGTTTTATCCCTGATGTGAATACAACATTTATTAATGTTTAGAAAATATATAGAATTTAATGATTAAAAAAATGTTAAAATTTAGGTCATTTTGCTTTTCGTTTATCGAGACCAGACAATAATGATCCAATATTTTCTTGATCGTATTGCACTTATGTTATTTAAGTTACAAACATTTCATTCTTTTAATTTAAAATTCATTTCATTATATATTGGAATAAAGTTTAATTTTAAATGCATGCATTAAATGTTGTAATATTAAACAAACAAATATTGCTCATTTATTTGTTTAAGTATTTTGAGATTCTGGACATTAATCTCCCTAAAATCGCAGATTAGATTTTTTTGATCGGCAAATTCATTTAGAGAATTCTTATTAAAAATTCAATCATAAATTTCAAGTTATTCTTTCATGAAAGATGTATCTTTTTTACCAGATTTATTGTAACACAATATTTTGTTCCAACTTTTTTTTTTTGATAAAACTATGTGTACTTAAAAAAAAAGTTGTATTGTCATTTTAATTTTAGAATGAAAGACAATATATTTTCATACCATATGTGCTTTTTCTTCTAAAATTAAAATTATATTGTGACCATTAAAATATACATATATATATATATATATATATATATATATATATATATATATATATATATATTACAAATTTAAAATTTTTTCGCCAAAACTAACCTTTATACTATCGTAATTTTCTTATAATAATATTCCGTACTTACTTCAAATTGTTAAATTAAAATCTTGTTTCTAAATCTAATCTGTTAATCCTTATGCAGACGATATAAATTCTGAATTTGCCTTAAAAAACATTATTCCAGTATGCGTAAATTTAAAAAGATGGCTCTAAATTAAAAATATTCTTAATTAAAACTTTATTTCTTAATGTTCCAAATAAAACTGATTTCTTCTATGTTTTTATCAACCATTTTAAGACAGTCTTATTAAATTTATTCCAAACCCATACCTTTTAAAAAATATCATTATTTTATTTTATCTGTTTATTTATTTTTCCTTCCGTCAATCTTTGATGTGTGCATATTAATAAATTCATTTCTTTTCTTTTTCTCTTAAAATTAATCATTAATAAAAATCGTCTGCCTAAGATATTTAAAATTCTGAGTCAATTATAAATTTGTTAAATAATATTTTTTTAAAAATAAATTTATGGTTTGTGGAAAATAATCTCGCAGCTGGACAAGAATTCTGTTTACATAAAAGAATGATGGTTTGAGGTTACAGAATGTTCCAGAACTTTCTTTTTAGTTTAAAAAGGTGGAAGTCTCGAGATGAAAAAGAAGATTTCTTGGGTTGCTTCTTCGATGAGGACAGCTCGCTGAAATAATGATGGAATTTTTGCAAAAGGAGCTTTTCCTTCCTCATTATAACGAATTTAATAAATGAATTTACAGCAGCCCATGACTAATTATTGGATCTTCTACATTTATTTATTTATTTTGTTTTTTCTCTCGCTTGCCATGACTGTGTGTTTCTTTATAACCAGTGGAAATAATTCGAGTTCTCCTTAAATCGTCACAACTAATCGAAAAGTCGACAGGATAATTTATCTCTGCTTCCTTTTTTGAATTTTAAAGAAACTTGCTATGGAACAAGGTGATAATAAAAACTGTGGATCGCTGAATAATTTGCCGTCATTATTGGATGTGTTCTTAAACAAGAACTGCCATAATCTCTTGATTTCTGGAGTGACAAAAACAGAGGAATTGTTCCTGTAAAGTGCTTTGATCGAGAAAAAGTAGTCCTCGGGGTGATGAAAAAGAAAAAAAAATAATAATTACAAGACCATTTCTTGTTAATTAGTGAATAGACAAATATTTTTCGAGATAGTTGAGACCAATAGGATTTCGGTGATAATTTTTTTTCGTAGTGTTTTGATTATTATTATTTGTATACTTTTTATGTATTTATTTAAATTAATTATTCTCTGTTTGTCAGGTTTATTTATTTGATTATTTATCTGTGAATCTTACTTACTTACCTATTTATGAGTATTTTTATTATCATTATTATGTGTTGAAGATTGAAATATTTTTATTCTCAAGGATTTAATTGAGGAGTATGATGTTCTTAAGATATTTACTGTTACCTACTAAGATTATTATGATATTTTTATGCACGTTTAAAGATAAGTTCGTAATAATAATGAAGTATAAAAGAACGTAGAAGCTCAAGTTATTTTTTAAAAAGGTACATTTTCTATTTTATTGATATTGTTTGTTATCATGAACTATTCTCAGAATGCAGTATTTTCATGATAATGTTCCTACAACTAGACATTTGAGCTGAAAATTAAGTTAACATTTATGTTTTTCCTTTTATTTGTTAGAATTTCTGGTTACAGTGAGCTTTGGTTCCCGGATTCTTATAATTTATTTAAATTCAGTAAGAAAGATGGAACTGTGCAAGGCTCTTGCTAGAATTTTGACTGATAAATATGATTAATTTTTTCAGTAAATTTTGTGATTTTAAGTAAGAAAGTACCTATAATTAAAATTTTCTAATCTGTTTATGATCTATAAAATAATAGAATTAAAAGTTGATCCCAATTTAAGGTATATCTATGATATTTACAATTTCTGTTTTATTAGATAAAATTTCTGGTTAAAGTTAGCAGCTAAATATAGTTATAATTTTCGCGATAATTTTGATTCAGATTTTTAAAAAAGGTGGGTAATGGTTCTGTATGAGGCAGTTAAAATGTGTACAACATCAGTAGACAAAGCCCTCAAAATTGCGAAAGCGCGAACTCAGGAATTTCACCTTAAAAGTAAAAGGCTCTATGATCGAAATTTTGTCGAATGCCCATTAAAAATACAAGACTCTGTAATTTATGAAGAATTTAAATACCCTAACACTCGAAAATTAGAACCTACTTTCTCTGGACCATACAAAATTATAAATAAACTTTCTGATGTAACTTATGAAATAGATAAATTTAATTATGAGACAGGACAGAATTCCGTTATTGTGCATGTTTCTAAATTAAGACCCTATTTTTAACCAGAAGATTTTAAACTGTTTCATGAGCAACCCAAAAAACAAACAAAACCTCAGATACAATAACAATCACTAGATCAAACTAAAGTCAAGACAGTAGATTAAGTTTTAATTCTTATTCTTTAAATAGTTTATCACCATAATTTTCAACATTAGCAGGTATGTTCTTGGAGGCCTACAAGAATATTACTTGTTTTTGGGAGTTTTTGGGGTTAAATTGGGCTCCTTATGCCTATAAGGTGAACACTTTGATTGTAAAAGCTTTCAAATTGATGTTGATAAATTAATTTTAAGGGTGTTTAAGTCTAACTATATTTACTCATGTATTTGACATTAGTATTATTCTATTTATTCAGCAGATATTTATGTTATAACAGTTATAAAATCTAATGATTCTACTCAAACCTATAACATAATATGTGATTTTCAGTGATTGTGAAAACTACCGATATTAAGAGTTTTTCAGGAAAGCACACTATTTTTATTTCTATTTCTCAATTAAGAATGACACCTTTTATTCCTATTGTATTTTATTATTAAAGTTTATAAACCATGTGTAGATAAAACATTATTCTACATTTGGCATTTGAAAACTTATAACTAAATTTGACAATTTTGTAAAAGAGTATCAGAGAGGAATTATTGTAAGGCAATACTGGTTGAGAGTCCATTTTCTAAATAGTTAGATTTAATTTTATTTGGATTTTGGAATTATTATGATTTTTTTTATTTATACTTTCGGCTAGCAAAAAATACTTTCTTATGCTATTAGAAGATAAGAAAATTATTTAGTTGCTATGTAATTATTTTTATCCTCAACCAATATTTTCCCTATCAATAATAAACAAATAGTGATATTTTCTTTTGATTATACTCTTGTTTTACTATTATTATTATTATGATGATTTCTATAATGAAGTTTAGTATTAATTATACTCTTATTGAAAAATATTAGGATATGGAGTCTTATTATACTATTACTTATTATTGTTATTATTGTTATTATTTAAATTTTTCTATATTATTTATTATTGATATTGAGAGTGATGCTATTTATTATTGAAAAATTGATATATTACTGAAAGATGTTGGATCCAACATAACATTAAAACCAAAGATTAAACTAGGTTTGAAGATTTTTAATTAAAGAGACTGTATTCAGAGAACATTGGAAAAGACTCTTTTATATATACTATTGAAAGACTTGTTTCATTTAAAGGACTTATTTAAAATAAACTATGCATTAAGTCATTGTAATTATTTAAACTTTCATGAGAACGAATTTTTATTGTTTTTATTATATTTTTATCTCTTGCTTATTAATATTCATAACTTATTTACTGTTATTATATGTATTATCTCCTATGCACTTACAAATGGTAAGTGATGTTGTAACATTATTGTATTTCTTTCAGGGAAATGCTCCTACCTAAATTTAATTCAGAATTGTTTTCTCTTAAATATTTTATTTTAATCGCTAATATTTTTTATATTGCGTTAATTTTCTTTTCTTCCATCTCTTGGCTTCCTGAGTTTGACAGTTTTATTCCAAAATTTAACTTTTCTAAATTATTATATTTCTGTTGTCTGAACTTGTAGTTTTATTTAACTATCAATTTCATACAAAGTCTTGGGGAGGGGGGATAATAGTACAAATTTAAAATTTTTTCGCCAAAACTAACCTTTATACTATCTTAATTTTCTTATAATAATATTCCGTACTTACTTCAAATTATTAAATTAAAATCTTGTTTCTTCATCTAATCTGTTAATCCTTATGCAGACGATATAAATTCTTAATTTGCCTTAAAAAACATTATTCCAGTATGCGTAAATTTAAAAAGATGGCTCTAAATTAAAAATATTCTTAATTAAAACTTTATTTCTTAATATTCCAAATAAAACTGATTTCTTCTATGTTTTTATCAACCATTTTAAGACAGTCTTATTAAATTTATTCCAAACCCATACCTTTTAAAAAATATCATTATTTTATTTTATCTGTTTATTTATTTTTCCTTCCGTCAATCTTTGATGTGTGCATATTAATAAATTCATTTCTTTTCTTTTTCTCTTAAAATTAATCATTTATAAAAATCGTCTGCCTAAGACATTTAAAATTTTGAGTCAATTATAAATTGGTTAAATAATATTTTTTTTTTAAATAAATTTATCGTTTGTGGAAAATAATCTCGTAGCTGGACAAGAATTCTGTTTACATAAAAGAATGATGGTTTGAGGTTACAGAATGTTCCAGAACTTTCTTTTTATTTTAAAAAGGTGGAAGTCTCGAGATGAAAAAGAAGTTTTCTTGGGTTGCTTCTTCGATGAGGACAGCTCGCTGAAATAATGATGGAATTTTTGCAAAAGGAGCTTTTCCTTCCTCGTTATTACGAATTTAATAAATGAATTTACAGCAGCCCATGACTAATTATTGGATCTTCTACATTTATTTATTTATTTTGTTTTTTCCCTCGCTTGCCATGACTGTGTGTTTCTTTTTAACCAGTGGAAATAATTCGAGTTCTCCTTAAATCGTCACATATATATATGTATATATATATATAATTTTATCAAAACAAAGTGTCACAAAATATTTTGCATGAAATCTTGTAAAAATTCATCTTTTGTGATTGGGTAAAAATTCAAAAATATGCACAATAGATACGCAGATGATAGAGATCTGAGCATATTTGACGTCATACTAAAATCCCGCGTATTTGCATTATCACCCCGGCCACTAGCTGGTGAAGCTGTGTTAATTTACCACAGATTCCTGCATTATCTTCGTACGCTTGATATGTATGTAATTTCACATTTCTGTCGCTTTGCTCAGCTTTGCTTTTTCTGACACTCTGCGTCTTGCACTGATGAAGAATCTAAGTAGTAGATTCGAAACGACTGTTTGCAACTCTATCATGCATTATTTGTGGATTTCTAAACACTTTTTTTTAATCTTAATTCAAAGATTATTTTTGCGTTTTCTCTACGAATATTCCACGCATATGTTTCAATGCAGGTTTTTCAGTAAAGTATATCGATTAAAATATACCCATTTCTTTGTTATCAGCTACCATTCATATTTTCTCTACAGGATTCATTAATGTATTAATAAAGTTTTCACAGGAAACTGTAAGTCATAAAGATTCTTTTATATATAATGTATATATAATGTCAATATATAACGTGTATATGTATATATATATTAAGCCAAATGTTAGATAAAAGCAGAAATGTTAAGATGCTTTGTATAACAATTTTTTAAAACTTTTTCAATATTTCTTAGGTAAAATATTTTTCAAGAGAATTCCGCGATTACCCTATAATTACCATATATTCTCTTAAAAATAATAAGTTCATGCATTCTACAGACTTTTGGCTAATAACTCAAATTAGTTTTAATGAAATTTTGAAGATCAAGTTGATTCCCACATGCTATGATCAACAAACGCGTAATCTTCTGATGCATTTTCTGAGTCTTTTTTAAACATAAAGACATAAAACTAGCAGATCTGATCATTGAAGTTATTTGAAATCAAATAGAATTTTCCATATTTCATAAATAAATTACTTATTGAGTTATAAGTGACGTTTTTCACGTTACGACAGATTTTTAGGATCTTCGCATTGTCGCGTCCGGAAATTTTTGTTCAATAATCCATCTTTGAGAGGGTTTTTTTTTTTTATTTTTTAGTAGAGTATTTGAGTTTCACAAAAATATGTGACAATTTTCCCTGATAATTTTTATAAAACTTTAACTTTTTTTTTTTTTAATTCGAAAACTTTTTCATGAATCACTTAAATGTATTTTAAATATTAAAAGGTCCAGATCATTCACTAAAAGTATAATTGAATTGTGAATATTTAGTTAGGTGATATTCTTCTGTAGAATTAGATGTTAGGAAATTTACACATCAAAGATAAGAATGATGTTCTTCCAAATTTGTTTTAATTTTTGAGAAGATAAAATATGTATCTTTAAACTATTTCGGTAACGCTTTTATAATTTAATAATAAAAAAATGCATACGATAAAAAACAGATTTGCCAACATAAAAAAGACACTCTTTTGAAATGTAAGTTCACATCTTGTATCAACAACTATTTTTTTTTTCCACATTACTGCCAATATTTAAAAAATACATACGGTGAAAGTTTATACCTAATAAAAAAATCCCCCAAAAATCTCTAGTTTCTTCAAGTTTAAAGTTTTGTTTTTCACAATAATAAAAGTAAAATCTTTCTGCATTCTTTAAAAAATTAACGAGGAAATAAAATCTGTTCCCATGTGTTTTTTAAAATACGATAATGGGTTAAGAGATTTATGGTTCGTAACAATGGTGTGCTTAAAACTAGGCGAGGACATGTTTTATAATTAAAAGGGTATTTCTCCATAAATTACGCTTAAAAAGAATGCGTTTTCGAATTTTTTTTTACTTTGACTTTTTATTAACTCTCAAATACGTTTTAAGTTCCACTTTTTTACCCGTATTTATTATTTATTTTAAAGAAAGTTTTTTTGCTACTACATTAAAATCAGCTAAAATGTATTAAATGTCTTTTCGATTAACTATTTCACCATTGATAAAAAAAAGTATAATTAAATTATGAAGATTTAATTGTATGATATATTTTGTAGAAATAGTTCTTAGGAAACTTACTCTACAAAAATAAGAATGACATTCTGTCAAATAGATTTTTTTTTCTTTTAAGCAAATGAAATATTCATATTTAAACTATTTTGCTAACGCTTTTATAATTTAATAAAATATGCATAAATAAAAACAGATTTGCTTTTTAAAAAAGACACTCTTTTATGATGTAAATTTGCATCTTGTATCAAAAACTTCTTTTAACGTATTACAACCAATATTAATAAATATATGGAAAAAGTTTATACGTGTTTAAAAAAAATAATAATAATAAGTAAAAACTTTGTTTTTTTACTTTAAAGTTTCTTTTACAATAATAAAAGTGAAATCTTTCTGCATTCTTTTAACTAACCAGGAAAGAAAATATGCTCCCATGTGCTGTAGAAAATATGAAAATGGGTTAAGAGATTTACGGTTCGTAACAATGGTGTGCTTAAAACGAGGCGAGGACATGTTTTATAATTTAAAGGGTATTTCTCCATAAATTACATATTAAAAGAATAGCTTTTTCGTTTTTTTTTCTTTTACTTTGACTTTTTATTAACACTCAAATGCATTTTAAGTTCCACTTTTTTATCCTTTTTTATTATTTATTTTAGAGAAAGTTTTTTGCTACTGCATTAAAATCAGCTAAAATATATTAAGTGTCCTATTGAGTTTATAATTATTATGATATTTTAATCCAGCTTTTTTTTAATTATTAACTTTTTTTAAATGATTGATGATATATTTTTTAAATAAATGGCACATATAGTCATTAAATATTTTTCTTACTTTTCTTAAATAATTTATTTTTATTTCTTGAACATATAAAATACAACAAAAGATACTTTTTTATTAATACATTTAAAAATAATGTTTTTGAATAGGATTAACAGTGCATTCTTTTGTTATTCCATCACTAAACAGAGCTTTATATTATTACAGAAATGAAAGATTCAAAAATTTATTTTCCTTTATTAAACTTTTTTTTGAAAAAAAAAATAATTTTATGATATTTTTTTGTGGAAATAGTTATTAAATTTACACATCAAAGATAAGAATGGCAATCTTCCAAATATATATTTTTTTATTTTTTATGAAAATAAATTATTTAGAAATTAAATATATTTAATAAATTATTAAATTATTTTTAATAAATAAATTATTAGCGCTTTTCTAATTTAATATGAAAAATGCGTACGAGAAAAATCACATTTGCCTACATAAAAAGACACTCCTTAGAAATGTAAACTTATATCTTCTATCAACAATTTCTTTTTCACTCGGTACAGCCAATATTAATAAAAATATATATACGGAAAAAGTTTATATAAAATAAATTTTCTTTAAAAAAATAGAAAAATTAGTTTTTTTTAACTTAAAGTTTTGTTTCACGACAATAAAATTGAACATGCATTCTTTTAAAAATTAATTAGAACAAAAAATCTGTTCCCAAGGGTTGTCAAAAATAAGATAATGTGTTAAGAGATAACGGTTCGTAACAATAGTGTGCTTAAAACGAGACAAGAATATATCTTATAATTAAAAGGGTATTTCTCCATAAATTACAGTTAAAAATAATGGCTTTTTCGGATTTTTTTAACTTTGATTTTTATTAACACCCAAATAATATAAGTTGCATTTTTTTATTCTTATTTTATTATTTATTTTACAGATTATTTTTTACTACTACATTAAAATCATCTAAAATGTATTAAGTACCTTATTCGGTTTGATATTGCATCATTGATAAAAAATGTAATTAAATTATGATGATTTAATTATTTGTTATATTTTGAAGAGTTATTGTTGTTAGGAAATTTACACATCAAAAATAAGAATGACAATCTACTAAATAGTTTTAGTTTTTCTTTTAAGAAAATAAAATATGCATATTTAAACTATTTCGCTAGAGCTATTATAATTTAATAAAAATTGTATGGGACAAAAAACAGTTTTGCGAATTTAAAAAAGACACTTTTTTGAAATATAAATTTACATCTTATATGGACAACTTTTTCTCATTTTTTTACGTATTACAGCTAATATTAACTAAATATATCCGGAGAAAGTTTATACCTGATAAATTAAAAGAAAAAAAATTAAGTTCTTTGTGCTGAAAGTTTTGTTTCACAATAATAAAAGTAAATTTTTTGTTGCCTTCTTTTAAAAATTAACCAGGAAAGAAAATCTGTTCCCATGGGTTGCAGGAAGTAAGATAATGGGTTAAGAAAGTTATGGTTCGTAACAATAGTGTGATTAAAACGAGGTGAGGATATTTTTTATAATTAAAAGGGCATTTCCCCATAAATTTCAGCTAAAAAGAATGGCTTTTTTGGATTTCTTTAAACTTGGCTTTTTATTAACACCCAAATACTTTTTAAGTTCAACTTTTTAATCCTTATTTATTATTTATTTTAGAGAAAGTTTTTTGCTACTACATTAAAATCAGCTAAAATACAATAAGTGTCTTATTCGATTTATTATTATTATGATATTTTAATCCAGCTTTTTTTCAACTATTAAATTTTTAAATGATTGATGATATATCTTTTAAATAAATAGTACATATAGTAGTATTAAATATTTTTCTTACTCTTCTGAAATATTATATTTTCATTTCTTGAACCTATAAAATACAACAAAAGGTATCTTTTTATTAATACATTTAATAATAATGTGTTTAAATGGGATTAATAGTGCATTCTTTTGTTATTCCATCAGCAAACAGAGCTTTATATTATCACCGAAATGAAAGATTCAAAAATTTATTTTCCTTTATTAAAACAGTTTTTTTTTTTTTTTTTTTTTTGAAAAAAAAAATTATGATATTCTTTTGTAGTTTTAACTAGTTATTAGGAAATTTACACATCAAATATAAGAATGACATTCTTCTAAATTGATTTTTTTTAATTAAGAAAATAAACTATTTTGCAAGCGCTTTTCTAATTTAAAAAAAAAAAAAAAAACCGCATACGACAAAAAGCAGATTAGCCTCCAAAAAAAGACACTCCTTTGAAATGTAAATTTACATCCTGTATTAACAACGTTTTTTTCACTCGTTACAGCCAGTATATATATATATATATATATATATATATATATATATATATATATATATATATATATATATATATACGGAGAAAGTTTATACCCAATAAATTTTCTCTAAAAAAACTTAGTAAACTTAAAGTTTCGTTTCACAACAATTAAAAATTGAAATTTTTCTGCATTCTTTTAAAAATTCATCAGAAAAAAAATCTATTCCTATGTGTTGTGGAAAATAAGATAATGGGTTAAGAGATTTATGGTTCGTAGCAAAGGTGTGCTTAAAACGAGACGAGAATATATCTTATAATTAAAAGGGTATTTCTTCATAAATTACAGAACTTTTTCGGATTTTTTTGGCTTTGACTTTTTATTAACACTCAAATACGTTTTAAGTTCCTTTTTTTTTATCCTTATTTATTATTTATTTTAGATAAAATTTTTTGCTACTACATTAAAATAAGCTAAAATATATTGTCTTATTCGGTTTATCATTATTATGGTATTTTAATCCAGCTTTCTTTTTCAATTATTAAATTTTTAAATGATTGATGATACATTTTTTAAATAAATCGCACATATAGAGATTAAATATTTTTCTTACTTTTCTGAAACCATTTTTTTTTATTTCTTGAACATATAAAATACAACAAAAGTTATGTTTTTATTAATACATTTAAGAATAATGTATTTGAATAGGATTAACAGTGCATTCTTTTGTTACTCCATCAGTAAACAGAGCCTTATATTGTTACAGAAATGAAAGATTCAAAAATTTATTTTCCTTTATTAAAACAGTTTTTTTAAATATAATTTTATGATATTCTTTTGTAGAAATAGCTATTAAATTTACACATCAAAGATAAGAATGATATTCTTCCAAATACATTTTTTTAAAAATGAAAATAAACTATTTCACAAGCGCTTTTCCAATTTAATAAGAAAAATGCATACGACAAAAGACAGATTTGCCTACATAAAGAGACACTTAAACGTAACTGAAACGTAAGTTTACTATACTAAAAATGTAAATTACGTACACTGAAAGGTAAATTTTTATCTTCTATCAACAACTTCTTTTTCACCCGTTATAGCTAATACTTTAATTTATATATATATACGGAAAAGGTTTATACGCAATAAATTTTCTTAAAAAAAAAAAAAAAAAAAAAAAAAATAGAAAACTTAGCTTTTTTAACTTAAAGTTTTGTTTCATGACAGTAAAATTGAACATGCATTCTTTTAAAAATTAATCAGAACAAAAAATCTGTTCCCAAGGGTTGTCAAAAATAAGATAATGGGTTAAGAGATTTGTGGTCCGTAACAACGGGGTGCTTAAAACGAGACGAGAATATAACTTGTAATTAAAAGGGTATTTCTCCATAAATTACAGTTATAAATAATGGCTTTTTCGGATTTTTTTAACTTTGATTTTTATTAACACACAAATACTTTAAGGTTGCATTTTTTTAAAGTTTTTATTTATTATTTATTTTATAGAATATTTTTTATTACTACATTAAAATCACATAAAATGTATTAAGTACCTTATTCGGTTTGTTATTGCATCATTGATAAAAAATGTAATTAAATTATGATGATTTAATTATATGATATATTTTATATATCATATATATTATATATATTTTGAAGAAATATTGTTGTTAGGAAATTTACGAATCAAAAATAAGAATGACATTCTACTAAATAGTTTTATTGTTTCTTTTAAGAAAATAAAATATGCATATTTAAACTATTTCGCTAGAGCTATTGTAATTTAATAAAAAATGTATGCGACAAAAAACAGATTTGCGTACATAAAAAAGACCCTTTTTTGAAATGTAAATTTACATCTTGTATGAACAAATTTTTTCTCTTTTTTTTACGTATAACAGCCAATATTAACAAAATATATCCGGAGAAAGTTTATACCTGAAATATTAAAAGAAAAAATCGTATGTTCTTTGTGCTGAAAGTTTTGTTACACAATAATAAAAGTAAAATCTTTTTGCCTTCTTTTAAAAATTAACCAGGAAAGAATTTCTTTTCCCATGGGTTGTAGAAAGTAAGATAATGGGTTAAGATATTTATGGTTCGTAACAATATTGTGATTAAAACGAGGTGAGGATATATTTTATAATTAAAAGCGCATTTCTCCATAAATTATAGTTAAAAAGAATGGCTTTTTCGGATTTTTTTAACTTTGGCTTTTTATTAACACCCAAATACTTTTTAAGTTCCACTAATTTACCCTTATTTATTATTTATTTTAGAGAAAGTTTTTTGCTACTACATTAAAATCAGCTAAACTATATTAAGTGTCTTATTCAGTTTATTATTATTATGATATTTTAATCCAGCTTTTTTTTCAATTATTAAATTTTTAAATGATTGATGATACATAGTAGTTAAATATTTTTCTTTCTTTTCTAAAATCATATTTTTCATTTCTTGAACATATAAAAAACAACAAAAGATATCTTTTTATTAATGCAATTAATAATAATGTATTTGAATAGGATTAATAGTGTATTCTTTTGTTATTCCATCACCAAACAGAGCTTTATATTATTACAAGAAATGAAAGATTCAAAAATTTATTTTCCTTTATTAAAACAGTTTTTTTTCTTTTTTTAATAATTTTATGATATTCTTTTGTAGAAATAGTTGTTAAATTTACACATCAAAGATAAGAATGACATTCTTTCAAATAGATTTTTTTTCTTTCAGAAAATGAGATACTTCGGGTATGGATATAATGGGTTAAGAGATTTATGTTTCGTAAAAATGGTGTGCTTAAAACGAGACGAGAATATAGCTTATAATTAAAAGGGTATTTCTCCATAAATTACAGTTAAAAATAATGGCTTTTCGGATTTTTTTTAACTTTGATTTTTTATTAACACCCAAATACTTTAAAGTTGCATTTTTTTATTTTTATTTATTATTTATTTTACAGAATTTTTTTCACTACTACATTAAAATAATCTAAAGTGTATTAAGTATCTTATTCGGTTTGTTATTGCATCATTGATACAAAAATGTAATTAAATTATGATGATTTAATTATATATTATATTTTGTAGAATTATTTTTGTTAGGAAATTTACGCACCAAAAATAAGAATGACATTCTACTAAATAGTTTTATTTTTTCTTTTAAGTAAATAAAATATGCATATTTAAACTATTTCGCTAGAGCTATTATAATTTAATAAAAAATGCGTACGATAAAAACAGATATGCCTACATAAAAAAGCTCCTCATTTTAAATGTAAATTTACATCTTGTATCAACAACTTTTTTCTCCTTTTTTACGTATTACAGCCAATATTAACAAAATATATCCGTAGAAAGTTTATACCTGATAAAATAAAAGAAAAAAATCCTAAGTTCTATATGCTTCAAAATTTGTTTCACAATAATAAAAATGAAATTTTGACACAATAATAAAAGTGAAATTTTCTGCATTCTTTTAAAAATTAATCAGAAAAAAAATCTGTTGCCATGCGTTGTGGAAAATAAGATAATGGGTTAAGAGATTTATGGTTCGTAACAATAGCGTGCTTAAAACGAGGCGAGGATATATTTTATAATTAAAATGGTATTTCTCCATAAATTACAGTTAAATAGATGACATTTCGGATTTTTTTTTTTTAGCTTTGACTTTTTATTAACACCTAAATACTTTTTAAGTTACATTTTTTTATTCTTATTTCTTATTTATTTTTCTGAAAGTTTTTTCCACTGCATTAACATCAGCTAAAATTTTTTGTCTGCATTATTTGGTTTATTATAATTATTATTATGATATTTTCGACAAATTTATACCAAAATTTTTTCTCGTTAATGTTTTTTGTTTTTTTAATAATTAATGATATTTTTAAAAATAAATCTCACATACAGTAATTAAATATTTTTTTATTTTTCTGAAATCATTCATATTTATTTCTTGAACCAGTAAAATATTACAGAAGATATTTTTAATTAATACATGTACACTTAATAATATTGTATTTGAATTTTTATAACAGTACATATTATACATGTTTTTTTGTTATTTCACAGCTAAATAAAGTGTTAAATTATAACAGAAATAAAAGATTCATAAACTTATTTAGCAAAATGTTGTTTATAATAGATATCATTTCTTTTTTTAAACGTAAAACTTTACCTGAAACAGCTATAAAATTTTTAATCAAATTATTTACACTTTCAAAAAATGTATACTGAATCTCTTGCATTCTTTTTCCAACCCAAACGTCCCCTCTACAGTTTCTCACTTTATTCAAGTATTTCATTGCATTTATAACAGTATTAGTGAGCTAGGGTACTATGGTGTAAAACTCAGTTTATTCTTATACACGATTCAAGATGATGTAAAATGCAAGACCTTTTTTTATGTTTATATTCCCTATAAATGAAAAAAATACATCTCTTTTTTTAATGTACCAAGACTTTTCAAGCGTATCTTGTGTTATAATACGCCTGGCGCGTGTGTCATTGGCTAACTCGTCTTTACCGAGTGTAAAATAAATGCATATACTTCTTTATAACCATAGTGCAATATGAATCCTCTTAAATTGGAATGAACTTTACCTTAATAACACAAAAAGAAAACTCACATTTATGCATAATTTGTTACTGCAAAACAGAAGTAGTTTTGAAAGTTTTAATGATATGTATTAATTAGCTAAAATAGAAAAATAAATGCCGCGTAATTTAGAACTAGTATTTCTGAATAATTTTTAAAAAAAGAAAAGTAAAGAAACAAACAAACAAAAAAATAAAAATAAAACTGCAGATAGAAAAAAAAAATAGCGAGCAAAGAAATAAATTTTATAATTAATTACTATTTACTTTTAAAAGAATGCGGGCCGAATAAGAGGTGTTTTTTAATTTAATAAGCAATATTTATTAATAACAAAAACCGGGTCTTATTTAAGAATAGGGATAATTTAATCAACCAAACAGTGTTTCCGGTCTAACTTTAAAACACGAATTGCTTGCAAATGTAATTATTGTAAAGTAAAGCATAGCAGAAAACTAATTACAAGAGTTCAGAAAGGTCGGTGAAGATTAAAAAAAAAAGGAAAATATAATTAATGCAATTGAAATGTAAAAGTAGGAAAGTAACAAAAGTTAATTTTGCAGTACAAAAAAATGTTATATCGAACTAAAATATAATTGAATTTGCTATTCTCTATTAAATTTATAAATGCAGTTAGTTTATGTTTTTTGAATAAAAAAAGTTAGTTTTGAATAGTAATAATTAAAAAAAACTCATAACATTCAAACAAATAGTAAAATTTATACTATCATTTAAAAAAGGGGGAAAAGTATATGTTTTTTAGTATTTCTATTTAAATGTATAGAATAAATATACTATGATGCGTTTCAAGTTTCTATTTTCCTAACTGCTACACTTATTTAAACATTTGTGTAATTAATTCAAATATTGTGTGTATTTATAGATATTTAATATGCTTATATGAATCAGATTCAACTACTTAAGGCACACTGGGGGACTTAAATATAGTTTATCCTTTCCAGGGAGCATTTAAATGCGTATAGATACATATGGGATTAGCTTAGTCAAGCAAAATGCCAATTTCCTCCTATATGTGATAATTAAACCTGCAATAAATACATCACTGATCGTAACATGCACTTAATGAGGAAGGCTACAATATTCGCGGTCAGCTTTTTTGACAATACAGTATAATTTGTACATAAATCAGTATTTTAATAAGATTTTGTCCTTCATTTATAGTACAAATTACAATTTTATTTGAAATATTTCAAAAGTACTTATGTACTTTCCATGATATTCATTTTACATAAACATATGGTATAAATTAAAAATCAACGATTAATAATTAATAAATAATTTTTTATGGTATTTGTTTCACGTAAGGATATTTATTTATAAAAATGTACTGTTTAGAACTACAAATTTTTAACTCCAACTTTTAGCTAGAGACATTTTAAGAGCTGTACCAATCTAGACTTGACGAGAAATAAAGCGTTATTTAATATTTTACGAAAACTTCGTCTTTTTTTTTTTATCTGAAATTTATTTAATTGAAGCTGCGTTAAAATTTACTCAGTTTATTACAATTTAATATTTCCGAACCGATATTTCAATAAGAACTGTATTCGACGAACTGAATGTTATTTGAAAGACAAAATATTGCAATCTAAGCAAAATAGTATTCTTCACCGCCCCCCCCCCCATTTGTGATAATAAACCCAAAATATTACAGCACTAATCGCAGCATACTCTTAAGGGGAAAATTTTCAATATTCGTGGTTAATTTTTTTGACAATCTAAGGCAATTTAAACATAAATAAGTATTGTACTACAAGATTGTTTTTTATTTATTACTGTTAGAAAGTAAATATTTTAGTTATATTTGATAAGTTATAAAAAAGGTTTATCTACTTTTCGCAATATTCATTTTATATAAGCATGTAATCTAACTTGATAATTGATTATCAAAAATTAATAAGTATTTTTAGTTACATAATTTGTTTCATATAAGGATGTTTATTTGTTATAATGTAAAGTGTAACTTTTTTAGGAATAGCAATTTTTTATCTTAACATTTAACTAGAAACAATTTAAAAGCTGCACCAACCTAGATTTTGCGTTATTTAATCTTTTACAAAAACGTCCTTATTAATAATAATTAGTAGAATTATCATTTTACATTATCATTTAACATTAACATTTAAAATAGATCACTTGAAGAAAAATAAAGAGCAGTTTTGTTATTCGAGATTACCATTTTTTAAAAAGCATATCTTATCAAACTGGTTGAGTAAAAATTTTAGTGTTGAATAATTTTAATTTTTTTTTCAAAAAATTTTCGGAATTTAAATTGACGTTTTGATTAGCAGATGAAATGCATCCTTGTGTTTTAAAGTCAGCTGTCAGATGTTAGCGAAGAAAGTTCACTTGCCTCGGATAAAAATGCCCAAGTTAAAAAACAATACGTTGACCTTGATTTTACATAGGTCCATTATCCAGAGAAATTGGTTATAAATTAAATATAGGGTATGAAATTGAATAGGTGACACGTTACAAATTTAAGAGAAATCGTTGACAGTAACATACGTTGTCACCATAAAAAAATACTTTGGCGAAGAAGTTATGTTAAAACTGTTGTTAGCTTTCGTTTTTTCAAAAACTAAAACAAAATCACTTCACCTTTTTTTTCATTCACGTATAAAAACATCTCATATTTATTTACTTAGAAGGTGTCACAAATAAAAATTAAATTAAAGAGTTGACATGTTTCGGTTCATTAATAAGAACCGTATTCATAACATATAAAATCAGTAGAAAATTAAATGACACTGGATATAAATATAATTTAAAAATCTATAAATATAAATATAATTATAAATATAATATAATATATAATATAATATAATATAATATAATATAATATAATATAATATAAATATATCTATAAATATAAATATAATTTAAATATTATTTTTAAATTATATTTATATCCAGTGTCATTTAATTTTCTACTGATTTTATATGTTATGAATACGGTTCTTATTAATGAACCGAAACATGTCAACTCTTTAATTTAATTTTTAATTGTGACACCTTCTAAGTAAATAAATATGAAAGTTTTTATACGTGAAGAAGTTATGATTTTATCTAAGTAAAATAAAATAATTGTGTTTGTTTATCATGCACAAAGCGACGAAGGAGAAAAGCAAAATTGAATTCAGGCTAAATAAATTAGAATTAATCTTCGTTCTATAGGAACTTGAAAAGCTTGTGAAATTGGGTATTGCCGAGGTCATTAAAACGAATGTTTGCGCACTTCGCACCAATAAAAAGAAAAAAACCTATCAATGGGTGAAACAAATTCACTGGATATCAGTCTGAAAAATACATGAAATTCCGTTTTGCAGTAACTCTTAAGACACATGTTTGCGATCTTCGTTGCTATAAAAATTATAAAATCAAATCAGCAGACGTAGCGATGTCGTTGTGTAGGAATCTTAAATGTATGTACTTGAATTTTTGTAAACCGTCATCAAAATACATGTTAGTATGATTCACACTTATGAGAAAAAACTTAATAAAACAAAATCATTAGATGTAAAAACATCATTGTATAGAAATATTTGAAAAGCAAACGAAGTTCAGTAGTGGCAAGCAAATTTCAGTCAGCTTTGTGACCATATAAGGAAAAATAATTAGATGCAACAATTTCGTTAATTAAGAACTGAGATTTTATTTTATATTTTATATTATTTTATATTTAATTAAAACGTGAAATTTGGGCAAGCCGTGATCACTACACTCTCCCAAAAAATTCTTAATAACCTAAAAAATTCTTAGTAACCTTACAGTTTGTTTGATTTTCAGTGTAAATCTGTATCTGTTACATGAATTCTTGCTGTTGCCGTTACATAAAAAATTCTAGGAATCCAAGTTTCCTAGAAAACCTTTAGTAACTTTACAGCTTTTTTAGTGTACAGCGTTAAATAAAACTATGTTTTAGTGACGAGAAAAACCATCTAGTTGATCCATCTCGGTTATTGTAAATTTTATACCTATGAATTTCTTACACAATTTATCTTTTTTTATTGTTATTGTTCCAGGGAAACTGTACCATCAATGTAAGAGATTACGGTTTACAGCTTTAAAAACTTCATTTCTTGTTACTATTCTTTATTATGTGTTAAAACACACACATTTTAAATTATATCATTCCAGGGCTCCCGTTGGTCCACTTTTTGAAAAGCAGTAATTTTTGAAAGAAATTCGTGGTAGGTTTTTGCAACAATTCCAAGAAAAACACTCTTTCTGGTATGTTTCTATGAAATTTATAAACAAAATTTCGCTTTAAATAAAACAGGTATTTAAAAAGTGGACCAAGTGGTGGGACCCTTTTATTGCTATCATTTATTATCTAATGATAATTGTTCCCGTAAACATGATTATGTAAGATTAATCGATTCATTTAGAGACAAATATTTCTGTCTTTTCATTCTTCTAAAATAATGGTAATTTAAAAATTTCTAACTTTTTTATCAACAACATATACAGGGTGTATCTAAACTACTGGGCAAAACTTTAAGGGGTGATAGTACATATAAAGACAAATAATATTAAATGGGGAACTAAGGGTCCCAAACGTTTTCCGAAGGAGATAGGCGCCATCAAAGTTTAGGGTCCAAAATTTGAAATGGTTATAAGAAACGGAAAAATTGGTCGATTTGTTTCCGGTTTTCACGAAAACTATTCTTTATGTCAGTATTGTTTTAAAAATAAATTACAAAGATAAATTTTAAAAAATGTCGATAGAGGGCACTTTAGACTTTGGAGTAACGAAAAACTATTTTTTACCGTTATTTTTTGCATCTCATTAAATTTTTTTAGAAGTTTAGACATAAACTTAAATTTTGAGCTCAAAATCTGTGATTAAGTAGCGCACACTGAACTGTGTTCAATGGGAGTGAGTAGGTTCATACTTTAAATGATTATAAAAAACCAGAATAATTGGTCAATTGATTTGCGGTTTTCACTAAAACTATTCTTTATGTCAGTATTGTCTTAAAAATAAATTATAAACATAAATTTCAAAAAATGTCGATAGAGGGTGCTTTAGACTTTGGAGTAACGAACAACTATTTTTCACCGTTATTTTTTGCATCTCATTAAATTTCTTTGAAGATTAGACATAAACTTAAATTTTGTGCTGAAAATCTGAATCGTTGAGAGTGGTTAAGTAGCGCTAACTGAACTGTGTTCAATGGGGTGAAAGGTTCAAATTTCAAATGATTATACAAAACGGAAAAAAGGGTCGATTCGTTTGCGGTTTTTTTCTAAAACCATTCTTTATGTCAGTATTTCCTTGACAATAAATTTTAAAGATAAATTTCAAAAAATTCCGTTAGAGGGCGCCTTAAAATTTAGAGTAACCAACAACAATTTTTAACTGTTACTTTTTGTATCTAATTAAATGCTTGCAAAAGCTTAGACTGAAATTTTGAGCTCAAATTCTGAATCGTTGGGAGGAGTTAAGAAGCGCAAACTGAACAGTGTTCAGGAGTCAATGTTACGCTGCTCACCCTACGAACACAGTTCAATTTTTCCCTACTTAATTACACACGATTCAGATTTTGAGCTCAAAATTTAAGTCTAACTTTTTAAAACATTTATTTAGATAAAAGAAAAAAAATAACAGTTAAAAATAGTTGTTGGTTACTCTAAAGTTTAAGGCGCCCTCTAACGGAATTTTTCAAAATTTATCTTTAAAATTTATTTTTAAGGAAATACTGACAGAAAGAATGGTTTTAGAGAAAAGCGCAAACGGATCGGCTATTTTTTCCGTTTTTTATAGCCTTTTTGAAATTTGAACCTCCCCACCCTCATTGAAAACAGTTCAGTTTGCGCCACTTAACCACTCTGAACGATTCAGATTTTCAGCTAAAAATTTAAGTTTATATCTAAGCTTCTAAAAAAATTAATAAGATGCAGAAAATAACGGTAAAAAATAGTTGTACGTTATTCCAAATTCTAAAGCGCCCTCTATCGGCATTTCTCGAAATTTATCTGTATAATTTATTTTTAAGACAATACTGACATAAAGAATAATTTTAGTGAAAACCGCAAATTAATTGACCAATTTTTCTGTTTTTTTATAATCATTTGAAATTTGAAGCTACCCACTTCCATTTAACACGGTTCAGTTTCCACAGATTTTGAGCTCAAAATTTAAGTTTATGCCTAAACTTCTAAAAAAATTTAATGAGATGCAAAAAATAACGGTAAAAAATAGTTGTTCGTTACTCCAAAGTCTAAAGCGCCCTCTATCGGCACTTTTTGAAATTTATCTTTATTATTTATTTTTGGGACAATACTGACATAAAGAATAGTTTTCGTGAAAACCGCAGACGAATCGACCAATTTTTCCGTTTTTTATAATCATTTCAAATTTTGGACCCTAAATTTTGATGGCGCCTATCTCTTTCGGAAGACGTTTGGGACACTTAGTTTCCCATTTAATATTATTTGTCTTGATGTATACTATCACTCCTTAAAGTTTTGCCCAGTAGTTTAGATACACCCTGTATACTAACCATCAAAAATAGCAAATCCAGGAAGGAACTTCTTGGATTTGCTATTTTGATAAAATAATTAAAAAAGCATGTTTCTGCTTCTTGGTCGCAAACTTTAATAGACATTGGTGATTTAGAATAGCTGTTTTTTAGAAAGGATACTATAAGACATTTTTCGCTTAGAAGTAGATATAAAGAAGGAGGAAACACACAAAAGTAGGCCGAATTGTTGCAACTGTAACAAGAATGGGCTGAAAGAGAAAACAAATACTACGCAAAAAAGCGTTAGAAAAGAAATATTTATTTTTACAAAAGCAACCAAAATAAGGAAATTATAGTTTCTAGATTTTTTTTCTTATGGAAACCCGTCCATGCGTTTTGAATCGTCTCTTTCACGAAATGTGTCGTCCGTAGTTACATTAAAAATGGCAAATGATGCCAATTTGTGGCAATTCCAGCAATTTACGTTATAGAGATTTTTTAAATACAATTTCAGTAACAATAATATTAGTCAACACCTTTAATTTTCAGTTTATTTTCTTGCTAAAAATTCGAAGAATTTTTTATATTTTGTAGGAATATATATATATATATATATATATATATATATATATATATATATATATATATATATATATATATATATATATATATATATATATATATATATATATATATATATGTTTTAATATTCAAGAATATCGGGTATCAAGTATATAGACAAGCAAATTGTTATAGGGTTTTTTGTCTCTAGTGATAGCTTATTGAACTAAACACTTATTCGTATTCGCAGGAACAATTTGTTGCAGCTAAATACTCAGCTTGAGAAAATCCTTTTTTCAATTCTTTTCTCAAACAGTTGTAAAATAAACGGTCAAGTGCGAATATAACTCTTGTTTAGAGGATTCCATACAATAAATGTAGGAATTATTGACTGCATTATTAAATAATTTGCTGAAAGAAAAATAACACTTTGTGAAATACTATACAACGTCAGCTTAAGTATAACTGTATGTACTGGAAAAGTATGAATGGGATACTATAAAAGTTCAAAGAGATAAAAATGCTAAAAAACAATAAGTATTGCTATTTTGTATAACTCTTTTTTTTATCCTATATCAATTTGTCTTTCTTTTTTTTGTGAACTTAATTCGGTACTGACAGTAAAAGTAGGGCATATTTAAATTTTATTTAGATAAAAATAAATTCAGCGCAGAAAAATCTTTTTCTTTTAAGTGTAGTTAAAGAAATTCTTGTTCAAAACTTTAATATATGCCTTCTCATAAGTGCGTTTCAAAAGCAGGTTGTAAAGTTGCAACGCTGTCTTGGTCCTGGCCGTGTTTTTCCAGATAGGTTTTCAATTATCTTTTGAAAGTGTATTAACAGATCCATTCAATGCAAACCAATCGCAAATACAATAGTATTTATGTGATTACTTCTTATTAAATTAATCTGGTTTAACAAATTTACGTTTATTTCTTTTATATTGCAACGTGTCATTTGTTATTAAACTTTAAAAGCCAATGTTACATCGAGTACATCGCCCATGTTATTGTGTAATTCAAACCGCCTGGTACTTTAAGGTTATTATATTGGCTGATTATTGACGATTTTTTTCAAAATTCATTATCAACATTGTTTTCATTCTTCTGTTACACTATAAAAAAATCAATAATCCAACAGATATAAAGTTGCCAAAATCTTTATGCTTACTTAACATTTTATCTGTGCACTATAGAAGACAATATGTAAACATAAAAACTAATTTTTGTAAAGCTACAGAAATCTGTAACTTTAAAAACCGGTCTTCTAAAATTACGGTTAATTTACTAACATTTTATTTGTAACCTGCCTTACTGTTACATAAAATATTCTAGGAATTTCAGTTTCCTGAAAAAATTTTTAGAAACCTTACAGATTTTTTGATTTTCAGTGAAAATCTTTATCTGTTACTTGCCTTTTTGCTATTGCCGTGTCATAGAAAGTTCTAGGAATCCCAGTTTCCTAGAAAACTTTAAGTAGCTTTACAGATATTTTTTAACAGTGTACGATTTTTACCTCCAACGCTCCTCATCGTCTTTTCTGAATGATCGTAAACAGAAATTAGTGTGTAACGGGAAAATGAAATTTCTTCAAAATCATACGATTTTCGGTAATCGGTACAGTTTTCCTGTAATCGGTACAGTTTTCCTGTTTAAATTGACGCTTATTACTTCTAATTTTTCATAATTTTAGCTACAGTACAAACACACAAAAAAAATCTGTAATCCTGTAAATGTAAAGTTGCCGAAATCTGTATATTTACTATCATTTTATATGTAAACTGTACAAGAAAAGATGTAAATCAACAAAACTAACTTTTATAAAGTTACAGGTATCTGTTACTTTACAAATGAATCTAAAAAAATTATAGTTATCTTACTAAAATTTTATCTGTAATCTGGGTTGCAGTTACATAGCATAATCTAGGCATCCAAAGCTTCTTAAAATGTTCTTAGTAACCTTACAGATTTTTTTATTTTCAGTGCAAATCTGTATTTGTTACATGAATTTTTGCTGTGTAGATTCGGAAATAGATAAAAGAGGAAATATTTTTGCACTACATTTTTGACGGTATTTTTGAATATTTTATACGTAAAGTTAAAAGAAATGTGCTTTTGAATTCAGCGTTGCGAAAGCTTTCACACGATTCCCCTGACCATATACAAAGAACACCTTTTTTAAGTAACTGATTTAGCCTCTAAATGCTCTGCAAAAAAATCTGTAAAAGTACTAAATGTTCTTAGGAAAATGAGATTCCTAGAACTTTTCATGTAAAGTAACAGCAAAAACTCGTGTAACTGACTCTGTTACGTCATATTTTGCTGTTACCGTTACATGAAAAGTTCTAGGAATCCTAGTTTTCTAGAAAAAAATTAGCATATTTACAGATTTACTGTACGTTTTCCCTAAATACATTTGTGAAAGATTGGGGATCTGTAAATATGTGGGACAACAGTTTTTGTTATTTTCAAGAGATCACAATATTCCCTTCGTAAACAATATATAGCAGGTAAAGTTTACAAACATTTAATAAAGCAAAATATAATTTTTATTTAAACAATACTTAATTCGGCAGTACCTTGTAATTATAGTTAATATCAGTCATAAATATTACAAGTAATTTAAGAAAAAAATATTTGGTTTATAGTCATTATGTTTTCTAAAAAATGCAACTTCAATATAAGTTTTTCAAGATCTGAAAAGTCACTGGCATAGTGTTAAGTAATTTAAAATAAATAAATAAATAAAAATAAAAACTTATTCTACTCTTAATTTCAAAAAAGAAAGTTCGAAATTTTCATACTGAAAACATACGTCTTTTTGAGAATGAAACAAAAAATCGCAAAATACCATTAAAAATAATTTAAAAAAAACTGTAAAAATAAAGAAAATAACTGTAAAAAAGATGTATTTCTACAGATGTAAATTTATAGAAAGCTGTAAGCGTATTAAAATTTTATCTGTACACTATACAAAAAATAGTAAATTTATTAAACTAGTTTTTGTAAAGCCACTGATTTCTGTTACAAAAAAAATCTGCTAAAATTGTAGTAATCTTACTATAATTTTATTTGTAACCCGAGTTGTAGTTATATAAAAGCTCTACACTGTAAAAAAAAAAAAAAATCTGTAAAGTTACTGAAAGTTTTCTAGGAAACTGGGATGCAACAGATGCACATTTGCACTGAAAATCAAAAAATCTGTAAGGTTACTAAGGATTTTTTAGGAACTGGGATTCCTAGAAATTTTTATGCAACTGCAACCCAGGTTACAGTTCAAATTTTTGTAAGATAATTATAATTTTAGTAAATTCGTTTGTGAAGTTACAGATTTCTGTAACTTTGGAAAAATTAGTTTTGTAGATTTACATCTTTTCTTGTACAGTGTGCGGATAAAATGTAAGTTAGCATACAGATATCGACAATTTTACATCTGTAAGACTACAAAAATATTACAGATCTTATTTATTTATTTATTTATTTACAGTGCAGACATCCTATATTCCTAGCCAATTCTTACTAGCTTTATATATATTTTTATTTTCGGTGGGAATGGGTATCTACTACATGAATTTTTGTTGTTGTCGTTCCATAAAAATACATCCAATTTTCCTAACCAATTCTTACTAGCTCTACATATGTATATATATTTTTTTCAGTGGAAATGGATATCTGCTACATTAATTTTTATTGTTGTTGTTCCATTAAAAATTTCTAAGATTCCCAGTTTCTTAAAAATGTTTAGTAACTTTACAGTTTTTTTCACAGTGCACACACGAAATCCGCTGAGATTTTTTAAAATTTATAACTCGTTGTACTTGTTTGTGAATTATGTTTCAACGTGTGTAACATTTTGAGTATTTAAAAATACAAAATATAACAGAGGGCGAAACAAATATTTATTTGAACGAAACGAAGTCAAGAAATGTGAAATGCGGTGTGCGATGAACAGCTAATTCTGAAAAAAAAGGTGAGAGTTATACACAATGATCACAACTGAAAGCGCGCCAGCTGCCGCTTTTTTCCTTGTCTTATCATCCAGTCTTGAGCTTCTGATATTCCGGATACTTCGAATGAAGATCCTCACATTCATATGACGTCCTAAAAAACGTCTTGTATATTGTTTCATAATGTACTCTGAAAAGAAAAAAATATTACATTATTACATATTACACATTAGTCAAACTGGTTAAAAAATTTTAAGTAACTTTTTATCTTTATCATGCAATGATTGGACTTTTTTACCAGAGATTTTTTTCATAATAAGGGATGGAATTAAGTAGATAAATAAAAACTTAACTTCTTATTTACTGCTAGTTGCCGGCGTTATGTAATGAAAGCAAATTATTTTTTTGTGATTTATATTAATGTACATAAGCGCACACAAATATGCACGCATTAGTCAAAATCAATAAATTTTTTAAGTATCGTTTTATTTTTATCATGCATCGATTGGGCTGTTTTATCAGACATGGTTTTTCTTCATAAATGGGGAATTTTCATAGATAAATCAAAATGTAAGTTATACATTTAGTGCTAGTTGCTGACTTAATGCAATGCAAGTGAATTCTTTTTGCGATTTATTAAAATGTATTTACTCGTGTATAAGGCGCACATTTTTTCCAAAAAATTAGGGCAAAACTCCTAGGTGCGCCTTATACACGGAATAATTTTTTACTGTTGGATGCAGTCGAATGATATACATATGAAACAAGAAATTATTTAAAGAAGATATTAAAACTTGTGAAATGTTACTTAATTGAAGTATTACAGCATATTTATTAAATTCCTTGCAGTTTTTTATACAACAGAGCTAATGACATTATCTAAACGCTAATTAGCAATTCTCCTAACAGTCACTCATTGCTATTTCCCGTCATTCTCTTACAACCCGAAGTCTAAAAATGCATTTTCGTCTTGTTTTCTGGTCTGGAGTATTGTTTGTTTCGGCTTTTTTTTTTTACTGAAATTCATTTGGTCATTCTTCATTAGCGAATCAAATTTATGGTGCGTGTTATATACGAGATTTTAAGAAATCGTCATTTTTATTTGTAAAGTAGGGGTGCGCCTTATACACGCGTGCGCCCTATACACGAGTAAATACGGTAATAGGATACACAAATATGCACACATTAGTCAAACTGGTTAAAAAATTTTAAGAAACTTTTTATCTTTTTCATGCAATGAATGAACAATTTTACCAGTTTTTTTTTTTTTTTCATAATAAGTAATGGAGTTACGTAAATAAATCAAAACTGAAGTTTTATGTTTGCTGCTAGTTTCCGACGTAATGTATTGAAATCGTATTCTGTTTGCGATTTATAAGATTATACATAATCGCACACAAACATGCACACATTAGTCAAACAGGTTTAAAATGCACAGGAGGCGCACCATCCTGCATGAAAATGGTTGATGTCAGGACCCAACTTTGCAGCAGTTGCGACACAACAAATGTCTGCAGCATGTCATCGTACCGATGGCCCGTAATGGAACATGGAACTGGACAACGTTGTGTTATTTCCTCAAAGAAGAATGTCCCAAGGATTAATGTTGCCGTCAATTTACATCTGGCTGTCACCTTTAAAGAATGTAGGGAAATTTCAGAGTGCATCCACGAATTTTCGCAAATTCGAATTGATTTTGTTTTTAATGCAAATATGTTAACATAATTTATTTACTAAATTATGGGGTCTTCTTAATTTTATTATTATTATTTTTTGTTATATAAATTTTTATTAGAAAGCAGGACATATTTGCGAATAACGCCTTTAAATTTGGCTTTTACTGCAATTTTAAGCTTTTACTTCAATTGTAAAATTTCAAGTTTTACAATACTGAATATAAAAATAATGCAATCTGCTTGAAAATTTAACCTTTAAAGCGTTCTCAACTGCTCCGCTCAACAAACGCAAAATGTTTTGACACATTTACAAATTCATTTTTTAACAGAAAGATATAAAATTTGAATGCCTGTTTATAGAAGCGATTTCGAATCGAACTTAGTTTTCCATTTTATGATAATTAAATTACCTACCCAGTTCTAAGCTATTTCGATCACGTGATCACCCGTTTTTCCTCCTGCTTTTCGATCGGTTTTTCTGCTTTCGTCGGGGAATCTGTTGAAAAACGTCAACTTTGAAGGTTTGTTATAAAAGATCTATTGTGTTTTAAACAAAAAAGCAAATTGAGCGCAATTTGACAGTTTCTGAACAACAACACCTGCTATTTTCATGCATTTCCGAACAAAAATAAATTAAAGCATGTATTACAAAGTTGCTCTTTTTGATTTAAAAACACCCTTAATATAAAAAAGGATTTAAAACTACAGAGCATGATTTTTAGAAATCTACCCAGTGCAAAAGATTAACATATTTGCATTTGAAACTTAGTTGAAACTTGAAACAAATTACTATTTATTTTCAGACTAATATACAAAAATAAAATTAAAAATTAACAAAAAAATCGCAAAATATAAATAATTAAAACCTAAGTTTCACAGATATGTAATCGAAATAGGTTCTTAAACAAAAAAATAAAAGTATAAAACAAGTTTCTATAAATAATAAAATCTTTGAAGAATTTTATGGTTTTTAATCGCTGTAATGTGGCGAATGAGAAAATATCAATGTCACACTTAAAAATTTAATGATTGTATAATATTTGATATTTTTCATATGAATTTTCTTTTTGGACTAATTTTTGGATAATCTGAACTGTATATATTGCGTTATAAAACATCTATTGGAGGTTTTAATAAAAACTTATTTTTCTCCATGCGCCTGGTACTATGTTCCGTAACTCGCAATGATTCAATTAGATGCCTGGTGTAAAAAAAGGAGAAAAAATATGCAATTTCATTAAAATAATTTAAAAATAAAAAGCTTTTATTCTCTATATTTTCTGACTTAAATTTATTTTATAAAAAAGGAAAAGTTAAATAAAACTGAAAGAAAAAAATACATGCATGCTAATTCTATCTTTATAAAGAGAGTTTTTAATGAAAGCAAAGGCTCCTTTAAAAGAAAAAAAAAAGAAAAACAAATGGAATTCCTTTAAAAAGATATAAATAAAAAATTATGCATTTTGTCTAAAGCCTTTTTAAAATAAAAAAAATAAATAGTTTTGGTGAATAAAAAGGTTTTTTTTTTATTATTTACAATAACTTTTTTTTATCTAAGCAAAACCAGATAAATAGCTTTTTACGGCGAAAAACTGCTCAAATATTTTTTGTTTAAATTTAAATAGCTAAATTACTTGCTTTTGATTTTATTTTAGCTAGAAAACACTTATAGTGTTTTAATGGTTGCATAAAATATGATACTGTTACAAACATTATCTTTAACCGACTTCAAAAAAGGAGAAGAGGTTATCAATTCAACGCATATGGTTTATATATATATATATATATATGTATGTATGTTTACCGATTACTCCGAAACTATGCAACCGATTTCTGTTATTTTTGTTTTAAATGAAAGAGGATACTCTAGAATTGGTACTACTTCCATTTCATCGAAATTGGTTCAGTACTTTTTTAGTAATTAGGCAAAAACTAATAAAATTAGTTATTTTTCGCTAATTAAAAGTGTTAAATAAGTTTGCCGAATGGAGTGCAGACAGAATGACCGAGCGGTCTAAGGCACTAGATTTAAGCTCTGGTTCTCGAAAGAGAGCGTAGCTTCGAACCCCATTCCTGATATAATTTACATCCATTTATAATTTACAATATTTTTTCCGTATTACAATTTTTACTGTTAACCCGCTTCAGAAAATGAAGACGAAGTTATAAATTCGACGCGTATGTATTTTTTTTCTAAGTATGTTCATCGATTACTCCGAAACTATCCAACCGATTAATTTGGTTTTTGTGTTAAATAAAATATGCTCTTCTCGAATTGGTACCTCTTCCATTTCATTAATCTTGGTTCAGTACATTTTTAGTAACTAGGCAAAACTGATAAAATTTGTGATTTCTCGCAAATTAAATTAACATGCACTATGAATAAGCTCGCTGACAGGAGTGCAGTCAGGATGGCCGATGTACTCATATTGAAATGAGTATGTTTGGATCAAAAATGAATACATTGCTTTCTCAATTTTGAAACATCATATGTCTTCAAATCCAAACAAACGATGATTTTGAACCCTGAATTGCTTTATTTCATTCATGACAGCATAAAAGATGTTTATTAATGTAAATATTAAATTATGCACTGTATTATAAAATAATTTAAAAGAGCTTGTAAATAATGCCCTTGTCATAAAAATATTCAATTTGCGCATTTGGCTATTAATTTTGTTATTTTTCTTAATAAACAATCAATTAAATGTTTTTTTTTAATAGTTTTGAGTGAGAAATATACTTTTACAGTATATTTTTACTTTAAGTTCAGGGCGCAGTTCTTAGAGATTAATATTTGAACACAACCATGGAATCAAAAACGAGTGCACATGTGTTTCTCAGTTTTGAGTACATTTGGACCGGAGCTATTTTGAGTATGTGAAATACTTAAAATTGAGTACTTTTAACTCAATTCTGAGAACCCATTTTTTTCAGCGTAGTAAAATTATTTTTTGCATTTTTTTCTTTAACTTTTAATGATAAATTCTTTTTTGTGGTTTCCAAAGATAAATGAACGTTTTTAGGAGTCTATGATGATACGGAAGAGTTGTTTTATATTTTTGTTTGTGATTATAAAAAAAATTTTATTAATTAAGAAACATTTGATTTCTTTTACAGTGTATCGAAAAGTTGGTGTTTTATAGTTCGAATAGTTCCATTTTACAAACAATTATTTGCAGCATTCAATTAAAAATCTGGATGTCCTATGCTGTAAAATATTGCATCGTATTTAAAATAAATAAGTAAAGTTATCAGTTCTTTCGTAAATTTATTCTGATAGAAATTTCAAGCAATTTTTGCAAAATAATCCTTTTTTCCATCGATATTCAAACGCGTTTACTTCTTAAGAACCTAGAAATATTTTTAAATTGTTCTTTTACGGCATACATTTATGGCATTTCATCAGTAAAGTTTAAAAATTGGAATTTTCAAATAAATAAATAAATAAATAAACAAATGCATAAATTTGTGGAAAATCTTTCTCTGATTTTAGTTTTATTTATTTATTTATTTTTACATTTCACAATGTACAGAATATTCAAAGATATTCAATGACTATTCATGTGGCACTTATGCATAAAGTTCCATCAGCAATATATATCCCAAAACGCATTTTATATCTATAATATCATGATACCTATTAAAAGGTAAGGATTACGAGTAGATTAATGTAAGTTATGTAATGTAAGTTTTTTTCTTTTTTTGAATAGCATAATTTATTTAAAAATCAATGGTTTATGCGTATTACTTTTTTCTCTCAATACGTATAGAATTTTTTAAATGCATTTTTCTTAAGTTTGCAATTTTAATTTAAAAGATGCAATATTGCTAAAGGTTGCACAAAAATTCACTATTATAAATGTGATGCTACAATAAATCTTCGAAGTATGACATTTATAATCAATTAATAAATTTTAGAACTATCTCTTTAATAATCTATTTATTATAATATGGAAATATGAGGCATTACTTTAAAAAATAATTATAATATTTCATGTACAAATAATCTATTGTAAAACCTGTCTGAAATAGAATCCTGTAATCCACAAAAAAATTTCGTGATCCTAAAGGAAAGGATTACCTTACAATTATAGAAGATTAGATTGAAAACTATCTAAAAAGGAATTAAAGGAAGGAATTAAAAGGTCTAAAAGGAAGGTCCCCGGTTTTAAGCTGATCTATTTTCAAAGGATCTGATGTATTACAAGTATTCTGAAGATTTATAGTATAAAAATATAGGAGACTTATAGTGTAAAAGAGTATACATTCTTTAAAATAATACAGTGTGACTCGTCATATATTATCCATTGCCATTAAAATGCCTGACAGTTAGGCATAATCTTTGACATATCTATATCTTTGTACCGATTTTCCATAAAAAATACCCATATTTATTATTTTATTGTAGGTATTTTTTTATCGTGTTACCTTTTAATAGCATAAAATATATATAGTTTTGATGAATGCAAAAATTTTGAGAAATGCCAAATTAGTTAAGGAAAATGCTTGGAAAATCGCTTCTAAATTTTTTTTAAGTGATAGAGAAAAACTGAAAACTTACTTTGTTTTTGTACACATTTTCCACCCCCAAGCTCCACATGGTACTTTGACTTGAGTTGCTACTTTTCTTTTAAAACCTCGTTTGTAAGGTTCTTTTACCTCCACAAACTTGCATGGTTTCCTGCAAAAGTCATGAAACACTGTATACTATCCTTGCAATACATAACACAAAAATATAAAACACATGTCACTTGTATTTTCAATGGCAGAGAAAAATATCTAACATACTAAATTATAAAGAAACAATTTTAATATGCCATTGAATTTTTTCAGGTGGTATATTTCTCGCACACGCACTGAACGGAACACTTACAAAACGCTTAATTTATTTTGTTTGAAAAAAAAGGCTTATTTTCTAGACTATTTATATAACCAAGAGAAACATCAAAAGTTTGTTCTAAATACAGATAATGTAATTAGTAACCCCTTTTATTAAGGTAATTATTACGTGAAAAAATATTTAGTAATTTAAAAATATCGATATTGAAAAATACATTTCTGCTTAAGAATACACTCTAAATCTCCAAATTAACAAATATAGGTGCACTGTAAAACATTTGTGTAAAGTTACTCCATAAAATTAGTGGCAGCCGCTGCCTCCATTTTATGAATTAGTTATTTTCATTCATATAATGATGTAATTTAAACATATATTATTGGTGTAACATTGGAATTTTATGATAATTATATCGGTTAAAGTACTACATAAAATTGGAGGCAGCAAAGCTACGACCAATTTTATGTAGTAGCATTATACAAATGTTTTACAGTGTGTATTAAAAATTTAATGAGTATTGCAGGTAAAAAAATATCTATATTTACACTAGACAGTTCCTCAAAAGGAAATTTAGGTAAGTCTTGAAGGATCGCTTTGTTGTCCATCTGTCAATACTTCTTTTTCAAGAACGGCTGAAGTTATTAATTTGAAATAAGTATCAAAACATAAGATATACAGTCCCATTGTTAATTTAAAATATCGAGCTTCTGACTTAGTGTAATAACTATTACAGACATATAAAAAAATTAAAGACGAAATAGATGGATTTATCTCATAATGAATCGCATGATAAATGCATATTTTTTTCTTTTACATGTATTGTTAGATCGTCCTTTGTATCAAATTTAAATATTTCGGTGTCAAATGGGAAGTTCCCTATATATTTTGAGAATACTTTTAAATGTTGTCCATCTGTGCGTCCCGACATTGTTTTTAGGTATAGCAGGAAAAAATGAAAGATACGAAGTCGAAATTATTAACAAATATTAATGTCTAAAACCCAATGCTTTTAAACATTTCGCAACTGAAAGCAAAAAAGTTACATTACTTTTATTCATACAAAAACACACTCTGTAAATACTTCCTACTGACATAGAAATTTTAACTTTAGTACGATGGAAAATCTTATAGCAGACGTACAGGTAAAAAATCAAATTAGTACATCACAAACTCGTTTGAAAGTCTGTGAAACCCATTTTTCAAAGAGGACTGAAGTTATTAAATTAAAATTAATATTAAATAATAAAATGTTTCGACGTAAATGTTTCGTACAAATCTTGAGCTTCTTTCTCAATGTTACAAGTTACGTCTTTAAAACAAGAATGTCCAATTTTTGAATTTTTCATAATTATAACCCATACCAAATTGAGATATTGTAGACGAAATTCGTCTATATTGGTATTAGACTGGATACGGATGCTAATAAACGAAATCACTACTACGATCAATAGCGTTATAGAAAATGTTTAATCTAAATTTCACTTAAAATAACGTGCAAACCAATCTCTAATTAGTCATCACAAATAAATCTCGTTAAGACTAAATATATATATTTAAAAACAAGCCTGTTTTTTAATCATCTGAGCCTTTTACCGAACCGATTATGGTTGTAATTGTTTAAAGTAAGTAGCATTAG
Source organism: Maratus speculifer (assembly GCA_964019185.1). NCBI lineage: Eukaryota > Metazoa > Arthropoda > Arachnida > Araneae > Salticidae > Maratus > Maratus speculifer. The sequence continues at coordinate 301,599,246 of OZ025294.1, read as the reverse complement.
ATGTAGTATTGCCCATGTTCACTACTTTTGAAAATAAACCCATTTGTATATTTTAATTTTAAAGGTTTTTTATATATCCTATTAAATTGCTGTAGATTTTTTTCATTTGGTGATAATACGATACTTCCATTGTTGTAAGGAGTAATTATCTATAAAGAGAAAGAATTCTTTCTCTTTACTGAATGGGAATTACCATAATTTTAAGGATTCCATTTTTGTATTACAATTAAAAGTAAATCTTTTTTTTAAACTTTTTAACTCATAACTAGGAAACGCGGAAAGCTCAAATCTGGGAAGTAATAAAGAATATTGACCAACAAATTTACAGATTATTAAACATTTACAAATATATTTATGATAGGGGGTGGAGGGGTATGTAGATAATTAAGTTTCTTGGGAAAAAAATATTTTCTTTATATATCACGTGGGGTATCATTTATATTGTCAAAATATAGTGCAAAAATATGTCCCTCCACCATCTAATTACGAATCTACTTAAAATAAAACTATAAAAAATTAGAGGCTATAGCTGCTACATTAAACCTTGCAGGAAAACTATAGCAACTTTTCTAGGTCGCGTAGTTATTAATAGAAACACATTTTTCTGTTACACACATATTTCGATTTGTGGACACAGTTTAAAGATGTTGGGGAGCTTTGGAGTCCAATTGGACAAAATACTTTGGCAAATACAATGTTCAAAATTATTTTTGAAAAAATTCGTCGGTAATTACCAGAGATATTAATCCTTAAAGACAGGGTCGATTTGGACATAAATAATTACGGGAGCGGTGTACTCTTTATGCCATCGGCATTTAAAGTCTAGATAACAACTTTATTATATTAATATATTTGTGCAATACCTAGTAGCAGAAAAAAGGGAATAAACTTCATATTTTTGCAAACATACTAATTTAATTAGAATTATTAACATAAATTAACTTTCGTACACATAATAAAATTTAAAAATATATCCCTTTTAGTAGGATTCAGGATTTTTTAAAGTATAATTTGCTTTATTTGATACAAAATATTCCTTACCTCGGATATGTCAGCATGTAGTAACACTACGAAATTTTTTTTTTTGTTAACATGTGTATTTTTTAACTCCTTATGCATGAGAACCTTTCATAAATACTGTGAGGTTTGCGTCTAGTTTGAATTGAGTGAGTCTGTCATTACGACTCTTGGTTATTTAAAAGTTAATTAAAAGCCTATTAGAATAAACGCGTGATGGACCAAAGCGGCTTTGCTAATTTGCGATTTCCTTTCTACACAATCTTCTTTAGCATAATGCCAAATTTATATATTGAACAAGGATTTTGTGTTAGCTGTACTGGAAAAAGAAAAGGTTATTAATACGCTGAATTTAATTTTATGAAATACCAAATGATGTTTGTATATGCACTACATTATATTCTCAGTACCGAGTTAAGTTCCTTATAAATAGGTAAGGATAATATAAAAAAAAGTTACACAGAATAGCAGAATTCGATATTATTTTGGCTTCATGTCTCTTTGAATGTTTATGGTATACCCATTCATACTTTTCTAGTATATTCAGCTATAACCAGACCTAATTTGTATATCGTTTCTTAAATTCTTATTAATCTTTCAGCAACAATTTTCTTTTAATAGTTCTGTAAAATTCTTTGTAATGAAAGCACTGATTAATTTTTAATCGTTAACGAACGGTTTTTCAAAACAGAAAATTTTTGGTACTTGAATCGCGAAAGTACTCAAACAAGACATCCGGTTTGGAAATATATTTTTTTAATAATCTATTGCTTGTTGAAATATTTTTAAAATAGCCAATATGAATATAAAAAATCATGCATGAAAATTTAGAGACAAGAAAAAAGATGTTATTTTTAGATTTTGTTCGAAACAAAAATTATAATTTTCTGATTATGACGAACTATTCATGGATTTTTGTTCACGCAATACCAAAGAACAAAGAGTCAATTAACAATTGTATAATTATGTTTATTTAATTGCATGTCATCAATTGCGTATAGGAATAATGTTAAAATTTTAATGATATAAAAATTTGTGAATAATTTTAGTTAAAGATAATGTTTGTTTTAAGAGCTAGGCTAGGCTAATCTTGATTAATTGTTATTATTATTTTGTTATTTTTTATAATTTTAATCAATTAGTTCTTTTAAATATTTTCATTCTTAGAATTCTATAGGTGTTTACTCGTAAATAATATAATTATGTACATATTTGCGAGGCAACATTTAAAAGAAGCATCTATGGATAAATAGGCAATTTTATTTTATTTTATTTTATTTTATTTTATTTTTTTTTTGTAATTTTTAAAGAAAGTAGGTGTTTATTAAACTTTACAATAACATGGACTAACTGTAAGGGCCCTGAGGACGCTGGTCTTATTTAAGTTTTTATTTATAAGCCATATAAATTATGAAACTTTTTGCACATTGCAATTGTACTCTTGTTTGTTTGTTTTCTTTTCGTGGATGGGGATGGGGGATAAATTAAGTGTATGTGTTTTTGTGCTATGCTAACAAAAAAAAAAAAAAAAAAAAAAAAAAAAAAATATATTATATATATATATATATATATATATATATATATATATATATACAGCTGCCTTCCCCCCCCCCCAAAAAAAAATGCAGGATTTAAATATCAAGGGGAATCATACAAAACGTTAAAAAAATTTATAATAATAATCCTGAAAAATTTCATTACTCGGTGTGAATTTTTGCAATATACGATAATATACGCAATAAATTTTTTTGATACACAAAAATAACTGAAAGTATCATAGCGGTTGTTTTTTTATATTATTAATACACAAGAAAAGTAAAACTATTCAACTAAATAAGATAAGATTTATTGCATAATATTCGAATTTATTTATTTCATGATATAACGAATGGTGACAAATTCACTGCAATAATTTTATAACATATCCAGGTAATATTATAGATTTAGCAAATATTCAGAAAAAAGAAAATTTTTAAACGTCATATAATTTTAATTTTTTACAGAACATGCACATAAGACTATATTGTTAAAGGAAAATCAATACTGTAATAAGTACAAGCTGCATAAATATTTCAATGAGGCTTTTGTCAGTGTAAACTATTCTTTTATTTCAAGGCCCTCCTTGTTGGGGAATTTTAATTGTGGGGTAATTAAGAAAACTTATCGTAGCAAAGATAAATTAATTTTAATTCTTTTATTCATTCATTTATATTATTTATGAATTTATTAATGAATTATTTTTTATTTGTATTTATTTACGTATTTATTGCGGAAAATATCCAAAATGTGAAAAAAGGCTTTCTACACCAAAGGGTAAAGTAATTTATTCATGAATATTCACACGAAAGTAAAAAAAAAGTATCCTCATTAGCAATTATGTCGTATCTAAAATAAAATAAATTTATGCTCTGTATTTTTAACTGTTTTAATTTTTTTATAATGTAAATGAATCTTGTTAAACAAATTAAGAAAGATGAGATTTAGTTAACATGAACATAACTTTCATAAGCTATAAAAAAATTAAAAAAATTAAAAATGTTCAGAGAAGTATTTCAGTTTACGTTATATGTTTTAAGTATACGCTTAAACTTCAGACATGTTAGGTAAATTGAGAAAAAGTGAAGCAGTAGTTTCCACAGTAGAGAAAAGTGGCCAAATAAAAAGTGTCTTGCATCAGTGAAGTATCCAATAAAATAAAAATTATGAAAACAAAACTTGCATTGGCGTTCTTGAATTAAATAGGGGGAACAGGGGCACAATGATACACCCCCTCTACTGCTCACAGGGCCATTATAGGAAGTTTCACAACAACTCCAAAAGGTGATGCTAGTGTACACAACTACATAAGAGCGTCTTGGCATGATTCAATAGTTTTATGAAATGGGACGAGGGATTTATTGTTTTTGTAGGTCAAAAGTAAATTTGAGTTGTACAATTGCAATGGTATTATACAACTGTACCAGTATTTTCAACCGAAAAGAATGCTCTCTCTGGCAAGTAAAGTTTACTTTTAATCAGTTCGCCGTTCTTTATTGTTAGGTAAATTATGAAGTGTTTAATTTGTGACTTATTTTATTCAAAATGGCTGTATGAGGCAGATTGATACAGTCTATGTCGGAGCACATTGTTACATATCAATGTGCCCCATGATAGCTACAGACAACTTAAATCCTTTTCTACTTCATTTTTTCATTACCTTTTATTATTATTTTTACCATACACTCCTTAATCCAACTCTTTTTAGCCAAAAATTTCTAATATTAGTTTTTATTGAAGTGAAATAGCTCTAGTTTTTTTTTTTTTATATTAGAACATTTTATAGTATTTTTGCAAACAGAAATCGTACGAATTTACCCAACATCTAGTGCTAGTAGAACTAACAAAAGAAAAGGACTACAGCCTGGCAAATCTCGAATTTATATCTATTCTCCAGAGAATTTTCGACATGAGAAATGTTAAATAAGAGAAACAAGCTGCAGAACAGCAAAGTATAATTATATTATAAACAGAATTTTTAATATATTATTCTTTATTTACTGTTTATAAACCAATTTATAAACAGAAAACCTGGTAATTTTTTCATCTTTCCTAAGAAAGAAGATAATGCTGAAGAGCCAAATATTACAAACTTACCACAGCCAAATATTATTATTCATTTAATTTTGATTACTTTAATATTACTTACAAATAAATTGTGGATGATTTGAATTTCTATAAATAAATATAAAATGGTTTGCTAATTAATTTTCTATGAAAAATATGCATTGGTGTTATTTTGTATCCATTTTTCCTAAAGTATCAAAATGCCCCATGAGGTGTATAAATCTGCCCCGGGGATGGGGCGCATTGACACAAATTACCTTTTTAAATTACATGCAAAAATACTATATAAAACAACGATTGTACATTTTTATAACATACTACACAAATTTTGCTGACACCATATGGAAAAATAACTTGAAATTATAACTTTCTGGACACCAAAAAAATTCTTAGAAAAAAACTGTATCAATGTGCCCCAGTTCCCCCTACATATCGTGTGTCAGATTTGAGTAAATCAAATATTTCGAATATGCACATTATTTCGCTGAGTAAGAAAAGATCTTATGCGTCCCTTACAATAGTTTCATTGTGATGCTACTTTTACTGTTCGGACAATGATCAGCAAAAGATAGAAGCAGAGATACAAGCTCTGGTCGGCATGGCTTGAGTAGAAAAATAAACACAAGTCTTGACCTTGAGAAATTATTAGAGATAACAAATGTCACAGACTTAACGTTAACAGCTTAAATTAAAACTCATGAGTGCGAGTAATTACATAACTTAGAACGTATACTTTTCACTAAGGAATATCGCTACAATTTCCTGTACAGTGAACCAGTCATCGATCCAATACTGTATGGAAAAGTTACCCCTTTGTGCTACTAATACAAACAAGAAGGCAAATATGTTATTACTCGGGTTTCATAAAAACAGTTGTTAGTCGTCCTTTTCGACCAAAGTTTTAATTTCAGCATTGGAATACCAAACTCATAGCCTACAGTTGTTGATACTTCCCATATAACATAAAAGTTTATTGAAAATAGATATATTTTTTAATTGACGATAAAAATAATTGTTAGCAAAACTTTCTCTTTGTTAACTCAGTTACCTAATTTCTGTACACGTTCCTCGCGTACTTAACTATATTTACGGTTTCAGATATAAAACAAATATTTATCAAACAATATAAAAATAAATGGCAACTTCTTTTCGCATTCCTGTCAGTTATATGGACTTTTTAAACTAGGCTATTTGAATGAAAAAAAAATCGATTTAAATTTAAAATAGGTGGGCATTACCAAAATAGATTACACTACATTAAATTTAATTCTTAATCATTTTAAAAATGTTTTATATCAACACTACTAATTGTACTTGAGTAGGGGTTAAAATTAGAGCATGAATATTACCCTAGCATAAAAGCGTAATATAAAAAGAAAATTCCAAATTTTAAAAAAGGTGGCAACTCAGATTGAAGATCATGTAGTACCAACAACAAAAATACGTCTGGTATGAATTGCTTTGTCTGTTAGCTATTTATGCTGTTATAGGATTTATGATATGTTATATGATTTATAGCAGCAAATTCTATGTAGCTAGTTTATACAGCAATTGTATGTCAAGCTATTTACACACATTTTATTCTTAAATGGGTCAATACATATTATGACTTGATGGTAATTCCGATAGAATCAGCATGAGATACAGCATTTAATGCTAGTCTATCAAAAACATACTTGCAAGAATTTCGACCTGGGAAGTTATTTTTTACATCTATCTTATAAAAAACCTTTATTGACATGCCAGTTTTAAAATATTACACAGTTCACATTTCGTATTATCGAGAATTGAGAAAGAGAGGGGAGAGAAGGATATTTTTTTAATTATAAAAACACTAATATTCAGAGAAATGATAAAAATATTTTACAAAAAGAGCAGACATTAAAAATAATTTACTTATAAATTATTTTATACAAACCTAATTTCACAATGTAATCCACTGTAACCTGTAGGACAGGAACATTTTCCTGTTTTCCCACATTTTCCTCCATTTAAGCAACCTCCTGGACAATAAGCTGCATAAATAAATATGTTTTACTACATTATATAACATATAATTTGCATGCTAAATTTTTAATATGCGAATATGCATTTAAAAATTGTATATATAACATTTTATAGAGCATAGTTTACATAAATTTGAAACTGGTATTATAAATAATAGAAAATATAACTGTTTAGTAAATAGTAACATTGAAAGAAATCATAATATGTTAATATATGTTTTAAGTAATAAAACATTATTTTCGCATCTTCTTTTAAATAAGACATGAATCTACTGTTTATAGGCCCTTATTACCGCATGGGAAAATTGGACTTTTTCCGTGGTTCCTGGGTCTTAAGGGTCCCGCAAATCCATACATTAAACTATAAAATAGTTACTTTTTTTTTCCAATTCTAACTCTTTCATACGTTGAAATCTTAAAGTAATATGACAAAATGCAAAAGTTAAATAAAAGAGTTTTGTTCAGTCCTAAGGAAAAAAAGTTGTATTTTTATTAATTCCGGTATTTAATTTAGAATTGACAGAATAAAGAATTTTCTTCTATCTATATCCAAGGTGCGAAAACATATATATGCATTAAACGTATACATATGAGTGATTATCAGTTCTATTTGAATAACTTTGCAGCGTTTCGAAAGGGGCCCCCTACTTTATCTTTGCACAGGGCCAAAATTAGTCATAATTGGGGCCTGATTGTTTAATTTAAATAATTCCATAGTGCATTCACTTAAATGCGTTTACTACATAAGTAAAAGAATTACGAAAATCATCACTAAACAAGTTGGATTAAATTACACGAATATGTCCCTAACTAAACTAAATTTAATTTTCGCCATATTTCTTTTTCTCTAATGTATCAATTTCCTTCGTAGAAATGCAGTTTTATTTCAGGCTGACACAAAATATCTAGATTAAATCATGTATTACGAAGTTGGAAATCGTACTAATAAGTTATGCTCATTGAATGGTTTTTTAACGATAAAAATTTTTCTCCTATAAAAGTAATATGTATACCTAAAAAACAAATTTAATTCTAATTAAGTTCAGCTGTAGTTATAAAAACCATTGTGCTATAAACAAAGTTATTTTAATATACACTGAATTGCATTTACCCAAATTATAAAATACCACAAAGGATTTTTTTTTCACCAAGGCAACTTTTATTTCATAAGAAATGGAAGGAAAATATTTCACGAAAATTACTTTTTTGATTCAATACACAAATATTGCAAGATATTTTTTCATACAGACCAATTAAAAAATCAGTCAAAATGATGTTTTAGCTTCTTTAATGCAACGCTCCATCATTTTCACATGGGATTTATTCACATCATAATATCACATTGTAACATCAGCATCAAGTCCTAATAATGTATTTGTTTATAACTTCAACCGATATCGCAGTTTTATTCATTTTTCATAAAATTACTATTCGAAATACGGTGATACTAACAGATCTGAGTCTGAATAAATGTTATCTAAATATAGTGGATAATAATCTATACATTTTTGTTTGCCCAAATTTTACTGAGGCTTGATACTTTGTATTTTAGATATTTTTCAAAATTTTTCTGAAGTAAAAATATCAAAATGTGCTTCTAAATCCATAAAACGAGGAAATTATGGGTTTTATTTAAAAGAAAAGTCTTTATTTGTATGGTCTTTAGTCTTTATTGGATATGGTTTCTCATATAAGAAGCTGTAAGTTCCAGATACATTAAACAATTTAAATTCGGTAAATTTTAGTAATATAATTATATTAAATTCATATATGATGATGATATATAGTAATGAAGAAGAAAATTTTAAGCATTTTTGTAGTTACAAGTAATTTTTAGAAATTTACAGTTTAACAGGGAAACTATTGAGAAACTATAAGAGAAAACATCCTGTGTAAATATTGCACTAACGTAACTTTTTAAATTCATTTACAATTTTGCATTTATTTCGTGGTAAAAATGTTTTAAAATCTTACTTTGTTCACAGTTATATCCGGTAAATCCTCTGGGGCATGCACATTTGCTTGGACCGATGCAAGAACCACCGTTCAGACACTCAATTTTGCATGTCACTGAAATGGAAACAAGCTTCAGTAATTTCACGCAAGGTCAATAAAATTAAAAAGCCATTATATTGTCAGATAAATTTTCTATTTCATGCTTTTTTAAAAACTCCAAATGGAATGAAATTCCTCTCCAAACTAGATTTTTTTTTCAAAATGCCATGTGAATAGCAACTTCAGGATAAATTTATCCTAAATATGATTTCGATATTCTCACGTAAAAAAAACAAATCACAGAATCAACAGAAAATAATGTAAATTTACTAACATGCCATAACAAATTATTTTAATCATAGCCACTTTGCATACATCATTCAAAAAAAAAAAAAAAAAAAAAAAAAAAAAAAAAAAAAAACCTGTAAGTATCGTATTAGTATAGCAAGTTCCTCTATGCATTTAGCTAAAACATTATGTACATTATATTTTGATCGTATTCACGCAATCGCAGTGAATAATTTAGCAACATTATTTAGTAAACCTGCTCATTTTCCACTTATTTTTATATTATTTTTTAAATTCTGATTAAAGAGTATTGTGTGCAATTTAGTTGTTTGTCATATTTTCTGATAATATTTTTTTTTATATTGAGATTTCTGCAAATTATAAGCAAAAAACTTGCAAAATTTGGGACTTTTTTATGCAAACCTTAACTTTTTTACTAGTTTTTATGCTATCCCCATAAAAATTAATACAATATATTACAAAAAGCCACTCAATCATAATCTACAGTTTGAAAAGTTTTGCTACATTAATTTTGACATAGTTATCCAAAATATATTCATTTTTCTTTTCAATTTGTTTGACAGTGTCTTATGGAGTTTCGGGAAAAAATTGAAATATATGATCAGTACAATTCTGTTTATACAACTGAAGTTTCGGGAAAGTTCCAAATGTATTTTTCTATATATTTAACAAAACGTGTAAAATCACAAGTGGCCAGTCACTTTTTCTTGACACATAGTGTGTATTATCTTATGTCTTGATATTGTAAATGTTAATTATTGATTTTTCAATAAACGATATATTTTTTTAATAAATATTTCTACATAGATTTTCTCTAAATCTAAATAGTTTTTGCTTAAATCTGTGTGCCTACCTTTAAAGACATGTTTTCGAAAATGTACAGATATATACATTTTAGAAACATTAAACTTAGTAGACTTGTGCAGTTTTGAAATCCCGTATTTAATTTTCATAGTTGTTTAACAGATTTTTTTTTTAATTATCGGCCAGAAGACATTTCTTCTATATTGGCGGTTAATTATATTAAAATTTATCAAGCAATTCTTTCCTCACAGTGTTTTGGTGACATGATTTACTACCAGGTATCATGAAAAGAAGCCCTTAGTATATTTTAAGAATATTTTTGTCAGGATAAATCTGCGTTGTAAAATTTGTAGATAAATTTGTACGAAAGAAATACTCCTTGAGAATAAGAATACCCTTTTCTCAAAGATTAATAACTTATACACATCCTATTACCGGTCAAAATAAAAAATAAATAAAGCATAGAAATACTATTTATATAAAAAAAACTCCATATGCTTTAAAATTTTCGAGTGACTTCTCGATAAATCTCAACAAAATATCACTTTCCAATTGCAAAAATTTAAAAATATTTGCATATATTTTTAATAGTGCGAACATTGAACATTGACATTGTTATTCATTAAATTATTAACTCTTTATCTACCGAATTATGAATTCATGAAAATTTTACATTCTAAAGCAGTTTACGTAAATTGTTTAAACTAAATTAAATCATTTACATAATCATGTAATAAATTTTTGAAGGATTTTAGAAGAATTGAAGGATTTAGAAGAATTAATTAAACTTGAATTTACAGGGATTTTGTGCAATATTTATAACCCATACTCAAATATTTTATTTTAAATTGTTTTCTTAGTACAGTCGAGTCTCTCTATAACGAAACTCCATTCATCGAATTTCTCTATATAACGAATTTTTAGCAGGAACGGTCCTCTTTTTCATGATTACATTAAAAACAGTCTCTATATAGCGAAATATTTATCACCATATAACGAATTTTTTCATAAAATGTCCTTTATTTTTTCAGTTTTAAAAAAGCTTCAAAATCACATGGAATTAAATTTCCATCACTTATTTTTGATTTATCGTTCAAGCCTGAGTTTTTTATATTGCTTCTCTACATTGAATCAGCTTAATCTTTAAGTCCAACGAATTCATTCCACCAGCCCCTCACCCACACATCTTTTAACATCCTTCGAGAAACAGTGTCAATTTAATTGTTGCACATATAAAACCTGGATCAATGTGGTAATTGAAGTCAGTGTTGATTTCAGAGGGTAGCTTGGGGGGACATTCACTCCCGGAGCAATGAGATCGCCCTTGAAAATTTGAGAAAATTGTGTTTTCAATGGCAAAAAAAAAAAAAAAAAAAAAAAAAAAAAAATTAACGTACGTTTTTCTTGTGTGATTTTTATCAAGCTTTTGAATAAATGTCTATTCTCTGTTTTGAAACTGTTCAAATAATTAAGAAATAGGATATTACGTTAATATTTATAGTTAAACACTTCACATTTTTAATTAAACATATAAAAAATTATATCTGTTCAAAATTTGCACATTAAACAGAACTTTTAACAGCTTTCTCTATTCAACGAATTTCTCTCTATAATGAATTTTTCACTGGAACAATGGATTTCGTTATATAATGACTCAAATGTATATTGTAGAATTATAAAATGTACAAATATGCTGTTCTTACAACATAAAAATAGAAATATTTCCAAAACGAAAAATCCCCATTCTCCTCCCTCAGCGCCAAGAAAGCCGAAAAGATACAAAGGCAAAAGAAATCATCCTTTTAAAAATATTTTTGTTTTGTGTAACCAATATTTTCGAATAATGTAAAGTAATGTATGTGTGACTCATTCTAAACAGTATTACAACTAATTGACGTATTAAAAGAATTTTATAATTAGTAATTTTAATGGTTCATATAAGTACCGTCGGTAGATAAAGGGTTAAGTGAGGAACTGCAGATACTTACATTTTTCACAGAATGCACCTTTTGTTCCTGGCGGACAGTGACAAAAGTATGGCTTAACACATGTGCCCCCGTTTTGACAAAGAGGATCGCAAAGAGCTAAAAAATATACAAAATAGAATTAGTTGCGAAATTAAATAATGAAGCTAATTAAATATATATGATTTGATTATGCATTGCACAACATATTTTATAATATAAACAATTAAAATATATCATAAATATATAAATCATCCCATTGGTATCGGATTAAATTTCAAAAACTCTAATTACGTATTTTTTTAACTTGATGGCCATTCAGTTGTTTTAAGTATTTTTTTAATTAATTGAATGTATAATTAATAATAAAACTATTTTACGAGCATTTTGATGGTAAAACTACTATGATACTAGACTAAGTTAATAATGTGTGTTTTTCTTATTTATTACCTTAAAATGCGTAAAATATTATTACCTAATCAAAGTGATACAAAATCTAATTGAAATATTGCTTTTTAAAATTAGGCTTTTAAATGCTATAGATAATTCTTTGGACTGTATTACATTATCTTCAATACAAATCCATTATCATATATTAATTTTGTAGAACGCGCAACAAGTAAAGTATGCATCTCATGTCTAAACTAAGGAGGAATATGATTCTCCAACTTATTTAAAATATGCCCCTGCTGCATTTACTTGCATATTTTCACTCCAGCATATCCCACGCAAGGGCAATTATTTGAAGATTTTTTAAAGGGATATTATTATTTAATATAAGCAATCTTAGATGATTTAACCTAAAGACACGAGATTTCAAAACACCCGCACAATAAATAAGCTGTAGACGTTGTCTTTACAGTTAGCTGAATTGAAAACAATCCAACTTATTTAGCTTGCAAACATTCTATTCAAAATCTTTAAAATCGCCAGTTATTTCGGTTATTTGAATTGAAAAAGACTATTTGCTAATTTGTTTCCAACAATTATGTGTTTTCAGCTTTCTTTAAACGTTTACAAATCATCTTTTAATGCAGTAAACCGCGTAATATATACACGAATTTGTCTATGTACAATAGAAACCTCTTTAAAGATTTCAAGCCTAAAATTCATACCGTGCATTAAACCGGAAATATTTCAAACACATATACCACACAAATATGATTTCATTAACTGAACGCATAGAACTCGTAGATTTTCGATACCATTACACGGAAATGGCAGTATATTAAGAGAAATAATTGCCTTTCAATATGATGTAGATTGATAACTGTTTTTATACCGCATGGAGATGAGTAAAATTTTGAATTAACTGTTCCTGTTGTTCACTCCTAATACTGTTTATTTAATAACGAACATAAACAGAAAATCAAACTAACTAGGGAACTGCGAGAAGTGTATGTCACCAATTTTGACGAAAGTGGTATCGTTGGAAAGATCTCTTCGAGAGCAGTAAAAAACTCAATGGAACTACCCGTCGCAACCATTCCAAATGAGCCATTTTCGAGATATCCGACAGTTTATGTCACGTAGCTAGTGCTCACTTAATGGGGGACCGCAAAAATTTTATTCTCGATTGTAACGAAAGTAGTATCGTTGAAAAGATATCATCGTGAGGATTAAAAATTCAAAGGAATCACCCATCGGAAATGAGACGTCTTCGAGATATCCGACAATTTGTGTGACATTGCTAATGCACACTGCTGAGAAACTGCATTAAGTGACATAAATTGTTGGATATTTTGAGAACGGCTCATTTCAGATGATTACTTCTATTGAGTTTTTTACTTCTGACAATGATATCTTTGCAACAACACCATTTTCATCAAAATTGAGAAAACAATTTTTTTGCGGTCCCCGATTAAGTGTGCACTAGAACAGTATGCACTAGCTACGTGACATAAATTATCGCACACCTCGAAAACAGCTCATTTCCGACGGGCAGTTCTATTGAGTTTCGAGACTAAAATCGAGACTAAAATTTTTGCTGTCCCTCAGTAAGTATGCACTAATTACGTGACATAAATTGACGATATCTCGAAAACGGCTCATTTGCGACGGGTAGTTCCATTGAGTTTTTTAATGCTCTCGATGAGATCTTTCCAACGATATCACTTTCGTAAAAATCGGTGACTTACACTTCTTGCAGCTCCCTAGTAAGTGTAAGTACAATTGTCTAAATATCCTTTTAAAGCAATTTTTAAACATATAATCACAAAAAAGCTCAAAATAATGTCGTCAACAACACCTAAAATGTGTAAATACGACAAAACCCGGAATTCAGAAGCTTGTACGAATTCAACACTTTCTTCTCGTAAAGATAGAAGAAAGAAAAAATATATATAAGGTATCCTGAGGTAATAACGCCATGTACTAATATTACGCACAATTATGAATGAATCTAGGAACGCTTATAAGGGTTCTGCGCAGACGGGCTCTAAGTAATCAGAATCACAAACAACCGCTCAACCGCTAAAGTTATTTTGTTCTCTTTTTAGATCTTATCGCTGGAAGAAGCGCGTAAAAGTCAACGCCAGATCTAAAATTTGCGAGTTACGTTCTGTGATCTGATGGTTATATATTTATAAGAACATATTTTATTGTTTATATAAATTTGTAGTGTATTTCATGTACTTTAAAATTTTGTGCAAGATTTTGGATAAATTCGCGAGGCAGATTGTAGTTTAATATATATTGCGCAATAAGTATATCGTAGTAATAACGCAATATACTGGTGTAATTACTCCGGTTTATTCTTTTCAGTTTTTAAACTAGATGCTAAGAGGGTTTATTTTCTATTTTATGCTTGAGAGAGCATTACTGTCATTGTTGAAAACCAAAAAGGATAAAGAGTAATTCGTTTGCCCTAAGTGCAATTTTTTTCATATTTGCCAATTTATAGGGGTGTAGAGTTTATATGTTTAAAACCAGACAATTTACATGTTATTAATTCATCTTATTTTATAGTTTTGGCTGCTTGGCGTTATTATCATACTATGTGGGTAATAACGCCAAATAGCATTGGTCTAGAAAACATGTAGTTACATTTTATGAATATAAGGTGTTCTGGTGTAATAACGCCAAGTACTAATATTACGCATAATTATGAAGCAATCCAGGAAAATGGCACCTGTGGGCTCTCCGCAGAAGAGCTCTGAGTTATATAAAACACCAAAAACAGCTTAAAGTTAATTTGTTCCATTTGTAGGTCTTATCTCTTTTTAGAAGCAACTAAAATTAATGCTTGATCTAAAATTTGCGATTGTAAGTTCTGTGATGTGAAGACTATATATTTACCAGGAAATATTTTGCTTACTACTTAAATTTGTAGTGCATTTCATGTACTTTTGAAATGTTGTAGAAGATTTTGGATATGTTCTCGAGATAGTTTTTAGTTTAATATGAACTGAGCAAAAAGTATATCGGGGTAATAACGCCATTCTTTGGCGTTAATATTGTTTTCTATTGCATAGAATGCATATGTGGGAATATAAATACTGATTTAGATAAACACAGTTAAAACTGTGCAATATTCATAATAATTTTATTTAAGCGGTCCTTTTTAGGCAAAAATAAGAAGCTCAGGCTCTGATATTCTTTTGCCTCCCCCCCCCACTTCTTTTTCTTGCACTTTCACAAAAAAATAAATATTTTCTATCGCTTAGAAAATTTTTTGTCAACAACTTGTCAATTTCTAGCGCTGTAAAGTTTATATTTTTAGAAATGGGTAATCTACCTGGGATTATTTCATCTTATTTTATAGATTTGTTTGTATGGCGTTATTACCCGCATAGTTGGGTAATAACGCCAAATAGCATTGGTCAAGAAATCACGCCATTACATTTTATGAATGCATATCTGTTAAATTATTTTCTTTTCTATAGGTAGATAATGAGTTGCTCTATCAAATCCTATATTTGTTTGAAAAATACAATCTAAAATTAAACCATGAAAATTCGTAGAACATTAACGTGGCGTTATTATTCCAGGATACCTATATCTTCTAAAATATTCCGTCTTGTATACATAGTCAATAAGCTGCTGTATCAGATTTTATATTTTTTGAAAGAACAAAATTAAAACGAAGCAGTAATAATTGGTACAACCTTAACTTGGCATTATTACCCCAGGATACCTTATGTTATTTTCAGTTACGTATTTTTTTATATAAACTATCCGGAACCAACATCATAATACAATAACTATAAAATTGTATAATCTTTTAGCAGCTTAGGGAATTTGGAAATATTTTTCAGCCTAAAACAAGACATAAATGTTGAAATATAAAATTATAGAAATTAATTAACCAGATAATTTAACTTGAGGAAATCCATCCATTTCTCATAAAACATGCGCTCGATGTTACTCAGTAAAATTACTAGGAAGAATCATTGTACTAGTGACAAAGGAAAAGGGGTGGATATGGATAAGAGATCATGGATATCACTATTTTTGTACAGAATTTTTAAATCGCAGATTTCAATAATTAAACAAGACAAAAAAAATAGTTTTGTCTGTAAATTCGTTCTTTGTTTAAACTACTGTTATAGTCCCAAGAGCTGACAGAAAAAAAAACCTAAAGTATCGAGCACAAGAAAAATATCTTTATTTTGTGGAAGAGTAGTAATAGGGGAATCTAATGATCTATGTCTGCCAGAAGTGAAGTGGTGCATAAGCCAAAAAATCAATATAATTAATGTTTTATGCGTAGGTTTACATTGTTTTTGCCGTACAATCAAAGGTATGAAAATAGTACGGCAAATACAATGATAAACCAACGAGTAAACCACTAGTGATATTATTTTTTGTAGCCTAGCAGCTCATAGGTCCCAAAGCCCCTCCCCCCACTACCTACCTCCCAATTATTTTTTGTCTTACGCACCTCTTCACTTCCGGCAGACCTGGGTCATTAGATCCCCTTTTACTGTTCTTCCATAAATTAAGGGGACGGTGGACGTTTAAAATTTCTTTTTTGAATTTTCATCATAGCAATATGAAATTTTGATATTATTTTTTGTAGCCTAGCAGCTCATAGGTCCCAAAGCCCCTCCCCCCACTACCTACCTCCCAATTATTTTTTGTCTTACGCACCTCTTCACTTCCGGCAGACCTGGATCATTAGATCTCCTTTTACTGTTCTTCCATAAATTAAGGGGACGGTGGACGTTTAAAATTTCTTTTTTGAATTTTCATCATAGCAATATGAAATTTTGTGCATATATACATTTCACAAAAAGCATATAGATCACCTTCAAAAAAATTTCCAATCTTATTAAAATTTTAATTTAAAAAAAAAAAATTTAAATTTTTAATCGAAATTTTAAAATGCTCCTTGTGTTTTAATTTTTGAGATATTATCTTGCTTTTGCGTTTTTGTCACTTAAAACTCGATTATAAACACATTTGAGTAAGATTTTTTTAATCTCATTAATAGTTAATATTTCACAGATATTTTTCTAAGTTCCATATCAATTTTCATCAAAATTTTGCCTTTTAATAAGTAAAAAATCGAATTTGACTATCTTAATGAAGACGAATTTTAAAAAGCTTACACAATTTCTTTCTAAGCAATACCAGGATACTTTTTATCAGTTTCATAAATATTGAAATATTGATCAAAAACTACGTCGCAAAGAGCATTACTAAAATATAAAAGCGCTGAAAAATTAGTATTGAGAAAAACAAATTTAAAGTAAATGCACTTACCTTTATTATTTACCTCTTAAAACCTTCATTAATGATATTTTAATAACAAAAATTGTTTTGGTACTATTGTACCACAGAAATAGACCTTTTTTGCGACGATTTTGCTATGGATTATTTTGCTCAAATAAAGGTCTACTGTCCCCTTAATGGGTTTTTTCTTCTGCTCGACAACTTAGGTTTTCATGCTGTCGGCTTTTGGACTATTATATTTCATTAAATGAATTTGCAACACTTGTCTCTAGTACAGAAAATAGCGTTTTCAAATTATGAATTATGAAATTATTAATTACTGAAAAAAATTGTTATTGATCGTAAAAATGCATTTTTTCCTTCAAGACATAAGTACAGATTTTAAATGTGTTTTTTAAAACATAGTATAAGAAGTTGAGATTAAAACTCCATTAACTAAAAGCATTTACATTTATTATAAATCTTATTACTTCAAGGATTTAAGATGAAATAAGAAAAGGGCAAAATGAATGAGTGTCTTCATGGTTATTTTTAAATCTATATTTTTATGTTTATCGGAAAAAGTTAACTTCCATATGTAAATAAATTTATCTCTTTTCAATATTCAAATGAAATACGCGTAACAATCTTAAAGGAAATCAATTTTCGAAATGCATTTGTAATATGATTCCACGCATTTTCAGTTATTAAGTACAGTAATACTTTTAAATCTGATATTGCAACCTAGAGCATATTGACATTAAGAAGAAAATTTCTTATTTGGTTATTTTTGTGATTTAATCAAGTAGAATTTTATTGATCTGTTCAGTAAACTTACGTTCTCCACAGTCTTTGCCTGTAAAACCTGATCGGCAAGCGCATTTGTTCGGCGCCACGCACTCGCCGCCATTCTTGCATCCGTGTTGACAGATGGCTGTTAAAAGAGTAAAAGAGAAATCAATATAAGGATAAGTTTATTAAATTGTAACATTGTTATTAATTAGTTATTTTTTAAAAGCAGTTGACGGCTAATTTGTTTTGTTATGCACTCTCATGCTTTTTAATTAAGACTTTGTATTTTCTCTCACGTAAGTAAATGATTCAGAAGATATTTTCTATGACATTTGCGAAAATATTTCAACATCTATGTTAATAAATTTTAAAATACGCATGCTAATATATATATATATTAACATTATTATGAACATTTTTATTAACATTTCGTCGATTTCTCCTATATAGTGTGCCCGCTAAAATTTGTTGTCATTGCAATAATTCATGAAATGCAACAGCTATAGTGGCAAAAGTGGAGTCTAGATACAATAAAATTGCCAGGCGCTAATAAATGAAACCGCCTACAGCGCTACCTGGTGAGAAACTATGAAATTAGCATTCTTATCTTGAAAACAGGAAGACAGGAGAAAAAATGATAAACACTTTTTGGATATTAATGGGAAGAATAGAACGGCTAACGTGCATTTATTTTTTCCTGACGTCACGAAACTTGAACAGGAGAACAAATGATTGTCTTTCGGGAAAATGTGTATTCAAATATGCATTGCATCAGACGGTGATAAGTTTGAACATCTCAAATAAAGGTATACTGATATAATTAATTGTTTTTTCTTTTAAAGGTCATTTTAGTACGTCATTTTAATAATATAGGAAATAACGAAAGGAAAAAAATGTGCATTTTAACTGTTCGTTGAATTAATGTCCACTAGTTATCTTTTCGTACTAAATCGATGATGCTTTTACAATTTTATGAATCACTTTTTAACCCTTTCTCTTTCCGTTTTCCCGATAAGTCTGCAGCTTCTCACCAGGTACCGTTCTAGGCGATTTCATTAAGCAGCGTATGTCTAGTTTACTAAAAATAGATCAAATTCTCGTTTACTGTAACATTTGCCGTTTGAAATTATTGAAGTGACAACCGACTTTAACGAGAAAACTGTATTTATGTAACGCAAAGAAGAATTTCATTTTGAAGGATTAAATTTTTAGATATTAAAGATATATATATTAAGACAGGTATACATACAATTAATATCAAAACCCAACATTTAGTGAAAAATTTGTCGGACCAGAAATTGAATTATTATTGGGAAATTACAGGGCTAGGATATCGGTCAGGGTATCTCAGATGGAAGAGCAAAATCACGGTACTCTGTCGACCCAGGTTCGATTCCTGGCCCCGGCTAATTTTTCACTCCATGTAGGGTTGTTGTATTAATTGTGTTTATGTCTGTCTTAATATATATATAACTTTAATAATTAATTGATTAAATTCGGACATTCATTTCTGTGTTTTTAAAAATTATGTTTTGAGATTTTGTGAATGGATTTTCCATAAGATTTGCATTATTAGGTCGTTTTTTTAAAAAAATTATTGGAGGTATTATTGGAGGTAATTACGATAGACTGTTATTATTATTTTTTAAATTGTTATGAAAGGACTTCAATTGGACTTGCACTGTCGATTAAACAATTTTTGAGAAAAAATTATGGTATATAGAATATTGTTCTATGTCACTTAGCTATAGAATTATGGGTAAAAATAATATAATCAGGCGAACCTAATTAGGAAACATTATGAAAAACCGTCATTTTAAAAGATTCTGCTGAGTGAATTTTAATGCAATTTGAACTGAAGAACAGCTTGCGGTTTTTTTCAAAAAAGGTTTTAGTATGTAACAGATATCATTTTATATTGCTTGTTAATAGAATTGAGGAGAAAAGTTCTATGAACAAGAGAAGGTGATAATGAAAAATTGTATTTTTTAAAAAGTGCCAACTAACGGATTTCAATGTGACTCAAACATTTTAAATGGATTTAGTATATTGCGTATCATCCTATCTTCTGTACCAAATACTAGCATAAATGTTCAATTAATCTCGTGACAGTTAAAATTTTATCGGGAGATATTAGAATAGTGCAGTAATGTTCGTACCATTTTTAACACATTCCAACAAAGTTGAAAAGTGTTTATGATTTCGGTTGGTGTGTTCGTCTGTCCGTAATTTAATTTTCGTAATAATACGCACTCCGATACACAACTGTATCTATCATGGAGACATTAATCAGGATTTCATGAAAAGTGAAATGGAACACTGGATCTAACATTGGATTTATATCTCCATTTCTTATGACGTTAAAATGACGTATGGAGACTTTAAATATGGGGACTTTAATCAGACGCCTCTCAAAATAACATATGGAGACATAAATCATGGGGATTGAGCATTTTCCGCTCTTAATATCTTATTTAAGCTATAATACCCCAAAGTTTATCTTATAGAATATAAAAGGCTCTCAACGAAAGGAAATTTTTCTAGAATTTGTTGCCTTTTCAGATGTGTGGGAATCTATATTATGGAGATATTAAACAGGATTTCGATAAAAATGGAATGATCCATTACTGGTTTTATAACCCCATTTCTTCTGATGTCAAAATGACGTATGGGGACTTTAATTAGGTACCTCCTTCATTCAGATAGATTGTATTTAGGTCGTTTAATAAAATAAGTCTTAGTAAAATGCAAGTACGTCTTATGAGCGATATGTCTTATTTGATAATTTATGAAAATACGTTGAAATAGTACAATGTATTTTTTCGGCATATATTTTCTTTTGTTTACTTATATATATACTTTAATTATACATAATTTTATATGTGCATAATATACAAAAATAAGTACTGTAATTATTTTTTTAAAACATTTCTAATTAATAATTTCTATAAAATTTTACATTCAAATTTCAAGATTATATAGTATTGAATTTTGATCAGTTTTATTAAGAGCCCTTATTTTCAAAATCAGACAAAGTGTGATAGTTGTATTTTTTTATTTGCTTGATTTTTTATACGTTGAAGTAGATCTTATTTAATGAATAGTGTGCAATTTTGAAGCCCTGAAAACATTTCCTCTTTCCTATAGAAAATATCAAAGTGCGATGCTGTGAATGCCATTTTTATAAAAAAGGAAATCCCAATATTTTTGGAGTGGTATCTATCTGCCAAGCAACAACGTCCCAAAATTCTTTTGGCGTAAACGTAAAGTATAACACTACCTGCTTATTAAAATTTATTTGTTTCCATGGGGCATTGTTATTTTACATAGTTATGTTGCCACAAAGTACAGTCAAAATGACGTTTTTGAGCATTTTACGCTCTTAATATCTTATTTAAGCTATAATACCCCAAAGTTTATCTTATAGAATATGAAAGTGCACTACTAGGACAAGCTAAATAATGTAGTACTGCACGCAGATATTGCTGCTGTTAGTAGCTATAACCTGTTAAATATTCAAAATTTCCAAAATGTGCAATATTTAAAGTAGTTTATTTCAAAAAAGCACGTCAGTTGGATGAAAAAAAATATGTCACGCAATAGTCAAACCTATGTACAAAAACATGGAACAGAAAAAGATGTGGGGTCTCGTGATATTTTTCATTAAAAAATTGAGAAAGATTATAAGAAAAGCAATGTCCATCATCATATTTTTCCCTGTGAGTAAATGAAAATCCCTTTTTTGTCGCCTTTTCGGACAGAGAAACGGGATGTTTCATTTTCTCTTAGGTAAAAAATGTGATAACGGACATTGCTATTCTTATAAATTTTGTCATTTTTTTACTAAAATATATCACGAGGCCCCACTTCCTTTTCTTTTCCATGTTTCTGTACATATGTTTAACTATTGCGTGACATATTTTTTTCATACAACTGTGGCGCTTTTTTGAAATAAACCTCTTTAAATATTGCAGATTTTGTAAATTTTGAATATTTAACAGGTACAACTATTAACAGCAAAAATATCTCCGTGCAGTACTATATTATTTAGCTTTTCCTAGTAGTGCACTTTCATATTCTATAAGAAAAACTTTGGTGTATTATAGCTTAAATAAGATATTCAGAGCGGAAAATTGGACAAAAACGTCATTTTGACTGTACTTTGTGGCAACATAACAATTTAAAATAACAATGCCCTAAGGAAACAAATAAATTTTAATAAGCAGGCAGTGCTATACTATAAGTTTATGCCAAAAGAATTTTGGGATCTTGTTTCTTTCCAGAGATATACCACTCCAAACATATTGGGATTTCATTTTTCATAAAAATGGCATTCACAAATGTGAACTTTGATATTTTCTATAGGGAAGAGAAAAAATTTTCAGGGCTTCAAAATTGAGATTAATTATTAAATATGATTTTCTTCAACATAAAAAAATATTAAGGCAATAAAAAAATGCAACTATGAAAACATAACTTTTTTGTCTGGATTTCAAAATAAGGGCTCTTAAGTATTGTACACGAGTCAGTACAATTAAAAAAAATCTTTAAGAAAAATACTAATTAAAATTATCCTTTTTAATTTTATTTCTAATCTTTCTATAGATAAATGTAAACTTTGCATGTGTTTTTATACAGTAGTAAATACATATACATGTAAATATTATAAAAAAAAGGGCTAAAAGTGCGATTCAAATACCTTTATGACAGGATTTTCCAATGTAACCGGCTTTACACCGACAAACGTTTGGAGCTACACAAAATCCACCATTCAAACAAGTAGGCTTGCATAGAGCTAGTAGGGGGGAAAGTTAAATAAGTTTATTTTACATAAGTAATGAAATAAATTAATAGCATTTCACTTAAAAAACAATTTTAAACTATCACAAAAATTTAATGTGTAATTTTTAATGTGCTTAAAAATAATAGTATAGAATACCTATAGCTTGTTTTTTTTTAATTGGTTGATTTTTTTTCGAAAATATTAAAAATACTTTACATATTTACTGTCAGTTTTTACTTGGTGTACATTTACAATTAGATTATAGTTACCGTATCTTGAAAATTTTATGATTTCAACGTTTGGCTATAAAGATTTAAATAGTAAACATTATTAAATATATAATTAGAGTTTGAAGAAGGTAAACGATCCATGCATTTTGTACAAGAAAATTTTCGCATACTTTTATATAATTAAAAGAAACTCCTTAGACATTTAGATAATTTAATTGCATCGTTGAATTTTTACAGATTAATTTAGTAAAATAAATAAATAAATAAATAAATAAAAATAAAAAAAACTTGTACATTTTAAGTTAATAGCCAGGTGATTAGATGCTATTTTAAAAAAAAGCTGTAACATTAAAATTCTACTAACTTGTTACAAGAAAGTATTTCTTTTACTTTTTTTAGGGAATACATAATTTACTTCATCTTTTGATTCTAGATAAAATTTTAACTTCAGATACCAAATGAGAAAATATTTGGCAACCTTGCTTAAAAATTATAAACTTGTAAATTTTCAATTTACAAGATTTAAAGATTTTTTTAATCTTTTTATTCATATTTCTTATAATAATTATTTTCCAAATTGTTATTTGTGTGTGTGTGATTTTAATATTAACCACCAAAAAGCATAGCTATGTTATTTTCATACACTTTATGTATTTTTATAAATGAAGTATAAATTAAGGTATTAATATAATATTACACAAATGATGCATTACTTAAAACATTATCATACAATTCAAAAGATTTTGGGAAGCGAATATTTTCAGTTTATACTTTGTTATCAACTTGATTTAAAATTTAAATAGTTGTTACGAGTTGCAGTTGTCAATATCTCACTTATTAAATCCTTGCTTAAAACCGTACACATCAAAATGTTATAGTCGATTCCATGGAATCCAAGTGTAAAATTTTAAATTTGAGGATATTCCGCATATTATTTCTTGAAATATATCTATCACTAAAATTGTGTAAATCAAGAAAAATGCAGTATAGAAGCCACCACATGTTTTTCGATTTACACCAAAACCTAATCAGAAACAGCTTCGAAAACTTCTAACTACGTATAAAGTTTGATAAAAATCCGCGCGATAGTTCACGAAACAGAATTATTACAGAAATCTTACAAAAAGCAGCATATAAGGGCCACCTGTAACAGGATTTGCTCCAAAACCTATTCAGCAATAAATTTTTGCAACGTCAAACTGAATCTGAAGTATTATAAACATCAATGCATTAGGTCTTAAGTTGTAGCTATTGTAGGAAACATGCAAAATGCAGCATAGCACCATCACCTATTGGCATATTACACAGAAAACTGATCAGCATTAATTTATATCAATATCTAACTGAATCTAAAGTTTTGTTATATTTCGAGAATTAGTTCTTAAAATAGATTACACATAGAATTTTTGTTAACTACAGGTAGACGTTTCCAAAAATCAGTCAAACCATGTTCAGGATCTTCAAAAACGTATAAGTACGTTGAAAACCGGAAGCCAAATTTTTTCCCGAATTCAATGCTTTCTTCTTGAAAATGTAGAAGAAAGGAATTATATGAAAAAGTTTTAATTGCAAGAAATATAAATGAAAACATTAGACAATTATTTAACATTATTAGCTTAATATTTTACATCTACATAATCGTTAGACTTTTGAAAAGCATATAAAGCTCTAATTTATAATAGAAATATAATATAAATTGAAACGGACATTGCTATTCAACATTTTATAGTTTGCTACTATTCCAATCTGGAGAGCGTTCTCAATTTTATTTGCTTTATAAACAACAGTGAAAAAAAGACGCTATTCCAGAGGAATAGTAAATTTTGTTTCAGAGTGTATTGAGTTTTTTGTTTTATATATCCATCCTCTTTCATTCCAATTGCAAATAAATAAAACATCGACTTTGAAACGAATAAATTCTTCAATAGCAGTAGAATTTGAGATGTTACACATCCATGAAAAAGTAACAGTAGTTTATTAAAAGGCACTAAATAAAAGAAGAAAAAACACTTCCATCGTTTAGAAACCATCAAAATACGAATGTAGTTTCAAATTTTTTTATTCCTTTTCATAAAAAAACAGATTTTATGTCATTTAGTTTTAGGTAGTTTTCATTACAAATATATATATATATATATATATATATATATTTGTATTTATGTACTAGTTTGGATGTAACTTAGCGTTACATAGTACAATCAATGTCTCGACCAAGTTCGCTAACCAGCTTCATTCACCGTCTTGTTTCAAAATAGAGGCCATTTAAATATTTTTCAAAGAGTTTAAAATTAAGTACAAAAAATTAAAAATTGAAAGATATTTTTTTCTTATATCTTATGATCTTAATAGAAAAATTCTGGAGCATTTTTTGTTTCGTTTATGTCTTTAAAAAATAGGTGAGTTATAGCACTAAGAATTTCTAGTGCGGCTGACATTTTGAAACAATCTGATTTTTGTCACGCAATAACACGCGTCTTATGAACCGATTGGATGTAACTTGGTGTGTACATAGTACATACGAATGTCTCGACCAAGACTGTAGGTAAACGCCATCATCCGTCTTGTTTTAAAATGGCGGCCATTTAAGATTTAAAAAATTATTTTAAATTTAAAAGACAGCCCAAAAATTAGAAATTGGAAATGATTTTTAACTTATGCGTTTGATGTTGATGCAGTGATTAAGGAAAATCTTTTGTTTTATCTCTATCTTTAAAAAAATGTTTGAGTTTAGCTCTTCCAATTTTCTAGTATTGATGAGATTTTGAAATGATTTCATTTTTATCGCGCGATAACACACATATAAACAATTTAAGTGTTACATGTGCATGGTATATAGCAATGACTCGAGCAAGTTCATTGGCCAGTTCTTACCGCCACCGTCTCGTTTAAAAAAAAGCACCCATTTATTTTTCTAATTAAAATTTAAAAATGCAGTGCAAAAAATTAGAGAATGAAAAAGGTTGCTTTCTTAAGCGTTTGACATTTATATGAAGATTCCGGAGCATTTTTGTTTTGTTTTTATCTTAAATAATTATTGAGATATAGCAGCTTGAATTTATAATGTGGGTGACATTTTCAAAAATCCGTTTTTTTTTTTTTTACCTGCGACAGTATTCCTATACGCCAATGGATTTCGATATGAGTAAGCATGCGCACAGTAATTACTAAGTTCTCAACCAAATTAATTGGCTACTTTCATCTATCATGTTGCTTTAAAATAGCATGAGCTCAAGATATCGTCAAATTTGAAGACCAAATATAAATCCCTTTAAACAAAACCAGTTTGGATAAAGCTGACTAATTTCGTGAAGTTTTCATTCATATTCAATATTTAC
Organism: Maratus speculifer; assembly: GCA_964019185.1. NCBI lineage: Eukaryota > Metazoa > Arthropoda > Arachnida > Araneae > Salticidae > Maratus > Maratus speculifer. Next base: position 301,572,753 of record OZ025294.1, on the reverse strand, counting down.
AAAAATTAGTATTGAATACTCTATAATCTCTTTTTTTAAGAAAATAAGGAGTAAAAAGCTGTCTCTTCCTCCTGGCCAGTAAAACTTTCAAATTTTCTAAACATATCTTTAAAAAAAATTCTCAAACTTGTAAATCAATCGCGTATTGGTAAATAACTGTGTACAGTTATATTGTCCTATTTACATTTTAATATTTTGCTCGCGCTTGATACATAACTAGTCTATTACTAAACAGAGTGCTATTCGGCCCATTCGCAAACGGATTAGGAACGTTGCATATGCATGAATGATTAGACATATGGAGCTTTGAAGTCGTATTTCTGTTAGTAGTTGAGTATTTAATTGAAGCTTGTGTGAATAATTTTTAATGAAAATCTCCATTTATTAAAATCAAATGCATGTGTGCATATAACAGTTGCAGTGAGGACATGCAACTATTGTAGCATTATACTATTTTCTGAAAACAGGTACCAGTCATTTAAGCAATTATTTAAAAATTCTTCTGGACATTAACAGTTACGGTGTTAAGTTAGAAGAACTTAAAATAAAACGTCATTTACCAACATCTATTATTAAAGAAGAAAATCACAAGGAAAGTTTTTTAACACAAACTCTTATTTTTTGCTAGAAAAGAATACAGCGGCTTAAGATATTACTTATGGATTATACAAGGTATTAAATATCATTACGAGAGCAGTAATTAAAGTAAAAAAGAAAAGATTTCTTATCACAAAATATAAATGTCATGAAATAAATATATCAAAAAAGATATCTACCAAAACAAAACAAAAAAGCTTTTATAATGTGAATAAAGAGTTTTCATTATTTATTAAACTAAAAATTATTAACATTTTATTTTGTACAGGACTTTTTTTCAGCAAAAGACAAATACTTTGTCATTTTAGCTGTAATGTAAAATGCATGAATAAACAACAGAATCGAAAATTCATCGATTGCAAAATATGTTTAACACATGAAAGACAATTTCAATATTACAAATTTTTAGATAAAATATAAGAAGGAAATACAGAACGTTGTTTAAAGAAAATATTTTCTACATTTCTTTAAATTATCAGAAATTCTTAAGCTTTTCATATCGTAGGATTTGAATTTTTCTAAACAGTACATGAATAACGCTGGAGGTCCGAGGCACAGAAATATTCAAATTTTCTTAAAATTTCATGGTACAACAATCAAATATTTTTTTACCGTTCGCCTAAAATATTACTAACCCAATCTTCAAGCCACGAGTTCATTCATTCAAGAGTATCGTTCATTTTCAAAACGAAATCTTATATTTGTATTTATAAAAGAAAATATTCTCTGAGGAAGGACCTGTTTAAAGGTTTGAAAGTACTAAGATGTTTTTTAAAGAAAATTAACTTTTAACATCTATAGTTGACTATTTAATCGCCTTTTAAGTAACTCTGAATATTTTAAAATTCATATTACACATTTTATGTTAGTAAAATGCATATTATTATTTTTTTTTTCGTTTCGACAATATTATTTTCAAAATCTACCTCTCAAGCAGTAATTGTCGAGTAAGAGACATTTTGTAAAAATACGTTTTTCTTTATCATGAGTTTTCCCACCATTTTCGTATTTAAATTGTTATAACTGAAGGACCATTAACGATAATTTTTTTAATTGTTTTATTTTAATTTTGAAAAAAATATTTTTGAAAATATGATTTTTTAGAAAATAACTACGTAATTCATTTTAAATTTTTTTAAATATTTTTAAATTTTATTTAAATTAAAATTTTAGTAAAGCTAAATGAAAGTTAAATATTTCTTATATATTTAAACTTATATATTTCTGCTTAATTAGCCTTCTAAGCATTTGGAACGCAGCATTCCGTTCACTAAGCTCCAGGTTTCACTGCAATATAAACTATATTTAAGATAATATAATTCTATAGATTTAATGAATTTTCAATGCATTTTAGAATTATTAATTCTCTTAAAGATTACATAAGTTTTTTTTTTTTTTTTAAATATTGACAGATTTATATTTTCAGGCCAATAAAAACAAAATGCAGAGAAAATAACATTACAGTTTTACGCAATTGCAAGAGTTTCAGAGGGTTAAATGGGAAAAAAATGAACTTCTGCAAATAATATTTTGTTGTATAACGGTTTTAAACTACCCCACTTTTTAAGAAATTTTAGGTTTTAATTTAAAAAAAATAATTAAATAAAAATTTTATCATGTGATTTTGTTTACAAATGATTTAGTTAACATCATGAAAAAAAAATAATAATAAAAATCTTAATCAATAAATAAAAATTATTTTTAAATATGTCCCAGAATAACCCTTAAAGAGTAACTGGATACTAATACAGTCTATATACAGTCTAAGATTTAACTGCTACCTTAAGACTTGCATGCATAGTCTTACTTTTTTCCTGGTAGTGCGATTTAGCAACATATACATTTGATTTTTTTTCTCAGTCCCTATTAAACTTAAATGCATAAAACATTTTATATAAACACCTTAATATCTCTTCTATTTAAAATAAATTTTTTAACATTCTATATTGAATTTTTATTACATATTTTTTATATTTAATTTTGATTTAAAATTTAAATTGTTCTTTGACTGCGCGCAACATTTCTCAAAAAATAATAAAGCAATTTGTATGAACCTTGGTAAATATCTTCATTTTAAGTTTAAGAACAACTTATACCTCAAATTTAGAATTTTAATTACATTGATTATTGATAATTGGCAATTTTTTTAATAAAAATGATTTTTTTCAATTTTTTCAATTTTAATTTAAATTTTAAATAAATAAATGCATAAATTGCTTTAAAATGAGGTATAAGTTCAAGATACATTAATTTTACACCATTATCAACTTTTTTAGCGGTTCTTGAACTAATAGTTTTGCTAGAATCCTGCGCGCAATGGATACAAGTCTAATTTTTTTTTATCAAAACTAAACATTAAAAGAATAGAATAGAATTTCAATGTAGAATATTAAAAAAACTATTTTTAATAGAAGAGATATTAAGTTATCTATATTAAAAATTTTATGCATTTATGTTTTATAGGAACTAAGAAAAAAAATCAAATGTGACATGTTGCTAAGTTGCACTACCAGGTAAAAAGTAAGACTCCTGAGACCCCTTAAAGGAAAACGGATTATTCTCGCAATTCCCTATGGTATAAATCCTAATTTACAAATTCGAAACGTTGCATAAGCATCTGTGATTACAGATTTGACTTATAAAGTAGCTTTTAGGTAAGTTATCGATTCGGTGTTGCAAAAGCTTCTCCACTAGTATTAATATTTCAGCGGGACGGTCTCTTTCATGAGATAGAATGCATGTGCTTTTATTAGATATAGAGTGAGGTTTGGAATATTCAGAGATTATTGGATTATTTAATACGATCCGAAGAAATCAACATAATTTAGAATGATACATTAAACAATTGCGCAAAAATAAGAATTATTCTGCCATTTAATTAATAAAAGTGAGATTTGAAAAAATAATTTAACCCTTTCTAATTTGAAAATATGATTTTTTAGAAAAAAGTTACGTGATTTTTTTCAATTTTTTTTAACATTTTTTTTTTTTTTGTATTTAAATTAATATATGAAACTTGCCGAATGAAAGTTATCTATTTCTTATATATTTCTACTTTGATTTTACTGTTTACTAAAAAGGGGGAAAAAGTGATATTTTACAAATAAAATTTAACTTATAATGATTTTAAATTAACCCACTTAAAAAAAAAAAATAAATAAAATCTAAATAAAAAATACTAGAAATTTTATCGTGTGATTTTATTTACAGAAATATGGTTAATCATCACGAGAAATTTCAAAAATCTTTACTCAGTATTTATTTTTTTTAATAGGTGCAGGACTCCCTTAAAAGAGTAATTGGATACAAATACAGCACTCTATCTAACAAGGGATGTCTACAAACTGGGCATACTCAGAATTTCATTAAAAAATAATAATTAAACTACTTATATATATAATAAATAAACAGTCAAAATTAGCGGCGGAATCACAGTAGAAAGTATGTAATAAAGTAAAATAATTTCGAATATTTGGCGTGAAAAGACGAAAGCGTCACGCGATTTGGCGAACAGCAATTTTCCTCGCCAAAAGCAAACGATTTGCATGCAACTGAAAATTGTTTTTTAATATATTTTTAGAATGCGTATAGTTGGTATTTAATGAATTTAAACATAAACAATAAGAAAGTTTATTATATATATTCTTCTTTCAGCAATTTTTAAATTAAATACAGTAAGAATAATTTTATATATAACAAATATTTTTACATTGAAAAATATATTTTCATATACTTAAGCGTATTCCAAAATAAAGCCTAGATGAAGAATGTTGTAATAATGCATTTCAATATCGGAGAAATTTTGGTTACCACAGCAACAAAATTGAATCGACATTGCTTAATTGGACTTAATTTTGAGTTGAAACAAATTTAATAAATTTATTTTTCGCTTTAATTCTTAAAATTTCACTAACTTTCATTATAAATGTATATATGATAAAAAATGTAGTTAAAACAAACTAAAATTGACGAAAATAAAGTTATTTAAATAAATATTTTTTAAAATAGTTCAACATGAAACATTTTCCCTTAAAAAATATTTGACAAAAAAAAAAAAAAAAAAAAAAAACTTTTTTTTGAAATTTTATTTCGTTGCCAACCAGTAATAAATCGTCAAATAAACGAAATGTTCTTATTTTTTTATGAACGTTCTGTCGGGATTCCGCCTTAATATTTTATATAAACATGTATATCCACATGAGAAGAACATTCTGTAATTTTTTTCAGATTTTTCTGAGTATGCACGTATAGAGACCTTCTACTAAGATTTAATTGCTACTTTAAGACATGCATGCATAAGAAGTTTACTAAAGGACGAGGGATTGTTCACGCGATTCCCTATGGGATAAATCCTGTTTTACAAATTTGCAACGTTGCATATGCATGAGTGATTACAGATTTGAGTTGCGAAATAGCTTTTAGGTAAGTTATAAATTCGGTGTCGGAAAGCTTATCTATTAGTACTGTTATTCTATATTGGTATTTTAGTGGGATGTTTCTCTTTCATGATATAGAATGCATGCGATTTAATTAAATATGGAGTGAGGTTTAGGATATTCAGAGATTACTGGATTTTTTTAATACGATCCGAAGAAATAGACACAATTTAGAATTATTCATTAATTAATTACTCAAAAATTGAAATTATTCAGCAATTTAACTAATAAAGGCAAGATTTGGAAGAATAATTTAATCCTTTCTAATTTCAAAATATGATTTTCTGAAAAGGATTGCGTAATTTTTTTTATTTTTTTTCTTTAAATATTTTAAATTATATTTAAATTATTATTTAGCAATGCTGAATGAAAGTTAAATTTTCATTAAAATTATTATTTAGTAATAATGAATGAAATTAAATATTTTTTATATATTTCTGTTATACATTTCTGTTTACTTAAATGGAAAAAAAATGAACTTTTACGAATATTATTTTGTGTTATAAAGATTTTAAGTTAACTCCCTTTTTTGAGAAACTTAAAATATACTTTTTTTAATATCAGAAATTTTATCATGTGATTTTTTTCCCAAATGGATACGGTTAACCGAAAATTTTCAAAATATTAACTCAATAAATAAAATATATTTTAAAATGTGTCGCGGAATACCCTTAAAGAGTAAATGGATACTGATACAGCACACAGTCTATGTACAGCCTAAGATTTAACAAGTTTGCTGCCGCTTGCATGAAGATGAGATGTTAGTTAATGCCACATTGTAGAAGGGGGCTTTTCCCAAAAGCCGATTTACTTTTTAAAACAAAGAATCAGTGAAAGATTTTCCCGCACCAGCGCGTGACTGGCTATTGGGCATCACCCCACATCACACACTGGCGCGTCAGTGGCCCCTTAACGTTAAGGCCATATCACGCGCTATCGCGTGAGTGGCAGCGAACGTGTTAAGATTTGCATGCATTAGAAGTCTCTTGAAGGTTCTCGCGGTTCGCTATGGGATAAATCAAGTTTTTCATATTTGAAGAGTTGCATGTGCTTGAGTGATTACAGATTTGAGCTGTGAAGTAGCTTTGAGGTAAGATATCGATTCGGTATCGGAAAGCTTATCTATTATTTGTATTGGTATTTCATCGCGACGGCTCTCTATTTCATGAGAGGAACGTGTGTGACTTAATAAGATATAGAATGAGGTTTAGAATACTCAGACAATTGGATTATTTTAATACGATTTGTAGAAATGTACACAATTTAGAATGATACATTGACCCTTAAATCCATAGGATAGGGCGCGTTCCAAAAAATGCGCAATTCAAAGAATCAAAATTCATACCAGAAAAATCTAAATAGTAAATTTTTCTTTATTTAATTACGAATGGTCTGTCATTAAGTAAAGTGAAAATTGTTCTTTTAAATTTCTGGTGAGAATACGGAATATGTGAATAAAACCCCCAATAAATCGGGAACACTTATGGTATCGAAAATGATACAATATGCATTTAAGGGTTAGATAAATACGCAAAAATTAGAATTATTCTGCAATTCAACTAATAAGGGTGCGATTTGAAAGAACAATTAAACCCTTTCTAATTTAAAACCCTTTCTAATCCCACTTTTCAAATTCGCAGAGTTGCATATGCATGATTGTTTACAGATTTGAGTTGTGAAGTAGCTTTTACACTGTAAAAAATTTAAACTTTTGCTGTATCTTCACTCCACTGCTTCTATAGAATGTTTCTATTTTGACCAATGAGAACTCTCCATAATACAGTGAAGTAATCGTTTTCTATAAAAGCGGTGAAGTGACGATGCAGCAAAAGTTTCAAATTTTCAGCAGTGTAGGTAAGGTATCGATTCGGTATCGAAAAGCTTGTCTATTATTAGTATTAGTATTTCATCGCGACGGCTCTCTACTTCATGAGAGGAATGCGTGTGACTTAATTAGATATATAGGATGGTCATAAAAAAAACTTTGCCAATACATGGAGCTCTAGCGACCAGTCCGTTCAACCGATCGAGGTGAAATTTCAGATATAGCTTTTCAGAGGTATGAGCTTGAGATTCTGTGAATGGCAACAAAATAGCGCTCATGGTTACGTTTATAGTTACAGAAACTCGGAATTTTCCAATGGCAACACCCTTTTTTTTTTCATCGCAAAATGCTCAGCGCATGCGAAAACCCTAAAGAGAGTTAGAACGGTATGGTTATTGCAAAAAACGGACGTGTTATGCTCGCACAAAATAAGCTCTACTAACGCCCCCCCCCCCCCCCAAAAAAAAAAAAAAAAAAAAAAAAAAAACACGATCAAGACGCACGAAGAAAATTTGAATATGACAGAGACAAAATACCAATCACGGAACGTCGTTTGCCAAATAGTCAGCATAGAAAACGGATAAAAAGTAGGGTGGGAATGTTAGTTCTTCAGTCTGAGCTCGCAGATGCCAACAAAATGACTTCGTTCGTGCTGAGTTGGTAAAACTATTATCAAAATGAGATAAATGCTGCGAAAACCTGGCGCATTTACCGTCGAAACCATCGCCAAATACGTGGCCTATGCATTTCACATGCTCCTCGTGATTTACTAATGAAATTCTAAGAAATTGGCTGCACCTGTGATAGCCCGGGATTCGGACGACCAACGGTTCCTGAGGTTACTCTTATGGAAGTGCATCACATAGTGACCAGAGGACGCATGAAAACTACAAAAGGTGCATCTGATGTATTTGATATATCAAAATCAATAGTCTTAGTTACTGCGCTCTGTAATGCTCATGTTACCTTACCGCCCCGTTTCCTTACGGGGTAAGACATGGTGACGTCTCTGCGACGTCGTTGAAGTCACATTGTGACTTTGTGACCATCGATTGTCGATGTGACGTCACGTAACGTGATGTGAAGTCACAGTGACTAAAATGTGAAGTCGTTATGGCCGTTTTAGAGCTCGTTTGTGACATCACATAGTGGCCACTTTGTGAAGTCAAGGTGTGACAGATTTGTGAAAATGTGTCATTTGTGACTACTTTGACATTAACATTGTGACGAAACTGTGACAAAAGCGACGATATTTAAATTGCCTGAAACATGTTTTTTAAAGTAAATAACATGTTTTGAAGAATGTTTGTAATTTTCTAAAGATTTTTAAGAAAGTCACATCTGAGTCACAATGTGACGTCACTGAGTAGTGGCATATTGGTCACAGATGTGATGTGACCCAAGTGACTCACAGTGACGTCAAAATGACGTCAATGTGACCATGCATGCTATGAGGGTATGTGACTTAATTAGATACAGAGTGAGGTTTAGAATATTCAGCTATTATTGGATTATTTTTTTTAATATGATCCAAAGAAATGCACACAATTTAGATTGATACACAGAATAATTGAATAATACGCGAAAATTGAAATTATTCTGCTATTTAATCAATAAAGGCAACATATGAAAGAACAATTTAACACCTTTTAATTTGAAAATATGATTTTCTAGGAAAGAGTTGCCTATTTTTTTCTTTTTTTTCTTTAAATATTTAAAATGTTTATTTAAAGTAATATTTTAGTAATGCTGAATGAAAGTTAAATATTTTTTATGTATTTCTGTTTACTTAAATGCAAAAAGATCGAACTTTACAAATAATATTTTGTGTTATGATGATTTTAAATTACCCCACATTCAAAGAAATTTTGAATTTTAAATTTAAAAATTTTATTATGGGATTTCATTTACAAATGGTATGATTAACCATCAAAAAATTTTTCAAATATTTAACTCAATAAATAAAATGAATTTTAAAAATGTGTCCCAGATCCTCTTAAAATAGGGATTATTCTCTCGATTCCCAGTGGGATAAATCCTGCTTTACTATTTTGCAACGTTGCTAATGCATGAGTGGTTACAGATTTGAGTTGTGAAGTAGCTTTTAGGTAAGTTATCGATTCGTTGTAGGAAAGCTTCTCTATTAGTTTTGGCATTATCTATTGGTATTTCAGCGCGACTGTTCTCTTGCATAAGATGCTTGTGATTTAATCAAATATAGACTGAGGCTTAGAATATTCAGAGATTATTGGATTACGGCCCTAATAATAAACCAATATTGGTTCAACGTTGCGCCAATATTTCATTTATTGTAAATATTGCTAATAAAACGCCAATAATGATTATATATTGATATTTCATTGGAAATATTTCCAATGAATTCCCAATATTGTACAAATGTTGGGGTTACATTGGAAATATTTCCAATGAAGCCCCAATATTTAACCAATATCGGCGTTTTATTGGTAATATTTCCAATATTGACATAATATTGGATGCAAATATTGGCTAAATAAGGTCAAAATGTAAACACCTCAATACTGGAGCAATATTTCATGCCAGTATTGCGCCAATCTGCCAATATTGCTCCAAGATATAGACAATACTGGCTCAATATTGTTTGGCTACTGGGGAGTGTATACCGACTATAACATACTTCCAGTAGACCCTAATAATAGTATATATAATTGTATATAGTAATTGTATATAGTAAATGTATATAATTGTATATATAAATTGTATATAGACGGTATAATTGAAGTACGTTGTGAATTATAAGCAATAAAATACAGTACATAACGTGAGAGAAAAATTCACATAATGATGATTTTAAATAAAAATTTTATGATTTTTTTCAATAAAAATAGAAAAAAAAAGGGAAACAATCATTTTGTTACTCACATGTTTGTTTCGAAAAATAATCTGTTATTTTTCACTAATTTCTTTGATTAGATAACTCGGAAAAAAATTATATTCTCAATATTTATAATGGAACATTGTGGAGTTTTAGAATCGCTAGTTTAAAATTCAATGAACTGCAAGAAAGTGTATTTAGAATCCAATACTTCACATACTTTCGGGTACTTCGGATATTTTTATATTGAAATTTTTCTTCCTTCCCCCTTCTTCTTTCTATCTGCTGGAGATATCGGACAATAATCGATGATATTCACAAGTCAATGGTCATGTTAGGGTACATTTCTCTTTTATGAAAGGTATTTAGATTTTTTTTTCACTCGGATAAATTTCAAAGAAAATTTACCGAATTTAAATGGAAATGCTACTTTCGCAAACAAATTTAGCTTTTTGTTCGAGCCTAAAAAGTACGGATTAGGGCTTTTGTAGAGCATGTTAACGCAGAAGTTTTAATCCTTATATTATATAGGATTTCTTTCGGGACAAAGCATCTGAATACATCATAAGCGAAAGTATGATATATCCCAGGTATGTTATAATTGGTGTTGACTATAGTTTAAAACGATTTAAAGAAGTTCACACAGTTTATAATTAACATTAAATACAATTTACATTAAATAATGACACAAATATAAGAATTATTCTGCAATTTAATTAAGAAAAAGTAGATTTGAAAGAATAATTTAACACTTTCGCTATTGGCGTCCTTGATAAGTACATGCTTCTTAAGAAATTTTTTTAAGACGATTAATGTAATTTAAAAGAACATTACAAATTTAGTATGAATTTTTAATTCTTTCCTGTCATAAACATTTAGAAATCAAATTTTAAAATTACTCTAAATTTGATATAAATTAACATTTAAAGCAACTAAATATAATTTTTTTTAAAAAAATAAGCTAGAAACCTTGATTTAAACTAGTTGTAATAGTTCTAAGTGATCATAATTTCCTTAAAACACATGTACATGGTATTTGTCCAGTTTATAACAAAAATAAATCATCAGGAATTATTTAATAGATGGTTTTTAACGCATTGAATACATTATTATCAATATGTGAAAACTACGTAAATCTTATTTAATTTTTTTTATATGTCGATGGCGTAAAGGTTAATAAAATTACTCCATAAAAGGTGCTTGAATTTTTTTACATCTTTCAAATAGAATTTTTCGTTTTATTTTTCTACATAAAAAATACTGATTTTATTATTATTATTATTATTTATCGCTGAAAGATTTCTTAACTAAGGACAAATTATTGGGCGGAGATCTTTAATCTGAGTAAGCGATATTTTAGAAATTTGAAAGAATGTACGAGCATTGCCGATTTCCCAATGTCCAAATGTACCATCAACATTTAATCTTCTGAACTTCAGAAATAAAGGAATTACACGAAATTACTCTAAATTAAAATTATTTTTTTATTGATGTTGTCACTTGTAAAAATTATTGAGCCTTTAAATGCCATTCAGTATTACTGTGATTTGACAGAAAGTGTGAAAAATTAAACACTAAATGAAAAACATAATAACAAGGGCAAAATCATGTAAGTTTTACTATAATAACACAGGGTCCAAAAAGTTTCTGACACATTTAAAAATTCAATATAATATGAAATAATTGTCTTATAGGAAAAGGGTTAGTCTAAAATCCTTCTTATGATGAAAAGTTTCTACAGGATAATAAAATCAATTAGTTCAAAACTTGGAACACATATGACGTCACTTGTCTTTAAGTTTAATTTTAAACGTGTGTTTTTTTTTTTGGGGGGGGGGCAGGAGGCAGATTATTTTTGATGCTATAACACAGAACTGACAACAAGCTAATTGCGTAAGTTGGTACAACGAAACCAATTCGAAACTAATCTGAAAATTTGGAAAAAAAAAAACCACATGATTTAAACCAAACGTACGGCTAGTAGCGCCATCTTTTCTTTAAGTTAAAAACTATATTTTTTAATTCGCTTAAATAAAATTTTTAATTATGAGAGACATTTTAATCCAAAATAGTTGGCTCCGGGTAATTTCGTTGTAAATAATTAGTAAGTTTAAAGTGGAATCTGAATTGGTGATTGCGAGTTGCAAGGTCACTTATGTTTAAATATAACTTATATATGGAACCATATTATAAAAGAATTATTTGAAATTCAAAAGAAATTAAATGTCTAATTAATATGCATTTTTAAATATCGTTACATTTTCTTATCCAAATTATTCTCCTTTTGATATTCAGCTAGTTACATATAATCAGCATTTTTTATTTTCACTTTTTATTTTTTGTATAAAATATTAAAAGTAAAAATGTCAAAATGTACATAGAATAAATACATGCATATCCTCCAAGAAATTAGGCAGACATCAAGGGCAAAGAAAAAAAATGTGTGGAAATTTTAATTTTTTTAAGCTATTGCATAGCTTTTATCGCGGGATTTGAGCGCGGGGACCGAATCAAGAAATTCCGTAACGAGAAAAAAACCTAACACTCCGGCTAACTACGTTTCAGTTCGGCAGACTCCTCATTTATTCAATAAAAGAAAAAAATTGTTTTCTTATCGGTCATCACGCTCAAAATGTGTAACTTGAATTAATATCAAAGAAAAAGAAAAAACTTGAATTAATATCAAAGACAAAAATAAACTGCATAAATAAAAAATAAATAAATAATTATAATTTCATAAGTTGATAAAAAATGCTATGCAATAGCTTTACCGCGGCAGTCCCCGAGTGCCTCACGTTTTTTTTTTTTTTTTTTTTTTTTTTTTTTTTGGCCCACGTAATAGTTATTAAGATTTTAAAATACCATGCAATATCTATGTGATTTCACTGGAAGTCCGAAAAAATTAAACCACCAAACGAAAAATAATAATAATAATGAAGACAAAATTATATTTCTGTTTTGCTGTAATAATAAAGGGTCTAAAAAATACCTGACAAATTTTAAAATTCAATATAAAATCAAGTAATTGTCATACAGAAATGCGGTTTAGACTAAAATGCTTCACATGATGAAAAATATCTTTAAGCCAAAGAAAACAATTAGTTCAAACTTCAAACGTAGATGACTCTACTTGTTTGTATGTTTAATGTTAAACATATTTTGTTTTTTGCTTTTTTTTAAGATTAGCTTTCACGCTTTGACACAAAAATAACGACTCTCAGTGAAAAAGCTAATTTCGTAGCTTGGTACTTCGAAATCAAATCGAAAATAATCTAAAAATAATAAAAACTCAGGAAACCAAACGCAAGGATAAGTGACGCTATCTATGCTCGAAATTTTAAATTAGTTTTTTAATTCCCTGGAATAAAACTTTTCATTCTAAGTGACATTTTAGCAGTAAGCAGTGGTGTAGTTGTAAAAAAAAACCAGACAATATACTTTTTAATCAGAGGGTACACACTGAACGCCGAGCGTATACCCTAGAGTGTACACACTGTAGTTTTCTTGAGAGAAAGAGAGTATACGGAGTTCCTTAAAAAAATCCAGAATGTATATGGCATATACCCGCGTATATCCTTCACCATATCTTTGCATTTTTGTACAAACCGTGCTCTTATGCAAGAATTACATGATTTTATGTTGAATTTTAAAATGTGTGAAGTATTTTTATGACACTTTATAAAATTATTCATATTTCATATTGTTTTATAAAAGTCTTTACTCTTTTAATTTTAATCAACTACTTCTTTTACCTTTTTTTTGTTGCATAAACATGCAACGAAAATTAATCTTACTTTAAAGAGGAAATAAAACCTCGGAAAACTGTTACTTTTAGAATAAAAGTTCAAATGAGATGCGATCTAAAAGTGAGTTTAAATTGCCTGAGTCAGGAAATGAGATTACTGATAGGTATAGTGGGATACGAATAGGAAATCTGGATTACAAATAGTTGATTGTATCAGTTGTAATTTACTATTTGCAATTTAACTAATCTGTGAAATTATACTGATTAAGTGATTGAATTTTTGAAATTTATGTAACATTTTTCTTTCATTTAAAACTAACTCGATGTGCAAATCCCAAAACTTCCTTCTATCTCATACATATTGATATTTTAAAAAAGCAATCGCACATGTTAATACAACAATATTATTAGATCCGTACTATGCCAATAACCTTAATTTTCATCTTGAATTTCTGCTTCAATCAATTAATCGGAATAAAAAACGAATTAATCTAGATTACAATATTTATTAAAATTAACAATTTTTAATCATATTTTTGCAAATAGCTGGTTAAGCAGGCCCATCGTTTCACTAATATTTCTAAATTCAAAGAGACCTACGAACCAATACATAGGTCTCTACCACCAATATCATACACACATACATAGTCAAACCCATACACAGAATTTTGATTCAATTTTATGCATAATTTTAAGACATTTTTCGGCGGTATAATAATTAAAATGGCGCAAACATCGCTGTTAACTGTCTCTGTCTTAGTTCAAGAAATAATTCCAAATTGAAGGAGTACCTGCTGGTCATAGCCGAAAACATTCATAAAAATTGTGTATCAGATTTATGCATAACTTCAAACACTTTTTAATTGTACAATGGCGACACATAGACAGAGTGATATTTTCTATAAACATGTTTTAGGGGGATGTTTCGGTCTGAAAATTATAAATCTGTCGAAAACAGGAAGTCGAATAAAGTTTCCATTGCAATACTTTCAATGAATAGACTATTGAGTAGACTTTTAATAGTAGAGAGAATGACAGAGAAAAAATAATTTCCGCTGAACCTTCACTTTTGCATGAAGAAGACGTATGACAGATCGAACTTCATATCTGACGGGATTTTTTATTGACGCAGCCATTCAAAGCATTTGCCACATGAAGTAGTATGATCATATAGTTAACGAATAACTGTGAGGGAAAAAGTAAAAAAAATCAAGGTTACAAACTGTGTTGCCAATGTGCTCATTAAAACTCCTCTACCCCCCCTATCGTCTGAGTTGTATCTATGCTTTCCGGAAAGCCCTCGTAATGCGAAATTTATGTAAGAATTCCCTTATGCAATAGGCTTATTATCAATCTAGAAATCCAGAGCTCGATTCCGGGCTGCCGAGTGATCAAGATTCATTCAATTTTTCATTCCTTTTAGTTCAATAGAATGAGTACCAAACTCACTTTGGAACTGAACACTGAAGGAACGGCGCGCGTTAGTCTGACCACAGGAGATATGCTGAATAGCACATCAAAACCTGCTTCACACCTTTAAGATGAATTTTAAATCAACCAATTTTGCCCTATAGTTGAATTCGCGTCGCACATTTCATATTTTAGTCACTTCAAAAAACTTTAGAACGCGATCTCATCAGCGGAATTATCTCATTTGAAGCTGTTTCTCGCCTTAAGATCCCACAATAGCTACTGAAAAAAACCCGGATGATAATGTAAAGTCTATGGGAGCGTTTTTTTCAAATACCTCGCTCAAATTTTAATATTTTTACATAAGTTTTTTTTTTTTTTTTTTTTTTTTTTTTTTTTTTTTTTTGCATAAGATAGCTGAGAACGATCCACAACCGAGCTAGTTTTTACTTTTTAAATTCTGGTTTCAGATTTTTTTTAAATTACTTTAACTTTCTAAACCGGTTTAAACCGGTTCTGAAATTTAAACTATCATAATATAAAAAATATGTAAGCAAAATCGAAAAAGTAAAAACTAGCCCCGTTGTAGATCGTCCTCAGCTATCTTATGCAAAAAAATCATGTAAAAATATTAAAATTTGAGCGAAATATTTGAAAAGAACGCCCCCATAGACTTTACATTATCATCCGGGTCTTTTTCAGTGACTATTGTGGGGCCTTAATCTGGATTGAAGGTTTCGTCGCACGTAAGTGTAACTCTTGTGGCATCTAAGTCTATGATTTTAAGTCCAATGTTACTATTACTACTTCCAGATATTCCGATTCCCAGGGTCTGAAAGACCTGAGGCGGCGTAACCACTGAGCGAAACGCCAAAAATCCCGATTTTTCATAACGCACAAATTCTTGTAAATTATTTTCCGTACATTTCTCTATGCATAGGGTAGAATTTAACGAAGTAAAACCTGTGAAAGTTGGAACGGTATATATTGGAAAAATATTAGTGCCCTTTAACCCCTTAACGCGCAGTGTTATAGAACAAGGGCTTTAGGCAACACCTAAAGTTCCCTCTGTTTAGAGACACAAAAACTCCGTGAATATTTCAAAAACTACTCTAATGGCTACTTTAAATCTTTCTTATGAGTTCTAGATGGCAGCACCACAGAGATCAAACTCTACTGTTTTTAAATAATAGGTAAAATGTTTTATTGTAATACGCGCTTCACAGCAATGCTCTTCTCACTGCGCTTACCAATGCTTTACTTATGGGAGGTTACCACTTCGGCAACAGCTGTATAATTAAAGTGGTTAGTGCAATCTTTACAAAACAATACCTGTGTACTCCTCTAGGTCTAAATAGATTGCCTATTTTTTTTAAGCTATTGCATAGCTTTTATCACGGGCTTTGAGCGCGGCGACCGAATCCAAAAATTCCGTAACGCGAAAAATCCTAACACATCGGTAACGAAAAAACCTAACACTCGGCTAACGTCGTTTCTTTTCGGCAGACTTCGGCATGGTATCCTTCGGTAGACTTCGGCATGGTATCCTTCGGTAGACTTCGGCAGACAATGACGCGGTATTTTTCAGATATTTAGAGGATATCAAGTCTCAAACATATATATTTCTTATTTCAGATACTATAAATCTATAGTTTCAATAATAAAAATTTCTGATAGAATGTGTATAGAAAAGAATCGTCTTAAGATAAAATAAGGTAGGATAATGTAACTTTTGGTGATTGGAGACCCGTCTTATGGTGAGGATCGAAAAAATTAAAATACTTATAACTCGCGATCTAATTTTCGTAGCGCGGCAAAATTTTGTTTGGTAATTTATTATAAAACAGTGTTAATTTTTAGTGACAGAAGACCCCCCACGTTGAGGGCGAAAAAATTAAAATGCTTATAACTCGCGGTCTAATTTTCGTAGCGCGGCCAAATTTTGTTTGGTAATTTATAATGAGACAGTGTTAATTTTTGGTGATTGGAGACCCCCCCCCCATGAAAAGGGTCGAAATATTTAAAATGATTGTAACTCGCGATCTAATTTTCGTAGCGCGGCCATATTTTGTTTGATGATTTATTATGAGACAATGTTAATTTTTGGTGACAGGAGACCCCCCCCCTCAACGGTGAGGGTCGAAAAATTAAAAATGCTTATAACTCGCGATCTACTTTTCGTGTCACGGCCAAATTTAGTTTGGTAATTTATTATGAGACAGTGTTAATTTTTGGTGACAGGAGACCCCCCACGGTGAGGGTCGAAAAATTTAAAATGCTTATAACTCGCGATCAATTTTCGTAGCGCGGCCAAATTTTGTTTGGTAATTTGTTATGAGACAGTGTTAATTTTTGGTGACAGGAGATCCCCCATGGGGAGGGTCGAAAAAATTAAAATGCTTATAACTCGCGATCTGATTTTCGTAGTGCGGCCAAATTTTGTTTGGTAATTTATTATGAGACAGTGTTACTTTTGGTGACAGGAGACCCCCACAGTGAGGGTCGAAAAACTTTAAATGCTCATAACTCGCGATCTAATTTTCGTAGCGCGGCCAAATTTTGTTTGGTAATTTTTTATGAGACAGTGTGAATTTTTGGTGAGAGGAGACCCCCCCCCCATGGTGAGGGTCGAAAAAATTAAAATGCTTATAACTCGCGATCTGATTTTCGTAGTGCGGCCAAATTTTGTTTGGTAATTTATTATGAGACAGTGTTACTTTTGGTGACAGGAGACCCTCCACAGTGAGGGTCGAAAAATTTTAAATGCTCATAACTCGCGATCTAATTTTCGTAGCGCAGCCAAATTTTGTTTGGTAATTTATTACGAGACAGTGTTACTTTTGGAGACAGGAGATCTCCCATGGTGAGGGTCGAAAAAATTAAAATGCTTATAACTCGTGATCTAATTTTCGTAGCACGGCCAAATTTTGTTTGGTAATTTTTTATGAGACAGTGTGAATTTTTGGTGAGAGGAGACCCCCCCCCCCCATGGTGAGGGTCGAAAAATTTAAAATGCTTATAACTCGCGATCTAATTTTCGTAGCACGGCCAAATTTTGTTTGGTAATTTATTATGAGACAGTGTTAATGTTTGGTGACAGAAGACCCCCCCCCCATGGTGAGGGTCGAAAAAATTAAAATGCTTATAACTCGCAATCTAATTTTCGTATCGTGGCCAAATTTTGGTTGGTAATTTATTATGAGAGAGTGTTAATTTTTGGTGACAGGAGACCCCCCACGGTGAGGGTCGAAAAATTTAAAATGCTTATAACTCGCAATCTAATTTTCGTATCGTGGCCAAATTTTGTTTGGTAATTTATTATGAGAGAGTGTTAATTTTTGGTGACAGGAGACCCCCCACGGTGACGGTCGAAAATTTTAAAATGTTTATAACTCGCGATCAATTTTCGTCGCGCGGCCAAATTTTTTTGGTAATTTATTATGAGACAGTGTTAATTGTTGGTGACAGGAGATCCCCACGGTGAGGTTCGGAAAAATTAAAATGCTTATAACTCGCGATCTAATTTTCGTAGCGCGGCCAAATTTTGTTTGGTAATTTATTGAGGTATTGCATAGCTTTTATCGCGGGCTTTGAGCGCGGCGAAAGAATCCAGAAATTCCGTAACGAGAAAAAAAACCTAACACTACGGCTACGTCGCTTCAATTTGGCAGTCTTCGGTAGACTTCGGCAGATATTGACGCGATATTTTTCAGATATTTTGAGAATATCAAGTCTCAAACTTATGTTTTTTATTTCAGCTACCATAAACGTATAGTTTTAATGATAAAAATTCCTGATTAACCTACATGTATTGTAAGATAATAAAAATATTTTAAACGATATTAACTTGTGATTTATTCAATAAAAGAAAAAAAATTGCTATCGGTCATCACGCTCAAAAAGTGTAACTTAAATTAATATCAAAAAAAAAAAAAAAAAAAAAACTGCACAAATAAAATATAAATAAATAACTATAATTGCATAAGTTGATAAAAAATGCTATGCAATAGCTTTACCGCGGCAGTCCCCGAGTGCCACATGTATTTTTCTTTAAATTCCAACTTTAAATAGTAGTGCGCCGGAAAGGGTTAAAGCAATACCTGTATATTCTAACAGCTTAAACGGATAATTCTATATAACGCAGGGTTCGTACGCATCAGGGGATTCCTGGGATTTTAGGTGGTTTTGCATGAGAAAATTAGTAAAGTACTGATTGTTATATCTAAAAATAAAATTTTTCGCATTAAATAAGGCAAACATTACTTAACAAACATTCTGGTAAAAGATTCTTGAAGCATATGAACCCTGTAACGATAAATATAATACCTTAAAATATAAATTTTTTAAGTACCTAGCCATTCTGTTTCCACACATGTTAGTGTACTTTATTCAGTAAAATAAAGTGGGTATGATTCTTTTATAACGAAATTCAATTTTAAAAAGTAAGACGGGATTGCAGGGTACAAGATCAAAATTCCGTTTTAAGCAGATTTACATCTTGTCAGGTATAATTGCATGATACGTAGGGTTAAAGCGATTTTAAAGTTTAAAATAGGATTCTGTTAAAGACAGATTTAGTTTTGATAGGATTTACTGGATATTATTCAAAAACCATTATCCGTCTCCCCTCTTTTTTCCCCCTGTTTTTTACCTTTTGTGACACTGTAGGAGAGCAGCACTAGTCATGATCCAGAAGTATATATAAAAGATATATTTCAATTGTTAGAAAATATAATGTATTTAATTTTCTTAGTGATTTTCTTTTAAAACATTTTCTTCTGTGTTACTTGACAAGGTTTTATTATTATTATTACAGTCAGATTATAAGACTTTATTAACTTTTTTTCTTATTTCGCTAAATAAGTTTTTTTTTTTTTTTTTTTTTTTTTTCAAAGAAAAATATTTGTCTTGTTACAATTCTATAAAATAAATCCGTGTCAATTTAAAGGAAAAAGCCGCTTCGAAAAAGTTAATCTGGGGTTAAAACTTTTGATGAGATGCTTTCGAAAATGGAGTTTAAATTGCTTGAATCAGTCAAGTGAGATTTTAGAGTGGATAGGTGGGCTGTGAACTGGGAAAATGGATTAGGAATTGTCGAATAAATCGGTTTCAATTTTCTATTTTCACTTTAAGTAGTCTCCGCAATTATATTAAAGCAATCGATCGAAACTTACATAAAGTTCTTTAACGAATTTAAAAATATAGGTTTACACATAAATTTAAATTTTATTTTTTTAAAGTTTGTTATTGATTACAGTTTTAATCGTTATCGGTTCAAATTTATTTCTGTTTTTTGGAGTTTTCAAACAATTGTATTAAAACAAGTTTCTTAATTTAAAAATTTATATTTAGAAACTTTTATTCACTTCATTTCAAATATTTATGAAAAAATACTATGTTATTTTTTTCCATTACACATGTATCTTCTATATACTTTGTAGACTTTTTAATAACATACAATTAAATTTGTGATTTATTTCTATATTAGTTTTATTTATTTTTTAGTAGCAAGCCAAGTTTCCGATTTTAACAATCTTAATCGAATCGTTAATTAAAAATTGCTAAAAAAAAATCGTTTTTTTTTTCAGTTGAAAAAATTGATTTGGCTATTATACATTTCATATTTCTTTGATTTGAAGATTATCTATGTAATTCGAATTGACCATATTCGAAGTTCTTTCTTAATTATTTAGTGATGTGCGCATAACGCATCCGTAGGTCTAAGCTGCTTTGAAGCACTATAAAGGCATTTTACGTAAAATGACTTTTCTAAAACAGGGCAGGTTTTCTAAAACAGGAAAAACCAAAAACTATCAAACTATTATTATTATTATTATTTAAATTAAGGGTGGTGTAAGTTAATTGCAAGTAGGACTGCTGTCATCCACTTTTAGAATAAATATCATAATGCCATCTACTTTTTAGAAGTACATCGATATTCTAATGCATCACAAATACAAATTTTTTCCATGTAGCAGACAAGTTGTTGATTTTCAGTTCAAAGTGGTTGAACCTCTAGCCAATTTTATCTAATTTCATAATTCTTAACAAAAATTGACTGCAAACGAATCTGTTGATCTATTGGGTCCCGCCCATCTGTAGTGTATAGCGTGCACACTAGGGTATCTATCCATGGAATTTAAACTGCATCATCATTTTTTTATTAAACAAATTTTGAAATGTTCTTTAAAGAATGCCCCTGTAAATGCACACACCATCCATTCCCGTAAGAGCAGTTTTTATTGTTTTGATATACATAAAAGAAATCTAACATCAATAATATTTTTTACAATAATATTCAAAAACGTAACGGTGAGTCCTCCAGATTAAAAGATAAAGCAATTCATTTATTAGGATTTGGGGTTTGTTTACAAAAATGCATTCTGTTTTCATCTGTTTTATCCTTTTTATTAAGTAGATAGCATAGAATATTTATACTAAAAATATGCCATTTTTATGGAAGGCACGTGGAACATATAATGGTTAAAATTTTCGTGTTTTAAATCATCGACCAACAAAATAGAGCTAAAATATTATAGTGCTAAATGATTATGGACCTAAAAGACGGAAGATTTTAAAATGATATATTTTAAACACTCTCTGTATATATATTTTTTTTTCGGAGATAATTTTTTTATGGTTTGATACACTTTTCTGAAAGTTTATTTTAGATAGACTGTTGGAATTGTTCAAAACCGTGTAACTAAATTTTTCCTCTAAAAATATCTAACATTTTAGGACTCTGGGGAAAATTCTTTAAAATAATGAAAAATATATTGTAAAATATTTTAGGAATTTTACATATTTTATAAAAACGCTTTTAATTTGATATTTTTTAAGCCAAAATGAAAACTGTTATTTACTATTCTCAAATAGGTCAAATAGAATGTTTTCTGATACTACAACAAAAATTTATAATAATATATTCAGCAGTTTCTAAGAACAGACACATTGTTAAAAAAATATGTAAAAAGTTAAAACATCTGGGTCGTAGCGATGCGGCGATCATTAGGAGCTTGGAAATATGGGTGGACAATGGCAGATTTCAGCGCCTTAATGGTAGCGGTTGAACTATATAGGGCCGCAAAAAATCGGGCGGGCAGAATGATTGTCACATCAGCTGTCACAGAAACTCATTCATCGCTATCAACCATCAGACGTGCGACCCGCTACGAGTGTCCACCATGACCATTCACGAACGGCTGAGAGAGCGAAATTCAAGCTCTTACCGACCGTTTCGCTACCTACCACTCACGCCTGACCATGTCGTGCTAGATTACAGTGGTGCTTGGTCCTTTATCAGGTTGGAATGACGCTGACTGTGGACGTACAGTCTTTAGCGACAAATCCCATTTCCAACTGCCTCCTGATGATCATCGAAGATATGTCTGGAGATGCGAAACCAACGTGCCAATCCTTCTTTTACTATAGAACTTTACACAGGCCCTCACCAAGGGTTTATGGTCTGGGATGGCCTTTCCCTTGTTAGCCAAATGTCTTTGATCTTCATTATAGAGACACACTTACAGCAAAGTAGTACGTAGATAACATTATGAAACCTGTTTTGTTACCGTACTTTCTATAGTGCCTTTGGCTTACTTTTCAGCAGGATAATGCCAGACCACATGTGGCACGTGTTGCTATGAACTTTCTTGAAGCTTGTCGAACACTCCCTTGGCCAGCCAGATCGCCAGATCTGTCTCCCATCGAGTATGTCTGGGATATGAATGGATGACGACTGCATTTACCAGAAAATGTAGATGAACTAGTCCAACAATTGGAGAGAAATTGGCACGAAATACCGAAAGAAATCTGAACACTTATCAATCTATGCTATGCCGTGTGACAGCTTGCATCAAGGCTAGAGATGGGTCACCACTTTATTCAGTTTGTTACTTTGTAACTCTGAATTAAATTATTCATTTGTTCTGAAATTACAATCAGTTTCCATTCTGTATATAATTTTCCCATAAACCACATTTTCCTTTCTGAATTTTTGTCTTCATCAGACAACTTGGTGCGTCAGTTTTTTTTTTTTTTTTTTTTTTTTTTTTTTGTGTTACAGATTGTATTATGAATCGTAAATCAGTTTGCAAAATAAAATATTTTTAAATTTCTAAAATACAAATTTAGTTCTATTTTTATCTTGTTCAGCATTTTTTCTATGGTGTTTTATTTAAAAAGTCAGAATTATTATTATTTAATCAATATTTTATTGTTTTGTAAAAATTGTTTCATAACAATGGGAAATATTTGTGATATTAGAATTTTAGAATATAAATCAATGCGAAAAACTTAGGTTCGAAAATTTAATTTCAGTGTGAAAGTTTTGATGATATACTGTCTAAATTGGAAGTTTAAATTGTACGAATCAGTCATCTGAAATTATCAAAGGGATAGTGTAATGTTAAAAATAGAATTCGATTACTAATTATCGATTATATAGGATTCAATTCCTTATTTTTCATTTAAATAATTTCAGGAATAAAATTAATAAGAAAATGCTCTTCTAAAATGAAATTAAGTTTATTAAATTATTAAAAAAGTGAATTTGAAATTAATAAGAAAAATTCATTTTCTTTCTTTTCAGGTACGTTTGTAATTTTGTAAATACGTTGCATCTATAGTCGTCGTTCAGTCCGTCCGTCTGTCCGAATATAACAAAGCATAGAAAACAATTTTATTTCTTTTTTTAGACATTTTTTAGTCTCACGAATTTGCAACTTTTTCCCGGTATTGCAAATTGAAAATCAGTTTTTTGCATTTTTTCAGCCCACCCTAATAAATATACTTGTGGCAAACGCATGATGTCTTTATTCATGAAATGGCATATATCACTAATGAATGTATTTTTCTTTATTTTTTTTCGCATTGTATTTTTTCGAATTCAACAATTAACTGTTATTTTTTACTCTTTAAACTTTAATTTTTTAAAAATCACAGGATGACATATTAAAAAGTATATAAAAATGAATATCACATACCACTTACCGTACTGGCACATATTCCCATGGTAAGCAGGGGGACATTTACATTTGTACGGAGGATGACAGGTTCCACCATTCAGACACTTGACTTTACAATGAGACTTTAACGAAAAGAAATCCAGTAATGCTGAAGCTATGAAAAGTACAAAAAAATATTGTTCATTATATTGTGTTGAATATTTAACGATTCATTTGAAGTTTACGTATTTTAGTAATACTATTCCTTGATATATATGTGCTTTAAATAATTAATTTACAAACTATACATAATTTTCATAACTAAAATTGTAACAAATTTTAATTTTTTTATCCAGTTATATTAAAAAAATTCACAATATATTCATTTTAATAAAGATGGCTTTCCTGAAAAAATGAGAAATCTGCAAAACAATTGACATTGACTCGTGATTTATCCAATAGGTCAATTAATTAAATATTTAATTGAGAAATAGCCCCTTCCCTCTTCGAAAAAAGATATTTCGTAGTTTGCATAAATATTTTCGCGTAATAATTTATATCTCAGATTTTTATGTTTGTACCATATATGCAATAATTTATTATTTAAAAAAATGAGAAGGGGAGAGGCATTTGCTAAATTGTGAAACATTTTATACAGGTTGTTCATTTGACGCTAATGTATTTAATAATTGTATAATTACATTAAATAATTTCTATTAATATTATATATATTATTTATATTCTTTAATTAATTTCCATTATTAACTTGTACATAACTTTTAACAAATTAGATTCCTAAAATACAATTTTTAAGTGTATTAAATGCATATATTAATTATCTATTTTTATTTATTATTTCATCTTATATTAAGATATTGGGTTAAGGTTCGCGTAGTCAAATTAAATGATTTTGTCTATATGTTAATGGATTGTATATTTTTTCACTTAACACATTGCAGATGCGATTTTAATTTTTTATCATTCTTCTATTTTTATTTTTCTACCCAATTTAGTAATTTTGTTGTGTTTCGTTTTTGATGTTTTTTTCATTTAATTTTGTTTTTATGTGTGTTGGTACCCCAAATTCGTATTATTTTGCTTTATCATGGCTAATACGAAGATGAAACCAAACACTTCATTTGTAGTTCCAAAGTATTTGGGGCTTGATAATTCTGTTTTGGTTCTGCAAATTCCATTTATATTCATTTTATTTATTTATTTTTTCCCATATTCGATGTGGTAATTTTCTGTTAAATTCAATGGTTAATGCATTGTAATACTATTAATAGTTATATATATATATATACATATCATCATCATCAACAACAACCATTTTCGATAAACTGCAGGATGTAGGTCTTTCTCAGATTTTTCCAATGTTTCCTGTCTAGTGCTTTTGTCATCCAATTTATACCAGCCATTTTTCTGATTTCATCACTTCATTTTACCTGTGGTCTTCTTCTCGGTCGTTTTACATCTCTGAGATACCACTGTAGTACATTTGTGCTCCATCAATTGTCTTGTTTCTTGCAATGTGCCCAGTCCATTTCCATTTTAGCTGTTTGATTCTTTCAAGGATGTCAAAAACTTTTGTCTGATTTCTTATCCAGGTTATCCTCTTTCTGTCTCTTCTAGTTATGTCTAGCATACATCTTTCAATACTTATCTGTGTTGTTTGCAGTCTTTGTATCATCCGCTTTGTTAGTGTCAGTATTTCAGCTCCGTAAGTTAGTGCAAGTAAAATACATTCATTAAACACTTTTCTTTTAAATAAAGAGTCATATTACTCCAGAATAATATTGTTCTTCCCAAAAGTACTCCACCCACTTCTTATTCTTCTATTGATTTCATTCATGGTACTATTATCAGATGAAATTTCCTATCCTACGTACACATAACTTTGCACTTCATTAATCTCAGTGTTCTTGTAGACATTTTTTTTTAATGCAAATGGATTGAACATTACCTTATTTTTTTCCAAATTTATTTCTAATCCCACATTGACGCTAGCTTCTGCAAGATCTCTTAGTAAATTTTCCAATTCTTCAGGGCTGTTACTAAAAATGACAATGCCGTCAGCGAACCGGAGATGACTGAAATATTTCCCATTTATTCTAATCCCTTTGTTTTCCCAATCCAGCTTCTTGAAGATATTTTCTAAGGCAGCACTAAAAAGTTTAGGTGAAATGGTGTCTCCTTGTCTTACTCCTATTCTGAGCTTGACTTCGCTTTTCCTTTATCTAAATGGTTAATTCAGTTGCTTTCTTGTAAATTTTCTTTATGATATTGATGTAAGGTTTGTCTATACCAATATCCTCCAGAGATTCTACTACTGCTGATGTGTAGACGGAATTAAAGGCTTTATCATAATCAATAAAGGCATGGCAGTGAGGTAAATTATATTCTTTATGTTTTTCTATGAGTTACCGTACTTTTTTTATATGATCCATTGTGTTGAAACCACTTCGGAATCCTGCTTGTTCCCTATGTTTAGTTGAGTCCAGAGCTGATTCAAGTCTTGTCGTTAATACTTTGGTGAAAATTTTATAAATCACTGACAGTAAGCTGATCGGACGGTAATTTATAATGTTTTCCTTTTCTCCTTTCTTATAAAATAGCACCATCACAGCATTATTCCAATCGTCTGGTACATATGACTTCTAGAGACACTTGGAAAACAGTAATAATAGCCTTTTTACAAATTATTCTTCTGCTTATTTGATAAGGTCAATTAAAATTCCATTTTCTCCAGGGCATTTACCTTTCTTCATAAATCTAATAGCTTGTAAAACTTCATCTGTCAACACTGGGATTATCTCTTCAGTTTTTGTTAAGATTTCTTGTTGATCATTATAGATCATTATAGAATTTTTCAACAATGTGTACTATTTCTTTACTTATTTTGGTGATTGTTACATCTGCTCTCTTCAGTGTAAAAATATCTTTTCTTCCAACATATAGCTTTCGATTAGCTGATTTTAAACTTTTGTTATCCTCCAGAACTTTTTAACAAGATCACAGTTAAAATTTCTGATATCTTTTGTAACGCATTTTCTTATTGTTTTACATAATTAACCATATTCAATTCTTGATTTAGGTTCATTTTTCTTCTTTTAAATTCTCTGCGTTTTTTCATCAATCTTCTTGTTTCTTCTGTTATTTTCTTTGCTTGTTTTACTTATGCATCACCGGCTATCTTCTTTGCAATTTCTTGTAGAGTATTTTGGTTAGTTTCTTGTTCACTATTGTAACATCTTGCTCTTCTTCTAAAGTTGATTGAAGTACTTGGAAACGGTTTTGAAGTTCCAAATGAAATTAATTTTATTTAAAAATCTTAGTACTTCCAAACCTTTTCCAAATAAGTTCTTCCTCAGAGAATATTTTCTTTTATAAATACAAATATAAGATTTCGTTTTTGAAAAACGAACGAGACTCATGGCTTGAAGATTGAGTTAGTAATATTTTAGGTGAACGGTAAAAAGAAATATTTTTTTTGTTGTACCGTTCACCTAAAATATTACTAACTCAATCTTCAAGCCACGAGTCTCGTTTATTTTTCAAAAACGAAATCTTATATTTGTATTTATAAAATAAAATATTCTCTGAGGAAGAACCTGTTTGGAAAAGCTGTGAAAGTACTAAGATATTTGAAATAAAATTAACTTTTACCACCTATAGTTGATTATTTAATTGCCTTTTAAGTAAGCATGAACATTTTAAAGTTCATATTATTCATTTTATGTTAAAAGCAAGGCGAAATTTTCACTTCTTCATATTTATATTTATTGTATTTTTCATATCACTAGTCTGAAACATTTTTGATATCCGAATGGCAATTTGAAACAAAGTCTACTAAATTTTATATAAATGGATTTGTCAGTTTGGAATTCTAATGGTCAAATTACCCGAAACAAATGTGTATAGGGAAGTATAAAGAGAAAATATAATGGTTATAATATTTTTACTAGTTTTCTTAATTACCCCAAAATTTGTGATTGTGAGATTTTGATGGGGTAATTATAACCACTCTTTTAACTTAAGAAAACCATTATGGGAATTTAAACTTTTAAGAGGTATTCTTGAAAAATCAAAGCAACTTCCTATGTACTAAAAATATCACTTTTCCGAAGAGATAAAAGCAGGATTCTCGCTGTCGCTCGCCATTACCCCAAACTGCGACTAAATTCTTCACTTGGGGAGTAAACAAGCGATTAGACTCGCCAAATATCTAGTTCTCAATGTTTGTTTTTTCTTTCTTTCCTTTTTTTGTTTTTCATACATATGCATTGTATATATTTTTTTAATATATTTGTAGCGGATATTTGAAATTAGATTAATAACAATCGTTGCCGCAGTTATAAAAACTTAGGTTATTTTAGAACATATTGAAAAAAGGGGGATACATTATAGGATTAAAGATATATATATATATATATATATATATATATATATATAAATTTTGTGCTACACGACTAATCTATTTTTCTAATACTTTTTTCATTTGGCGAATGTTTTTTATTTTTAATTAGCCAAATTACTAACGTTGGTCAAATGTCAGCGAGAACACTGGAAAAAAGTATAAAAAAATAATGAGGTTGAAAGTGTACAAAATGGCTATAATTACCCCTCCTGACGTTATGTGAATCTTTGCTGTCACCGTTACATAAAAAGTTCTTGGAATCTCAGTATCCTGGAAAATATTTAGTACCAGACAGATTTTTTTTTACGCAATAATATCAGGCAGAATATCTGTCGATTGCCGAACTGCTGTATGTTCAAAGTAGGCCTAAAACCAGGAGATATCTGAAGGGTTCTGCTTAAAGTTCAAGTCATACGATATTGGGCTTGCCTTAATGTGATTACATTTGGTTTTTTCATAATTAAATTTGCAATTTTCTCTGTTATATGCTTTTAAATTACAGTGATCCAATCGCAGCTATGTCCAGATTTTACGCTAAATGTTCCGTTCAGTGCGAAACACTGAAACATTTTTCGAAGATTTGCAATTGATAGAAGACCTTTCACACATATTTTCTTCCTCGAAATGCCGTCCACGGGTCAGAATCTTTATCGTTTGTTATTACAATTTTGAAAAGTCTTGTTTCGTTAAGTCTTTCAAAGAACGCTTTATGATAGTAGAATCATTCTTTGATAGGAGTTCACTTTATAGATTTACATATAGTCTAAAAAACGGACGATTTTACGAAAATTGTACTGGTCATCGAAACGTCAATACAATTTACTATTTTTTGTTGAAAAAAGCTTCCGTAAATTCCAGAAAAAAACAAGAAAAAACGAAAAAAAAGGAATTTACGGAATTTTTTCCAGAAAAAACAGTAAATTGTACTAATTTTCCAATTAGTAGTACAATTTCCGTAAAATTATCCGTTTTTTTACAGTGTAAAAGAGAAATTATCTCAACACCTGCGGAATTAAAGATATTTTCAGCACCGGAATAATTTGGTTCTTGTAACCTAAATCCTGTATATTTTAGCCATATATGAAACATTTGCATACAACTTGCCGAAAGAAATAGGATCTACATTAATCATCGACAGAAATTAAATTTATAATACCACATCATGGAGCACAATTTATGATATAAATATCAGGAAATTAAAATAAAACACATAATTAGCTTAGCGATATATATTTACATAATTTAAGAAATAGAAAGATCGGTTTTATTTTTCTGACTTTAATAAGGATTCCAATATAAACATTTCTTTGCTTCTTTTACTATTTTGTTGATTTAAAATTATATTTTACGTTATAAAAAATTCTACTTTATAACGTCACTGCAACGTCGTTGTGAAGTCACATTGTGACTTTGTGACCATCAATTGTCTATGTGACGTCACGTGACGTCGATGTGAAGTCAAATGACTAAAATGTGAAGTCGTAATGGGCGTTTTAGAGCTCATTTTGACGTCACATTGTGACCACCTTGTGAAGTCACGGTGTGACATATTTGTGAAAAATGTGTTATTTGTGACTACTTTGACATTAACATTGTGACGAAACTGTGACAAAAGCGACGATATTTAAATTGCTAGAAACATGTTTTTTAAAGTAAATAACATGTTTTAAAGAATATTTGTAATTTTCTAAAGATTTTTAAGAAAATCACATCTCAGTCACGATGTAACGTCACTGAGTGGTGGCATCTTGGTCACAGATGCGATGTGACCAAAGTGACTCACAGTGACGTCATTGTGACCATGCATGCTATGAGGGTATTTTAATATTGTAAACAAATAATTATAAAAGAATTTTCAGAATATCGGATAAAAGATTACCTATACTTTTGTTATATACACTTATTGGACTTAATGTTGTCGTCATTGTAGTTGTGGAAGACATAGTTGTAGATGATGATGGACAGAGTTTAACAAAACATGCTTCTGTCTCACTTCTTTTTGAACTTGCTTCAGTGCAACTTTCCAGGTTCACACCGTTATCTACACAATATGAAGTCCGTGTTCGGCGACCCCAGTTGCAAGTGCTGCTGCATGGTGACCATTCCGACCAGGCTAATTCTAATAATAAGCACTGACTGTTATTATTATACATTGTTTTAATCCTTATAATTAGAAATTTTTGCGTAAAACAAATACAATACATGCAAAATATCCACAAATTAAAAAAAAAATACCATGGTTAATGTTTGACATAGGAATTAAACATCATTTCACTTTTCAACCCAAAATAAAGTAATAGTTTCGTCCCCAATCGAAGTCAGTTTTATGTCTATAACGTTAAGAATAATGTTTTGTACAGATGTATAGTCAGTTGCATAAAATGTGAAGATTGATGAGGTATGTTAGAAAATTTCACCTGAAGTACGGTCAGTTAAATTGTGAAATACTGAGTTACTTGCTAAGTTACTTGTTACTAATTTACAATGTCGTCAAATTAGTCTTTTGCAACATGTCATCATGTTTCACGCCCAGTAAATGCTGACTATTTCGCTTAACTCTTTTCCTTACTTTTAGATTTATGACTGGTAGTGAAGTAACTTTTGAGTGATAGATAATTATTTGTGATTAAATAAGTTGGTTGTGACTATATTTATGTGATAAATATTTTTCATGCTTCTATGTACTGTCAATTATACATTTTTATTAGTATAGATTTTTGAGACTCTAAATGTAATGCAGCTTCGTACAAATACTTTCGAATATTGGCTTTATTCTGCAGGTTTATTTTAAATAAAAACACTATTCAAAAGATCTGTTTTACATGAAGTAAGAGTTTTATATATGTGTATGTATATGAGATGTGAAAATAACTCTTCAATGCAAAATTTCTTTCATTCTCAGATTTCAAAGAAATTAAAAAGAGATGTTAATGATAAGGCGCATGTGTTAGATTTTGCATTGGACAATACAGCATATGAATTTTGTCATATGAATTTAGTAATAAAATAAATGATTAAAAGGACATTTACATAGCTAAAATAACAATATTGGAAATTACAGTGATACTTACGTGAACAGTATTCAAAATATATCTGTTTCTGATTAAGTAACTGTTGTTGTTTCTTTTATTTTAGAAGTTTATGAAAAAGAACCCGTCATTGAAAAACTTCCATCTTATTGTGATTTTCAAAAAATTAAAAGGCAATTTTAAGTTTAACGCATATTTTTATTAGACAATAAAAAATATACATTTTCTCATTTGAAAAAAGTAATAAAATATGGTATTTAATGCAAATATACATAGGTTGGAGGTAACGCAACAACATTTAAAACGTACAGTATCAATTACTTTAAAGAAAATTAATTTATTTAAACATAAAGGAAATGTTTGAATGCATGTAATTATATATTGAATATAATATTTGAAAATATATGAAATTCTAAATGAAATTTCCAAGCTCTTACGAACAACGTTATAAAAATAATAATTGCTTTTGTTTTGTTGTCAAATATTGAACTAAAATAATGAGTCAAAATATTTATTTATAGAGAGAACGCAATTAAAATAATTAATGTAATAATCCAATAATAAACGCAATTAATCCAATGACATCATAATTGCCATCGAAAAGTCCTTATGTATCAATAACTCAAATTAAATTACTTTTAAATTTTTAAGTTTTCTTTATTAGTTGCTGAAAACTGATATAATATATAAAATCTATATTAAGACACAGAAAAATCGTTATAATTTGTTCAACAGTAATTCTAGAGAAGTTTTAGAGATTTTTTTAAAAAAAGTAAAAACCGTTATTTCAGAAAATATTAATCATACCTCCTAACTTTTGTAGTCATTCATCGAAAGATCTTTTTATAATGAAAGAAAAATATTTTCAGTTATGTAATTTAAAAGATTTAGCATTTTCCTTAATCCATTTATCAGGCGCACAAGCAATCCATTATGCCCAGTAGGACAAAAAAATCTTACATAAATACTGACACGAAGCCGACTTTTTTTCAAAAATGCAACAACCATAGATAATTTTAAGTATAAATTATAAAAGAAGTCAATTCTGTATATAATTATATTTTCTAAGTTTTCTAGCTTACATATTTTAAACAACATTGGATTTGTTTTAAAAACAAAATTTTGTACAAGAATAAAATAAACGTGATAATTTTCTTCCACTCGAAGAAAACTTCCTCGCGAATTACGAAATCTGTAATTACACTTTCATTTTTAAAGCGAGATTGTCAAATTTATTTCATCGTGTGATTCGAAAATTTTTAAGAAAGTGTTTTATCTTTTCCAAACATTAAATTTAGTGTTGTAGGCGAAAGTTTGCTAAAACCACTATGTCTTGTTATTAAATATTTCAAGAAAGCAAACTTTCTAACAGAATTTAATGTAATTTTACATATATTTTCTTTTTATCCTTGTATCATAATCCGACTTTTAATGTATGATTAATTATTCACATTTTTATTAAAAATAATTAATCGAATAATTAATAATAATAATAATATAATAAACGCAATTAATGCAATGCCATCATAATTGCTATAGAAAAGTCCTTATACATCAATAACTAAAACTAAATTATTTTTAATTATAAAGTTTTATTTTTTAGCTCCTTAAAATCGATGTAATATATAACATCTATATTAAAACACAGAAATTTTTTTATAATTTGTTCAAAAGTGTAATTCTAGAGAAATTTTAGAAATAAAAAAAAACAATCTAAGTAAAAACAGTTATTTTACAAAACATTAATCATACCTTCGAACTTTTGTAGTCATTCATCTAAAGATCTTTTTATAATGAGAGAAAAATATTTTCAGTTATGCAATTTAAAAGATCTAGCATTTTCCTTAATCCATTTATCAGGGGCACAAGCAATCTATTATGCCCAGTATGAGAAAAAAAAATCTTACATAAATACTGACACGAAGCCGACTTTTTTCTAAAAATGCAACAACCATAGATAATTTAAGTATAAATTATAAAAAAGTCAGTTCTGTATATAATTATATTTTTTAAGTTTTCTAGCTTGCATATTTTAAACAGCATTGCATTTGTTTTAAAAATAAAAATTTGCACAAGAATAAAACAAACGTGATAATTTTCTTCAAGTCCGAGAAAACTTCCTCGCGAATTACGAAATCTGTAATTACACTTTCATTTTTAAAGCGAGATGTCAAATTTATTTCATCGTGTAATAAATGTGACTTGAAAATTTTTAAGAATGTGTTTATATTTTCCAAAAATTAAATTTACCGTTATTATTTAGGAGAACGTTTGGTAAAGTAGCTATTTTATTATTTAAAATTTCTTCAAAGCAATATTTTAAACAGAATTTAGAGTAACTTTACGTACATATTTTGAACTTATTCTTGTATCATAATCCGACTTTAAATGTATGTTTAATTATTTATATTTCTATTAAAAAATAATTATGCATAAAACGTAAAATGAGGCAATATAAACAGAAGAATAAAACTGTGTGAATATTTTATTGTTACGGAATATGCAAAAATTTAGACTTTCTTTTAAAAAGCTGTAATTTTTTTTGTTTTATGCTTTAATTATACATTAAATTAATAAAATTATGTTTATAAGTCTAATGATTCAACATTTAAAATTAAAATAATAATTATCATACATTGTTTTAATCGCTTAAAATAATTTTATCATTTTATCTGTTATGTTGAAATCATCAGTCATGAACATATAGATTTTACTATCATTTCTTTATACATTGTAAATGGATTCTTCGATTCCTGATTTCTGATTTTTTTTAATATCACATCTGGTTTTACCCAAAGATAATACTGAACCATAAGCTATCCGTAAAAATGCTCATTTAATATACGCAACAGTTTCATTTTTAGCAAATAAATCTTCGTTAAATAAGCTAAATACGGTTATTATAATAAAAAAAAAGTTTAAATAACTCAGAAATAGGTTTATATTTAGGATTTTTAAAAATGGGAATATATTAAAACAAGCAGTGAAAAAATAAAATTTTAAAACAGAAACTTCGTAAATGCGATTATGAAGATACCGTAATAATTTTTTGACCTTCCTTCATAAAGTGAACTGCCTCAACCATTATGTTATAGAGGGCTGCTTAAAATATGTAAAAAAAAGAGATAATCCTCATTACCCGACTGAACGGTTTTACCCTACTTTCCCCTACACTTTTAAAGTGATTCAATACTCTTGAAATACTACTACTTTTCCAATTAATTAGGTAGATTTTGTATGAAACACTACTTATTCCGGTCGCTCCTATGCTAAAATTTCAGAAATTTTTTTGCAGATCTACGCCGATCATGACCTTTAGACCCCAAAACTACCAACAGTAAAAATCTTTATATCTATCTATCTATCGGTCTATATCACTTTTTTATGGACACGATAACTTCTTTACCTTTACTCAGATCTTTTCCAAACTGATACATAAAATCAAGGGGTATAAAATCTCAGTCAAGTTCATTAATGGGCAAAATCGATCCAAGGGGGTGGAAATAGGGAGGGTTTTTGTGAAAACCGAAAAAACGCCATAACTTCTTAGTTAAAATAGATATCGAATCGGTTTAAAGTTTATATTACTTCTTAAAAATGGACCAAAGTTTATGCATGACAGATTTTTGATAAATTTAGAAATGGGCTCAAGGGGCGAAAAAACAGGGTTTTTGGGAGAAAAAAAAATGCATACCTTCGTCAATTCTCAAGATATCAAATCCAATTAAATTTTGTAAAAGTGTTCTTAACATTATCTAAAACTTTTGTATTTACAAGTTTTTGATAGGACCATTTCTTACCGATAAAAAAAAATTAAAACAAAAACAAAAAAAAAGGGGGGGGGGAAGACAAAAATCCATAACTTCGTCACTTCTTAAACTACCAAATCTAATTAAATTTATTTTACATCTTCTCAATAATATCTACAACTTTTATACTGACAAGTTTTTCATTGGACCAATTCGTATAGAAAAAATAAATTAAACAAAAACAGAAGTTGGCGAAAAACATCAAATCCAAACTGCTTATATTCTGACTCATTTTTAAATTTATTTTTGATTTTAAACGCATCGAAATAGCAGATCCTATTATTTTGGAATTATATAATGTGACGCATTGGTCAGTTTTTTGATAAAGACAGCATATATTTGGAAAAGGGCTGCAGAAATGGGTATTTTGAACAGAATATCCTGAAACTTTCGTGATTGAAAAATTGGGGTTTTCAAATAACAAGTTTCGTTTTTTCTGATTCATTTTTAAATTCAGTTTTGCTCTCTCAAATGCATCCAATTGACAGGTTCTCATTTAAGAGCTGTATAATGTACCTTATTGGCC
Source organism: Maratus speculifer (assembly GCA_964019185.1). NCBI lineage: Eukaryota > Metazoa > Arthropoda > Arachnida > Araneae > Salticidae > Maratus > Maratus speculifer. The sequence continues at coordinate 301,537,157 of OZ025294.1, read as the reverse complement.
GTTTTCTTAATAAAGGCTGAATATATATTTTTTAAAATACTGTCAAAGTGGACACTTCGCAAAAAAATTCCGGATGCGATCATGATTAAAGAATTGAGGTTGTATTCAAATAACAAAATGATTATTTTAGAACTCATTTTTAAATTCAATTCTGCTCTGAAACGCATTCAACTGACAGTTTTTTGTTATTTAGCAACTATATAATGTGCCGTATTGCTCGATTTTTTTTATAAAGTCAGAATATATTGCAAAATATGTTGTCAAAATGGGCATTTGAGCCGAATTTAGTTTAAGATGATTCTGATAAAACCAGTTCTTAAAGAAAAATGAAATTAAAAGTCTTTCAAAAGCCGCCAAATAAAGTTTTTAAACTGGGTTTATCTGTAATCAAACTTTATTTTTTGTTGAAGTCAAATGAGCACTCTACGAAATCTACCTCCGCCAATAGGCCAAGCCGACAGGGATTTTTTTACTTTCAAAAGCTTAAAAACTATACCATTTACTGTAAAATAAGCATTCTCATATGAAAATTATAACAATATATATATATATATATAAATATAATTTCATTTTGATAAAGAAAAGGATGCTTTTTATCATTACGAGCAAAATAATAGACCAGGCATCTTAAAAGAAAAAAAAAATACATTCAACTTTCAACTAACAATGGCCATTTACTATTAAAATATTATAGGTAAATTGAGAAACTGACTTAAGAAAATCTGTTTGAATCATTTAAATTTTTTTCCTTAAATATTGTCGTTTAGTAAGTTGTAAGGTTTTTAATGACATCCATAAAAACTGAAACAAATAAATATTAGCAAATTAAAGCAATATTTACCAATTTCAGCAAACTTGATAGACGTTAATATGTTGTGAGTAATATCAATTCGCAAAAAAGATACTAAAATAACTTTAACCATTCTAGAAAGAATTTCATTTGACTAATGGAGTTTTACTTTATTCAAGACATTTTCTCGACATAATTTAGTTTGATGCTATATCCTAAATTGCTGCCTAAAGTGGATAAAACTTTTAAACAAATTGGCATTAATTCGAAACATTTGTAATAAATTAACGTATTTCGTGGTGTTTTGTACATTAATAATTGCCACACAATTTACTTTTTTTAATTTGTTATTATTTTTTTCTTGTTGTTGTTGTTTATTTAATGTAAAAAATGAAAATAATTTAGGGAAATAAAAAAGTTTTTGTTTTAATTTCTACATTATATTTCTATTTAAAATAAGTTTTATAATGCTTATACAGCTACTTGTTGAATTGGGGTTTTTTGTGTGTTTAGAAAGTTATTTGTAGTTAGAGATTTCAAACACTCAACGGTTGGACCACATAGATACCAGAATTTCTTTGCAGTAACTTTTAACATACTTAATTAAAGAATTTAAATTCATTTAACGTGATTAATTACGACAAATATTGCTCGAAAAAAATATTGGAGACTCTGTAGCACGCGCATAGGGTTTATGAAAATCCAAGCTCTGTAATATTTAAAAAAATTGTAAAAGAATGAAGTGTGAGGCTAATTTTGTAAGTAAACAAGTGTCAATGGATTTAAAATACATACATATATTGCATTTAAACAATCCAAACTCTAATTATACGGTGAGTAAATTATTTGGATCATTTTTTAATATTATGTAAAATTCTATAAAGAAGTTTTTTTGTTTATAAAATATCTTTAAAAGTTTCATTTACTTACTTCAAAGAGCACAATGTTACGTGTAAGATACAAAAATGACCTAGAAAATAGGTTATTCTATCTAAGAAAATCGTGGATCCTCATATTCGTTAATATAAATCCTAAATGTGCTTTAGCAATATATTCTAACATTCTCAGCATCTGAGATTGATTTACTTTTATCACTTAAATTTTTAACAAGAATGAAAATGTATATCAACGAAATGAAACGCTTAACCCTCTAAACGTTTGGCCCATAATATTCCGTACACTAAGCTCCAGGTTTCACTGCAATATAAGCAATGTTTAAGATATTATAAATATGTTTTAATTATTTAAGTTTTTAAAAATGAATATATAATTAAAAATTATTTTTTAACAACACAGATTTTTATGAAAATAAAAGTAATACAGTATAAATGAATGCAATTTTGACACATTAGGAAAATTTTCATGGTTGCGCGGAATTTGATTTTATCTTTATTATTCTTAAAAAAATAAAAGAATAATTTTAAAGAATATTCTTAATTACTATGAAAATTATGTTTTATAAGTTTAGTCCTTTTACTACTAGTTTTTAAAAAGTGAAAATATACTCATAATTTTTAATTCACGACTACAAACTGAGTACAGAAAACAGAGTATTAAAAGGAAATTTTATGAAAAAATGGAACGACATACCGAAATTAGTTCCTGTTCCTGATCCTTCAACGGATTCTTCGTTTTTATCCAACTCATCATCAGGATGATTATAATCATAATCATCTCGATAGATAGTATCCTCAATTACGACATCCTGGTTTTTCTTTTCATTCTTTTCTTCTTTTTTCGCTTCTTCTTTTTCGTCTTTTTTCTCTTCTTCTTTTTCTACTTTTTTCTCTTCTTTTTTTACTTTTTTCTCTTCTTCTGTTTTACCATTTTCCTTTTCCTTTCCTTCTTTCTTCCAATTTTCCTTTTGCTCTTCTTCTCTTTTCTCCTCTTCTTTTTTCTCTTCTACTTTTTTCTCGTCTGCTTTCTTCTCTTCCAATGATTTTGTTTTTTCTTCTGGTTTCTCTGCTATTTCGTTCTGCTTTTCATCTTTTTGATAAACATCGTGCTTTTCGGACGCTACAAACGGTTCAACTGTATCTTTGATTATTGTTTCGTTATTCTCTTCTTCACTAAAATCAACATCATCATCATCAGCCGTTTCTTCGTCTTCGTCTTCCTCTTCATCATCATCATCAATGAAACTTTCCTCTGGACTTTCAGCTTTAATTGGAATCTACATTAAGTAAAAAGAAAAGAGAGAGTAGTTACCGGGATTTAAATAACAGAATTTAATAATGATAATATAATCCATTATATATTTTTAAAGTGAAATAAAACATTTGCTCAGAAGCAAAAATAGTGACACATTTCGCGAATATTACTTTACTAATAGGTCTATCATATGTATGACTTGCTTCAAAATATTCAATAATTGTAATTACACCGAAAAAAATTTTATAAAAAAAAATATCCAATTAAATACCCATTTGTGACCAGAGAAGAGATTTAGATTATGTGAAGCAGTAAATTTATAGAACCTTCCAAACCTCATCCTATGTTTTCATTCTAAAAGGTCTTTTGATTTTACGCACGTTTTTATTCCTGTCTGCAGAACTAAGTGCTATAATTTCATGTAACAGCAAAATCATGGAAATTATCGTTGTCCCCTCCTGTGAATACAAGTTTGGCTATTGTCGAGATGCGCCCTTTTTACTCCAGTTGAACGATATCAACCTGAAATAAGATGTTTGTAATGGTATATTTGGTAGCTTTAGTTACAGAGATTTTTAATAATAAGATTCTTAAGAAAGATTTAATACATGAATTTTCACATTACTATACTAAGCGTAGAAACCAACTTTTGTGAAAAATTTCCAAGCCGGGAATCGAACCCGGAAGCATTTTCAGAAAGAATCACATTTTGAGCACCCTATCGCCAGAACAACGATTGGCGCGGAGATGAAGTCAATGCTATGCACCCTTTCTTGTTTGTGACGTCAAACGCCTAGCGAATAGCAACCCTTTCTTTTGCAAAGAGATCGTGCTTATTGTTCATTTGTTTTTCCGTAAATGTTATCAATCAAAGAATATAATATGAGGAAATGTTATTCACCGTTGTTCACAATTAAAACATAGTTTAAAACAAAGAGCTTTTTCAGATTAAAATGATTTCGGATTTGAAAATCAAAACAAAACGACGATTGGCGTTTGGCGATGCAGCTAGCTGAAAGTTCTCGCTTTCGCCAATTCGCCAAGACTGGTGCTCAAAACGTGATTCTTTCTGAAAATGCAACCTGGAACCCTTGGAATAGCGTTTCAAGTGCTCTACCATTTATGCTACGAGGACGATGCCCAGCTTAGCATTTCTCACATTATATATGTTCGTTAGACTGCAATTCGCAGCACGAAATGGAACCATCTTCATGAGCACACAAACCTGCGGCGTAACATGAGACATCAAGAGACCCAGTATCGGTACTAGTATATATAAGATTGTTAATTTTTTTGCATGATACACATACTTACTTTAAATAATTTAACAAAATAAATGTTAAAGTAAAGTAAAAAAATATATAATTTTCAAATAAAAAGAAACAATCTTCGATTATAAATCTATAATTAATAGTTATATTATTCCTAAGATTTTTTCCTAATACATTCACTTACATTAGGTAACCTAACAAATTAAATGTCACGAAAATAACAAAAAAAGTTTTCCATTTTCTAAAAAAAAATTGTAGAATGAATATATCACTTTTTACATAAATTACATTATTACTTACAATAATTACATCGCTGTGAAAGGAAACAGAAACTTGTTTTTGTCATATTGGACTATTTTATAATAATTTTGTTTTAAAAAAAAGACCTTTGAAATATTCATTAATTTAATTTATAAAATTAATCAATTTATTTATAAGTTTATTTTATTTTATTTCACTTTTTTTGTCGTGTGTGTGCTAAGACATAATCAGATTAATAATTATAGTACTATATTTTCATTTCAAAGTAAAGATTTTGTACCTGTTGAAATAAATACTTTTATAAAGCTTTCTAACTGACAGTCAATCTATTTATTTTTATTTTTGTATTTCAGTGGATTATTTTAACTAATGAATACATTTAAAATGCTCCCTCATAACGCAAAAAGTATTTAAATAAAATTTTAATGAATTAGTTTTTGATTAAGGAAAAATTATATTTCAATAAAAAAATAGCATAGCAAAAATTTCATTACTTTTTTTAATTCAAGAGAATATATATTTAATGTATTGAGGAATAAAATACAGGTTTGTAAAAGTGTAAAAATCCAGTTGCATAAGAGTATGTTTTCCTTTGATCTCATACTTATTTATTTACTTAGTCCTTTTTTTATTTTTTAATTATTTATTAAGTTTATTAACGTATTTGAACTTTCACTGGAGGCCCTTAATTGTTCGCAAAAATTTTCAAAGACAGATTATTTATACATAAGTATCTACTCCTGCAATCTAGTATGATGAATACAAAAAAAGAAAGAATATAATCATTTTTTACATTATTTAATACTCTATCTCCAAATCTGGATAGAAGTACATAGGTCATTGTCAAATTCGACAGACAACATCAGAGGTATCAACAATGACGTCATCACCAATGGACTGAGTTCTCACTAGCGTTGGAAAACACACTGGTTTCTTTTGAATAGCAGTTTCCTTTTATTTTATTTGTGGAATATCTATCACCTAGTAAAACAAAAATAACTGTTTATATTTACTGGTAAGAAATCGTATTCCCCTAAATAAAAATTCAGTTAGATGCGCAATACCCACAGTGTTGCCGCATTTGGCTGATTTTTATTGGGGAATTCCAAATTGTTCCTAAGAAAGTTCAGACAGTTATTATAGTTTTATAAGATTATATATACAGTAGAACCCCAGTTATCCGAATCCCGTTTATCCGAAAATCGGCTTAACCGAAAGACCTTTAACATCCTCAAAGTCCATTTTAAATGTAAAAAAATTTATTGTCAACACTATTTTTACCAATATCAAATGACATCATTCAACATATTTTTATTTTTGATACTATTTTATTTGTATGTTTTAGATCAAAACAATTCCGAATCAGGTTTTAATACATTGAAGTGTTGTTTTAATACTGATTAGCTTTAAGAATTAGAAGCAAAATAAGTCAAAATTAAAACTTTGGAAGGTGTAATACTTGCAGAAATAGTGCTAAAAAAGCATGTTCTTTATGAAATAAACAGAGTCGGTGTACTTTTTTTTACAGCCTTTAGGATCGGTATTATTTCATTAGAGTCTGCGATGTGCAATTTTTTTAAAACCGTTGCATGTATTATTTCACTAATTACTTATAAAAGTTACCATTTGTATTTGCTTTCTGTTGCTCTGTGATGCATGCGCATCTCTCTCCTCGGCGCAGAAAATTCTCTCTTCTCATGTTAAGCGAACTCTTGTTAAATCACTATCATCGTTGACCTTCGATTTTTTAACTAGTAAGTTATCTTTTTGCTGTTGAAGCGACTTGTAATTTTGGTTTGTCAATCAGGTTTGCTTTGAATATATTCCAGAACATTTTTATTACAGCGATGACTAAATTTCAATCACGCTTTTCATCACACAAGTTTTCACTATAATCCTCGCGCTTATTCGAAAATTTCTATGGAACCCCAATTAACCGAAAATGCTTTGGTTCCATGCTTTCCGGATAACCCGGAAATATTCCGGGTTTTACTGTATTTCCCAAATAAAATAAAAGAAAATTGCCACTAAAGTTTTTTCGATGTCAATTCCAATACTAGTAAGAATTTGGTCCATCATTGATGACGTCACGACTCCGGTCCTCAATCCTTGGAGGTTTTGATAGCAGCAGAAGTGTAGTGATAAGCATCGAGAGTATTGAAAATTTCCATAGAGCATTGCATTCGAAACCACTTATTAGTTACAAATACAAAATGTTTCATCAAAAGTGAATTGCGTAATAATTTTGAGAGAAAAACATTGCAATGAAAATGCAGCGATATTACGACTCCGCTTTTGGATTTGTGTATTATTCTACGATAGTGGCGTCATATGCATGCTTTTCGGTAAGTTTTGTTTATGACTGGTCCGTAAATGTGGCAGATTTACAGTGGAGTATACAGTGGAGTATGGAGTGGATATATAAAATAAAAGTGTGTAGTTTAAATCTTAAAACAAAAATAGATTTTGTACTATCTGTATTTATAAGTAAATAAATACGGGGAACAAAATTTTTTTTGAAAAAGCGGAATTCATGTTTGTTAGTTATTTATTTCGGTTAAAGTTAATGATTTATATAGATACAAAAGTCTTAAGTAAGGCTACATTAAAAAAGTGACAGTTGTAATATTTTAAAATAAAATAAATAATAAGTCATTTTATTTAAAGACAGCATTTTCTACATCTCTTCCCCTCCCAAGAATCATACTCAAAAAGATGAAAGTTTTAACCCTGATTTTAAAAAATGCACATTATTATAGTTTTTACAAAAAAGTTTATGTAAATAATATGCATCCATAAATTCTATATTGCCAATAAGAAAGATTAATATATAAATAAATATATAGTACACTTACAATAATTTAATTAATGTAATATTTAAAGCAATATTTGTGATAAAACATTAATTTCTTATGCTTTGTTTATTTAAACCACTTTCAATTTAAAATGCATTAAGATGGTTCTTAAAGTATGATTAATTACTAAAATTGATGTTTACATCATTGTATTATATGAACAAGGCAGGCATTTTGGAAGTAATATCTGCAGTGCGAGTTCCGTAGTTAATTAAAATGCATTTGTATAATAATGGTTATATTATCAGGCAGTAACATACAGTATGTTTATTATTCGTGTAGGTAGTCATATTAGATACGTAATAGTTGTAGATTTAAAATGTATTCAATATTAAATAACTCACAATCTTTGAAGATTGGAATATTAATTAAATGACATTAATTTATATTTAAATCTTCAAAGTTGTTGAGTAATTTAAAACTATTTACTAAAACCGACAGAATAGTTGTTATGGCAATTTAAGGAACATTTTAAATAAATATTTTAAAGGGCAATTTTAGGAACATTTTAAATAAATATTTCAAAGTGCAATTTTAGAAACATTTTAAATAAATATTTCAAAGACTTTATTTAAGTCCTTTCATTTAATGGTAGTTAAATAAAAGCAAAAAATAAGTGTTCTGGAATATTTCTGCATTAATTTTAGTGAATGTTAAGGTAAATAAAAATTTATAAGGAATCATAAACAAAAACAAAAAAATGCAGAGTGGTCAAAAAGATTTTGACATATTTCAAAATTCAATTTTAAATGGAGAAACTGCAGTGTGAGAATTTAGACAAAATTGCTCGAAATCAAAAGTATTGTTTAAACAAATAAATAAGTAGCATTACTAAATGTTAATAGGCAGCGCTAAATCAACATATCTGCCTAAAATAATTCAAAAACTATAAGTATGTATTTAATCACATGTGGTCACATTTATTCAGGAATAAAAAATTATTTTTCTCTATGTGTGTTTTCCGAATTTATATTTATAGCCATAATATTTCTCGCTGGGATGATCTTCAAACAGTCTCAATTTAACTGAAAGGAGGAGCTGCGTGAATTATGAAGAATTTGATCTGAGAAAAAGAACAAAAGAAATTTATTTAAACTGATTAAAGTAACATTTACATACATATAGGTAATTGATGAAAAACGGCCGTAAAACAGACAAATTGTTATTTTAATTTTTCAAAGCACGACAAAAAGAAAAAATAAGAGAAAGAGAAGAAAACATATAAACACTTCAAGATACGTAAAAAAGAAAAAAAACATAATCTTGAGCAAACTTCAATGACGTTTCAAATTAAATACAGTATTACTGTTAACATTTTTTGTATCTCTTGGAATATGACGTAATGGCGATATTTGTATTTAATTAATTTAATACTTTAATCAAATATTGAGTATGTTTTAACAAATTTTTGTAAAAGTTACTTTTATTTTTTTGTCTGATTTATTTCTATAACATACATAAAACCTCTACTATGTTATATGGCTTCTTATGATAAATGTTTCTTCTAGAAATTCATCATTCCGAGTCCCAGCATTGAAAATTACCAAAAGCAATCAAACAGCAAATTTTAAAGGAGAGAAGAAATGACGTCAACTTATTTACATGATTTTTTAAGTGTGAAAATTTGCCTGTATTAGGATATTTATTAGCTTTGTAAAAATGCTGCCATCTATGGGCAAAATTTGAAACAAATATTCTAATTTTCTTAAACAAAGCTTAGAGATGTATAAACATTTTCGTTCAGATTATCTTCTTGTACGCCAGTTACTCATTTTTTTAATTCTGTTATTACGTTTCCAATCCCTCTTCGGAACCATTATAAATTATTTAGAAAATTTAATATTTTATTGAACAATAAAATTTCGTATAATTAATTACAATTTATAAATAATTAAGCAATTCTATTCGAATTTCTGAACGTTTTGCACATTAGCTTGGATATATATATTTAAGATGCAGTAAAACTTGTTGATTGGGTTTTTGAAATTCTCATCTCGAAACTGGAGATGTTACTTTTTACCTCTAAATACTTACATCGAAGCAATATTTATTATTTTTGCTCCCTCATATTTTCTTCTAAATTTTCTCTATAGAATCCGTCACAAAATACTTTGAAAATGGTCTTAAGTCCTAATCCAATTGCCGATTTCTACGAAATTATACCGTGCATGCAGCTGTAGTTAAAAGAAAAAAAAACTAAAATGAGCAGTTTCGGAAATATCTTCTTATTTCATACATCACGATAATTCAATTTTAACACATTATGATAATAATAATTTCCTTACTTAATACTGGTTTAATAGCTTGTAAAGTTTAAAATAGCTTTTAAAAGCACTGTGATAGTTCCCAAATAATAATAAATTTAACAACAAATAACATTCACGTTAATTGTAGTTTTGGGTTCAAAAATCACTCATGCCATAGTGACAGGCATTATCAGCAGTTTCCCACAGGAGACGACTGACGTAGAGAACCAGCCTATACAGATCTTTTTTGCTGAGTGTATCTATACTAATAAAATCCGTGCGCCTCTGTCTGTCTGCTTGTTACAGTTCTGTCTTACAGTTCGCAACGCGGGCGAGTTGGAAGTCGCGAGAGGTGTCTTTCGATTGGAAATATTCCGGGGAAGTCATTTCGGGCATTTTCGAGACCGTGGGACCAAAATTAAAAAAGTTATGAATTAAAAACCCCTTGGGAATCGGAACGAAAAATGTCCCAAATACCAAACGGCGCTCAAACGGAGCTCCGAAGCAGAACACTGCGCTACCTTGCGGTGAAGAACCTGAACTTTTCCCCTTTGGCTAAAAGAAGAAACAGCCGAAAATCGCTTTTTCTACCGGCGCTAATTGCGTTTTTTTTTTTTTGCGCGTTTTTTCTTAAACCATCATGCAGACAGTTTTAAAAGTAGAAAAAAACTGATTACATATTCAGAATCTGTGTAAAAATCTGCTTCTGATGAACTAAAAAATACGGAAAAATGTCTTAAGGGCGCGTAGTGCCCACCGTGCAAAACCAAATATTTTTAACGGGACTATGGGCGCGAAGCGACCATAGTTCCGATCCACAATCATTTTTTTTTAAGTGCACGTGGCCCACAGTGCGAAATCACATATTTTTAACGGGACCATGGCTCTTTAATTTACTTTTTTTTGTGCTTGAGGATTCGAACACCAAGACTTGCTTATTAAATGAATTTTTTTGCTTATTATATACTGCTTAATACCGAGGTTCGTTTGGAAAAAGTGGCCCAGCTAGCGGGCGTAGCTCGCTAGTCTTTTATCTAATAGCTGTATCACACGGGGAGCGATTTTTCTGCAAACATTTTACAAAACACGATCGTTCATTTTCTTGCATGTTTGGTAAACAGGTTTTTCAAGCTTCTCTCGGGGTTATTTAATTCTCGCTCCGCTCCTATTGGTCAATTGATCAACGCTGAATGAATGAACAAAATTTTCCTTGAACTCAGAACTTGTAAAAATATAAAACAGTTTTACGAATTTAATTCTTTTTTTTTAAATGCAGTGTGACGGAAGCGCAGTTATCGAATTTCGTAAGTATAAAATAAATAAATAAATAATGTTGCCCGTGATCAAAAAGTTGAGAAGAAAATTAATTTTATGTTCTTAAATAAATATCTTTATAGTACATTAAAGTGGTTTTGTAAGTAATTTATACTACTATTTGTGTTATTATCATCATAAGTACAAAAAACTCTGTCCTTATAGCTATGGTTACTGTCTGACATGCAGACCCACCAGTCTCTAAACAAGCCCGCTACTTTAATTAAGTTTTAAAAGGGAAAAAAAAGCTATGAATTTAGAAACTCAATGATAGGGTGTTTCATGGAATGTAAAACATATTTTGAAACCATAACAAAATATTCTGAATAAAAAGTTATAGACGTTTAATTTTAATATAAATATTTTGAGAAAAACTTTTTCAAACATATCAAATGAAAATAAAATTTTGAATTGCTTAAAAGGCGCAACTTAGTGAAAAACATTCCATGCCGGGAATCGAACCCGGGCCATCAACATAGCGCACTGACTTTCTACCGACTAAACCACATGGAACGACACCCTGCAAGGAACTTATCGCTATTACATGTTGGAAAGGCTACAAACGCAGCACAAGATGGAGTACAACCCACGAACCACCGGTCTGAGGCAATCACGAAACTCAAATTAATCCAGCATCGATTGAATGTATTAATGCGTGGAAGTTTTTCGAGAGAGAAAATTCGCCTTGAATATAACATATCAAATGAAAATCAAATTTTGAATTGTTTAAAAGGCGCAAATGCCAACTTAAGTTGGCATTTGCGCCTTTTAAGCAATTCACCTTTTAAGCCTTTAAGCCTTTTAAGCCTTTTTTAAAAAATTCGCCTTTTAAGCAATTCAGCAATTTTCATTTGCTATGTTATATTCAAGGCGAATTTTCTCTCTGGAAAAATTTCCCCACATTAATACTTTTTCAAACGTTTAATTTAAATGACGTAATATTCGCCGAGCGGATGATAATAGTTTATATTTCTTAATTTCAAATGCACGTTACCTGTTACATCTGGCGCGGATTTTGCATGTAGAAAAAAAAAAATACAATAACAAAATTTATTTACACATGCAACGTTTCATGTGAAAGTATAGACAATGAGGCAACAGACAATGAAAATAGTTAATTAAATTAAAAATGAAACAAAAAAAAATAGTACAATAATCTTAATGAATCAAAGTTACATTCAAAATATCATACGAAGATGTCTCTATGACGCAATTTTCTATTTAAAGCTTCCTTTTATACATTGCTACCCGTACCTCATGTAGCATTTAAAAAAATACTTGCACGAAAATACACATGCCGTACTTTTTAAATATGACGTAATTTTAACCATCAAATGTTTTTTGAATTCTGTTTTAATTTTTTATTTTAACTTCTGTTACTCATGAATTAGCAGATATTTTAATTGACAATAAAATCTTTAGAAGAATTGTTAATACTCATAATTTTTTCAAATCTGACGTCAGTACAGAAAAAGGAACTATTAAAAAAATTATTTAAATCTCTAATGAAACAGATTTCTTAATTTTTTTTCTTTATTTTCGATTAATTAAATTTTTTCAAGTGCTTTTTAATATAACTTTTTCTTTTATGGGAAATTGGAACACAGAATCATTCTTTGCATAACTGTAGCTTTTTGTGAATTATTTTCAGAAAAAATTGCATATGATTTAAAATGTTAACAAAATGTGAATTTACTTTTAAACAATATAACAGACGATATGTTTTTGTCAAATCACTTCATTTTATCACTCCTTTTTTTTCTATAAAATGCAGTGTAAGTAGAAACACTCCAAATAATAATATATTTTTTAATTAAATTTTTAAACGAAAGAAAATGGGGAAAATATCAATGCGTTTTATCAGAAGGTTTATGAAAATTCCCACTTTTAAAACTTCCATAGTGATGAAAAACTTTTCCTTTGAGTTCTAAACATCAGAACACTAATAACTGGATTCGTTTATTTAAAAATACAAATTAACAACAAATTGCAAAATATAAAGCGACATTTCAAGTTCGAAATATACCTACATCAAGCTACTATTACAGAAACAAATCAGAGTATAATATTTTATATAAGACGAAGACTATAATAACATAATAATATAATAATAAATTTGATCAAAAAATACTACCTTTTCTTTCTCTTTATGTTTGTGAATATCTTTCTCATCATCTTCTTCATAATCTTCGTCATAGTCTTCATCGCTTTTATCTCCAGAACCTTTTTCGTCGAAACTGAAATCTTCGTCATCGATGAGATCTCCCCTTAAAGGCAACTGGTCATTTTGTGTAGAGTGGTGAGTTACTGGACGGGACCTAACTTCTTCTCTAGAATTGAAGTGGCCAGTGCGGTATTGCTGAAAACATATTTTTCATTATTATTTTTCAGAAAATGTGTGAGGGAGTGACCTTTGTCATAAAGGCACTCTAGTATTTCTGAGATCGTGACGTCAATAATTTAACATGTGTAAGCGTAAAAGCGACATATATCCTCTCTTTTACTTTAACTTTCTAGAGTGTGTGTGTCTCTTTCGGGTTCTGCAGTTAGTTCGCGGTTATTAGTAATATGTTAATGTGAAGTATCTCAGTTTGCAGCATATAAAAGCTTGGAGTTTGAGTGTGTGTGGGAGTATCTCTGGCCCTAGCCAGCGTGTGGGTATCTCTGGCATTAGCCAGCGAGTGAGTGTCTCTGGCATCGACATTAGATAGCGAAGTGAATCACTGGCGATTAGCCAGCCGAATGTTCTGGAGATATTAGTCAGCGAAGTGCTAGCAGATTGAAAGTAGCAGCGAGCCTCCAGTGAGTTGTAAAGGAGTTTCGGTATTCGACTTGAGAGTTGGCCGTGGTAAGAAGTTTCATAGTAATTACATTTTGATTATGTGAAAGTGAATAAAGAATTACACACAGCCACGGGCTGTCTAATTAGGCTTTATCTAGCAGCTTAGTCGAAAGATAGTTGAGAAGTAATAGAAGGTGTCACGATTGAGCTAATCCGGAGCCTGTGAGTATGCGCTTAGTTTTTTCATAGTATTCTCAGTTGTACAAAAATTAAGACTTGCTCCACTTCCCTTGAGCCCTTATCGTTTTAATAAACTCTGTTTTTTTATCTTAATTACTGAGTAAGTCTGCATTTAACCCCCACCACGACCAACCAACCGTTACAAATGACACCCAACGTGTGTGTAACGTTACAAATGTATCGGTACAAACATGAAAAATAAAAATGCTTTAGACAAATATACAAACATATTGAAGTTACCTAAATTATGTTGTGAAGTTGACAAATTCAAAATCAAAAGTTCATTAATTTAAAAACAAGTAGATAAGTGTGATGGCAGATTCCACTGGGGGTTCCGTTTAACATGTCTTTTAAAACACTTTACACTTTAATTTATGAATCAAAATTTTTAAATTATAATTTTTAAAATCTTAGATAAATGACAGCACCATTATACTCTTAATTTAATTAAAAAACTTATCTTTACATATAATGTTTCTATAAGTTGCATATTTTCCCAATATATGGCAGCACCAAAAATGTCATAAGTATTTTATTTGGAAATAATATCTAAATATGCTTCGAAATCACATTTTATACATTTTTAATAAGTAAAAATATGTTGCATTTCCGTTTCAATTGTTTCAACTATTTGAGAACCATATTACAAAATATAAAGGTAAATATATATATATATATATATATCATACAAGAAATTTTTTTAAATAATAATAAAAATGGTACAAACCCTTTAATTGGCAAAACATACGAAATTTCTTTTAATTAAATCCATATTAATATGAAATTTTCAACTGCCAGCATCGGCGGCGTTAGAACTAAAAACTTTCTGTTTTTCTAGCGAGATGCTTTAACTACAAGTTATGATGTCTGCACAAAAAGCGTTGAAATTATTAATCTTTTTTTGAAATTTAAATCATAAAAAGGAACGGATGACATTGAAAACATTCATTTAATTAAAAGGTACTACTTAGTCATCCCGTCGACCAATTTCGCCAAATTAGACAAATCGCCAAACTAATAGCCAAATTTTGCATATTGACATAATTTTTATTTTAAATAACGAAAGAACAAAAAAATTAGTAAAACATTAATAAAAATACAAATAAAAAGCCGAAATAAAAAGCACTTGTTGACGTTTTAAACCCATATTTCGTGTCTAATATCATTGAATGTGACATTCCCGGTCGACCATTATTGGCATTTCATCTTATAACTTGGCGATAGTTTTTTTGGTCGACGGAATAATCAAGTAATATCAATTAAAATAATACATTTCATGCCAGATACTCAGCTTAAGTACACAAAATTTAAAGTTTCTGACTTATACAATTTATGTGTATGGACACTGTGACGGATATACAGACGAAGGAGTGAGACAAATAGGGTTTCGCAGATGAATAAAATCTTAAAAGGTTAAATAAGAGCTGATTTTTTTAAATTTTTTTTTTTCCTTTTCTACTTTTTAACTTACAATTGCGCGATTAAATGTGAATTCCTGAGCGTTATTTGTTTCGGTATTTAAATGCTTCGGTATTGTTAGTTAAGAATAACGAATCATAACAGATAAAAATATATAAAATAATATGGGGGATAGTTATATTTTGCAGTTAAAATATAAATAAAGACGAAATTAAACATTTTCTAATTATTTAAAATAATGTGTCAGTACTCTAAATGGAACTGAAACATTTACCATAAAAGTGGAGTAAAAAAGGAAATCCCATTCAAAAGATATAGAATATAAACAAATAATATATTAAAAAATATTCAGTAATTAACATAAGTGGTAGGAAAAGCATCCAAATTCTTTTATGCAACCGAGTATACATTTGTTGGTGTGCTAAAAAACTAATTAGAAAAATGTTGGATAAACATAGCTCAGATACGAAAAGTGTAACACAGTTCAAAATCTACATTCAGCATTTTATGCTTTATAGAATTTATGCACACTAAAAATGTTCAAAAAAAAGAAAAAAAAGTTGAAATAATTAACGCATATCTTAATTGAAAACGCCTTCCCGACAAATATAATTCATAAACAATACGGTATTATAACAAAAATTTTAAACAATAAATCCTATGCAAACCACATTCTGCAGTAGACAACTTACAGTTAATTACAACGATATCTATCAATGAATATAAATCTTGCTAATTTAATTTACAATACCGAACATACCGTGGTTATCCCCAACAACATATATCAATCATATAGCAATACATTTATACTTATGCCAATTAGAGCACGGACGACAAGATGACTAGACAAATCGAACGAATAAACACTTTTTTAATTATGTTAGAAAGTGTTAAAAAGAAAAATGTGCAGAAAATATCATCCTTAATTATAGTACAGAAATGGTTATTATGCTACTCATGTGTGAAAAAAAAATCGAAAAAAGAAAGATTATCAGCAGTTATTAATAAGTTTGAAACCACCTAATAAAAAAACAAGAAAGAAGCCGAAGAAAAAAGTGAAAATAAAGATCGAAAAAAAAAAACCCACTAAACATATGTAAAAATATATTTAGTTTAAGTTCTGTTGTATAATTAAAATTCAACACACGAAGTTACTTAAACATTACCACCAACCATACCCTGTAATTTAATTAAAGTTATCACTATCTTGTACGTAATAGTTAATTGCGCATTCACTCAGAGCACATATGCAAGGTTAACTAATCGAAATGATTTTATAACTAGAGTGTAATTAGAGGGATATTAATACTTAATTGGTTGTAATTACAACATGCGCGCTAGAGATACACATTTACTGAATAATGTAAACTATCGCTAATTTTAAAATACTTATACATGTTATAAATAAGTGTAAATTTTAACAAAAGAAATAAATAAATACCTAATTTAAAAACATAAAACTGAAATGAAGTTCCGAGTGGAATGACAAACTTCACCTTGCTTTTAAATCACTAAATAAAACTATTTACTAAAAGGTGCAATACGATTTTATTAAAGACTTTCCCGTTTACAAGATATCTGGCGTTTAAAAATTAAAAACTAAAAGATGTTAAAATCATTTGTAAAAAACAGGATAAGCTCCTGAGATCTTTCGATCGCTACCGCGATCATTCTCAAAGGATTAGTTCTGTAGGCAAGTCGCACTTGCTGTGATGTTTATATAGCTGTATGGAAAAGGAAAATCCTCCCACATCAAATAATAGACTTTTCCATACAGCTATATAAACATCACAGCGAGTGCGATTTGCCAGCCGAACTAATGCTTTCAGAATGATCGCACTAGCGATCGAAAGATCTCAGGAGCTTATCATGTTTTTTACAAATAATTTTAAAATCTTTTGGGTTTTAAGTTTTAAAGACCAATTATCTTGTAAACGGGAAAGTTTTTAGTAAAATCGTATTGCACCTTTTCAGTAAATAGTTTTATTTAGTTTATTTAGTAAATAAATATCTTTAACGATTTTAGTTCTTTATATTTTAAACTAAATTCTTTAAGGAAACTTTTTATCTGGAAATAATGCATGCCTGTACTCCTATAAAGACTGATTGATTATATCTGTCAAACATCAAAATCTCTAAAACAAATAAGCATTAATGTCATAAAATTTATTTTTTCGATGCAGACAGTTGATAAATGTTCAGATGTATTGATTAAAACGTATACTTTTCAAAGAAGATCAAATTTTTAACAGATTGGAGAAGCATTATTTATAACTTTTAATGATTTTTTTTTTTAAATCTTACAATTTAAACAATTTACTCTTAAAGAGGCCAAAAAAACATTTTTTTTTCAATTAAACAATTATTCGACCGTAATTTGACGATAATATAGTTTATTTAATTTTTTCTAAACTCATAATAAACAAGTCGGAATTGCTAGTCAAGCTTAGCGAATGATGTGCATTCAAACTGTAACGAGGTTTAAACAATATTCAGATCTTAGTATAATAATACACAATATTTTGAATGCAGCATAATAGCCGAAATCTTTTGTGTATTCCTATAAGTACTATCTTTTTTCTATTGTACAGGAAGTAACTTGTAGTAATCCTCAACAACGTATATACATTTCATAAAATATTAAATAGTTTAATGCAATTAAAACGCGCCCCAAGCAATATCCTCCTCTACCATTATGTAAAGGAATATTTTGTGTGGCTCTGTAAATGAATAGCAGGTATTCTTTGCACCACAGATTGTACAGAAAGTATATTATTATGTATACTTCATAGATGCACACAAATTTTATTATGTTCGAATGAGTGCGACACCATTAAAATGCACTTGAAACCATTTTTTTTCCATTGACCGTAATGTAATGGAATACTTTTGATTGTCCCGGTAATTGAACTATACATCCGATTTTTATAAAATTTGAAATGACTCGACAAATTTATGTAATAATTGTATATTTTAAATTTCAAACGATTCGCATTGTTGACAGACGGAAGGATTGAGCGAAAACTATAGGTGCTAGGTATTTACATAATTATGAACGTACCTAAAAAGGGGGTTATGAATCAAAAAGCGAAACAAACACAACATGATTTCAGTCAAAACGGCGAATGAAAATGTCTTTATGAATAGTTCTTAGACTAAGGTTCGCGCATGTTTTTTGTTTAATACATAAAATTTCATTAAAAAAAAAACTTAAAGTGCTATTACACGCAAAAATTTCAAGTGACAAAAATCGCCTGCTTTTTTTTCTTTTTTAGGCATTTCATTGGATGTTTCAGAAAAGGCTTTATCATTGTCAGATTTCCAAGCATTTGATTGATTGTTACTGGCGATTTGATTCGTTTCAGGCGGTAAAGATGCTCCGACATAAGATAATCGCGCGCTTTCCAAACGACTTCTGTGGAAGCATAGAATAACACGGATACGCCTGGAATTTGAAGCGACTTTGACCCCTCGTGTAGTAGAACTTTAGGAATGCTATGAGAAATATACAGGTTATCTGGGCGGAAAATGCTCATAGTTTGTCGTGCCCAGTTAGCTTAAACAGTAAAGCATTGGCCTTGTAAGCCAAATACCGGGGTTCGATTCTCGGCCTTGGCAATTTTTCGCGCAGGTATAAATATTTAATTCCTATGCACTGTTATTAGTTTGTATATTAAGATTTGTAAAATTGGAACCTTTTTTTAGCTTGGAAACATTTTTGAATCGGAATTTTTAATGTCACGACGAATAGAATTACGATTTCAATTGACGATATACCTTTTAAGCTGAAAAATTTTAGCTGGAAGTTTTATGTATACTCTTATGATCCCGCTTTCACAGATTTTACTGTATACATCTCCTAATTTATATGTCCTATATTCAGCATTCAAATAGTATCAATTTTCGAATGAAATTTCTGATATTTCATCTAGAAAGTACTCTTCAAGGTTTCTTTGGAGACATAATAAAGAAGAATCACTAAAAAATAAGTGAATACAAAATGGATTCCTGGTAGATAAAAGAATACTGGTTTGGATGACACCTATAAGACTCGATTAGCACTCGGGAAGAAACATTGCATGAAAATCCAGATTTATGAGATTTATGAATCATTATACATAGAGGAAAAAGTAACATTTGCGCAGAAATGATGTATAGCGATTCAGAAAACAATGAATTGGAAAAAATTCGATTTGTAAATTGTTTGTCACAACAGCGATTCGTTCAAAACTTTAGAATGAATAAAACATTATTATAATGATTATTACGATGATTAATTGTTTGTTTTACATTTAAAATATTGCATTTTTGTACATAAATAATAAATTTTCAAAAATCTTGAAAGAGTGTGCACTAACCCCTTGCAGATGAGCGACACCTACACTTGCGCAAAACGGGCTTAAGAATCCTTGTTAAACCCCACCAGTAAAATTTTACTGTAAAATTTGCCTTATTTAATCGGAGCATTTTCTCAATTTAATCAGACATAAATTTCTATTTTTAAGAACCGGTAACAAAACATTAGAAATATCTTAAAAGGCTCCCGTCATGATGGGGCTAATGTTCTTATGGTGAAACTTCCGTAACTGATTAAATATTTTTTGAAATAACAAAAAAAAAAAAAAAAAAAAAAAAAAAACCTGCAAATGTTACTTGCACAAATAAAAAATAATACAATTACGGTGTTCAATAAAACTACTACATAGATATTTTACAATTTAAAACTTTACAGTTTATAAAAGTGTAATATATGTGCAATATCGAAATGAGTGTGTTTTTTCTCTTTGTGTGGTAGTCTAAATTGTTTTATTTAAAAAAAAAATTATTGTTTTGGAATCTTACTGTAAATCTAACTTTCTTTTCCTGAAAGATCTATCCACTTTTTGAATTAAGCAATAAGTAAGTCTCCCAATTTTTAATCAATGAATTTTGAAGACACTAAAATTTATTGTTTAACTCTTTATCTATTGACAGTACTTATAAGTATCGTTAAAATTATTTATTGTAAAATTCTTTTAATACATCAATTACTTGTAATACTGTTTAGAATGAAATACAGATACATTACTTTATTTTGTTTCAAAAGCATTATTGGTTACAGGGAACAAAAATATTTTTAAAAGGATGATTTTTTTTCAACTTTCTTGGTGCTGAGGGAGGGGGGTGGGGATTTTTCAATTCGGAAATATTTCTATATTTATGGTGTAAAAAACATCATATTTGTCCTTTTTATAATTCTACAAAATACTAAGAAAGCAATTTAAAATAAAAGATTTGGGTGGCGTTATAAATATTGCACAAAATCCTTGTAATTTCAAATTTAATTAATCCTTCTAAATCCTTCTGTCTTTCCAACATCCTTCAAAAATTCATTAAATGATTATGTAAATCTTTTAATTTAGTTTAAACAATTTACGTAACATGCTTTAGAATGTAAAATTTTCATAAATTCATAATTTGGTAGATAAAGGGTTAACAAGAGTATTTTAATGTATAAATAGCAACTTGAAACAACTGCTGTATTATAATCGAAAATGAATTAGGATTCAAACAACCAAGACTTCGATAATATGGACCTTACTATATATTACTAATACATTTTAAATTCTGTCTATATAAGTGGATAAAAAATTATTGAATTAACGAAAACTTGAAAGAAGATTGATCGTGGATTAGGGACAAAATGTAATTAATTTAGACTATTGCTTCTTTTTACATACGTTCATAATTATGTAAATATGATGCACCTAAAGTTGTCGTTTAGTGCGTCCGTCCGTCTCTCCATCTGTCCACATATAACAGAGCGAAAACTACTCAATTGATTCGTTTGAAATTTAAAATATGTAATTGTTGAATAATTTTCTCGAATCTTTTTAAACTTTATGAAAATCAGCGACAATCAAAAATATTCCGTTATATTATGGCCAATAGGAAAAAATAGTTTCAAGCAGGGCCGTAGATAAGGGGGCGCTATGGAGGCTCACCCCCCCTAAAATATTTTGAGCCCCCCTTGGAAAAAATTCCAAGGTCACTAAATGAATTTATGTTCCAAAAATCCAAATGAAATTCTGTTTAGTTTTGAGAATCTTTCACAGTTTTGCAGAATTACTAAATTGTACCTAAAATAAGTGTTAAGACACTTGCTCATCCTATTTGTACACATGAAGCTTACATGATTTTTAATTTTTCAGAGTCATACATACAAAATTTTCATCATTATATACTTTTCTTAGCATAAAATGAAGTTGTTGCAAAAGTTTAATAAGAAAAATAGTACCTACAACGTAAATATGTACTAATTTATCTTTCTGTATCAGAGAGAGAGAGAAAAAAAATATGACCCCCCTACATTCTCTTGAGCCCCCCCCCCCTTCTTGTTCACTTCTAGCTACGGCCCTGGTTTCAAATGCATTTTAATGGTGTTACACTCTTTCGAAAATAATAAAATTGATGTGAATCTATGAAGTGTGTATTAAAATGTGCATTCTATACAATGTGTGGTAGAAAGAAAATTAGGGAGGGAACATTGTTTAGGGCGCATTTTAATTATATCAAACAATTTTGCACTTTAGGAAATTGATATATACTGCTGAGGTTTACAACAAGTTATTTTCTGCAAACCAGAAAGCAGATAGTATTTACAGGGACGCACATAAGATTTCGGCTACTATACTGTATCTGAAGTACTGCAAACTATTACACCAAGATCTAAATATTTTTATAGTACGAACGCACATCATTTGCTACTCTTGACCGGCAATTCATGACTTTAGATTAATTTTTGAAACACGATTATTCAATCGGTAAATTAATTATAGATGTAAATTTTTCCATTTTTCAATATTGGGTGAAAAAAGTCCGGGCCAGGATTCGAACCAGGGATGTATTGGCTGAAGCCGCCAATGCTTTACCGACTGAGCTATCCCGGACACGAACACTGGAGGACTATTTCACCCAATTAACCTCAACGATCACTTTATCTGGTCTGATACTCTGGATCAGTTCAACAGAATAAATCGAAGGTCAATATATGGAACTGCAGAAAATCGCTGCATACGAAATTACCTTAGATTAATTTTTGAAACACGATTATTCAATCGGTAAATAAATTACAATTATTAATTGGGTGAAATAGTCCTCCAGTGTTCGTGTCCGGGATAGCTCAGTTGGTAGAGCATTGGCGCCTTCAGCCAATACATCCCTGGTTCGAATCCTGGCCCGGATTTTTTTCACCCAATATTGAAAAATGGAAAAATTTACATCTAATTCTTGATTTGTTTATTTAGATTTTGTAAAATAACAAATACTTATACATTAAAAATAGCAGAATTTCTAACGTTGTACAGCATAAACATATTTATCATTTTTTTAATAAGATTCTTAAAACTCAAGGTAATTTTTTAATCATACCAACATTCTTAAAAAATTTTTGCATTATAAAAATAGTATGTATTTTTAAAGTATATAATATTTAGTCATTTCAGTATATTAAATTCTTTTAAAGTAGAAAAACTGTCTACTTACCAATGGTTGCGTTGTTGAATTACATTGTTTTTCAGCGTCGTCAGGACTTCCGCTGATAGTAATTTGTTCAATATCACCCTAGAATAAGAGAAAATTTATAATTAATATTTTTGCAACTAGGTCAACACTATCACACAAATAAATTTTTATTAAAAAAAAACCACTTGATTTTAAATTTACCCTTTAACCCTATATCTACCGAAAAGACTTACAAGTACCATTAAACTAATTTGTTCTGAAATTCATTTAATACACCAATTAGTTGTAATACAGTTTAGAATGAATTATAGATACATTACTTTATCTTACTCCAAAAGCATTATTGATTACACAAAACAAAAATATTTTTAAAACGATTATTTATTTTTCCTTTGCTTCTTTTCAGCTGTCTTGGCGTTAGGGGTGGGGGGAGGGAGAATTTTTCGATTAGGATATATTTCTATATTTATGTTGTAAGAACATCATATTTGTATATAAAAACATCTCATATTCCTAATCATACAAAATACTAAAAAAAAAAAAACTTAAAATAAAAGATTTGAGTGGAGTTATTAATTTTGCACAAAATCCCTATAAATTCAAATTTAATTAATCCTTCCAAATCCTTTAATCCTTCTAAAATCCTTCTAAAATAAATTAAATGATTATGTAAATATTTTAAAGTAGTTTAAACAATTTACGAAAAATGTTTTAGAAGATAAAATTTTCATATGAATTCATAATTCGGTAGATAAAGGGTTAACATAATATAATCTTTACGTGCATAAAAAATATTTTTACTAAATGTTCACATAGAAATATGTAGTGGTTAGTTCTGAGGATAATCTTTTACTACTGTGATAGTAATTACTGTAAGCGGTCTGTGATACCACTCGTTTGACTTGATCGTTTCGTTCCTGATACAATTCATGGCTAAACATTTTGTACACGGTTATTATAATTAAAATATATTTCTTCAAAAGTCTCTAGCGATAGTAATAGGATTTGTGAACATGAAAAAACTCAAAATTACAAGTTAATTTATAAAAACTGATTCAAACAGCAGTCTGTAAGAGCACCAACATCAGTTTATGGTGTAAGTACATCCGGGGCTTTACGGACTTACCCATTTTTAAGGATTTAAAACTGTAGAGTTGTTTACTCTCTCTATTCATTGGAAATCTATGCTTGGGTAAATTCTTTACCAAGTCTTGTTATAAATTCTGTATAACGTATTCTTGGGTGCGCTTACTTCATTCTCGCAGAGAGAAATTTGACTAGAATAAAAGCAGTAGTTTCAAATCTTATTTTCTTATGTTTAATGATTTCGGTACTACTAGGTTATACCGTCGACCAAAAAATTATCGTCAAACTATAAGATTAAATGTCAATAGTGGATGATCGTGAATGTCACATTCAATGACATTAAATACAATTCACGTGTTTAAATGTCATTAAGTGATTTTTATTTCGACTTTTTATAAATATTTTTATTATTATTCTACTAATTATTTGTTTTTTCGTTATTTAAAATAAAAATTATGTCAATATGTATAATTTGGCGATTTGTATAATTTGGCGAAATTGGTCGACTGGATAACAGAGTAGTACCATAACTTAAAAAGAAGTAAAGATTTTCAGTGCTTTTAAATTAAATGACTACTTCACGTTTTCTTTTCTTTTTTCCTTCTTGAGTTTCCTTACAGTTGGAACTGTTTTATACATGCTAAAGATTTCAGCACACTGACACTTTGTATGCTTGTAAGTTTCTGATTCATTTTACGTGTGAATATTTCTATAAATGTATCTATAGTTAAATGTTTCCCCGGATAATGACTGAAAGATTTTTAGCAAATTTACTGTGCATTTATTAACAAAGACATATTTGTAAAATGATGTAGTACATCTATGAAGATTATAAAAATTTGAAATATCATAACACAAATCAGCAGACATCATATTTTATAAAATAAACTAAAAAATATCTGAAGATATCATCAGTATTTCCGAAATTATAATCATAAATTCCGGACTAAAAGAAAGCAACATTAATAAAGAAATTAAATAGAATTATAAACTAAATAAAAACAATTCAATCATAAACAAAGTCAAAATTCAATTATTTATATATTTTAAACAATGATCTCGTACGATGTAAATGAGGCTGTTTTATCGAAAATTTTGTTTAAAACAATTGGTCTGACGAATTATTTTATAAAGAATATTCGCTATACGTTTTTTTAGAAAATAGACGTAAATATTGTATGATCCATTTTTCAAACAATAATTTTAAATTTTAAATTTTCTGAATTGTTTGGTTTGAATGGGTTTAATTCTAAATGGATTCTATCAAGCTTTAACTAGTCTAAATGTTTCTATAACAGTTATAGTAAAACCATACATAAGAAAAAGAACCTTTGAAACAGTTTCAAAATTCTTGATTAAATGAATTTTTTAAACAAAATAATATTTTACAGCGTGTAATGACAAAAAAACACAATAAACGATATATTTTCTTCAATATTTAATTCGGATGGAAATTTAATTAAACAGGGTAAATATCAATTATTTTCAGACTTTAAAAAATTATTATTTAGATGCTGAAAAACTGTAAAATAACAAATATTCTCAGTTTATGTACATATATATATTTTTTTTTTCAAGGAAAAATGCATATTTTGTCTAACTAAAATCAATTTAATATTTTCAAACAAATGTATGCTTTTTATTAAATGATGGCAGTACTATTTGTAAATTGCAAGAAAAAGTATATATAACTTCTATTAAAAACCAAGTTACCATGATTTACACTCGCAATCTCAAGGCTTTCTTGTCAACACTTCCTTTATGGGATTTAAAGAATAAAAGCATTTTTTTATCCCCGTATAAGACGATTTTCTGCTTGTCAGTGAATTTGATTAATAAAAGCAGAGGTTTAGCTTAGGTGTATTTTTGAACACCTGTTATGTAGATTAAATTGTTCGTTGAGGACATCTGAAAAAAAAAATTATATATATATACAGGAATTTATCTTTCTCACTGTGTTTTGTCACGCCTCTTTGTAGGTGGAGTGTCACATTCAGGCCTTGATAACAATAACAAAAAAATTTAAATATCCTGCAAGTAACATTTGATTAATATTATTGCGTTTTAAATGAGAATACTTAGAAAAAAAACACCCACAATGACATGAATTTTAAATAATGAGTAGATGTATTGCTTTTTTACATTCTTTTATTAAGGCCCCTGTCCTCGCTCGAGGAAACGCTCGCGAGCTAATGCTATTCCTATGGGGAAGCATTTTTCTAATAACTCTTTCGCATTTTGACATTTTTTAATATATTTTTTTTTACATCGGATAGCTGAGGTGCATGCCGACAGCGCACCTTTTTTACTTTTTCGATTTTGGTTGCAGATATATTTTTTAAAAAGCATTTTCAGTTTCGAAACCGGTTTTGAAAGTGAAACTAACTTTGTAAAAAATATCTGCAATCAAAATCGAAAGAGTAAAAAAGGTGCGCTGTCGGCATGCGCCTCAGCTATCCAATTAAAAAAAAGTATATTCAAAAGTGTCAAAATGCGAAAGAGTTATTAGAAAAATGCTTCCCCATAGGAATAGCATTAGCTTGCGAGCGTTTCCTCGAGCGAGGACAGGGGCCTTAAGCATAGCTTAGTTTTTGTAGATAAAGGTAGAATTTTGTACTCGATATTTTACTCTCTTCATGATATGTTAGAGTTATAAGAATTATAGTCAGTGGGTATCTGATGATAATACAGCATTTTAATATTTTTAAAACTGAATCATTGTGCGCGCGGCAGCGTGCAACAATAATATGATTGAGCGATAATGCTTAAGCATAGGAAACCGCAAAAACACGGATTTTTCAATTTTTCTTTTTGCAATAACTAACTAAATACTTATCCAATTTTGATGATTTTTTTTTAAAATGTTCGTCTGACCAAGAAGCACAACATAGCACAAAAATTATTTTTTTTTATGGCATACTGTAGGTGTACTGTAGAGTATTCTGAAAATCGGACAAAAATTTTGTGTCACAGCACTTTTCTCGAAAACTACTAAAGATAAAAACTTAACTTTTTTTTAAACAAAAGACAAGCTTTTTATCCCGGGGTAGTCATCGAGAAAACGTTATTTCGCTGGGCGGTTTTTCTGAAATTGCGTATTTTCCAAACTTGGTCATAAATGGGTATATCTAACGTTCTATTGCAGATAGAATGTTGCGGTAAAGTTTATTTTAAAGATTTTGCGATGCTAATTAATCCTGCAAAAATTCATAGCTTTACGTTAAACAGTTTTTTTACAAGATGAAATAAAAGAATAGCAGTCATCAATCTAAGGTACTTCTGATCATCGGAGAGAAAAACCAGTTACACAATTCGATTAAGCATAAAAAAAATACAGAATGCTTTTTTTTCTCTTATTTTTAACTTAATTTTTTAACGAATTATGAATTTTTTTGAAATTTTTGACATGCTGATTTTTGTCATTTTTTAATGAATCATTTACTGAATAATTATGCACGGTGTCTAGCCCTGGTGGCTGTCAAATTTGATTTTTAATTTTAAATTAGGCAATTTTTTGCACCATGCCAAATTTATATTTTATCCATTTTTTTCATTTATTTATATTTTGTTTTTAGCACAATGACATCAATGGCAAAAATGCCTGGCATACCTGTCAAATATTGGGGCCCTGTACTTTAACAAAGTGTATTTACTATAAGTATATACCGTATTTATTCTAATAGAATGCGCCCTCTAATAGAGCGCGTCTTCTAATAAAGTGCGCACCTTGGTGCTGATTGAAAAAATAAATATACGGAAACGATATAGTAGATAAGTAGAAAACGATTACTTAAATGCATTATCGAGGATTCTCATCGATCAAAATAGAGATATTCTATCAAAGCGATGGAGTGGCGATGCAGCAAAAGTTTCAAATTTTGAACAATGTACCACGCCTGTAAACTATAGCGCCAAGGATATGCACACTGTTAAAAATCTGCTGCATTTTGCTGCAACGCACTCCCTTGCTTGTATAGAAAACGGTTACTTGGCCGTGAAATGGCGCTTTCTCATTGGTTGGAATAGAGATATTATATACAAGTGGTGGAGGGCGTTGCAGCAAAATGCAGCAGATTTTTAACAGTGCACTGTTAAAAATTTGACCCATTTGTTGCAGAGTCACTCCACAGCTTTTATAGAATATCTCTTTATGGCCAATTAGAATGCTCCATAACACAGTAAAGCAATCGTTTCCTATAAAAGCGGTGGAGTGACGCTGCACCAAATCGGTCAATTTTTTTAACTGTGTATAGTGTAAAAATTGGCTACACTGTTAAAAATTTTATCCATTTTCTGCATCATCACTCCACCGCTTTTATAGAAAACGGTTGTTTTACAGTGTTATAGAGCATTCTCATTGGTCATAAAAGAGGTTTCTATAAAAACTGTGGAGTGACGCTGCAGAAAATGGGTCAACCAATACCAATGTTGGTACTAATACTGAATTCAAATGTTTGAAGTTGTTAAACAATGATTTTGTATCATGCTATGCAAATTCAGTTTTACACATTTTATAACCACTTTGCACAATAAAGTAATGAATTACACTGGCAACAATGCCTTTTGTAATGAAGTTCATCAGTTATTTAATTTATATAGCAGTCAGTCGAACCAAGTGACAACATTGTCTCATTTACGATCATTGGTTGGTGATCCATTTTAATCAACGAGCACAGCAAGATGCTCATGAATTTTTTAGTACATTTATAAACAAGTTGGATGAAGTTATTGCCTGTAGAAATTTGTTTGAATTTGTTGTGTCCACTAGAGTATTTTGTAGAGAACGAAACCACTTGATTCGAGAAACACCTTCAGCAGGAATGGAAATTATTTTAGCGCCTCCTGATGGCCCTTGCACATTTAGTAGCTTATTTAGAGAACAGATAAGTATGTCTTTTTGTAATGAATGTCAACAACAATCGCTGGTAGTTGAGCAGAATACCTATGATTTTAGCGTGAATGATCAGCATTATTTAGTTGTTACGCTACAGTTGTTTGATGATAATGTACAAAGAAAATGTAATCGTGCTATATCAGGATTTAATGCAAATAAAGTTTCTATTGGTGGTAAAAATTACAAATCTGTTGGTGCAATTTTACACAGTGGCAATTCACCTCAAAGTGGTCATTATACATGCTTAGTCAGATGTTCAGATAATAGATGGATTCACATTAATGATCTTAATTATGATGACATTCAGTACAGAACGCGTTTTGTACCTAGCTTAAAAGATGTTTATTTGTTATTTTTACAAAAACTTTAAAAGATGTTTTGTGGTTTTAGACAGTTAAAAGCATCGATTGAAGAACAATGAACAATTGGGCAGTACAGTACATATCTTTGCTTTTTACATAAAAATTTTCAGCAAAATATGGTACTTTTCTTTTTTCATCTAGCAGAGCACTCTAACTGCAAAAATTATAGGTAATAAAGTTCTGCAGTAGAAATAAAGGACAACATTTTAAAGGAGTGTACCTTGAGTCATTCACAGACCAAAGTGTTCATTGGGTGGGTGTCAGAAATTAGGCACAGCCACTCTTACTGGCCTTCATTAAGAAGGCCCATTTGCCTCTAAGATGGGCATGACTGGATTACAAGCATACATGCACGTAGGAGTCTTAGAATTAAACCCTGCACCATGGAGATTCTACCACCCCTTGCCACCAAAAATGTTCTAGACTGTTTTGGGAACAAACTTTTATGTTTTTCTTTTCAAATTTTATACATATTTTTGTTTATTTTGGATAGATTTAAAATTTTTCTAAATTAAACTTATCTATAGACTTTTTGCTGAGACATTCCCCTGGAAGATTTTTACTGTGCATGCCTGTTTACAATAATTCAAAGGAGTGTACCAAGAGTCACTCATGGACCAAAGAGTACACAGAGTGGGTGCCGGTCATGAGGCACAGCCGCTCTTACTGGCCTTCATTGTGAAGGTCTTTTTGCCTCTATGTAGAGGCTTCCTTCCCCCATGTGGGGGTTTAAATTCCTGATGGTGTTGCTTCTAGAAGGACACCTGAAGGATCCCTGATGGTGTTGCTATTATAGGGACCTGATGGAAATCACCTTGGTAGTGGTACTTATACTCTACTTTTACATGCTCATTATGGGGTGTAACTGTAACATGGGTATGGCTATGGGTATCCTAGCTGCCATTAATGGAGCTAATTAAGGTTCTGAGTGCAGTTACCTACATTTTTGCCTAAAAATGTAGTGATCTTCGTCTCAGCTGAGGGCAGTTTTGCTGTCTCAGAATTCCCGATGATGATAATTTTCTGTCAGTCTTCTTTGACTGATTACTGCACTGTCTCTTTGATAGTGCTTATCTGAGGGAATTTCAAATATACGTTGCATCAAAGTCAACCCATTTTTTAGAATACCAGACGAAGAGTATCCAATGTCTGAATGTTCAAAAAGACTATCCTTTTTTTGTATAAAAAAGAAATCTTTCATTAAAAGAAGGTAAGCAGTAAAAATGTAATACATTTAAAAAATACGGATTAAGAAAAAAAAAGAAGCATGGTTTTTATAGCAAACTTTACTCTTGCATAAAAAAAGTTCCTGTTTTTGGCAAAAATAATGGATATTTGAATGAAAAATCTATTCTTTGAAAGGATTTATTATTTTATTCACTTTAGTAAAAAACTGATTTTTTTTTTTTTTTTGAAAACCACCGTAGAATTTTGGTATAGAAAAACCTGTTTAAAAAGTTTTTTAAATTTGTAACACCAGAGTATTAGAGTATGTAGCATTTTTTTAATTTCAATACAAATAAGATTTTGTTTTCTATATATAAAATACAAAACAAGTTGTGCAGTATCCCTATGGAATATGGAAAAATAGAAAGACTAGTGAAAAATGCTCCAAGGAGCAGTGCAAAAGCAGAATATGATTTTAATTGAGCATTAAAAAGTAATGGACAAGTTTATTTTTTGGAAAAAGTACACAAACATTTAAAAGTAATGAACAAGTTTATTTTATTGAAAAAATGCCCAAGCATTTAAACTGAGACGACTTAAGACAAGACTTGAGAAACTTAAGACAAGACTTGAAACTGAGTCAAGAACTAGTAAATAATTTCCTCAAGACTTGAAAATGGCTGATCATGCTCTTATGTGACAAGCATATTCAACGTCCTTTTTTTATCCCTGTCTATCTTAGTATTGACACGTTATCAGAATATAACATTGTGCTCTATAAAAGCTGAACTTTCAGAGCAAGTTTTTGATGAAGTAGCTAAATTTACCACATGCTGCTCCTTAACAATTTACTTGTGAAGTAGTAACTCTTATGGCAATTTTATTATGTCGAAGTACATAAAAAAATGGAAAAGCAGTTGCTGTTTGGTTGTACATGTTACGTGCTTATCAGGTATTCTAACTTTATTAAAATCAAAATTTGCTTGAAATATACAGTGCTTTTGATAAACTTATCGATTACTTATGAAAATATAAAAATTTTAGCACTATTTTATCTTTTGCTAATAAAAATCCGCTTAAAAATTTTTAGAAAAAAGATTGGATAGAAAAACTGTTTTTTAGTGATAAGATTGCGTGCAAAAAATGGTTGTGATAAGAGTAAATACAGTGCAAAGCAGTAATATCAAGGCTATGTTAAAGAGGGGCCAGGATGTGTTTAATATAGATACTGTATCTAATACTTGTTGTGAAAACTGAGTTTTTCTAAAGCACAGTGTTAGATTCTGCCAACATGCCTATACTAAGATAGACAGGGATAAAAAAAATTGGTTGCCTGTAAAGTCGGTATACGGGCGAAAGTTTTACGTGACAACGACTTTGAGTTGTAAAATAATTTTTAAATGTTTTCAAATACAGTGTAAACTCTTTATAACATCATTCTTTATAACGATAAACTCTCTATAACATAGAAAAGATCACAATTTGGTTGGTTTACCTTAAAACCCATACATTGATATACTCCTTATAGCGCAGCAGCCATTCTCTATTACGAAGAAATGTGTTTATATTTAGACACAGAAAACCGTCATTATCGGTTCACTTTTCTCTTAACTTTTTCCGGTCACTTGTGGGACCATTTTCTGAACGTGAATGTGAATTCGCTGCAAGGAAGGGGCGGTGATATTAACAAAATTTTATTTTTACCTTTACACATACATACGTATTTATATACAAATATACATACAATAACTTGCAATACACTGTGTTTGTTAAACACATTTTACTTCATGTTTATTGATGTCAAATGTTGAATTTTGTAAACAGCATATTAAAGAATTTTTCAATGAGCAGAATATAACTAAAGTAAAATGGCTTTCACTAATCACATATCGTTAGTTTTCCATAATATACCACCGAATTACGAAATAAACTACACTTATTTTCTTTGTACTTTATACTAATAACTAATACATAACGTATTTCGTCTTAGTTTGATACTATCTAAAATTCCTATTAAGCACCGCCCCTTCCTTGCAGCGAATTCACATTCACGTTCAGAAAATGGTCCCACAAGTGACCGGAAAAAGTTAAGAGAAAAGTGAGCGCGTATCGTGAGCGGAGCGTAACGTAACGTAACGCAGTTTCTTGAAGTGTCTCCCGGCAAACCAATTTACAAGACGTTGTCACGTCAAAAGGACGTTGAATATGCTTGTCACATAAGAGCATGATCAGCCATTTTCAAGTCTTGAGGAAATTATTTACTAGTTCTTGACTCAGTTTCAAGTCTTGTCCATCACTTTTAAATGCTTGGGCATTTTTTCAATAAAATAAACTTGTTCATTACTTTTAAATGTTTGTGTACTTTATCCAAAAAATAAACTTGTCCATTACTTTTTAATGCTCAAATAAAATCATATTCTGCTTTTGCACTTCTCCTTGGAGCATTTTTCACTAGTTATAATCCTGAATTGATAACCGGTCAAGTGAGTGTGGTATTTTTCACTGAGAATTTCGTAATAAATATATTGATTAGTAACTGGCCATTCATCGCACAGATATATATATATCATTAAAACTTCATTAGATATCTGATTTACTTAGAAGTTTTTTGAAGGAAGAAATTGCTTTTATGCGGTATTTGTCTAGTGACGCGTTAGTTATCTCAGGATTGTGTAGTCATCTGCGATAGTGAAGACATATACATTCGTCTCTGTAGATGTTGTTTAAAACTTCACTGCACGATTTTTTTATTTTTATGAAAAATATTGTTTGAAATATATGTATCCGTCTAATAATGGAAAAAATTGTAAAAAAAAAAAAAAAAATTCGATATTTTATGACGTGTAATCCACATACACAGTTAGGGTTTTAAAATATTTTATTGGTATATTCTGCAACTAGATGATCTTAAATTAATTAATTTTATCTGCTTAACGCTCTGTAACTTTTTCTAGATTAATATTTTTAAGCATTTATTGAAAATAATGAAAGTAATTTTTTCCTTAATAGCTTCATCTATGTTTTTTTCAGCGGATGTGAATGATGTCATTTTATATACAATAAAAGCGTGTCTTTTAAAATTAAAACTGAAATATATTTTGTATTATCTATATTTATGTATGTACTAGTATATAACACTCGTTAAAAATTACGGAACTTTGACCTGCGTTTCATTTTCTTAAGACTTCATACAAACAAACAGAATGAAGATTTTATTATTAAAGAGTTTGTATCGTAGAAAGCATATTTTAAAAATAGTAATACAAATGATAAGATTTTTTTTTAAAAACAGGATATTAAATTTCTGAATTAGTTTAACAATTGGATAAAACAAATAGCAGTAATTATCACAACAACAATAATAAATACAAAGTAAAACTCACTTTCTGAAGATTTCACTAAACATTAAATTTTTTCTTTATAATACAAAACAAAATTTAAAAAAATAAGCGGGTAAATGTTGAAATCTTGAAAAAAAAATTAATAAAACGAAATTTAAATTATTTCAAAGAAATCATAATAAAAATATTCCATTTATTCATATCTATTGAATAGTATTTTAAAATTATAAAACGGAAATGAACAAGAGAAATCTCTAGTCACATTATCACATCTTGCAATTATTATTATTATTACTATTATTATTATTATTATTATTATTACTATTATTATTATTATTATTATTATTATTATTATTATTATTATTATTATTATTATTATTATTATTATTATTATTATTTCAATAGAAGAAATTCTTCATTTATATTGATGCCGATAGATAACAGCACAACAAATGTTAAAGCCAGTCAACAGTGCATAATCAATGAAAAAAACCATTAATTTGAAATAATCTTTTTTTTAAAAAAATGTTGTAAGCTTACTGCATATAATAAAATGTAAACGAAAGTGAAAAATGTAATTTAAAAATATATTTAAAGACTTCAATACGATTTTACAAATATTTTAAAATCAAAATATGATATTATTATTATTATTATTATTATTTTAATAAATCACTCATAGCCGTTCATTTGTTTTTAATGAAACCGTCGTACCGGGTGTCCAGTAAATGACTGACCCATTTTAAAATTAAATAACAAAAAAACGGTTCGAGATAAAAATGCGCGGTTTGCGGTATTGTTATTAGAATATCAATAAATTTTTAATATGCACTTCCTTCAAATAGTTCTAATTTCGGCCAAAAGATGGCGCTGGCGGCATCAGACTGTAGAAATACAGCCTGTTTTCTTGTTCTGAAGCTGATGATCTTTCCGGCTCATTTTTCCGAGTCGAATCTGAGTCGAAATGTTGAATCGACTCTCCACTCCCAGACTGCAGAAATAGGATTTGTTGATTGAAACGCGATTTAAAATAACATTTAAGATTGAACTAGGTCTATTGTAACAACCTATGTCTATTGTAACAAATATCAGGGGGAACTACAAAAACTAGTTTAAAATTACTGTAAAACATCCCCAAAGGTGTGTCAATCTATGAATAAATATTTATGACAAGCAAACATTTGTTAAAGAAACTTAGAAATATTTTTAACAATTCTAGAAAAATTTAAATTAATTTAAAGGATGTTCTTTAGTTTTTCAAAACTCTCTTCGGAATATGTTATTTTAACCGCTTAACTGATACGATTTTTTACGTACAATGAAATGAAAATATGGGATAAACGCCGCTTTTTTAAATCTAAAATAATCGTAATATTTAATTTAAATATTTCTTCTATTAAATAGTATGAAATTGCATTTAAAATTTTTAGTAGTGTCAGAAAGCTTTAAGTGATGGAAGAAGCACACTATTAGCGTTGGCTTCTGAAATGTTTTCAAAAGCTTTTGTATCATGCAATATTTATAAAAAGAACAAAACTAGAACAAAAAGAAACGAAACTTTATTTCAGTAAAAAGTTTCTGTAAAAATGTTTTGCCATAAAATTGCATATAGATATTTTAGTTTGGTTTAATTTGATATGTACACGTGGGATATAGGTCAGAAAGGGGTGGGATGCCCTGTGTGGGGGTCTTTCTAAGGGCACCTAACCCGTATTTACACAAGAAAATCTAAGGTTCGATGAAAACCACGGAAAACTCCGAACCGTTATGCCGACAGACGCGATTGGGTTCGAACCCAGCACTGCCGTCTACCAGTTGAGACGTCAGAACCTATCGCCCACTGGTGGGGGCCATAGATATTTTAGATAAAACTGAATGTCTACTTATTGTACTTCAATTTTATAAATATTAATATTGAAAACTAAATTGAACATTGGTATTTTTTCTACATAATTTAAAAAAGGTAATAAATCATATTCACGCAAATATATTTTTATATTTTTATATTTGCCCGTACAATAACTTACCGGCAATACTTACCGGCAATAATAGTGTGCTTCTTTCATCACTTAAAGCTTTCTGGCACTACTAAAAATTTTAAATGCAATTTCATACTATTTAATAGAAGAAATATTTAAATTAAATATTACGATTATTTTAGATTTAAAAAAGCGGCGTTTATCCCATATTTTTATTTCATTGTACGTAAAAAAGCGTATCAGTTAAGCGGTTAAAATAACATATTCCGAAGAGAATTTTGAAACACTAAAGAACATCCTTTAAATTAATTTAAATTTTTCTAGAATTGTTAAAAATATTTCTAAGTTTCTTTAACAAATGTTTGCTTGTCATAAATATTTATTCATAGGTTGACACACCTTTGGAGATGTTTTACAGTAATTTTAAACTAGTTTTTGTAGTTCCCCCTGATATTTGTCTGAGGAGGTTACAATAGACATAGGTTGTTACAATAGACCTAGTTCAATCTTAAATGTTATTTTAAATCTCGTTTCAATCAACAAATCCTATTTTTGCAGTATGGGAGTGGAGAGTCGATTCAACATTTCGACTCAGATTCGACTCGGAAAAATGAGCCGGAAAGATCACCAGCTTCAGAACAAGAAAACAGGCTGTATTACTACAGTCTGATGCCGCCAGCGCCATCTTTTGGCAGAAATTAGAACTATTTGAAGGAAGTGCGCATTAAAAATTTATTGATATTCTAATAACAATATCGCAAACCGCGCATTTTTATCTCGAACCGTTTTTTTGTTATTTAATTTTAAAATGGGTCAGTTATTTACTGGACACCCGGTATGTTTGTTTTGTTTATAATATCATACTTTTAAATTGGAATTTAATGTATTGTAATTGAATACGATATACATGTTTTATATAAAACATATAGTTTTATATAAACATTAAACACAAAATGTTCGACAAAATGTGAAACAAAATGTTCCACAAACGTTTTTCAAATCACCAATCACCAACATATCGAAAAGTGTTCCGTTATATCTAGTAATCTTAGAAAACTCTTTATTTTCAAAATTAAAAAAAAGGTGTTTTAATTTTTAAAAACACTTTTTTTTCTTCATTGTCAAAAATTTGAAACTTTTGCTGCCACGTCACTCCACCGTTTTTATATAAAACGATCATTTCACTGATTATAGAGCATCCTCATTGGTCAAAATAGATATTCTATAAAAGCGGTAGAGTGTCGATGCAGCAAAAGTTTCAAATTTTTAACAGTGCGACTGCCTGTAATTTTTGAATACTTTTCCGGGAAGCTTTTACAAAGTGTAAATCAGTTTTTTCTACAAGAAAATCGTTTTCTTGGATGCCATCAGATCTCAACTAAACATTTTCACCTCCATAACTGAAATTGATGACGCAACTGTAGCGGGGAAATGATAATTTTAATGTTGATGTTATTAATTCTTTTTTTCAGTTTAAAATGTTTGATGAATATAAAATTGTTTACATGAGACATCATAGCATTCTAAAAACCGGTTTTTTGGATTTAAAAAAACTTATTAATGCACTATAAAAGCTACTCGAAAACGTTTTTAGAAACAACGCGCAGCTAATAAAAATTTATATTTAGAAATTCTTCATTAAATTTCGAGGATAAATTCTTTTGTGAGGTTTCTAAAGATAAAGGAAAGTTTTTCTGAATTTTGGGTGACTCTGAAGATGATATTGTAGATTTCCATTCATGATTATAGCATTTTTTCTCAAATTAGGAAACAACTACACTGTTAAAAATTTGCTGCATTTTGCTGCAACGCACTTCACCGCTTGTATATAATATCTCTATTCCAACCAATGAGAAAGCTCCATTTCACGGCCAAGTAACCGTTTTCTATACATGCAGGGGAGTGCGTTGCAGCAAAATGCAGCAGATTTTTAACACGGTATCTTTTTAACAGCGTTTTTTGAAACAAAACTTTCAACAGATTTATTTTCCTTTCTGTAAAATAAAATCACAAAAAATGCTGAAAAATGTCACTGTTCGATTTCTGTGTTTTTTTTTTTTTTTTTTTTTTTTTTTAACAAACCAAGGCTACAATTCATTTTTATTGCAAAAAATAGAATGTCTCACATTGACTGTAAAATAAAAAAAAGAAAAAAAAACAACTTTAAAGTTACTAATTTTTTTTTTTAAGGAAAATGGGATTAAATGGGATTCCCACTGTAAAAAATATGACTATTTTGCTGCATCGTCACTCCCCCGCTTTTATAGGATATCACTCTTTTGGCCAATGAGACTGTTCTATGATAGCCTGAAGTAGTCATTTTCTATAAAAGCGGTTGAGTGACGATGCAGCAAAATAGTCATATTTTTTACAGTGTACTTATGTAACGTCAACAAATAAATCTCATGCAACAGAAGCTTTCGACTATGAAAAATACCTCAGTGAAGATAAATTAATGGTAAATCTACTACAAAAGATATAACACATATGCATGATAATGTCATTTTATCTCTTCGTAATCGGGTAGTATTTTATAGGAGAAAATTGCGTGTTTTTATAATTAGCAAGATCTGAGCAGGTATAGCTCATAGGGAACCGAGCCCCCTAATAACTAATAAAAATGCAAATTTCAATGTAACACTGCAAAGTACGACTACCATAACATTGATATTTATTATGTTAGCGAAAAATATCTGATTAAATTCTGCTTTCATTTATACCATTTGTATTATTTAATTTTTGAAGAAAATGTGATTACAGAATTTACATGAAATTTCATGATTGCATCGCATGATTAAGGCATGTTTTGACATTAATTAAATTTCCTTTATGTACCAAGAGTAACTAAGAAAATTATTTTGTAATATTCTGATTAATATTAATATTTCATCAGCACATACGAAAGGAAGGAAAATTATTATCATCAAGGGAGCTTATAGGATTTTATTAACATTAATGTCGTGAGTTCAGTATTATAGACAATCAAATTTTTGTTGGAATTCCCAGAATAAACTTTGAACTAATAATTACATTACGTATAATATCTAAATATACGTCCACTGGGACGACATATTTTCTTTAAATTAAGATTCGAGGAAGTTATTTCCCGATGAGGAATTCGTGTGAACACGCATCTAATCCTAATTAAATGAATAAAATACAATGTTTGAATTGCTGAATATTTCGAAATTACCAATGCAGGGATAGGTTTGAGTATTTTAATGCAATTTAAAAGAAAATGTATTAATAAAATGATATTATTTTTAATGCCCATGTATATATATATATATATATATATAGAGAGAGAGAGAGAGAGGGGGGGAGGGAGGGAGGGGGAGGGAGAGTGAGAGAGATGAGTACCGTAATTTCCGGCGTAGAATCCACGGATCAAATATTCATTTTTCGACCCAGAATTTTTTTAAAAAGAAACGTAATTTCTTAGATCGCCTTAAATATTTGTCTTTTATCACTAAATAAGATTTCTGGTTCCAGAAAGAATTCTTTGATCCGCAGATTATACGGCGTAAATTGCGGTACTAAAAAAAATAATTCCCCGTTGTTCTAAATTAATTATTTTCAAATTCTTATGATATTTAACTTTTCTCACTTTTTTAATTATAATATCTCAACATATTTATTTTAATTCCAAATCTTTAACCAACTCTTTCTTTATTTTATTTTATTCTAAAAACATTAATCTGCCAAAGCAATTGTTTTCCTAAAACCTTATTATTTAAATTTATTCTTTTATCTGTTGCATAATACCTTTTGTCTTTACGTCCTAAAAAAATCATTCGATTACCCGCAATCTCAACAAACGATGCTAGAAACCGGATTGCATTATTTAAACGCTCGAGCGACTACTACAACTCTTTTTTTTCGGGGGGGGGGGGGGGTAAGATTTTGCATTGGTTAAACTGATATTTCTAAATAATTAATATGCAACTTAGAACTTAGCAATAAAATCCTGTATCGTAGCGCAGAGTCTGATATAGTCTTGTTACATTGGCTTCGTAGTGGATTATTATAAGTTTTTCTTGTGTTAATAAAACCCCTGTCAGCTGGTGTAGAAATTTTTACCTGGTGATAATAGCATCTTTTACTTACAATGACTACATCTTACGCCGGCATGAAGTTTAAACCATGTCATACCCTTGTTAATATACGTTCACTTAGCTCCAGGCATCACTCTAAAAACAGAAATATTTAAAGTAACCTAAATCTAATGATTTAATGGATTATTAATGCATTGTGCAATGTTTAATGCTCTCAAAGATCACATTTATATTCGTAATCACGTATTTTCATTAAATGTTAATTTTTTTTTCTTTAGCATTTAAAATAAAATACATAGAAATCAACATTACAAATTTGCCCTTTTAGAAGACTGTCAGAGGTTTAATTAAAGATTTTTTCATGTAGACGTCATAGCTATAGAGGTAAAGCACTCCACTAGTAAGCAGAAGGCTCTTAGTTCTAACTCTGATGCTAGTACTAGAAATTTTCATATTGAAATGGATTTAATTAAAAGAAATTTCGCATTTTTTACCAATTTATAAGTTTGTATTATTGTGGTTTCGTTCATGTGGCATTCCTTATGTTTTCTGAAATTTATTTATTTTTTTCTACTTAAATAAAATGCCTCACAGATTTTTTGTGGTGTTTAAATCGAAGAATTTCGGTTGGATCCTACAATAAGACTATTCTTAAAACCATAAGATGAAAAAAGACGTAATTTCCAGTTCAATGGCAAATTTTGCATATGTTTAGGATATTTTGAATGTGATGTTTCTTGCTTATATGTTTATTTATTTTCTATGATTGCACACGATGTCCATGTGTCGCTTAAATTCGAGGCCTAATAAATATTGTTTACTTCATTTTTGCAAATATTTATAAATTTAATGGAGTAAAATTTTTGTTGTATAATCATTATTTGATTTATTTCATGTTTTTCCATTTTATTCATTTTAATAAAATAAAGATTTTTTTCGAATTTTAAATGAATATCAATGAATGAATTAATATGCAATACTTAAGCTCACTGGTAATTAAAATTCGCTAAAAGTGAATATTTTAATGAATTAGGACGTCTTAATAGTTTTTTTTTTTCATTTTAACAACAGTGATTAAAATTTTAATTAACAAATGCATTTTTTATGAATATATTCACTATAAGTTTTTGAATTGCAAATAAGTAAATATTAAGAAACAAATTTCGTAATTACAGATAGAGTAGCAAAAATGTATGCGTTATTTAAAATCAAAGTTTTTTTCTTTCGGTTGGCAGCGCAAACAGAATTCGAAATCACACAATAGAAATTTAAGAAAAAATATTTATTTATTAATAATCAGTCACTTTGTTTGAATGTATTAAATTTTTTTTATTTAACAGTATTAACTAAGAGCGCGTATTTAATAAAGCTATACAATAAAATAAGAGAAATAATGGGACATTAATAGTAGTGTTAAAAATTAAAGAAAAAAGTGCCTTAC
The DNA here is from genome assembly GCA_964019185.1 of Maratus speculifer. NCBI lineage: Eukaryota > Metazoa > Arthropoda > Arachnida > Araneae > Salticidae > Maratus > Maratus speculifer. Next base: position 301,496,000 of record OZ025294.1, on the reverse strand, counting down.
AATTAAACTGTAAGAATAATTAAAAACTTTATGAATTTTTCAGTTTTAAAAGTTATTTAAATTTTAATTAGAAATTGATAGTAAAAGTAATTTTTTGTGATAAAGTAAATTAATGATGAATTATGTAAAACAGATATTTATGAAAAGAATATCTAGATTCGGCTTCTTTTATCTTTTTTATAAGAATTTATTGTTTTTATAGTGCCTTTCTCCAGATTAAATCAACTGGACGTCAATTGTAACGATGTGTAAGAACGTGTACGAAAAACCAGTTACATTACCAATAAATAAATAACAAATGAGACTACTTTTACAGAAAAATTGCGATCTAAGACACCACAAAAAATAGGAGATATTTTAAATATGTAAAGAAAATATAAGAGAAAGTTAAAATAATTGAATAACATCTATAGTACGGAAATCTGACAGTCTACTTTTACATCACAAATATACAGGGTGGTTATTATAATTAAAGTTACACTGTTTGGTTCTGTTACACGTTGAGGTCCTTCTGATAGACAGAATTCGATGAATTTGGGGAACACATTAAATGAACCATGGAGAGAAGAAATTTAAATAAAAATAGTTTAATTTTGGACCGATAGATGGCGGTTTCCACCGTAACGGGGTAGAGAGCCTGGACCTTGTTTGTAAATTTGTAAACAAAATTACATTTGTTTCCATAATATAAACATTTCTAAACCTAAAAATTGATGTATGAAATCGAAAAAAAGCATGAAAATATTAGGAATGATGACGATTTTAAAACTCTCTAATTTCATCTCTGTAAAGTCTATGATAGTGCTGGAATCGATCGCCAGCGGCGGTTGAAAACAGCTTTCGACCAAGTTCAACTAGGTTGTGTGGCTTACCATATAGCTTGAGCTCAACAAGCCCCACTTAACAGCTTTCGACCAATCAGAATTTATTGTCATCATGTCGCTTCTCTTAACGAAGGTTGTAGGTTCAATACTATAGTGTGCAGGAGAAAGAACAAGATGCGCCTACTCATATGACTATCTTTCTGATAAATTTAGCTTTATTAGCAACGCTCGATCTTTCTTCTGCTCCCTCAGGTGATGAAAACTGCCATCTATCGATTGAAAATTAAACTATTTTTTATTCCAAAATTATTTTCTCCATCGTCCATTTAATGTATTTCCCAAGTTTCAATGTCTTCCTACCAGAACAGACTTTTATGTAGGTCCAAAAAGGATACCTTTAATTATCATCACCTTGTACCACCAAGAATATATAAATAAGTACGATGCATAAAACACAAGTCATTCGCAAGGATCCGAGAATGCCGCATGAGAACCCCAGAAGCGAAGGGGTATAAGTGAAAATTAAAAAAAAAGAACTAACTGGGGAACTGCAAGAAGTGTGAGTCACCGATTTTGACGAAAGTGATATCGTTGGAAAGCTCTCATCGTAAGCAGTAAAAAACTCAATGGAACTACCCGTCAGAAATCAGCCGTTTTCGGGATATCCGACAATTTATGCCACGTAACTGGTGCATACTTATTGGGGAATCGCAAAGAAAATTGTTCAGATTTTGACGAAAGTAGCATTATTGGGAAGATCTCATTGTGAGGAGTAAATAAAAAATTATAGAACTACCCGTCGGAAATGAGCCGTTTTCGAGATATTCGAAAATTTATGTCACGTAGCTAGTGCACACTTAACGGGGAACTGGAGAAAATTGTTTTCTCGATTTTGATGAAAATGGTGTCGTTGCAAAGCTATCATTGTGAGAAGTAATAAACTCAATGGAACTACCCATCGGAAATGAGCCGTTTTCCAGATATCCCACAATTTATGTCAATTAATGCAGTTTCCCAACTAGTGTGCATAAGCTATGTGACACAAATTGTCGGATATCTCGAAAACGTCTCATTTCCGACGGGTGATTTCATGGAGTTTTTAATACTCACGATGATATCTTTCCAACGATACTACTTTAATTAAAATCGAGAGTAAAAATTTTTGCGGTATTCCATTAAGTGTGCACCCCTTCGCTTCTACGTCACATATATTGTCGGATATCTTGAAAACGACTCTTTTCCGACGGGTAGTTCCATTAAATTTTTTACTGCTCACGATGATATCATTCCAACGATACCACTTTCGTCAAACTTGGTGACTCACACTTCTTGCAGTTCCCTAATAATTGCACACACACTTAACCCTTTGCGGTTGAAGTATATCTCCAAACACACGCAATAATTAATACACGAATGTATTTGGTTAGACCCCCTTCTTAAAAAAAAAAAAAATTACTAGCATTATGTTCAATATTATTTATTTGATAGCATGTACTATAGAAGTTTGCTAAAAAATGTACTTTTAAAATATAGCGGTGCAATTAGAATATAAAAATAAAATCATGCTCATAAAACTTGGGCAGTTATTTGCCAACGTCTGACCACAAAGAATTTAAATATTTGTATACAACAAATATAGGACTATTTTTATAAAATATAAATATGCATGCACACGAACATTCTAGCTTTTTCATCTTGTCTATTTATTTCTAACTAATTTTATTTTCTTTATACAAAAAAGCTTTATGTGAATAATTCAAGAATTTCTAGACAGAGAATTAAAAAAAACAGAGTAGAAAGATTTTGTTTTCCTATATATGTATGCTGATAAAGAAATGTTTCATTCCTTATTTTTGTTCCACAAGAAAACCCATCGAGATGACAGATCGGTGGGAAATATTTTTTGCAAGACTTTCAACTAAACGATGTTTTGCGCTCCTTTGTTTTCTTTACTCAATTTAGAACTTTCACTAAAAGGAATAAACAGCTCATATTTCTTCTTCCTGATTCTTTTTACAACGGGAATTAGGATTATATATATATTTTTAAGGAGGCACAGTAACTTTTCAATTTTGAATAATACTGTAATATATGTGGTGGCACAGTACATAATACTAAAAATAAGATAAATTTTTCGAAAACAAAAATTGTAAAACAGCCTATTTTATTAAAATTTAATTATAAAAAACTATTTTTAAACCTCTACTACTGTTAAAAACATGAATATTTTTGCATCAGTTTTTTTCAGTATTCATTCGAATATACTACTTAAAATTGAGCATAAATTTTTTATGTATGGCATTTTATTTTTAACATGAATGTTTTTCTCTCGTGTGTATGAAAAAAAAGAAAGGAATTCAACAAACTCTAAATTTAAATACATTTTTTTTTAAAATAACTATAAACTTGAATAATAAAACCTCTTAAAAAATAAAAAAAATAAACAAAACATTTTTCCTGACATTTTTACAATGTCTAACACAGAAATTTACTAAAAAATGTATTTTTAAAATATAATGGGCGTGAATGGATTATAAAAATGAAATCATGCATTTAAAACTTGGACATTTATTTTCCAATGCTAACCGCAAAGAATTAAAATACTTATGTAGAACAAATGCAAGACTATTTTAATCAAATATATATGCATGTACATGAATATTCTGGTTTTCTCAACTTGTTTATTTATTTCTAACTAATTTTATTTTTTTTATACAAACAAGCTCTATGTGAATAATTTAAAACAAAACATTAAAAAGAACAGAGGAGAAAGATTTTGTTTTCATATATACGTATTCTGATAAATTAAATGTTTCACTCCTTATTTTTGTTCCACGAGAAAACCCATCAAGATGACAGATCGGTGGGAAATATTTTTTGCAAGACTTTCAACTAAACGATGTTTTGCGCTCCTTTGTTTTCTTTACTCGATTTAGAACTTTCGCAGAAAGGAATAAACAGCTCATATTTCTTCTTCCTGATTCTTTTTACTACAACGGGAATTAGGATTACATATATTTTTAAGGGAAACACAGAACTTGAAAAAAAATTTCAATCTTGAACAATACTGTATACGTAAGTTGGCGCAATACTTAATAATGAAAATTAAATGAAATTATTATAAAACACATCTTGTACAACAGCCTATTTTACTCGATTTTTTTATTAACTTTTTTATAATCCTTACTTCTTTAATAAATATGTATATTTTTTGTTCGATTTTTTCCCCACATTCATTAGAATATATTATATAAAATTTCGTATGGATTTTTAGATGCATCCGATTTTATATTTATTATGAGTTTTTGTCTCTTGCGCACATTAAAAATTGATTGAAATTCAACAAACTCTTAATTTAAGTATTTCTTTAAAAATAACTATAAACATGAATAATAAACCCATGCACTAAAATATTAAAACACCATGGATAACAAGCAAAAAATTTCAAACCTCTATCTAAATTAGCAAAAAATTTTCAGCATTTATCGAAAAAGCAAGTTGTAATATGAATAGGGTTTGGTTTGGTTTGGTTTATTTTTGTCGGCCGATTATCTACGCTCAGGGGGAGTGCCCTTCGTGGGGGTCTTCATAAGGGAACCTAACCCGTATTTACGCAAGGTTCGAAGAAAACCACGAAAACTCCGAACGGTTAGGCCGACAGCCGCGATTGGGTTCGACCCCAGCACCTGCCGTCTACCAGTTGAGAGGTCAGAACCTCTCGGTCATTGGTGGGGCGTAATATGAATAGGGAGAAAAATCAGTTTAAAGCTTTCATAGTATGGGGAATCGCGCTGAATTCATTAACAAAAGATAAGATATTTTGCGGTATAATTGTCGTATAGGTTAAAATAAGGTGTCAAAATTTGTTTATTTATTTGTAACTAATTTTATTTTATATTTACAAACAAGCTTTATGTGAATAATTCAAGAATTTGAAAACAAAACATTAAAAATAACAGAGAAGAAAGATTTTGTTTCGATATATATGTATGGTGATAAATTAAATGTTTCACTCCTTATTTTTGTTCCACAAGAAAACCCATCAAGATGACAGATCGGTGGGAAATATTTTTCGCAAGACTTTCAACTAAACGATATTTTGCGCTCTTTTGTTTTCTTTACTCCATTTAGAACATTCGGAGAAAGGAATAAACAGCTCATATTTCTTCTTCCCGATTCTTTTGTACAACTGCGGGAATTAGAATTATATATATTTTTAAGGAGACACCGTAACTTTTCAATTTTGAATAATACTGCAATAGATGCGAAAGCACAATACTTAATAATAAAAATTAGATACATTTTTCCATAATTTGTAAAACAACCTATTTTACTAAAATTTAACAAAAAAACTTTTTTAAACCTCAACTACTGTTATAAATATGAATATTTTTTTCATGGATTTTTTTTTCCACATTCATTATAATATATTACTTAAATGAGCATGCATTTTTAATGCGTGGGATTTTACATGTAACATGAATGTTTTTATCTCGTGTACATTGAAAAATGAAGGAAATTCAAAAACTCTAAATATAAATATTTTAAAAATATATATAACTATAAACTAGAATAACAAAACTGCATAAAAAATAAAAAGTAAATAAAACATTTTTTCCTGTCATTTTTACAATATGTACCTCAGAAATTTACTAAAGAATGTACTTTTAAAATATAATGAGCGCGAATGGATTATAAAAATAAAATCATGCATTTAAAACCTGGACAACGATTGCCAACGCCTGACCACAATGAATTTAAATATTTGTGTAGAACAAATATAAAACTATTTTTATAAAATATAAATATGCATGCACACGAAAATTCTAACCTTTTCAGCTTGTTTATTTATTTGTAACTAATTTTATTTTATTTTTACAAAAAATCTTTATGTGAAAAATTCAAGAATTTCAAAACAAAACATTAAAAATAGCAAAGAAGAAAGATTTTGTCTTCATATATATGTATGCTGCTAAATTAAATGTTTCACTCCTTATTTTTGTTCTACAAGAAAACCCATCAAGATGACAGATCGGTGGGAAATATTTTTTGCAAGACTTTCAACTAAACGATATTTTGCGCCCTTTTGTTTTCTTTACTCGATTTAGAACTTTCACTGAAAGGAATAAACAGTTCATATTTCTTCTTCCGGATTCTTTTTTACAACAACGGGAATTAGGATTATATATATATTTTAAGGGGACACAGTACTTACTTTAAAACATTTTTTTTTTCAATTTTGTATAATACTCAAATGTATGTGGTGCCGCAATGCTTAATACTTAATACTTAATAATAAAAATTAAATTACGTAATATTAGTAAAAAAAATCTTGTACAAAAACCTATTGTACTAGAATTTATTTTACTTTATTTTTTAATATCTTTTTTAAAAGTTTACTACTTATATAAATATGAATATCTTCGATTCGATTTTATTTCCACGTTCATTAGAACATAATACATAAAACTGTGCATGGATTTTATATTTAATATGATTTTTTTTCTCTCGTGTATTTAAGTATTCTTGTGTAATTTCTCGTTAGTTAAAATACAATGAAAAAAATTCAACAAACTTGATTGCACAAAAGAATTCACGTATCATTCTCCTTATTGACGCAAATTGCTGAAAGAGAATTTTCAAATGACATATATGTAATTCTTAATTGAATTAAATTTTGACATGCGCATAGTTAATAGATGAAAATCTATCAATCTTGTACAGAGCTGCTCAATGAATTCGGATACTTTTCTGACTGCAGATGGTAACAGATGAAATTAGATTTTTTATTTCAATATGGTTGAATTAGACATGATATTTTATCTTCTTAAACGATCTAGTTTTGTTACATTCTTCTGAATCTGCTGGAAAGTGTTTCATATTCTAGCACGACACATTATTTCTTTTTCGTTTTTTTTTTCTTATAAATTTACTTACTAGAACTAACCACACAAAACTAAAAGTTGTGAATGTTTCAGAAAGAAGCTCGATTCTTACAGAAAAATTATATATTGTGTCTTAAATGTTTGAGAGAAAACACGTAGTGTAGTAAAATAATTACACATGATTCTCAAGATTGAATGCTCTTAAAAGAGTGTTTTACTTTTATACTTATTATCTACAATACGACAATATTTAAAGATTTTTTTCATGATTGGGAAATTTTTAAGTAAATGACAAGACAATTTCCGACTGTTAAAATTGCGTAATTATTTCTGTTTGTCGTTAAAAAATAATATACTTTAACCTCTTTCTCGTTTTGACGTACGCAGCGTACGTCATGCTATTTTGGTCATTTCCGTCTATGAAGTACGCGTCGTGTGTCATAATATCCGGCTGTTTTTTTAAATTTGATATATACCGATTTCTTGCCGAAAAATTTTAATTCTTATTTTTGCTTTTTAGGATGATTCATTTTCCATAAATTAAACAAAAGATCATTAACACGCTGTTAAAAGTTAAGGTGACAAACCGGTGCCATTTGGGACCCGGAGGTGAAAAGGCCCTAGGGTCCTTTGGAACCCGGGGAATTTGGAACCCTAGGGTGCCATAGGGGCTTGGATATGTGGTTGCAGTGCCGACAGGCCTCTTACTGGGTGATTGGAGCTAAATAAGGTGCCATACACTTCGTATTGGCAGCAATGTGGCACCTCATCGGGTGACTGGAACCATGCGCATGCGCTGTGACGTGTGTCTTTCTGTTTTCTGTGACGGCAAGTAAAATCTATGTCTATGAATGAATAAAGGTTAGCTCGATGGCCGAGCGGTTAGAACGCTGAGCTTGTAATCAGACGTTGTGAGTTCGAATCCTTCGACGGCCAAAAGTCGGTTTGTATATTTTTTAATTTTTTATTATTGGACACTCTGGATTAAGGGTGCCATCTTTTCAGAGTAATTAAAGGTGTCATTCTGGCTCCTTTAGGGGTGTCACCAGTGAGACAAGCCTTTCACCCCTAAAACGTGCAATGTGTCACCATTAGTTTTAACAGTGCAATTACATTTCTTTTGCACAAATTCAAAATATCTAAAGTAAAAATAAAAACTACCAGATGTGGTTAATTGGTGGCTAGTAACATATCTCCACTGAAAATTTTGCACAGAGAGCAAAAAGTTGTTTGAACTGCATTTATTCCGCAACCGATTTCTCTCTGACAAAACAGAAACAAACAAAACTAATAGATAGGGAGACGGCAGTAAAGACCTTACCTTATCAAGTTCACGGATGAAAGTCTAGAATTACCTTAACCCTTTCCGGCACAGTGTGCCCATTCCGGGATACCTAATTTTAATGCCAAATTTGAAAAAGGGACCAATAATAATTTTAAATAAATTTGCTTTTACGATAAAAGCTTAAATTAAAGAATTCTTAATTCCTTTAAAAAATTGTTTGTAAATTCCGGTGACAATCGATAATTTCTCAATTTATTAACAGAATTTACCCATGCCGGAAAGGGTTAATCTCAGGGGTCGATGCAGGTTTTTTTTTCTTGGGGCCCATTTTTGTGAAAAGTAGCAGTTATTTTTGTGAATTTCACTACATTTTTGTGAATTTTATTATATTTTTGTGAAAAACAACATTTTGCGACGACGACAGCTGAAATCCAGTGACTCAAGTTCGAACCAAGTATTTATTAACAAAAACTAACTTCTTTAAACCCTTTTCTAAAGTTTTTGTTTCTTAAGAACTGGTTTTATGTACAAATTACACATTTTAAAATCTAACATAATAATAAAAATAAGTTTTTGTGAAAAAGAATTATGTGAAGGGGCCTATTTTATTAAATTAATTTTTGTGAAGGGGCCCATTTTAATAAATTTATTTTTGTGAAGGGGCCCTAAATAGGCCCCAAATTTTGTCTGGATCGACCCCTGAATTTCGATAAGCATATTTAAACACGATCGGTCTGCCAAGTCGTATCTTTGTGGAAAACGCCTGAAAATCCGATTTTAGCGTCTGACTCGTAAGTTTAAAATTATTTCATGCTCTCAATCCTTCATGTTTTCATACTTCTGGGTGGAGGAAAGCACAGTGGTAAGCCTATGAGTCAACTGCTAAAATCGGGTGTTTTTCACCAAGATATGACTTGGCAGACCAATTGCGTTTTAATATACGAATCGAGATTGAACTAATCCTAGATTTCCCAGATTTTCATCTGTGAGCTCGATGAGGTGATTGTCTATGCTACCACCTCCTGGTCTACAAGATCTTTTTATTTTCTGAAAGTAACATTTTCTGAAATAATAATTCTCTTTCTTTCTGCATGCTTGTAGAGAAAATAAATAAAAATAAATAAAATACGAAAAAATAATTGTGTGCAAAATTGTTTAAAATGACAAGGAAAGATTTTAAAATATTAACTATAAATAGTTATATATATAGTAAAAATAAATTTTCTTTGTAAATATTTTTTTAAATCTCCTATATACTCCCCTTCCTTCCCAATAATAATATCATATTAAAATGCATGTTGTGTTGCCATATATGCCAAATTTTAATCAAAATTTAGAAGAAAAGAAAATTTACCAAATGCTGCAATAAATCCCAACAACGCATTAAGTAAATTTTAAAGTGTTGCCAAATGACGTCACTAAGTATTGTAAGATTAATATTGTAAATTATTCTGCAAATGTAACTATTTTTAACATTCAAAAACAAAAAAATAAAGGAAACACATCATTATATAAACTATGCTCCATTATGGTAGCACTTTTTTAAAAAGAACAGAAAAACAAAGATTAATGTCTGTTTAACTCTAGTCTGCTTGTGAAAATCTATGGAAAACGCAAGCTAGTAACCATTTACGAAATGATTGATGAAAGAAACATGTGTCTAACACCGTAGAACATTTCTTGTTTTAACTTTTCTACCGCGGGGATTTTACTATGTCATCTCTAAGATATTTGGCAGGGATTTGAAAAATGCGACAACGGAGGCGTATGCCTAAGAAGATCCATTCTATTTTGTTAAATCTGTGTTGGTGGAAGACAAATGGGCTTCATTAAAAATTCTTTTCTACTGTATCTGAAAACCTACAACAGGTGTGAAAAATGTTTCACTTCTTTTGAGTTTAAAATCGAAAATGGATGAGGTGTATGAAAATATTTCTCCTGGAAGTAAGAGTTATATTTGGATTTTTAGAAGAAGAGAGGTCACAAGACCTGTTTTCTTTTGTTTCTTTATGTTGCATATAAAAGTTTTTTCAATGTCTTATTACTTTTTTAGGGTTTCGTACGTTAACATTATTTGTGAATTAAAGTTCCGTTCAACCCTGTATAATTCTGTAATCTGTCAATTAGTCCGTCAGAGAGTCTGTACACAAAAATTGTATAAGGGTGAGACTTCAAATTTTGTATGCTGACAACTGAATACCTCGTGACACACGACAAATCGTAAAACAGTCTATTGTTTTAATTAAATTTTTTTCAATGTCATTCGTTCACTTTTATGGTTTAATTTTTAAAAGAGAACCTCAATTCAACCACTTTGCATGTAAACATCATAACTTGGATGTAAAGAGTCTCGCTAGTAAACTGAACCTGGGTTCGAGCATCGGTGCTGGAATGCGGAATTTGCATATTATAATGATGTAAATTAAAGAAATTTCCTATTTTTGCCAATTTAAGGGTTTATATTATTAGAGTATTGACATTCGTGAAATTTTTTGGAATTCAATTTTCTTTAAATTTGTGTTGGTGGAAGACAAATGGGCTTCATTAAAAACTCTTTTCTACTGTATCCGAAAACCTACAATAGGTGTGAAAAATATTTCATTTCTTCTGAGTTTAAAATCGCAAATGGATGAGGTGTATGAAAATATTTCTCTTGGAAGTAAGAGCTATATTTGGAATTTTTAGAAAAAGAGACATCACAGGAATATTTAAACCTAACTGTTTTCTTTTCTTTCTTTTTTTTATGATGAATGAGTGAAGTTTTTTCAACGTCTTCCTACTTATTTCCCAGATTGTACACTTGAAAAATAATCTGTTTGGTATGTTTCATATTTGGTTTTATTTCATGTGACGACAACATTATTAATTGGAAACTTTTAATAATTTTTAATACATTGTAAGGCATTACAATAAACAATTAAACTTAACATTTTTATTTTAGATTTGTTAGGAGAAGGATATATAGAAGATGCAGATAAAATGATGCTCAAATGTCACCTCCATCGATTAAAAAAAAAAAAAAAAAAAAAAAAAAAAGTTATAAATGTTTAAGCTTGATGTTAATTTATTATATACACATGCATAGTTGCGAACAATTCCTTTTAGGTAGATTTCGTATGAAATACTACCTATTGCGGTCGCTCCAATGTTGGAATTTCTGAAAAATTTTTGCAGATCTAATCCGATTGTGACCTCTAGACCCCAAAACAACCATTAGTAAAAAAGTTTATATATATATATATATATCACTTTCTTATGCACACAATAACTTCTATAGCTCTGCTCGAATCTCTTTCAAATTGATACATAAAATCAAGGGGTATAAAATCTCGGCTAAGTTCGTTAATGGGCAGAATCGGTCCAAGGGAGTGGAAATAGGAAGGGTTTTTGTGAAAACCGAAAAAACGCCATAACTTTTTAATTAAAATAGATATCAAATTGGTTTAAAGTTTATATTACTTCTTAAAAATGGGCCAAAATTTTATGTATGATAGATTTTTGATAAATTTAGAAATGGGCTGAAAGGGCGAAAAGAACAGGGTTTTTGGGAGAAAAAAAAATTCATAACTTCGTCAGTTCTCAAGATATCAAATCCAACTAAATTTTGTGTAAATGCTCTTAACATATCTAAAACTTTTGTATTTACAAGTTTTTGATAGGACTAGTTCACACCGATAAAAAATTTGAAAATGAAAATAAAAAGGGAGGTGAAAAAAGACAAAAATCCATAACTTCGTCAATTCATAAACTATAAATTTAATTAAATTTATTTTAAATCTTATCAATAATATCTACAACTTTTGTATTGACAAGTTTTCATAGGACCAATTCATATTGCAAAAATAAATTAAACAAAAATAAGAGTTGGAGAAAAAAAACCTCAAATCTAAATTGCTTATATTCTGACCCATCTTTAATTCAATTTTGATTTTAAACGCGCCCAAATGGCAGATCCTCTTATTTAGAAACTATATAATGTGACGCATTGATCAGATTTTGATAAAGACAGAATATATTTCAAATAAGCTTGCCAAAAAAAGGCATTTTTAACAGAATTTCGCAAAATAGACGTGATTGAACATTTGAAGAAGTATTCAAATAACAAATTGCATTTTTTCTGTTTTATTTTTAAATCCTTTTTTGCTCTCAAGCGCATCCAGTTGACAGTCCTTTTTATTTACAAACTATATAATGTGACTCATTGGCCCGTTTTTTGCTAAAGTCAGAATATATTTTTTAAAAAAGCTTCCAAAAAGAATATTTTGAACAGAATTTCTCAAAATAGTCGTGATTGAAAATTTGAGGAAGTATTCAAATAACAAATTGCGTTTTTTTCTGATTCATTTTTAAATTCAGTTTTGCTCTCAAACACATACAATTGACAGGTTATCTTATTTAGGAGCTGTATAATGTGCCGTATTGAACATTTTTTTGATAAAGGCTGAACATATTTAAAAAAATACAAAGTGGGCACTTCGCACAAAATTTCCCGATGTGATCATGATTAAGAATATAAGTTGTATTCAAATAATAAATTGCGTTTTTTCTGACTAATTTTTAAATCCATTTTTGCGTTCAAACGCATTCAATTGATAGTATTTTGTCATTTACGAACTACACTGGTGTCCAAAAGTTAAGCATAATTGGTAATTAAGTAAGTAATGAAAGAAATATAAATCGAAATGTGGTGAAACTCCAAGTGTGTAAACAAAATAGTACGCGTCATATATTTTCACGAAGAGGTTTCCCCGAAATCGAACAGGGGACAGTCAACAAATTGAAAAATAACGAAGATCTTTTGGATAACCCTGTCAAAACTAATGAAGCAAAAGTGTTCAAACTGCACATTATGATTAATTGGCTTATTGTAATGTACTGTGATTATTTTTATAAGGATAGCATGTATACTCGTAGAGAAATTAAGGTTTTTTATAAAAACAGTCCTAAGATTTTTGCTTATATTTTGCAGAGTTCTTAATATAAAATAATGTTCTTTTCTGAAAATATGACAAACATCATTGTACACAATACCCTGTCATCAGAATTTAAAAATAATAACAATTGTATGAAAAATGAGTATGTTTAGTAAATAATTTTTCATTGCGCATGCGTCAAAGATATAAAATTTCATTTGCATATTGTGTTAGGTAAATGTATAGAGCAACTTCTGTAAAAGTTTCAAAAACATAGCTTGAAAATTCCAAAAATGGTCGTCTATAGAATCAACTCAAAATCCGTTATTCCTAAAGGAAGAAAAAAATCAGGGGTTTTACCTAAATATAGTTGTACGTGCAATATTGTGCAGGCAATAAACAATGGAATATGGATACAGCCCCTCATCTTTTTGCTTCATTTAGGGAATAAAGGATTTTGATCTCATTCTATCCACGATAATTTTCAGAATTTTTAAGCTATGTTTTTGAGACTTTCACAAAAGTTGCTCTATACATTTAACTAACATAATATGCAAATGAAATTTCAATAGTGTTCACGCATGCGCAGTAAAAAATTATTTAGTAAACCTGCTCATTTGTCATACAATTTTTATTATTTTTTAATTCTGATTACAGGGTACTGTGTGCAATGTTATTTGTCATATTTTCTGAAAAAAAATATTTTTTTATATTAAGAACTCTGAAAATTATAAGGGAAAAACTTAGGACTGATTTTATAAAAACCTTAATTTCTCTGCGAGTATACATGCTATCCTTGTAAAAATAAACACAGTACATTACAATAAGCCAATTAATTATAATGTGCAATTTGAACGCTTTTGCTACGTTAGTTTTGACAGGATTATCCAAAAGATCTTCGTTCTTTTTTCAATTTGTTGACGGTCCCCTGTTCGATTTCGGGGAAAACTCTTCACGAAAATATATGACGCGTACTATTTTGTTTACACACCTGGAGTTTCACCACATTCCGATTCATATTTCTTTCATTACTTACTTAATTACCAATTATGCTTAACTTTTGGACACCAGTGTATATAATGTACCGTATTAGTCGATTTTTTAATAAATGCAGAATATATTTCAAAATATGCTGTCAATGGGCATTTAAGCCGAATTTAGCTTAAGATATTTCTTATAAAACAAGTTCTTAGAGAAAAATGAAATTAAAAATTGTTCAAAAGAGGCCAAATAAAGTTGTTAAACTAGGTTTATCTGTAATGAAATTTTATTTTTTGTTTTTGAAATGAGCACTCTTCGAAATCTACCTCCGCCTATAGGCCAAGCGGACAGGGATTTTTTTTTAATTAATCCTATTTTTGAATCATTCTGCTAACCTTATTTAATTGCAAAATTCTGAAATTAATTAATATTTAAATTAGCAAAGATTTCTATGCGGAAGGAGTGGTAAACTAAAATAGAGGAATAGTTGACAGTTAAGTGTATGCAGATAGACAGAAGTATTTAATTTTGTTATTTTACTAACTAAAAAAGTTGCTTTAATTTTTGTAAGTAATGTATGAATTATAAATGTGCGTACTGGGAAAATAGCGGCGGATTGTTAAGGAGGGGAGGAAGTGAGGTGGGCTCTTTACAATTTTGGTACTGCAGCACGTTAGGGAGCTAGCACGTTTCTCTTTTTTTTTTCTTTTTTTTAATTAAGCCTATTAGTAATAGTGTTATTAATAATAATGTTATTATTAATAATAATGTTATTTCGCATGAAATAATTGAAATTATTTTAAGTGTCCTTTCGAAATTTATTTAAAAATGAAACAATTATTTATTAGCTGATTTACTTCGAAAATTTATTATTTAAATATGTTAATTTAATTCGAATACTTGCCTTATCTTTACTTCTGTTTTCATTTATGTTATGAATCCTAATAAATTATTGTTTGTCGTGTTGTTGAATGCCTCTGGATAGCTTATCTGGCTTAGGATCATGAATGGGCTAGAGAAAGTTGTCAAAGTTGACATTTTCTACTTTATGTGGTTGGACAGTTGGAGAATTTTGCCAAGATACGTGATGTCCTTGAATTTCAGTGATCTATCTTTTAAAGCTCTCTGTCACCTGCACATGACAAAGGTCAAGGACGAAACCCATAATATACTAATTAAAATGTACGGTTAGTTCTCTTTCCAAACGTGAATTGTTTAAGGTATGTGCTACCTTCAAGGCACTTGGGGAAAAAAAATCATGAGTTTTTCAACAAACACGGGTGTTTTTAGTTAAAACAAATAAAACAAGGAATACGGCTTGGATATTACATATTTTTTCAACTAAAGTAAAAATTTTCATCTGAATAAGTGCTGAGATATTGTTAAAGTGTTTAGGAAATATCCGAAAGAGTTTCATGATCCATGGTTGATGCATGATTTTCCGTTCATGATCTCAAATTAAATCTTTAAAATAGTTGCATTGTTAATTCAACACATGCGTTTAAAATTTTGTGTGAGACTTAAAAAGAATCTTGAAACAAATTAAGGTATGTGCCTACTTTTGGGAACACGTGTTTTGAAAAATATGCAATTCTTATTAAACACATGCGAATTTACTTAAAACATTGAATAGAACTATGATATCGAATAAGTTTTTATAGGAATTTTAATTAACTTTTCTTAATTTAGGCAATATTTAGTCAAATTTTTAATTAATTCAAAATTAGAATTAGAGAAAATTATTTCAAATAATTTACTATGTTTTAAAAAAACGAAATGGAAATTCTGTGCCTGTGGTATTTTGCACGCGACTCTGATGTTCTCAATTAGCAAGTATTGATAACTCTCCTCATTTAATTCCTGATTAATATGCACAAAGAGCAAAAAAGAATTCTATTCTGGCTACTTTCTTGAGTTCTATACTATAAAATAGAGATGTAAATAAACAACATAAATAATTTGTTTATTTTTAAAATATTTTCATTCAAAAATTTACAGTTCTTTTAAAATTTGTGCTTAAACAGAAATGTAAATCTTTCATATGTTCTTAATACTTTACTTATTGTTTACTCATCTTTTACTCATCACTATATTACATTTTCAAATTCAGTATAGTAGGATTATATAGAAGTAATTAATATCCCATAATAGGTAAACAATAAAACGCTTAATTATTTCAAACTTTTTGGCTTCTATTTTTTTTATAATTTTTAGAAAGAATTACTTTTACGTTAATAACATTAACACTAGCTATTCAAACAGATTAATTAGAGTTTTATGAATATTTCATTGTCTGAAACATAATGAATGTTGTTGTTTTGTATAGTGTTCAATTCGTATTCATACACTTATTTTATGACAAATGCATAGCGTTTGCTTTCGGTTAAAAGATTTATTCAACGCTTTTTTACGACGTGTTTATTTAGGGTTTTCTTTTCATTTAGAAATTTATACAGTTAAATTTACTTAAAGAGAAACGCGCTTCATTTTAATTATGTCGAATTTATATAAAAGGCTTTATCATGATTTTGTATTACAATGAAACGTAATACAATATACAGTACATATATCATGCATTTTTCAGATTTTAATGGTATCTTTTATTTTAGGCATACCAACATCATAAGTATTGAAGTACTTTTAAAAATTTGAATGCATCAACTGTAATATCAAACGTGTAGCAAACTAAATTACATGAGACGAAAGGGATATCTTTAACATTTCATTGAAAAATGCATAGACACATACTAACATTACAACATGTAAGCATTAACAAAAGGATTTCTTAAAACAACATAATACTCAATTAAAAGATATGTATTATTAATAGTACACTAGACCCGAAAGGATTGATAATTGAAAACTTTGAGCTAAAGCATCAAAAGGTGATTAGAGAATACATACATGGATGATTCAACAGTTATTGCCGTTAGTGAGTATAAAATATTTGTACTGCATTAGGTTGATGTGGAATATGGAAGTCTAATGTCTTAGATACATACGGGGTGTCCCAAAAATGACTGATGGATTTTAAAATTCAATAACTTGGAAACGGTGACAGCTATTTAAAAATTTTTTGCAGGAGGGCTATGTATAATGTCAGGAGTTTTTTTAACGCAATTTTTTATTTTAGTTCGCATCTCAAACAATAGGTGGCGCTGACGGCGATTGAAGGCCAGGTGATCAGTGCTGAGTGAAGCGTCGACCTGGCCTTCATTCGCCGTCAACTTCACCTATTATTTGAGATGCGAACTAAAATAAAAAGTTACGGTAAAAAAAACTCCTGGCATTATACATAACTCTCCTGCAAAAATTTTTTAAATAGCTGTCGCCGTTTGCAAGTTATTGAATTTTAAAATTCATCAGTCATTTTTGGGACACCCGGTATATGCTCAATTGTAGTGCTGTCGTTGCTATACCGGCAAATTTTTGGAGGTAGGAGTGAAAGATGGTTAAGGGATAAAAAGCTTATTTGGAGCTTATAGTGTTAGATTAAGGACAGCGGATGGGACGTGGTTATTATCGTTTGAACTCGGGATCATAGTGGTGTGGCCATTTCTCATCCACTGTCATAAATCTAGTACCATAAGCTCAAAATCAACCTTTCATTCGCACCTACCCCTGAAAAAACCCTTTAAAAATAGTTCTTTAAAATGTTATACTTCCCTTGAAAAATATGTTAATATTGCAGCTACGGTTCTGAAAATTCAGCATATAGACATCTAAGACCTTAGGTTTCGATATTCCACATCATACATCGCAGTACAAGTATTTTATACACACTAGGGATAATAAATGTTGAACAACACACAGTATAATACACTAAAATCTGAATTTCGTATGTAAAAGGTCATACATAGATTTCTTTTTAATTCTATTTTTAAATCTACTATAGGTAAATAAAATATTTACAAATGCTTGATGTCCCAAAACTCGAAAACTAAATCCTACATTTTTTTTTAATTCGTATTTTAACAACTGAACTAAAATCTTAAATTATGCTCTATGGGAAAATAAATAAATTTAAAAAGTATGCCCAAATCTTTATACCGATGAAAAAAGTTTAGCATTTAAAACTTAACAAAATATGCTTAAATCAATTTTTTATTGTAATAACCTGTTTAAAGAAATAAGTGAATGGAACAAAATGAAGAACATAACGAATCATACTTTATTAAATAATTAAATAAGAAAATCCATAAAACAAAACAATAAAATAATACACAAAGTGATAATTACCTTTTAATTTAGTAAGACATAACCATCAGAGAAGAAATGCTTCCAAACACATTTTCGAAAGCAATTATATTCTCGAAAAATATAAAAAAAGAAGTCCTTAAAATTTCTTATGGAATATTTCCATTATGTTCTTCTTTTGTTATTTTTTTTTTGTTTTTTGAATGAAATAACTAATTAAGAATTAAATTCTGGAATGTTCGAATTTTAAATCATAATGTCATTTAGATAATGTTTGCTTCTTAATCTTTTCTGAACCACTGCACTTTTTGTTGATGATAAAAGAAAAAAAAACTATAATTTGTTAAAATTAATTAAATTTGGATGATGATATAATGGAAATAAATGACGTGCAGAAGAAAACTCACTGAATTACTTGAATGTGGATAAGAATTAAAAAGCTTTTCTTTAGCTTCTGTTTTATTTAATTTTACATGGTGTTTGTATGTAAAGACGATATTTTGCGATAATTTTTTTACAGGGCTAGATTTCTGACAGCGGATAGAACGTGGTTACGGTCGTTTGAATTCGGGATCATAGTGACGTAGCCACTTCTCATCCTCTCTCACAAATCTAGTACTATTTAGCTCCAAATCAACCTTTCATCCTCACACAGTCCCTTAAAAATATCTTGGGTCTTTAAAAATTGGTCTTTAAAAATTTACCCCTCCTTTCAAAAATATATTCATATAGCAGCCACGGCTAACTAAAATTGAGCATATAGGCATCTAAGGATTTGATATTCCACATTAACCATCGCAGTACAAATATTTTATATACATAAGGAACTATAATTGTTGAACCACCCACATTTACTATACTAAAATCTGAATTTCATCTGCAAAAGATTAATACAAAAAAAAAAATTCTATTCAATTTTTAAATCTACTATAGATAAATAAAATATTTACAAATGTTTGATATCCAAAAACTTCAAAACTAAATCCTACATTTGTTTTATTCGTATTTTAACAAAATCTTAAAATACGCTCTATGGGAAAATAGATAAATAAAAAAAATATGCCTAACTCTTTATTCGGATGGAAAAGTTTCACATTTAAAACTTAAAATATGCTTAAAATAATTTTTTTATTGTAATAACCTGTTTAAAGAAATAAATGAACGATGCAAAATGAAAAACGTAACGAATCATACTTTATTAAATACATAAATAAGAAAATCCATGAAACAAAACAATAAAATGATTCACAGCGTGATAATTACCTCTTAATTTAGTAAGACATAACCATCAGAGAAGAAATGTTTTCAAACACATTTTCGAAAGCAATTATATTCATGAAAAATATTTAAAAAAAGTCCATAAAATTTCTTGTGGAAAATTTCCATTATGTTCTTTTTTTTTCTTTTTTAAATGAAATAACTAATTAAGAATTAAACTCTGGAATGTTAGAATTTTAAGTGATAATGTCATTTAGATAATGCGTGCTTCTTAATCGTCTCTAAACCACTGCACTTTTTGCTGTCGGTAAAAGGAAAAGAACTATAATTTGTTAAAATTAATTAAATTTAGATGATGATATAATGGAAATAAATGACGTCTAGAAGAAAACTCACTGAATTACTTGAATGTGGACAAGAATTCAAAAGTTTTTCTTTAGTATGCTATTTTATAAAACTTTACTTGGTGTTTGTATGTAAATATGGTATTTTGTAAATATTTATTCACATATTTCCTTATATGATAGAATTATTTACACAGGTGCATTTCCAATTATAATACAGTATTTAAGGAGTCTCAGGACTTGAACTGGAAAAAATGAAAAAAAAAAAAAAAAAACATTAAATATCTTAAAATGCATTTAATTTTAAGACACAATTTTTATTGGAAGGAAATATATAAATATCTCTGATTTATTTAAAAAATTAAAAACTGCGGAATTGGCATTTACATTGGGCTCCAAATTGTCAGACATTTGATTGGCAGAAAAATTGTCTAATAAATTATGCGAAAAATTACAAAATAAATTTTACCAGTAGAATTGAAATTAAGTTGCTTACCTATGCCTCATATTGTAATAATTAACCTGAACCTAAATAAATTAGTATGTAAAGCATTTTTAATTTAAAAAAATAGTATTTCGCTACTGCAAAATTTAGAAAATTTCAATAGCATAACCACCTACATATATACCGGGTGTCCCAAAAATGACTGATGGATTTTAAAATTCAATAACTTGCAAACGGTGACAGCTATTTAAAAAAAATTTTGCAGGAGGTTTATATACAATGTCAGGAGTTTTTTCTACCTTAACTTTTTATTTTAGTTCGCATCTCAAACAATAGGTGGCGCTGACGGCGATTGAAGGCTAGGTGATCAGTGCTGAGTGAAGCGTCGACCTGGCCTTCAATCGCCGTCAGCGCCACCTATTGTTTGAGATGCGAACTAAAATAAAAAGTTACGGTAAAAAAAACTCCTGACATTATACATAACATTCCTGCAAAAATTTTTTAAATAGCTGTCACCGTTTGCAAGTTATTGAATTTTAAAATCCATCAATCATTTTTGGGACACCCGGTATATACAGGGTGAGTCATAAATATCGAAACAATAGGTTATCTCCTTAAATATTGCCTCTAGACCCATACTTCCAATTGTAAAAACTCATAATATAAGTTGCAACTCCATGGGGGGGGGGGGGTCTAGTTGAAAAAATACGAAAATTAAATTTTTATACGGCCCCCGTAGAGCAAAATTCCCAATTAGGAAATTATTCCTTATCCATTCCTAAATTGAACAAAAAAATTTCATCTCCCTATGTGAAAACCTGACAGAGATATCAAAATCTAAAATTCTCAAAAATTCGTGACTTACGCCACTTTACCACGCCTATAAACGAAGTATTTTTCATCCATTTTCAAAGCAAATAAGGGATCGTCCACAAATTGTAACGTTATTATATGTCGGTTTAAGACCGTGCGTGTTATTTGGCCATAATAAAGCAGCGTATTGACTTAAATTTGAAACTTGTTTCTAAAACATGTTGATCGTTAGCACTAGAGATCTGAATAAATCGTAATATTTAGTATCCGGTCCTAAACCGACCCATAGGGAAAGAAGTTCAGCCCGGCATGAAATAATATTAAAATCATACCAGGCCTACAATCGGACCAGCCTGGAAAAAAGCTTAAATCGTAGCCGGCTCAGCCGTGAATTTCTACATAGTTTTTTACTTCAGTATAGTTAAAAATTGTTTGCGTGGAGGAGTTCTGACCAAAAATACTTAATATAGAATCTCGTTTTTTATATTTATACTTTTTATTATTAAAGAGGCGCCAAAGGCTGTGATATATTTATTTTATCAATAAATCTATGTTTATATGTAAATGCTTTGCTTATATTTTATTATCGCTAATCCATATCCCGTGCATTGAAGACTTTGAAAAATGTTGTACAATAAAACCTTTTAAGACGGAATCACATAGAAAAAAAAATACGTAATAGACAAATGCCCTTCCTATGAAGGTTAAATGGAGTTTATTTTTTTCTCATGTATTATTGTATTTATTTTGCATGGATCAACACATTTTATGTTTAAGACAGGATTCCGTCATAGGCAGATTTTTTTTCTCTGGTTTATTTTGTTTATTTTTTTTAGCATTTAAATATACTATTCTTAAAACAAAAAATTTTTAAAGTTTTTTTTTTATTGTTTTGTAAAATAAAAGCGGTTTTAAAATTTATATGGTTTTCGTAAAAAATTGATTAAACCAAATTTTGCTTATTTTATGTACGTATTTGGTCTGTGATTTTAATACGGATTGTTCGAGACCGGGATTAAAAATTTCGTCCATGCAAGTCTGGGAAAAAGGAAGCTGTCCCCTCCGGTATGAAAAATACATTAGACCCGGATAGGCGAGTCTTCAGAAAAAAGTAACGTCTCGGTCCTGATCTGACCTGAGCCCAAAATACAGATTTTTTAACAGCCTCTACAGGACGATAAAAAGCTTGAAGTTGTAAAAGCTAAATTTTTAAAAAAGGTCTTAATCTGCATCTTAGAAAAGCATTCTTTTCAATAAGTAATGGGCAGTAAAACAGTACATTTCGTTTTTCTGTGTAATGAATTTTTTCCCGACTATTTCATGTCTTTAAATTATTAAAAGTTAAGAATTGTTAAAGAAAAGAAGTACAAACTTGAAACATGTCATTTTTAATTATTTTACCTTACTTTTGTTTAAAAACAATGAAAAATTATTTACTTTTGAAAATATGATTTTTTAAAAGTTATATTTTTTAAATAAATATTTTTAATAGTTCTAAAATATATATTGAAAAACAAAAACTTCGAAACAAAACTAAAATCAGATTTTCAATTTTATTTAAATAGAAAGAAATTGAAATCCGATAAATAATGTTTGGAGTTAAAACGATTTTTAACTATCGCATTGAAACCAGTACTAACCATATGAAATTTTTATAAATTTTATGATAAATTTTAGCATGTGATTTTCTTAGCAAATTATATGACTAACATACACACAAAAAAAAGAAAAAAATCAAAATTCTAACTCAAAAGATAGATTTTTTACGCGTTTCCTACAACTGTTAAAGTAACATTGTCTTTTGAATTGCGCGCATTTCAATTTGTGTCTAATCCCTTAAAACCTGATGAATTATTCAAACGGTTATAACTCCGAGAATTTTGACGATATGAAGATGCAACTTTTTGTGTATTATTCAGGACTGGATAAGGAAAGTTTCCCTATTTGGAAAATTTATCCTACGGGGGCCATATAAAAAGTTAATTTTCGTACTTTTTCAAATAGACCCCCCATGGAGTTGCAACTTATCTTATCAAAAATTTCACCTTTTTTTATGAATTTTTGCAATTGGAAGTATGAGTCTAGGGGCAATATTTAAGGAGATAGCCTATTGTTTCGATATTTATGACTCACCCTGTATATATATAAATGTATATATATATGTATGCATATATATATATATATATATATATATATATATATATATATATATATATATATATACATATATATTAACTATGAAAATTTTATAGACTAACATGAAACGTGTTTTGAAAATTTCATCAAAAATATTTAGAAGTTTTTGAGATATCGTGCGCATTATGCACAAAAACGTCATTTGAAGAAAAATAACTTCAAATTTTCTTCTTCAGAAAAACTTCTGTATCTCCGTGTCCAAAGTCATAGCACCAACCTTATCCATAGCATCATTCTATAGAGACAGACACAAAAACATACTGTTTTATTTATATAGATTAAACAGTTCTCTTTTCTGTAATTAACATCTCTCCAACTATTTATTCACTGGAAATTGAAGAAAATTCGTATTTGTATGCTTTTACTTTCTTCTATCCTTACAAAAAGAAAGTATTGGATTCATAAAACTTTTTGACTTCCGGTTTTTGACAGATTTAAATGTTTAAGGAATCAGAGATACAAAAAATTTTTTTTACAAAATATCTGCTGTGAGTCTGTCTGTCTATTTGTCTATATGTATGTGATGCAGAATTTGTGGGCGCTTTATCTCAAGGACTAATGAACGGAATTTATTAAAAATAAATATTCTGTTAGTTCCTGACATATATTCGTGAGGATTAGTTTTTGGTGTAAATCGCTCAACAGGTGGCGCTGATATGCAATATTTTTCGTAATTGTTTCAATAGCTCTATCTAAAGAGCTAATGCACAGATTTTCCTCAAACTTTAAATTCTGTCATGCCTTGAGATGAATTGTAGCTTTTTACATTTTAATGCGAATCGTTCGACAGATGGCGCTGCTACGTTGCATTTTTTTTCGATCTCCGCAAAAATTCTACCACAAAAACTAATGCCCGGATTTTCACCTAATCTCAAATTCTGTAAGTCCTTGATATATATTGACGTTTTCTACATTTTGGTGAAAATCGTTCAACAGACGAAGCTACTACGCTGAATATTTTGCGATTCCCGCAATAACTCTATCTCAAGAATTAGTGCACGGATTTTCATCAAACTTAAGATTCGGTTAGATATCGACATAAGTTGTTGCAGATTAGGTTTCGTGTTAGGTTTGTGAATACCCAAGAAATAGTCCTATTATGTTGAATATTTGGATGATTGGCGTGATTTTAGTGATAGTCATGTTTCAAGAACTAGTGACAGAATTTCATATAATTAGAATCCTTATGATGGGTATAGATTACCATTTAATTTTAACACTCTAATAGCGAGTTTTGAAATATAAACATGCATGAGATAGAAGAAAGTTTTGGGACTGCCACATCCGATTTGTTTTTTATAGCATATATAATAAGAAACAAATAAATAAACTGCAATGTGTGAGTGATACTGCTAATAAATTTCAAAAGATGTATTTAACCCTTTGCACTTGTATGTCTAGTCTGAGTAGGCATAATCTTTCTTTGTAAAATTTATTTTTGGCATCAATAATGAAGCAAAATAAAATGTTCCTTATTTAATTTGAGCATTTTTCATATTGTATAACTGAAAATAACTTCTTTTGAAAAAGTTGTACCGACCGAATATAATTTCTGTAATAGATGCCGGAGTCGAAAGGGTTAATTTCAATATGTAAACGACCTCTAATCTTAAAATAAACAACACATATAATGATAAATTACTTTCTTATGAATTAAAACTGTGCTTTCCTTGTTTCTTAGCGTCAATTAGAACTTATAACCATCGTTCGAGGGGCTTTTTTTCCTGCACTGCACTTCTGATTAAGCAGTTTAATTCACATAAAGGTCATAATCAACATGAATACTTGATCTTTATCTCACGGCAAAATAAAGCAGGTTTAACGGGGTCTCGTCAGCGTCTTTTTCGAAAACTTTCGATGCCTTCCAGCCTTTTTGATGGACATTTACCCGTAGATGAAAGGTCACTAGTTCAAACATTACGTCGTGTTCTAGAAATTATACTGGAGTAAAAGAAATCGAGAATAACTGGGTCTTTTATCTCTCTTCCAACAGCTGTGTTTTTCATCAGCGGCTTTCGCGCTTATGACAGACTGCTTGGCGCTCTATTTCTGAGACAAATGAAATGAGAGCGTTTCTTTCTCCTTCAAATAAATTTGAGGTTAAGCGCCAAAATAAAAATGGCGGAAGAAAAGGAGTACCGGGTAATTTACATCAGTATCGGTGACGACTGCCGACCAGGGGTTTAGTGGAGGGTATACGGGGTATACTATCCTCTGTTTCTTATAAAAACTATTGTAAATATACTCTAGGGTATACCCTTTGCATTGAGCGTATACCCTCTGCTTAGAAAACATACCCTCTGTTTTTTTTCTTTACGGCTATACCCCTAGTGACGATGGCGTTTTTAATACTTTCCAACAAAGTTGAAAAGTGCTCATGCATTCGATTTATCTGTCCGTCTGTCCGCGCTTTAACTCCCGTAAATATACTCGAAATTTCATGCAATTGATAACGCTTTTTTAGGGTCAACAAAGCATGTTTGATATTGCATATGAAGTATGTATGATTAATGGTTCATTTACAGAAATACTCAAAAGAATTCCATTACAGTTTGATATGATACATGGGGAAAAATCATTTGGAGAGTACTTTAATGACATTATGCTATTTAAAATATATCGAAAGTGATATAAATCACTGAATTTTACTACGATCATGTTAAAACAGAGCAGTCATGGCATTTTTATTAATTTACAGGGACACACAAAATAAATCGGTTTTGCGTAATAATTGATGGAGAGTACGTTTTATAATTCGGTATACGCTTGTAAATTTAATTTGTTTTTTGCATATTATTCTTTATATATGAATTCTATAGCTCATATAGAGGGCTACAAAAAGTATTAGCATAACATTCTTTTCATGAGAAGAAATTACTGAAGGATAATTTTCAATTGAAATGTAAGTATCTCTTAAAAGAACTAAATTTTGGAATGCGTGTTATTACTGGTTAGAAATCTCTATATCATATACAGGGCTGCTAAAAGATTTGGATAGTTTTCCGATTGTGGATGGAAATAGCTAAAAATCGATTTTGAAATGCGTTATACATTTCCATATGGTGAAGTAAGACGTAATAGTTTAATTTTTTTTAAACGGCGAATTTTGTTACTTTACTCTGAATGTGTTAGAAAGTGCTTCATGATCTATGCTTGATGCATGATTTTTTTCTTTCATTTTCACATGACGATTTTATTCAGTTTTCGAACTATATTTCAAGGGGTCTCAGTATTCTTAAAATTTGAAGAAATGGAGGGGGGGGGGGAGAGCGAAGAAAGATCATTTTCTACATTTAATATCTTAAAGTGTACATGATTTAAAAATACAATTTTGAGGGAGACAAAAGATATAAGTATATTCTTTCATTTTCTGTATTTAAAAAAAAAATTGCAAGATTTAGAATTAGTATATTAGTGTTTATGGGAGGTCCAAATACTCTTTAAAAAAAAAGAAAGGAAAAGAAGAAGAAAAAGGATTTTACGGAGATAGTGCTGGCAATGGGGAGGACACTACAATTCACAGTTTTTAACGTAAAAGTTGTATGGAGTTAACGGGAATTTTTCCGTTAAAATGCAGTGAATCGTAATGGAATTCCAATTGGCAGTACAATCTCCGTATAATCGTCCGAATTTTTTTTTCTTTACACTGAACTGTAAAACGTAGCGCACGCGCAAGATATAAATAGAATTTTAAAATTAGAATGATTTTTTTTTTTTGTTCCTAAATATACTTTACATTGTAATAACTACTCTGAACCTAAATAAATTTGCATTTAAATTTAAATCATTTTTATATTTTTAATAAAAAGTTATATTTAGCTAATAGAAAATTTTGAACTTTTCGACAATACGTTACCTAAATATCTATACAGATATTTTAATCAATAAAAGTAAAATTTTATGTTCACTTTATACAGATTAACATGAAACAAATGTAATAAAACACCGTAATAACTGGCAATGAAATAGATAAATAAACTAAAATATTTTGTTAAATCACCATAAAATGAAAAAATTTGCGTTTCGAGCACGGACACGTGTGTTGGTTTGCTGATGACGAGCTGTTATATTGTTGTAGCTCGAACCGCAAATTTTTTTCATTTTATGGTGATTTAACAAAATATTTTAGTTTATTTATGAAACAAATGTTTTGGAAGTTGATGAAATAATATTCAGAAAATTTCGAGATAACCTTCACATTATACCCGAAAATTTCATTTGGAAAAAAATGAAAAGTTTCGGATACGTCTCTTCAGTTATTCAGCGGGTACTAAATCATTCTAAAACCCATAACTTCTGTTCCGATGGAAATATCGAGGAAACATTTATACCAAAATGTTCAGAAATGATATAAGTTATTAAAAAATAAAATCGAAAATTTTGAAGATTTAAGAGCCTACACGAGTCACTGAAAAATACCCGGATGATAATGTTAAGCCTATGGAGGCGTTATTTTCAAATACCTTGCTCAATTTTTTATATTTTTGAATGATTTGTTTTTACATAGGATAGCTGAGGACGGCTAGTTTTAAGGCTAGTTTTTGCTATTTCAAATTTGGTTTCACGTTTAAAAAAAAAAAAAAAAACTTTAAATTTTGGGTTTGGAATTAAAACTATCCTAATATTAAATATATATATCTATAACCAAAAACGAAAAATTAAAAACTAGCTTTATAACTAGCCATCTTCAGCTATCCTATGTAAAAATAAAAATAAATAAAAATAAAAGTAAATAAAACGATCAAAAATATTTAAACTTCAGCGAGATATTTGAAAATAACGCCTCCATGGATTTAATATTATCATCCGGGGCTTTTTAGTGAGTCATGTAGGCTATTAAGAGTCCTGTGGCTCCTTAAGAATTCGGAAATAAGCGTTTTTTTGGTCGATATTTTTAATTGCGCTGTTTAATTAATATCGTGAACATTTATTAAAATGTGAAAATTCTGAGTGCCGTGCGAATTAGGACCTTCATAATTTTCAAACCACAGCGGGAGATTTTATATCCATTGCTCACAGCATTGCTCACTGCATTTTATATCCATTGAAACAGTAAAACTTCCGTTTTAAACAGCACATGTTATTTGTATTTTTAACCGGTAAGTGTCGTGGTGCCATCTGTATGATAAAATAGTGAAAAACGTTATAGCAACATTTCTCTTTTTTTTCTTTTTTAATAATAAAAAGATAGCATATTTCTACAATATTAAATTAATAATAGTAATAATAAGATTTATTAATTCTTTTTAAGTTTGATACAGTTAAGGAAATTTATTATTATTATTATTATTATTATTATTATTATTTTCACGCATACCAACAGAAAACGCTTGTCTTTTATATAGACCATAAAGGACGCACTTAGATATGAGGATCTGAGACATCAAGGGGTACAAGTGACAAAAATTTGACTTGAAGTAAATTAAGCTCAAAGATAATTGACTTTTTATTTGAACTTCAATAATAATTGACTGCTTTGAAATAGGAAACTAACGACTGTTTCATTGAGGTCTTTGAATTTTTCTTTCAATAATTGTGAAAAAAGTAGAATAAATTTTCTTTAAATTTATAATTAATCAATATTGCTAATTATTCGGTAAAAGTGGTTAATCTCTAGAAAGCAGCACATAATTGGAAAATTCCATAAATGATGTCATGCTTTTTTTCAATATTTTTAACCCCCTCCCTCTCCTTTGTCTCAAAGTGTCATACACTGTAAAAAAAAATCTGCAAAGGTACTAAACCTTTTCTAGGAAACTGGGATTCCAAGAACTTTTCCTGTAACGGTAACAGCAAAAATTCAGGTTTCAGAATCGACTACATGAATTTTTCCTGTTATCGTTACATGAAAAGTTCTTGGAATCCCAGTGTCCTAGAAAATGTTTAGTACCTTCACAGATTTTTTTTTTTTTTTTTTTTACAGTGTACGCCACGTTAACCTCTCTCCTCCTTTTGTCACATATTACGTTATAAACATAAACATATAGTACATTTTGTACAGAACCCAAAACACTATGTTATAGAGCATATTTAAAATTTTATTTTTAAACTTTATCTATAGGTGTTTTAGTGACATTTGTGAGCATAACAATAAAAATTATTCAAGCACTTATTTTGTATAAAATAAATTTAAAGTTTATAAGATTAATATATTATATAAAAATATATGTAGAACATAATTAATCTACAATAGTAGTAAAATATTAATATGAAAGAGCAATTGAAAACAATAATATTTTAGAATTTAAAATAGAATTTAATATATTTGGCTTTAAATCTTATCTTTACTTTATAAACATCAAATACTTTAATTTGTAAATAACTTCAAAATTTAATCTGGTGATTTTTCATGATTTTATTTGAACCAAAATGTGTGATGCCACATTCCTTCTTACCGCCTCCCAGCCCCTTGTCACAAATTGTCACAATTTCATGTGCCCCTCCCTCCCCCCCCCCCCTCGAAGCGTGACAACATTTATTGTCGGTCCCTTGTATTTCTTTACTTAAACGCAAAAAGCATATTTCCAGGTTGTCTGTGCATTTAGTTTATTCTTTTTTTAATTTTCACACTTATGTCCCTTGACTACTGGTGTCTTTATATATTCTTTAAAAAATTTACAATCTAGTTTCCAAATTAATTAACAGACTAGTTTGTCATTTACTTGGTCTTTTATCTCTAAACGAACAAACTAGATTGTCAGTAATTGAATCCATTATCTCGTCAACAGCTGTGTTTTTCATCAACGGCTTCACGTTTATGACAGACTGCTTGGCGCTCTATTTCTGAGATAACTGAAATGAGAACGCTTTTATATTATTCATTTCAAAGAGAGGCTATTTATCAGGTTTACAGCTGAAGTTATTCTATTCTAAGTTTTTATTAGTTACTCTGACAGAAAAAAAAATAAGACAAAAGTACAAAGCATGCATTGTTTAAGGAATTGCATAATTATATAGATGCATAATATATTTCATACCATACAATGTTTCTAATTAGAGCAAATTAGGGGAAAAATTGTTTTATTATGTAATTAAATATATCATGTCAAAACGTATAAAGTGCTTTCTTCGCACTTCATCTTTGCTTTATTCATCAAGGATTAAATTTCAATGTGTTTATCATTCTCGTAGAAATTTTGAAAAATGCAGTACCGAAATGCTTCCAAAGTTTTAATTTGCGATCTTATCAAAATGAAGAGTGTTAGTTTTACTTTAAAATAGATTTGAAGTTGAGACTGTTTACTTGACTTTCAGATGAAGTTACTGTGTCTAAGTTTATATTCGTTACTATGGCAGTAATGATAAACTTTAAAGAACACGGCATATATTATTTAATAATGTTAAAGCATAATTATACGCACACGCAAATCTCTCTGTCTCCATTTTTCTGTTTTATTTACTTATGTCCACATTAAAATAATTTTTCCAACTATTTCTACAATTTCCAATCTCAAAAACCCATTGCTCTATGCCTGCAGTTTTAGCTTACCATTATTTTATTTTATTTTATTTTATTTTATTTTATTTTGATTTTCCATGTAAACGTTCGAATTCAGTTCAGTTCGTTTTCCATTCGAAATTATCCCCCCCCCCCGCCTTTTTTTGCATGCGTAGTTAGGTAACGCCTTCTCGTTAGTTGACTGGGGAAGTGATCTCATTGATTTTTAGTCTTTTCCCTGTATTTATTCACGATAACTAATAAAACTTAATGAATGATATTAAAAACCAGATTGATAACTAATTTGCTTTTCTTGAAAACTGAGACAAATCATGAAATGCTCTCTTCCATAAAAATGCTTGTTATGTTTATTTCGTAATTTTTTAACAACCTTAATAATGTGTCAAATTTTATGTTTAGTTTGTGAAATTCTCATGGGCTATATTACGCTTTCTGCAAGATTATTAAATGTCTACTACAATTAAAATACTTGTTATCATTGAGTTTGTAATAATTTAATCCTTAAATTTTAGGTTTTGCATGGGAATAATGCATCAAATATGTTTTGTTTGGGAACTTCTCACGGGCTGTATTATGTTCAATACAAGATTGTTAAATGTCTTCTAGAATCAAAATACTTGCTACTGTTCAATTTGTAACTATTTAAATACCTTATTAATTTGTGAAATTTTATGCATTGTATGGCAGCCTCTCACGGATTGTTCCAGTTATCTGCAAGTTAGTAAAAGGACTTATAATATCTGATATTTTGCATTTGATATTTCACCTGGCTGAATATCTTATCTTTGACCAGAGATCACTGGTTGGTTTGAATCCTGCCTTGTGAATCCGACCACCTGCAACTAACAAACATTTTTGGTGTATTCGTCAAGTAAATTAGATCCTAACAGCAATTCTTAAATTACAATTGCTACTACTGATATCTTCATGGTGATTTTAATAAATCTAGAAGAATATACTAAATGAATGTAGCTGTATTATATCAGGACGATAATTAGTGTCGGTTAAGATATGAACTTGGTCTAAATTTAATGCATCAATATCGCGTCTTGGCAACCAGACAGCAAAATGTCTTATGAATGGCATGCCAGTTTGCCAGAAGTGAGTCAATTATCAGCACACGCTGTAAAAGAA
Source organism: Maratus speculifer (assembly GCA_964019185.1). NCBI lineage: Eukaryota > Metazoa > Arthropoda > Arachnida > Araneae > Salticidae > Maratus > Maratus speculifer. Next base: position 301,464,306 of record OZ025294.1, on the reverse strand, counting down.
GTCCGTTAAATTTAAGGCAAAAACTGCTGGCAGCAAAGTCATAAAAATAACAGATAGTATACACTCTAAGCAGAGGGTATATGCTCAAATTATGGAGAATAGACCTCTTAGAATATACCAGGTGTCCCAAAAATGACTGATGGATTTTAAAATTCAATAACTTGCAAACGGTGACAGCTATTTAAAAAATTTTTGCAGGAGGGTTATGTATAATGTCAGGAGTTTTTTTACCGTATTTTTTTATTTTAGTTTGCATCTCAAGCAATAGGTGGCAAAAACTCCTGACATTATACATAACCCTCCTGCAAAAATTTTTTAAATAGCTGTCACCGTTTGCAAGTTATTGAATTTTAAAATCCATCAGTCATTTTTGGGACACCCGGTATATACTACAGCTTTTTGAGAACAGAGAATATTCGGAGTTCATAAAAAAATCCAGAAGGTGTGCAGCGTATACCTCGTGTGTAGTGGACTACCTCGGATGTAGTGGACTACATCCCTGAGTAGCAATGTTGCCAGCAGTTTTTGCCGTAAAAATTGCAGTAAAATTTGATGTAAATTTTTTTATTACATCTAATTTTACTGCATTTTTTAGGGCAAAAACTGCTGGCGACATTGCTGTCAGCAGTTTTTGCAGTAAATTTAACGTTTTTTTTTTTTTTTTTTTTTTTTTTTTTTAACAGTGCATGTATGATTTTCGCAATCAAAATTGAAAATTAATAGTACTGTGTGATGTAATACACGTTTTAAATTTCAAATTGATCAAGTTCTATAACATTAAGATGACAAAATATTAATTATAAATCATTTTACAATTCTATTACAAATTTTCATGTCAAAACAGGATTTTTATGTAAATTTTGACTTTCAATTAATTAAATTGAGAACATTTATTATAGTAATAACAATATTGGATTAATTAATAATTAGTTATACTCAAAATGTGTAATTTAAATTAATTAATAAATATTCTGTAATTTTTTTTTAAGTATTAAGAACCAATTTTCAAAAAAATTGTTTTAAAGAAACTCATTAAATTAAAGGTACTTACTTAGACACATACATTTTTCAAAAAGTACTTACTCTTTTCTCTTGTTTTAAAGATTATAATGATTAATCTTCTTTGTCAATTAAGAGGTCGTAAATCATTTTGAATATCTTGAAAAACAGCGAAAAATATAATAATGATAAACTTAAGTTCAAAGGAGATAAAAGAATAAAGCAAAAAATATACAATATTTTTTATAGGAAGTAAAAATATAATAATTAGAGACCTAACTAGTTGAAAGCATTTCTCATTACAAGAGGCTTTAGATTTTTTTTAACCTTGTTTATTTTAAAAAATGCAGAAAGTGCTATAGAGATGTATTTGCAAATTGAACTACTTTTAAAACTCATTAATATTACTTTAAGAATTTCAACATTTTCTTAAGATAAACTTGAAAATAATGTTTAAATATTCTTTTTTAATTAAATAAATGAATTATTGCAATTTTCTCATGTTTTACTATTTGCACAACACTCTCATTTTTTATGTTTTGTTTTACTAATAATAATGTTCCGCATGATGATAATCATTTCAATGATACATTTATAGTTATTTATTTATTTACTTTTAACTTAACTTTCAGTAAGATTCGTTCGGCAAAACTTCATTACACATATCTTCAATAATTTATTTAAAAAATTAACTGTCAACTTTGACTGCATAAATTTCATAGAGTGGCATACAAGTTACCATTTTTTTCACTAGCTCTAGAATATACGAAATTTTCTTTAATGTTAAAATACGAATCTTATGTAAATTTCCAAATGAATAATCTGAATACATTTATTACACTAATAATAATTTTGAGAATAATAATACTTAGAATTACTCTGAAGAATGTTATTGAAATTAAATAATACATAAACTATATTTAAATAAACGTGTTAAGAACCAATTTTCAAAAAATTCATTTTAAACAAACTCATTCTCGTAAAGGTACTTACTCACGATTTTAGAAAAGTATTTACTTTATCCTCTTGTTTTAAAGAGTATAGTGATTAATCTACTTTGCCAATTAAGAGATCGTAAATCATTTTGGATATCTTGAAAAACAAGCGGAAAATATAATAACGGAAATACCGAGTTCAAAGGAAATAAAAAGGAAGAAACAAAAACATATATAATAAATTTATAGGAAGTAAATGAAAAAAAGAATTAAAGAATTAACTAGTTTAAAGCAATTATCATTTCAAGAGACTTTAGATTTTGTTTTTTAACCTTCTTTATTAACAAAAAAAAATTAAAAATGCAGATAGTGCTATATTTGCAATTTAAACTACTTTTGAAACTCATTAATATCACTTTAAGAATCTCAACTATTTTGTACGAAGAGCTTGAAAGTAAAGTTCAAGTATTATTTTTTTAAGTAAATATATCAACTCTTGCAATTTTCTCAGGATTTACTATCTGCATAACATGTTCACTTTTTATGATTTGTTTTACTAATAATAGTGTTCTAGAAGGTGATAATCTTTTCAGTAACACATTTATATTTACCTTTTTAAACTTTACTTTCAGTAAAATTCTGATATCTTAATTAACTTATTAAAAAAGTTGTTTTTCAACTGTATGAATTTGAATACTGTATAAATTTCATAGAATGATAAAATGGTATAGGGATTACCATTTTTTTTCACTAGCTGCAGAATATATGAAAACATTTTTTCATGTTTGCCCCTTAAACGCCGAGCAAAAGGGCAAAATTGTAATGTTGTTTTCTCCTTAATTTATTTTAAATTTTAATAAAAGGGTGATTCTCTAACATGGTATTATTTTTTTTTTTTTTTGTTACTTATATGCTTATAAGCTTTAAAAATATCAGTTATAACTTAATTTCTTAAAAATGGATTATATTTGTAGAATTATATTAATTTAAATAAAGCTTCAGTTGCAGTAAAACCTGCAGCCTAGTGAACGGATATATCAGGTCGCGGCAGTGGGAAGGTTAAAGAACTAATTTTATGTAAATGATGATTTTCATAAGGCTACACTGAATATATTCATTATACTAATAATGATTTTGAGGATAACGATGTTTAGATTTAATCCAAAAGGTATTATTGAAATTAATTAATAAATAAACTATACTTAAATAAACGTGTTAAGAACCAATTTCCAAAAGCTTCATTTTACACTGTTAAAACTAATGGTGACATATTGCACCTTTTAGGGGTGAAAGGCTTGTCTCACTGGTGACACCCCTAAAGGAGCCAGAATGACACCTTTAATTTGGGTAAAAAGATGGCACCCTTAATCCAGAGTGTCCAATAATAAAAATTGAAAAATATACAAATCGACTTTTGGCCCTCGAAGGATTCGAACTCACAACGTCTGATTACAAGCTCAGCGTTCTAACCGCCCGGCCATCGAGATAAACCTTCATTCACTCATAGGCATAGATTTTACTTGCCGTCACAGAAAACAGAAAGACACACGTCACAGCGCATGCGCATGGTTCCAGTCACCCGATGAGGTGCCACATTGCTGCCAATACGAAATGCATGGCGCCTTATTTAGCTCCAATCACCCAGTAAGTGACCTGTCGGCACTGCAACCACATATCCAAGCCCCTATAGCACCCTAGGGTTCCAAATGCCCCGGGTTCCAATAGACCCTAGGGCCTTTTCACCTTCGGGTCCCAAATGGCACCGGTTTGTCACCTTCACTTTTAACAGTGTAAAGAATCTCCTTTCCGAAAAGGTACTCAGATACGTTTCAATTAAGATATCGTAAATCATTTTGGATATCTTGAAAAACAAGCGAAAATTATAAAGAAGACAAACTGAAGCTCAAAAGGGATAAAAGAGAGAAACACAAAATAGTATAAAAAATTTTATAGGAAGTAAATAATAATAATAATAATTAGAGAATTACATAGTTGAAAACAATTCCCATTTCAAGAGGCTTTATATATTTTTAACCTTCTATATTTTTAAAAAAGTTGTTTAAATTGCTATGGAGATGTATTGCAAATTAAACTATTTTAAAAATTCATTCATCACTTTACAAATTTCAACTGTTTTCTTAGTAGAACTTGAAAATAAAGTTCAAGTATTCCTTTTTTTATTAATTAAATTTATTATTGCATTTTCTCAAAATTTAATATCTGCACAATCAGTTATTTTTTATGTTTTCTGTTTCGAGTTCAATTAACAGTGTTCGACATGGTGATAAGCTTTTCCGTAACAGTTTTGTAAACTTATTTTTCGGTGGGAATTGATCAGCAACACTTTATTGAAGATATTTCAAATAAGTTATTTGAAAAATTACTTGTCAATTTCGATTGTATAAATTTCGTAGTACAATAAAAGGGTATAGGGGTTGTTTTTATCTTTTTTTCTCTCTAATGTAGAACATATGAAAAAATAAATAAAAAACGACATTTATGAAAATGATGAATTTGAAATAATTAAATTGTATACATTTATTATAGTAACTACAATTTTTAAAAATAGTAATATTTAGAAAATACTTCAAAAGGCGTTATTTCAATTAATCAAGAAATATTAAGTTATATTTTAAAAAACATGTTAAAAAAATTTGCAATAGATTAATTTTCGAAAGGGTACTTACTCAAACACGTACATTTTTTAAAAATAACTTATCCCCCCCCCTTGTTTTGAAGATTATAATAATTAATCTTTTTTGACAAATAAGAGGTCGTAAATCATTTTGGATATCTTGAAAAACAATCGAAAATTATAATAATGACAAAACTCGAGTTCAAAGTAGATAAAAAAGGAAGACACACAAATACATATATATATATATATTATATATATATAATCATTTTTATAGGAAATAAAGGAAAAAATAATTAGAGAACTAACTAGTTGAAAGCAATTATCATTAGAAGAGGCTTTAAATTTTTTTTAACATTCTTTATTTAAAAGAAAATGTAGAATGTAGAATGTGCCTTAAAGATGTAGTATTTGCAAATTAAACTATTTTTAAAACTCACCAATATTACTTTAAGAATTTCAATTATTCCGTACGTAGAGCTTGAAAACACAGTTCAAGTTTTCTTTTCTTAACTAAATAAATCAGTTATTGCGATTTTCTGAAAATTGATTGTCTGCATAACCCGTTTAATTTCTATGGTTTTTTTAAATTATTAATTATGTTTTTATGGTAATAATTTTTACCGTAATTCATTTATATTTACTTTTTTGAACTTACTTTTAGTAAGATTCTTTGAACAACATTTTATTACAAAAACTTCTATAAAACTAGCAAAAGCCATGCTTTGTTTGGATTCGCGAATTATTTCATAAGATAAATATTTGAAAGTAATAATATTTTTTGTGTTGTTTTTCGGTCTTTATTAAGCAAAAAAGTTATTTTATATTTTGATAAATTCTAATTTTAGAAATGTAAGTTCATCCAAATAACTGAAAATTGTCTCGGATTTTTTTTTTATGATAACAATTTATTTTACTTATTTACAATTCTTTTTTTTTTTTGCAACTTTACAATAATAATAATAATAAAAATAATAATATAATTCTTTCAAAATGCGTAAGTATCGTCTGGATGAATGATTTCAAGTAACAAAAAAATATTGTGTATTTGAATTCGTATTACTGAAAATACTTTTATAGATGAAGGTAAATAATTGAAATTTCACAAAATTTCATTCATTAAAAATATGCTGCAATTTTCATGAAAAGGGTATTTTAAAAGTTTCATAAAAAGAAATCGTGTAGTTATTATATTGTTAAAAGGAATGAGCACAAAAATGCTTGCCATTTTCAATCAATCTTAATAAAATATTCTATTAAATTGTATATTTTCCTGTCAAATAGCACACATTTTTGATATAAGAAAGTTTGATGTTCTTTTATGGTTTGCAGTATAAATTTTGCAATTATTTTTAACATTTAAAATATTTCATCTACACAAAATGAATACATATAAGTTCCTTTCGTTATTTAAATAATTTTTATTATTTATATAAATTTATTATATATTTATTTATTTATTAATATAAATTTTAATGCAACGATAATATTTTACTTAATTAATTATTCATGACTTTATTCATTTTTACTGACTTAATGATTTTTACTTTTTGATAGAAATAAGCGGGATTTATTATCGTTTATAAAAATGAATACGTATAATGAAAGAATATTGTCAACAAAATAATATATATATTTTTAAATTATTCGACAAGAAAATAATATTGTCAAAATCTACAGATTTTGTACTAATCTATTTTGTACTAAATCAATCTACAGTATTTTATTTTTATCAAGTTCAAAATCATTTCTTTTATTAATTAAATTAAAAAAACCAGTTTTTGAGATACTTTGTCGGATTAAGGGAAATACATTTTCTTTATTTATTTAATCAGGATTCGTTCTATAATTAATAACGCCGTGATTTTTTTTTTCAGAAACATGCGTGTTTCCTTTTTTTTTTTTTTTTTTTTTTTTTCAAAAATGCACCCGTAATCGTAAGCATGTAGAATAAATTAATTAAAGTAATAAGTTATTTAAGTTTATTCTGTAATAATAATAATAATGTGCAAATCTACAGATCAAAATTTTGCTTATCAATTTCGACTACATAAATTTCAAAGATCTTCAATAAAGAAATCGATTTTGTCGCTGCGTTAAAGAAAGAACAAATATCTGAGAACCAGTAATGTGAATTGTAAATGTTATTCACTCAAGAAAATTTTTATGCATATTATAATTTTCAGTAATTAAAATTATCTAATATATTTGCTAATATATCGATTTGTAAACTCTTCCATTCTGCAAATAGAAAGATTAGAATAGAAATTATTTAGTGTTTATATTTTTAAATTGAATTATTTAAAAAATGCCTGGATCAAGAAAATTATTTAGTTAGTAAAAACTATTTTTTAAATGTCTAATGTGTGTGTTGATTTTTGATTTTTCAATGACAATTAATAAACGTTTCGGAGGTATGAAAGGAGTTCAACACCATCAATGTGTAGAGACCGATATTTATTTTCAATAAAACAAAACAAAACAAAAAAAAAACATTCTAAACTGGCGACAAGTAAATAAAATACAATAAGCTCTTTTATATCACGTGAATGTGAAAAAATGTGAAAAAAAGCAGAAAAATGTGTTGTTTTTATACTTTATGAGGACCTACTATTTTATACAATCCGTACTCACTGTAAAAAAAAAAAAAAAAAAAAAAAAAAAAAAAAAAAAAAAAAAAAAATGTAAATTTACGGTACTTTACCGTGAATTATCCAGTAAATGTACGTATATGTCACTTTTTTACAAAAAACGGTCAACTCCCGTAATTTTTTTGTGTTTTACGGCAAAAAACCGTTAACATAATGACAAAGTCCTTTGAAATAGGAATAAAGTCTGTTTTTTACGGACATTGTCTGGAAACTCTGCTGCAGTCAATCTCTGCAGCAGCTTTTTTACAGTGTACGTTTTGCGTTAAATAGCTTGGTGATATGCACAAAGTTACTTGAGTTTTAGAATATTTATTTCTCTACTACAGTAACGCTACATTAATTCGCATCTAATGACATCACGTTTTAAGTTATGCTGTTTATTTCAGTATCTCACATTAAAAAGAAATGAGATAAAAATTTTCATATTAATTGAAATTTTTATGAATTGTACAGATAAATAATAAAAAGTAAATATATTTATAAATTTTTAATTTTATATATGTTGCAATATGAAAATAAATTAATATTTTGAAACTAATGTAAAACATTTATAATTTAAAATTTTATTGTTTAATTTTTTATTATTTAATTTCTTATTATCTAGTTTAATTTAAATTGAATAATGGCAATTTAGAGTATATCGCGTTTGTTTATTCGTGTCCTGTGACAAATACAATATAACGCAGCATAACGAGAATATAAAGCATTAATATAGCAATTAAATTTTTAGTACGATTATAATGTTTTGTTATCGAAATGTTTATAAAATTATTCGTGTGTATTGTAGCAGCATGAATTAAAAAACACAAACGGCAAATTGTTTTATAGGGTTCACATAATGAATTTGTAAACAGATAAAAAAAAATTATGGTTGAGAGTTACCTGACAAACAAAATGATAGGGTGTTGCAAGCTATGAAAAAGTCTGCACAGTTTATTTATTTATTTATTTATTTATTTATTTTTGTTATTATTTTTTTTTTTTTTTGGTCTTTCATAAGTTGGGGTAGCACCAGATGCAAATCATTTTTTGTTTTTGTGAAAAATAATGTTGAATTCAATAAAAATACTATTAAAAAACAATTAAGTAAATTATAAAATTAGGAGACTAAAAAACAAAAATATTTATCTTCGAGTCCCTGCATTAGACAATTTTGCTAGATTATTGTTCAATTATAAACAGTTTTTAATCGTACAGATATCATTTTTGAGCACTCGATGTAACAATTTCATGCTTTAAATTTTACGATTCATGCTTTTACCAAACAGGCGAAAAAAAAAAGCAGCAGTTATAACACATAATTAAAACCTACATCATCATATAATAGTAATATATTGTTAATACTTAAATTCTAAATGAAAATAATGGCGATTTTTGAGGGACTGAAACATTTTCAATACCCTGTATTTCATACATAAAGTCATTATATAAAATGATTTATATTACAGTAATATTACAGGTTTTAATTATTGAATTAGTGGCACCCTATTGAATCACAATATAACCATTTCTAGTTTATTGTTGGGTTTTCTAAAAACAAAATAATCAATGACGATAACTTAACATTATAAATGCTATTTTAATCAATAATTCATATATTTGGGAAAAATGAACATTTTTTTTTCTTATTGTGCCTTTTAAATCGAAAATTATTTAAATCGTTCAAATAGTTTTTTACACCTGTCGTATGAACAGGTTCAAATTTTTTCTATGATTCTTTTTACTGCCTCTGGCACTTTTCTGTGTCAGCTAATGATCAATTAATTTTCGCCCTTTTTGCTTGAAACGTTCGGCATAGTTAGATGCAAAGATACATCATCTGTAAACAAGTGTTTAAATTCATGTGTTTGAAGTATCGGATATTATACGATTTGTACTATTATTATTTTTTAAATATTCAGTAGGATTTTTTTAGTACGATTATTCCTGCTTTATTGAAATTAGTGTGTTCGTGGAATCAATTATCAATTCGCTGAAAATCGAAAGGGAAGGAGCATTTATCAAATTGCATGTTATTGATGCATGTAGCATTCATTATAGCTATTGAAAAAAAATATATATACTAAATTTTCGGCTTAAAAATTGTTTTCTTCTAGCAACACCATATCTGAATTTTAAAATTCCAATGATTTAAATTCAGTGTCTGAGAGGGCTTCTGAATTAACTTCTATTAAATTCGTTTTTAATTATGAATCCATGTTAAATCACTGAAACAAAAAAAGTAAATAAAACGACACATATTTACTCACGGACAGATTTGATACCGACACAATACACTGTCAAAATTTTCTGTAAAAACACAGTAAAAAACCGAAACTTGGTAAATGTACACTAGTTCTCGGTTAACCTCTTGTGGACTAGTAACACATGAACGAGCCTCGAAAAGGCTTAAGAATCCTTGTTTATCCACACCAGTGAAATTTGCCTAATCGGAGCATTTTCTCGATTTAATAAGGCACAAATTTCTGCATTTAAAATTTGGTAAAAAGAAAAAAAAAACATTAAAAATTTCATAAAAGGCTCAAGTCGCGTAGGGGTTAACCCTTTATCTACCGAGGTACTTATAAGTACCATTAAAATAACTTCTTATAAAATTCATTTAATACGTCAGTTAATTGTAATACTGTTTAGAATGAGTTACATTACTTTATTATTGGTTATACAAAACAAAAATATTTTTAAAAGGATGATTTCTTTTGCCTTTGTATCCTTTCAGCTTTTTCGGCGCTGAGGGAGGGGGATGGGGATTTTTCAATGCGGAAATATTTCTATATTTATATTGTAAGAACATCATATTTGTACGTTTTATAATTCTACAAAATACTAAGAAAACAATCAAAAATAAAAAATTTGAGTGAGGTTATAAAAATTGTACAAAATCCCAGTAAATTCAAATTTAATTAATTATTCTAAATCCTTCAAAAATTTAATGATTATGTAAATCTCTTAATTTAGTTTAAACAATTTGCGTAAAATACTTTGGAACGTAAAATTTTCATGAATTCATAATGTGGTAGATAAAGGGTTAAATACATTCGGTCGAGTTTCACGGACATTATTTTACCGCCATTTCCGTTATATTGTTTCTAATTTCCTGTAGGGATTTTGTCTTTATTTAAAGATATTTTTGTATTTGTTAAAACTTAAAATTCAAAATACACACTTATAAAATTACTTTCCAATTTTATAACAAATCCTTCTATAGTAAAAAAAAAAAAACTAGCCTTAAAAGGAATAACTCCTAAAATGATGCTGATGTGTAAGATTTCCGGAAATAACGAATCCGGGCGGACCACTCCTTCCATGAGTCGAATAGACCAATCAGGAAAGGGCTCCGTCTATGCACCGCCGTATGGGTTACCATAAAGAAGGAAAGGTTACCATCGCCAACAATCGCCAAGTTTGTCGCCAACTTGGCAATATATCGCCAAATTCGGAACAAAAATTAGTCGCCAAAAGTGACGCCAACTTGGCGATAACTGTAATATTTCGCCAAATTTTTAATTTCTTTACAACACCAGTCGTGTGATACATGATTTGAAAGGTCTGCAACTGCTTATTCATATTATGGATGTCTTCTGTGTCACCCCCCACTCTGCTCCCCCCAGGGGGGGCACATTTTTAATTTCTTTACAACACCAGTCGTGTGCACATCATTTGAAAGGTCTGCAACTGCTTATTCATATTATGGATGTCTTCTGTGTCAACCCCCCACTCTGCCCCCCATGGGGGGGGCACGTTTTTAATTTCTTTACAACACCAGTTGTGTGACACATCATTTGAAAGATCTGCAACTGCTCATTCATATTATGGATGTCTTTTGTGTCACCCCCCCTCTGAACCCCAGGGGGAGCACATTTTTAATTTTTTTACAACACCAGTCGTGTGGCACATCATTTGAAAGGTCTGCAACTGCTTATTTATACCATGGGGTATTGGCGAGCGCAGCAAGCAGGGGTAGTCTACAACTTGGAATCGCGAAACGATTCCAGACGGGATCGCGAAGCGATTACGCGGGGGATTGGCGAGCGTAGCGAGCAGGGGGGCGGATCCCCCTAGTATTGAAAAAGAAAATTGTTTATTATTATTTTTTTAAGTTAGGATAATTTAGAAAGGGAAAAATAATCCCCTCAATTTTAGTGGGGATTTTATCGATTATTAACATAAGACATATTTCAACAACATCACACAACATCCTATAGCTCAGTCAGTAGACTGCTTTGCTATTGCCACATGTTCTCGGGTCGGATCCCAGCATGGCTAGAAACAAATTGTGTAAAAAAAAAAAAAAAAAAATGATATTGCAGTTCAGGATAACTCGAAAACTGTTAATTCTTTCAAGCTCATTGTAGATTGAGTGATATACTAATTTTGAAAGTTAAATTTTTATCATTAAAAATAAATTTGCTTAGACTTATGTATTTTTACGATGTTAATTTACGGAGTCTATTGTAAATTTACCGAATAACTTCTCTGACATTTAACAGAATCTCTGTTTTTTTTATCTTTGTAATTTTATGTATAGACTTTTATAACAGATTACCCGAATATTCTCTATAACGTCACAGAATTTTTTTAACAGTGCATGATATATTATTTAAGAAGACAGAGTAACTTGTAATTGTCCAAAATATCGATTTCATTTATTTATTTATTTTAACATTAACTGAAAGACTCTTCAATTGCGAATATTTTGACACCTCAGTTTTATCTATACGACCCTTACATCGCCAGTTATTGTAAATTTTGTTAATAGATCCAGCACAATTATCCATACAAATAAAAACTTTAAACTGACTTTCCTCCCTTTTCACATTTTTATAACTTGCTTGTTCGAAAAATACTAAGGCTTTTTTGCTAATTTAGGTAGATGTTTGATTTTTTCAAAGCTTGTTTTCGATGGTGTATTCAATATTTTATGCATGGATTTAACACTCAAGTTTATAGTATTTTTAATAAAAATTTAAATTGAGATTTTTTTTAATTTTCGTCATTTTTTTAAATACACTATAGAAAAAAAATCAATGTAAGTGTATATCAAAAATTAAAAATCAAACATATTAAAAAGTTTTATGCTTTTTCAATAAGTATTTAAAATGCTATGAAAACTCAAAATAACATCATTTTTGCATTGGCGACGAAGATTTTAAAAAGTATGAGTACCCTAAAGGAATTAATAACAACGAACATAATGAAAATTAGAAATCATAATATAATGAACATAAGCTGTCAAGAAACACAAACAGTAATTGGAGTATAGACGCTCCTTTACCGTAAACAAAATATAATTAATTTCCAAACTGTAATGTAAATAACTAGTTGTTTATACTATAAATGTAAAGATTACTGAACGTTTAGATACTGTAGGAAGAATGGCAAATTATAAAAATTTTCTTTTTATTTATTCATTTTAATGTACAGGTAAGTATATGATTGCATTGTTGATAAGAAAATTAATCATTATTATAATTAACTGCCAAAAATTTTTTATATTATGAAAATGGTATCTATTATCTGCAAATTAGATCAAGAAATAAATATATTTTAAAAAGAGAGAAAAAATTTGAATTAAATATGAATGTGAAAGAAGATATTTTACTTTTAATTAGGGAACATTTAATTATATTGGATAATTTGTAAATTACATCATCATACACACACACATATATATACGCATGGCCTTTTTCAATATGAATTCCCTTTGTCCAATTGCTTATCTCAGTAATATTTTATTTAATAAATGGCACTTTTGTTACGTCAGCCATCTTTCACCGAAATAAATTGTTTGAAAACGATGAATGTGAGCATTTCCTCCGTAATCTTATTTCATTCATTTGGCTGTAAATGAAGCAACGTCACTTTTCCTGTCATAAATGCATTTTCCGCTCGGGCTTTTTCCCCTAAGGTCAAAGCGTTACTGTCATCAAAGTAATTATAAAGCGCTTTTATTTTTTTTTTTTTTTTTTTTTTTTCTTTATCTTGGGTGGATATTAAGTTTTCCTAACCTAGAAAAACGAGAATGTCAAAAGCGTATATGATTTTTTTTCAAATCTTTGTTAAAAGAATTGAGTTTTATGTCATATCTTATTTTAAAATTTTTGAAAAGCTGATTAATATATTTAAATGTATAAAATGATATTAAGAATGAGTTTTTTATTGATAGTTTACGTTTATATTTAACATGTTACATTGATTTTTAGTTTAATTTTTTATTTATTTTGTATTTAAAGTAAAACTGTTTTTTTTTTTTTTTGAAAAATTATCATTATTTTTATTATTTTTTAATCTTGAAAACATTAGTGGAATTTTGTTTATTGATATTATCAGTATATCAGCTATTTTCAAAGTGGAGAAAACAGGTTAGAAGTATAAAAATTAAAATATTTTTATATATTACTATTCGTAGTGAGGGATATACTTTCATATTTGCTAATAAATCATTGATTTGCTAGATTAACAAGATTGATTTCCCCGCCAGTGGCCCTCGAAACTTATAGACGGCTGGTGCTGGGTTCGAACCAAATCAATCCCGACGGCTTAGTCATTCGGAGTTTTCTGTGGCTTCCGTCAAACCTTGGATTTCCTTGCGTAAATACAAATTATGTTCTCTTAGAAAGACTCCAACGGAAGGCACCCCATCTTTGGGGCCTATATTCTTCGCGTTGTTAACGGGACGTCATAAAACACAAGCAATCTTTTATTTATTTTTATTTTGCCTTTGAATGATTTTTCTTATACTAGATTAAAAATATTTATTTCCTTTTCATACAAATTGCTCTTTAGAACAAAAATATAATATATTTACCGTTATAGTTCACTCTTTTTTTATTGGCATTATTGTTTTGAAATTAGTAATATTAATCGGGTTTCATAATTTAATAATTTAAGCTTGCACGTAAAAAAAAATGTAGATACCATTGAAATTCAATTACGATTTTCACTGACGTACATTTTGCTCGATTACTAAGATACAATAATACCAAGATTTCTGTGATGCGTACATTTATCTTCAAGTTCCATCTAAAATATTTATGGACATCGGAAATCCATACAATACAGGGAGTTTATAAAGTCCCGGACCCATATTGATGTTTAATAACTCATAAAATAATAAAGATAGATTAAAATTAATAACATAAATGGTTAGATAGATTCAAAATGTTTCATAATCCTTGTCAATGAATTTCCACGCGTGCCCCCTTCGTCACACATGCTTGTTTTACATGCTTCGTCGCGCATGCCGACATGCTTTCCGCTACCTGGCTTGAAATTGACTAACGACTTGATATTCTCCGTGCGACAAAGGGGCGCACGCGGAAGTTCACTGACAAGGGTCATGAAACTTTTTGAGTCTATCTAAGCATTTATGTTATTAATTTTAATCTATCTTTATTATTTTATGTGTTATTAAACATCAAAATCGGTCCGGGACTTTATAAACACCCTGTATATTTCCTCAAAATACAAAAACGTATTGCGGATGAAAGGGCTATTATAACACTTATTTTTCTTACTTCTTACAATTTCTTACAATTTTTACAATTTCAATGGCAAGATGAATGTGTTGTTTTGAATAACACAATGAAATCATACGTAAGATTTCACGCAAATGTCAGAAATATTCTGTATTCGCTGAGCACTTCACTCTTTAGAACTAAAATTTTAACAAAAAAATGCTCTTCAAACAAGGGTAAGTGCGGAAAGTATAATTAAACATGCCCTTCAAATAGCACAGTTGATTATTTCCGTATTGTAGCATTAACGGAAACATACGTTGAATTGGAAAAGCTGTTGTCGATCCACTGATAATTTTCTTATGAACTAAATATTCATAAAAAGACAATGTAATAATGAAATTATGAGTTTGTTTTTATTGAAGTACATATTATATCTTGATTTAAAGTTAAAAAAAAAATAATTCAGTTTGATAAAGTTCCTGTAAATAAATGCATGACAATCATGAAAAATTAAAATGTCAATTTTAAGTTTATTTACATTAGTAATACAAGTTTTTAAGTTAAGAAGCTTACTTATCATTAGATTAATTCTTTAAAGTGTAATAATTTTAATTTAATCTGTTATACGATTCGATTAGTTGAGACTTACAAACATTTTTACTTATTTAAGAAAAAACGTGTCAACTACACAGTTTTTTCTTCTTCAGCAAAAAATTTAATTTTCTAATCCTACATGCACTTTCATTAAAATAAACAAAAAAACTAGAAAATTTACTTCTCGCGCCAATCGAAAATCCCCCCCCCCCCCGACACACACTAATTTGTAGATTATCTAAAATTGTTTGCCGCGCTAATTGAAAATTGCAATAATTGAAATGGCACTAAAAGGCAAAATTGTATTTAACTACTGTATTTTTAACTGGTCAGAAAACCATTTTTAAAGAATTACAGTAGACTCCCTAATATCCGCACGTAATTTAAGGTTGTAAACAATGTAACATTCAGTTCAGATATGGCGACAAAGTTTGACTTTTTTGTTTTATATCAATTTCATATATATTTTAATTTGGATTTTTGTTATTATTACTAACTTAATGTGTTTTCACAAAGGAAGAATAAATTTATTTTAAAAAATATTCAAGATATTGCTGATATCACTGGTAATCTTTTTTTTTTTTTTTTTTTTGTACCAAATATATTTATGTATTAATCAAGCTTTTTTGATAATTAGGTCTGGTTAAACCTGAAATAAAGCAATATTTTATGATTTTGATGTGAATTAGTAATGTACATTTATTAGGAGAGTTTCATTGAATAATTTAGAAAAAATTCATATCATCTTTATGATGAATATTTAATCACACATTATAGCTTATAAACTTGACCTTTGTTTTTTAATATTTTAATCATTTTAAAAATTATCTAAATTTTTATTAGTTTATTACTAATTTTAATATTTTATTATATTGTAAGCACTCATTACAGTTTTGATTGCATTATTAATTACATCCATTTGACTGATTAAAAAATGTAAACAAAACAAAGACCTGAAATCTGCAAAATTCTAAAATCCGCACAACCTCTGGTCCCAAGCTGTGCGGATTTGAGGGAGTCTACTGTAAATGCTTTAATAATCATGGAAACAGAATTTAGTTTGATGCATCCCAAAGAGAAAGACACAGAGTTGCATATACATGCCACTTTTTCTTCCTTCTGCAGTTTACTCGAAAAAAAAAAAAAAAACTTTTTTTCAAACAAACATAATAACTATCGATGTAAATTTGTGATCCTATATATTTTACTTTTTCGATAGTGGTATGCACATTATAACTTAAGGGGGGGACAATAGTTGCGAAATCACATGTTGATGATGTTCATATACCTTGAAAAAAAAGTAATAACTCCATACTAACTTTGCCGCATAACATCTTTATAATGAAACCTCAAATAGATTCCTCAGAAAAAAAAAATTCTAGTAAAACTGTATGTATATAATGTTTAAAATTTACATTTAATTATTTTCATTCTTATAATTTTTCTCTTAGTAAAAATCTAAAACTAAATTTAATTTATAAAACTATATTCGAAAATCACATGAAACATAAAAAATAACTTAATATTTACTAAAAGTGCAAAACAAATTTGCGATAAATTAGCTAAAATGTGCAAGTTTACACACATTTCTCTCATCTTATATTTAATTACCTGTAGGAATTCCCATTTCTTTGTTTAAAGATATACTTTTCTAAAGAATTGATCATTAAATGGGAGTTTTACTGTATTAAGTTAGTTTGATACTTCGAATGATTTTTATATATAGTTTTATTCATATGGTATTTAATAGCTCTTTATGTTTACTTAATTTCATTCTTAACTTTATTTCGCTTAGAAAAACCTAACATTAGAAAAATAAACATTGGTTTATTTAATAATTTATTATCATATGATTTTCTTTTTTAAGAAAAGGCATTCATCGTTCTAAAGAAGACTTAACGTAAACATTATTACAGCAACAGCTAATCTTTACTTCCGGAAACCACTTGTCGTTATTTTAAAAGCTATAAAATTTTACGGTGAAGCTATCACATTGGAAGAGAGAAAATGTCATTCTTAACGAAAGATGTCTTAAACTGATTTCGTGGAAAGAAAGTTGGAATAATTTGATCGTTTAAACCTCGAATGCAGCTGTGTTCCAAATAAAACGGAACACGAGGTGTTTAAGACAGCTTGTCGTCCATTTTAAATAGTCCGTAGCAACAGATTTAGGAGCAATGACATTTTGAGGGGTGGATATCAAGAAGTTAAAATGAATTTTAGTTTATGTTACTTTTCAAACAGCCAATTGTTTTCAAACAATTGCTAAATTTTCGAATCTTTTGAAATAATTAATTTCGTTTCATTTAAATTTGTAATACTTCGCACCTTATGAAGAGCTTCTCTTAAATATATAATGCAAAAATAGAAATTTTTAGAAATTTGAAATTTTATCTATGCCTCCGTTAATTTTTTATTTCGGATTTTCCAAAAAAATTGTTTTTTTTTTTTTATTTCATTAAAAGATTTTTTTTGAATATTTTTAATTTTTAAAAATAAATATCTTCATTTTTGTAATTATTTTAAAATTAAATATTATTAGTGCTACCACCCATATAAGAATTTAATAATTATAAAATAAAAACTGGGATTTATCAATAAAAGAATAAGTTATTTTAATAGAGATATTAAACGAAACCTTCTGTTCGATCTTCGATTACACATAGCTACTTGTTTTGTATTAATAAAATCTAAAATTAAAGATTGTTTAATAGTTTATTATCAAATAACATTCTTTTTTAAAAAGTCATTCATGTTTCTAAAGAAGAAAACGTAAACATTACTAGAACAACTGCTAATCTTTATTTCAAGAAACCACTTGTCGTAATTTTAATAGCCTTAAAATTTCACGGTGAAGCTATCACATTGGAAAGGGAGAAAATGTCATTCTTAACGAAAGATGCCTTAAACTGATTTCGCGGAAAGAAAGTTGGAATAATTTGATCGTTTCAACATCGAATGCAGGTGTGCTCCAAATAAAACTGAATACGAGTGTTTAAGACAGCTTGTCATCCATTTTAATAGTCCGTAGCAACAGTTTTGAAATTAGAAGTAATGACATTTTGAGGGGGAAAATATAAAAAAGTTAAGAATGGATGGAATTATTGGATTTAAGTGAAAATTACCTGAAATGAGTTTTAGTTTATGCTATCTTTTAAACAACCACTTGTTTTCAAATAATTACAAAATTGTCGAATCTTTTGAAATAATTAATTTCTTTTCGTTTAAACTTGTACTTTGCACCCTAGGAAAAGTTCCTCTTAAATATATAATACTAGAATTCTTAATTATATATTTCCAGAAATAAATATTTACGAGTAAAACTTTATGCACACAGTATTTTACAACATTTACATTAAATTAATTTCCTTCTTATATTTTTTCTAGAAGTAAAAATCTAAAACTAAAATATTAGTTTATAAATCTATATATGAAAAATCAAAACTAACATAATATTTGCTAAAAGTGATAAATTGAATTTACAAGGTAAATAAATACACTGTTAAATATTTCTGTAACTTCTCCGAAAAGAAAGCGAAACTTTCTTGAAATTTATACTAATTCTCGGTTTAATGCATTTGACTGATCTTCTTGATCACCACTTTACAGACATTCCTCGTATCTTATATCTAATTACCTCTAGGGATTTCCATGTCTTTGTTTAAAGCTATTTTTATCTTTTTTAAATTACGTAATTCAAAATACAGTTTTTTTTAAATTCTTTTTGTGATTCCAATAGGAATATTTCTGAAGAAGACCTCACATAATAGTTATTACAGTAACTGCAGCAGAAGCTGCAGCAGAGATTTACTGAAGCAGAAATTCCAGGCTATGTCCGTGAAAAAACGGACTTTATACCTACATCAACGGACTTTGCCATTACATTAACAGTTTTTGCCCGTAAATGGCAAAAAAAAACGGGAGTTGACCGTTTTTGTGAAAAAAGTGACATATTCCGTAAATTTACTGGATAATTCATGGTAAAGTACCGTATTTTTTTTTTTCACAGTGTGCTAATTATTATTTCCGAAAACCACTTGCCATTATTTTAATAGCCATAAAATTTCACGGCGAAACTTCTACATTGGAAGTGGGAAAATGTCATTCTTAACGAAAGATGTCGGAAAGAGTGTTGAAATAAGTTTTATCATTTAAACCTCGAATGCATGTGTTCCAAATAAAACGGAACAATGGTATTTCAGACAGACCGCACTCCATTTTAGATAGTGCGTAACAACAGTTTTGAAGTTAGGAGTAATGACATTTTCAGGGGGTAATATCAAGAAGTTAAAGATGGATGTAATTATTTGATTTAAGCAAAAATTCCCTGCAATGAATTTTAGTTTATGCTATCTTTCAAACAGCCAATTGTTTTCAAACAAACATTTTGGTTACAAACCAATTGGTTTCAAAACAATTGCAAAATTTTCAAATCTTTTGAAATAATTAATTTCGTTTCGTTTAAAATTGTAATTCTTGGCAAACTAGGAAAAGTTTCTCTTAAATATACAATGCAAAAATAGAAAATTTTATAAATTTAAAAATTTATTTATTTGTCCGTTAATTTTTTTTAATTTAATTTTTTTTTTTTTTTTTTTTTTTTTTTTTTTTTTGTATTTTATTTAAAGAATTTTTAGAACATTTTTAATTTTCTTAAAAATAAATAACTTCATTTTTGTAATAATTTGAAAATTAAATATCATTATTGCGACCACCTATATCAGAATATAATAATTATAAATGAACAACTTGGATTTATTAATAAAATAATAAGTTATTTTGAAAGAAATATTAAACTAAACTTTCAGTTCAATCTCCAATCACACATAGCCACTTGTCTTCTCTTACTAAAATATAAAATAAAAAAACAATGAATTACTTTATAGTTTGTTATCAAATAACTTTCTTTTTAAAGAAAGGCATTTATATTTCTGAAGAAGACCTAACGTAAACATTATTACAGCAACAGCTAATCTTTATTTCCGGAAACCACTTGTCGTTATTTTAATAGCCATAAAATTTCACGGTGAAGCTACCACATTGGAAGGGAGAAAACATCATTCTTAACGAAAGATGTCTTAAACTGATTTCGCGGAAAGAAAGTTGGAATAATTTGATCGTTTAAACCTCGAATGCAGCTGTGTTCCAAATAAAACGGAACACAGGGTGCTTAAGACAGCGTGTCATCCATTTTAGATAGTCCGTAGCAACAGCTTTGAAATTAGGAGTAATGACATTTTGAGGGGATAATATCAAGAAGTTAAGAGTGGGTGTAATTATTTGATTCAAGCGAAAAATCCCTGAAATGAATTTTAGGCTACGTTATCTTTCTAGCATCCAGTTGTTTTCAAACAATTACAAGATTTTCTGGTCTTTCCAAGTAATTAAATTCGTTTCATTTTAAATTGTAATTCTTTGCAGTCCAGGAAATGTTCAGCTTAATTATACAATAGAAGAATCCTTAAATATAAATTCATTAAAAAACATTTGCAAGTAAAACTTTATGTATACAGTATTTAAGAAAATACTTTAAATTAATTCCATTCTTATACATATATTTTTTTTTTTCAAAGAAAAATCTAAAACCAAAAACATTTTAAATTATCCAACTATGTATAAAAATCATATTTCATGAAACATGAAAACTATCTTAATATATACTAAAAGTGATAAAATGCATGCACAACGCAAATAAGTACACTGTTAAAGATTTCTGTGAAAAGTCAGAAAAAAAAAACGAAACTTACTGTAAATTTACACATAGTTCTCAGTTAAATGCATTTGATTGAGTTTCTAAGTCATCATTTTACACTCATTTCTCTTATTTTATATCTAATTACCTGTAGGCATTTCTCCGTCTTTCTTTAAGGATATTTTAATCTTTGTTAAATTTTGTTACTTAAATTACACACTTTTAAAAATCTTTTGCAATTTTATTTGAATTATTAAAAAAGAAAATTTAGTTTATACATAGTCTTATTTTTTAAATTTAGAATAATTTAGAAGGGAAGAACTATCTCATCAGTTTTAGGGGCAATTTTTTCCCGTTAAATCATAAAAGACATATTTTTTTCCTCAATAGCAATTGGTCCTATAGCTCAGTCAGTAAGATGTTCTTCCACTGTCAAAAGGTCTTGAATCCAAACCCCAGGACTACTAGAAATAATCTGTGTTAACGTTTAATGATACAGCAGTTAAAATTATCTCGAAAATTCAAGTTCTTTGAAACTCACTGAAGACTGAATGATTCACTAATTTTAAAAAACTAAATTAAAATTACTATTAATAAAAGTTAATTTACAGAGTCTTGTATATTTCTAACGGCGTTAATTTACAGCGTCTATTCTAAATTTATCGAATAACGTCTCTGTTAATAATTATAAAATTGCACCATAAATTATACTAAAAATATTTACTAAAATAAATACAGATTACCTGTACAGATCAAGTGGTACACTTATAAAAAGAATATATTTAAAATACACTTAAAAATTTATCAACGTTTCATTCGCTTCTGTGAACCCGTGGACATATGTGTTTATTATTTGAAACTTTAAATTGCATTTAACATGTTTCTATTGTATCCTGAAGACGTTCGCAGAAGCGAATGAAAAGTTGATACATTTTTAAAAGTATTTTAAATATATTCTTTTTATAAGTGTACCATTCAGTAATTTGTATTTATTTCAGTACATATTTTTAGTAAAGTCTCTGTTATTTAAGAGTATCTCGGATTGTCTGATGTGTGTGTAATTTTACATAAGACTTAAGATAATGGATTACCCGTAGATTATTTGTAACTTCACAGGAAATTTTTTAACAGTGTACCTTCATTTATTCAAATCGTGCGTGATTCTAAGAGTATATTAAATGCCTTTCACCAAAGAAGATAGTGAAAATTTATATCGGAATGACAAAAGAGAATCCTAAAACTATGATCAAAGAATATACATAGCAGATACAAAATACAACATGAAAACTACAGCTTTTGCCAGACTAATAACAAAGAAGCTTTATAAATTAATTTAAAAAGTAATAGAATAACTTATGCATGAAAATTTATTTTCCATCCATTATCTGAGAATCAATAATTATCCTTTTACGCAGAGAGAATATATGCAATGTTTCACCGTCGATGGAACTTCCTAAAATTTGAAAAGGAATGCTATGCAAGGTAGTGAAACAAAAGTATAAAACAATTTACCCTCGAAAATATCCATTTTTAACCTACAGTTAATTTTATTATACATGAAATAGCACGATTCTTGTTTAATCATTTTTAAATGTGATTTTTTTTTTTTACAAAAATATTGAAATTAGTATAAATTTTAAGATTGTCACCGGCAGAGCGATGAAATGTGTCGATCTGAATAAAAGAGATATAGAGATATTTATGTGTTTTGTAAATATACTATATCACTAGTAGCAAATTTTAAGATAGTTTATTTTGACACATTAATTTGTTTAATAATTTATTCTCATATGATTTCTTTTTCTTTAAGAGTATGCTTATTCATTAAACAGACATAATGTAAAAATTATTAAAGTAACTGTTAATCATTATTTCCGGAAACCGCTTGTCGTAATTTTAAATCCCATCAATTTTCTCGCTGAAACTACTATATTGAAAGCAATAAATGTCAAACGAAAGATGTCTCAAACTGATTTCAAGGAAAGAAAGTTGGAATAAGTTTGATCGTTTAAACCTCGAATGCAGCTGCGTTTAAAATAAAACGGAACATAGAATGTTTAAGACAGTTTGTCATCCATTTTAGATAGTCCGTAACAATAGTTTCGAAAGTAGATGTAATGAAATTTCGAGAGGATAATCTCAAGAATTTATGAGTGGATGTAATTGTTTCATTTAAGCTAACATTCTCCGAAATGTCTTTAATCTACATTATCTTTCAAACAAACAGTTGTCTTGAAGCGATCAAAATACATTAAATCCCATTCACTTTTATTTAAGGTGCATGTATTAAGACAAATACAATTAAGGGAGAGCCGAACCCCATTTTCGGCCCAAAATCATCAAAAGTTCAAAATTTTTTTATCGCAGAAAACGATAAAATACATATTTGCGAATACCCATGCAAAATTTCAAAACTCGGGGACACTTGGAACAGGTAGCAAATGAGCTTTTTTAATTGTATTTACTAGAGTTTAAAGGACTAGCGGCCATTTTAAAATGTGTTTTCCTGAAAATGACTTTTTTCATATTTTGCCTAAGTTCAAAGTACGGCTCAGTGGTAAAAGGATTTAGAAACAAAGTGGTTATGTTTTTAGAATCTTAAAAAAATTTGCAACAAAAGTAAGGAGAGATTTTTTTTAACTATTTCTGAAAATTTTACATAAATTGGTAAACATGAAAATTATAACGAATTTAAGGAAATTTACCATGCGTAATATCTTTTTTTTTAGCTGATTAAAATAGAAAATTAAAAATATCTCTCCCTAGGTCTTTTCCATATACTATAACACTATTTAAGAAATTTTAGTAATACCAAAATATTGAAAATTGAATGAGGAGTAGTAATTTAAAAAAGTGTATTTTTTGACAAAAAAAAAAAAAAAAAAAAATCATAAAAATCCCCATAAAAATTTACTTTTTAATGAAAAGTGAATTTTTTTGCTAATTATTCCTTACAAAAAGATTCTTAAATAGTACACCAAAATTCATTTTTTAAAAATCAATAATAAAAATTTTGGGTTTTTTCCTACGGGTCTCCCTTAATGTAATAACCGAACGGGAGTGAAAAATCAACCGGAATCAGGATTTACGCTGTGGGCCCAGTTTCGAATCCAAGCCACGGCTAATCCTTCACTCCTTTCCAGTTATTGTATTAATTGTGTTCAATACTATCTTAATATGTGTATCTTTAATTAAAAAGTATTTAAAAATATATGAACACAAGTATATAATAACATCCTCCGAGTCACCAAAGATTCCAAAAAAGTGTTTGTTTATCTTCAGAAATCTCGAAAAAAATTTATTATCAAAACTTAAAAAAGAATTTATAAAAATAAAGTTTTATTAGCAGACCCGTAATTTTCGGAAAAGTTTCATACAGCTTTTACAATGCACTGATAATTTTTCTGTAAGTGGTGATTAAGGAAAATCAGTCTTTTAGGTTAAACTAGCCTAAATCTATTGAAAATAATCTAATTCAAGTGGAAATAGCCTTAAATATCGGTTATTTAGCCTAGATATAGGGTAACTAGGGGTTGCTCCACGTTATGTAGTGTAATTAGTCGCAATCGGAGTGACTTACCTATATAAGACTTAACTAGCTTTAATCCATTGAAATAATCTCAATTCGTGTAAAAATAGCCTTAAAGGGGTAAATAACAGACCAAGTGTTTAATTGACATCAAATAGGAAGTACTTCATTACTGCTCTACTGTTTAGCACAGTTCCGATACGCGGTAATGAATTCAATTTGTCCCTGTTTCAAAACACATTTCATAGTAAATTATTGATATAAAAATTTTTCTTCTTTTATTTCTTAATGCATAAAATATATTAATATAAAAATGCCTTATTTGGTAATATTTTAAGTAAATATTCCACATTTTTTAGATAAAATTAACTAACTAAAATTATATTATTACTAAAATTATAATTAAAAAATTCTACAAAAATTATATACAAAGAATTTTTACACATCTTTTACAAACATTTTTACAAAATTATATAATTTTTATAAACATTTTTATGATTTATATATAAAAGTGAACATTTCACTAAGTGGTGTCGGGTTGTTTTTATGAGGGATGAATATCTGCACTAGGAATATAGACTCGAGCGAAGTGCCCTCTAAGGAAACCTAACCCATAGTTACGAAGGATAAGAAAGGTTCAAAGAAAACATGGGAAAACTTCGAACGATTAGATCAACGGGCGTGATTGGATTTGAGAGCAGAACTACTCTCCCAGAGACATTTCATAAGGGCTAGAAAATATTCACAAAATAATAGGATTTTCGGCAAATGCTTTATCAATAAAGCGTTTTAAAGAAAATTTATTTTCAGCGATTTAGACGTAACGTCTAAATTTTTACCTCCATTTTTTCTTGAAAACTGTGCGCCGTAGAAATTTGGTTTTTAAGTTATTTTTTAGAAAACAGGTGGTTCATCAGTGGAAAATCAGCTTTTATAATTTATGAAGTCTTTTGAAGACATTCTCAATACTTTAAATTCTTAATGCAAAAAATCTCTAGAAAAATATTTTTTTGTAGATGCATCGAAAGAATAAACAGTAAAAATCTTCATCTTCAAAGGAGGTTTTGTTTTGCAGTTGTCGAATTATTATTTTTTAAATATTAATACCAAAACTATTATCAAAAATCTCCTAAATTCTTTAAGATACACTGTAAAAAAAATCTGCAAACCTACAGATGAAAAGTTGCCGAAATCTGTACGCTTACTAACGTTTTACCTGTGCACTTTACAAGGAAACAAGTAAATCTACAGAATTACGTTTTGTAAAGCTACAGAAATCTGTAACTTTACAAACGAACCTACTAAAATTACAGTAACCTTACTAAAATTTTATCTGTAACATGGGTTGTAGTTACATAAAAAATTCTTGAAATCTCAGTTTCTTAAGAAATTCTTAGTAACCTTGCAGAATTTTTGATTTTCAGTACAAATCTGCATCTTTTACATGCAATTTTGCTGTTGCCGTTTCATAAAAAGTTTTAGGAATCCCAGTTTCCTAGACAACTTTTAGTAACTTTAATTTTTTTTTTTTTTTTTTTTTTTTTTTTACAGTGTGCTCGTTTTTTATGCGTGGTAAAAATTTTTATTTTGTTAATATTTGAATACAGATTTCATAGAAAAATTGTTGATATCAAAAATTTTCTTTGTATAGGTCAAAGATAAAAACCATCTCTCTTAGAAATCTGACGACTAAAGGCTGTATTTACTGTCGAAGAAACAAAAGTGATGAAGTGCATTTTCTTTTAAGTTGTAATAGTTGTTCTTATCTTTCTTTGGTTATTTTTCTTTTCTTTCTTCTGTGATATTCCACTAAATATGCTACTTGCACAGATAATTTTCGTAATTCGAGTTTTGTTAATAATTTCTAGAAAAAAAAAAAGCATGATACATTTTTAAAGAATATCAAGCAATAAATAGTAATAAAACACCGTAATAACTGGCGATAAATTAATAAATAAGCTAAAAAACTTTGTAAAATCACCATAAAAAGAAAATTTAAACAGGACGCGTTTCGAGCTACAACAATAACAGCTTGTCATCAGCTAATAAATTGTGTTAACGAATAAAAAAAATATTGCGATTTACTGTCTTTTTTTAAGATTGTAGATTTTAATTTTAATGTAAACACAAGAATAACGGAAAAAAGCGTATAAAACCATTTTCTCAGGCTATATTAAAAAAATTTTCATGTATACTGTAAAAAAAGATAGTTAATTGTAAAAAAATATAATGCAATCAAGAAAAATATGAAATAAACCCTCCCCGGTTACTAAATATATCGTAAAGCGTTCTTTATATTTAGAAACTTTAGTCATAAATATATTTTCCATATTTAAAGAAGAATTTGTGAAAATAAAAGTTCTTTGTCCTAATACTGATTTTCAAAAACATTTTCAAGCAGTTTCCGCCTTTCGAAATATAGATTTTTCGGATGGTATCATAAGTATACAATTTTATATTCAACAAAAGTATTTTATAGGCAAACATGATAAATTTACAGAGTTACTATAAAAGTATGGATGGTTATTTGGTTACTTTTGCATGTATAAATTCAAGTACGCAGCTGAAAATAATTCATTAAAAATAAATAGCATCCTAAAAATGGATGTTCCAGCTTGAGAAAACGGATTAATATAATACAAAAATATAATACTACAAAAATTAATCAGCAAAGCTTCCGAAAGTTTGATCGTATTTGGCTGAAATCAATACTGCACTCTAAAAAATTTGAAAGTTATTAAAAATTTTCTAAGAAAATTGTATTCCAAGAACTTTTTATGTAACGGAAACAACAAAGGGGTCTGAAACACATACAATTTGTACTTTGAATAAATAAAAAAAATAAGTTACAAGAACTTTTTAAGAAAATCGGACCATGGAACTTTTTAAATAACGGCAACTAGAGCTGCAGATAAAATTGTAGTAAGATTACCGTAAATTTAATAGAATCTTAAAGTTATAGATTTCTGCAGCTTGCTAACAAATTTTGTAAATTGGTATTTTTTTTTTTTTTTTTTTTTTTTTTTTTGTACAGTACACAGATAAATTTTTTGTAAGCTAACAGATTTCGGTAACTTTAGATTACTAGTTACAGTTTTTTTTTCAGTGTCTGCCCACAATCAGAAAATCAAAAGCTATGAAATACAGAAAAAAATTGTTTGATAGCCTTAATTTATTCTCTTCTTCTTTTTACATTTTTCTGTCTTTTCTTTTACATATATTTCTGCACCCGCATTTACTAATAAAATAAACACGCATACATTATAAGCAAGTACAATCTCATTAATACGAAATTCATATGAAATATGCTCAATGTGTTCAAATCGCTGTGCTAGTCATTTACTGTGGGTACACTGTAAAAAATATATATGTAGTTCTATAGATGAAAAGTTACAGAAATTTCTAAGCTTACTAAAATTTTATCTGCACACTATACAAAAAAAAAAATAAATAAATAAATAAATAAATAAATAAAAATTAAAATAAATAAAAATAAAAATAAAAAATAAAAATAAATAAGTAAATAAATAAATAAATGTACAAAATGACTTTTTGTTAAGCTACAGAAATCTGTAGTTTTGCAAACGAATCTGTTAAAATTACTGTAATGTTATTAAAATTTTATTTGAAAGTCGCGTTGGTGTTACATAAATAGTTCTTGGCGATCCAGTTCCCTAAAAAAATTCTGAGTAACCTTACAAATATTTTGATTTACATTGTAAACGTGTATGAGCTACATGATTATTTCTGATTGACGCTGCATGAAAAGTTTTAGAAGTTTCTTAGAAAATTTTTAGTAATTTTGCAGTGTTTGCTCCAAAATTCTATATTTATATTATCAAAAGTTATTTCAAGGTTTTTGGAATTTATTTTCTACTGTAGCCGACAATTTTATATTATCTGTCGTTAAATTCATTATTATTGAAGATTAATCAGCTTAATTTAGAAATGCTACTTTGGTACTTTCTTCTTGTTTAAAAAATTAAGTTTGTTCAACTTACTGAAAAATTCTATCCTCTATAAAAAATTCTTACTCTCGTGAAGTCCGTAATATGAGTCAATTGATTTATTAGTCATTAAATTAAATATTGTATTTACGAAAATAAAAGTTATTTTTAGTTATTTAAAATCCATATCAAAATGAATATTAATGAGTTTTTCTTTAAGAAATTGCACTTTTGATAGATATTCGTGCATTTTTGTTAGTTTCTAATTTTAGTAAATTAAACATTGCAAAACCAATCCAAAAATGCATGAATAAATATATCAATATGCACTCTAGAAAAATTCTTCCTGTGATTTTTTTATATTAAAGTATTTATCGTATTTACGTCATGTTTATGCTATAAATGTTCATTTGTTATTGCATAATTTATTTAAAAACGCATTTGAAAAGCATATTTTCATATCATAATATTTATATATGTTACAGGCCAAACCCGATTTTAGGCCAAACTAGTTTATCCTAACGCCCATCGGATAAACTAGTTTTTCCTTGACCAAACCGGTCTATCCTAATGCCCATCGGATAAACTAGTTTTTCCTAGAGCAAATTAGTCTATCCTAAGGTCCATAGGACAAACTAGTTTTTCTTAGGCCAAACTAGTTTGGCCTAATTCTTATAGGATAGACTAGTTTAGCCTGCTGTTTATTGGTCTGAACTAGTTTATCCTTGGACAATCTAGTTTATCCTAGGCTAATTCAATTTGGCGTGATTTTATTGAATTCAATGACCGCCTCAGCACCAACATTCGAGTTTGTCCTAGGCTGATCTAGTTTATCCTAGGTCAAAGTAATTTTACGTATTTTTAGCTCACAGGCGTCAAAGCCTGAGAAATAGTGGGCTAACAGGTTCTATATGTATGTACGTACGTATGTATGTACGTATGTACGTAACGTGATAACTCTTGATAGAAATATCCGATTTGCTTCAAATTTTAGATGTAGGTTCATTTTGATAAGGTACTTTTCTGATTGGTTTTGGGAAATCATTGATAAAAAAAAAGGGGGGGTTGCGAACTGGAGGTTTATCTCCCAACTTTAATTTAGAGAAATGGATTTTTCATGCAGAATTATCAGTTTTCATTTAAACTTTTAGATATAGAATTATTCTGACAAGGCACCTCCGTGATTAGTTGTGGATCTTTATTATTTAAGTGTAAAAAAAGGGCAATGTAGGTAACCCCCCATAATTAAGATAAATGATTTTTGACGCATAATTTACTGATTTACTTCAAATTTTGGATATAGGTTCTTTCTCATAAAGTGATTCTCTGAATAGTTTTGGGTGTTTAATGGTTAAGTATGAAGGGAAAATGAAGGATTGCTCTCTTACCTTGGAGAAACTAGTTTATTCTATAGGTATTTAGATAAACAACCCTTATAGCATGCATGGTCACAGTGACGTCACAATGCCGTCCCTATCAGTTACTTTGGTCACATCACATCTGTGACCAAAATGCCACCACTCAGTGACGTCACATTGTGACTGAGATGTGACTTTCTTAAAAATTTTTAGAAAATTACAAATATTCTTCAAAACATGTTATTTACTTTAAAAAACATGTTTCTCGCAATTTAAATATCGTCGCTTTTGTCACAGTTTCGTCACAATGTGAATGTTAAAGTAGTCACAAATGACACATTTTTCACAAATTTGTCACACCGTGACTTCACAAAGTGGTCGCAATGTGACATCATAAAAGAGCTCTAAAACGGCCATAACGACTTCACATTTTAGTCACTGTGGCTTCACATCGACGTCACGTGACGTCACATCAAAAATCGATGGTCACAAAGTCACAATGCGACTTCACAACGACGTCGCTGTGATGTCACCATGCCTTAAGGGAAGTTTGACGTAGGAAAAACTATTTTATCCAATTAACGCTAGGATAAAATAGGTTGGCCCAGACCAATCTAATTTGGCTCAAAATGAGGTTTGGCCGGTAAAAAACATATTTTTCACTAGAATAAGTATAAATGTGTGTCATTGCTTATATAACATCAATACAGAAATTTAACATGTTCACCGTAGAGACATGATGCCTTGGACATGGTGTTTGCCTATTTTTTTTTTCTGCAGACTCGTACCGTGCTGAGACCAGACTTACATTTATTATTATTACTATTATTATTATTTGAATATTCGAACCAGATCGGAACTGAACATAATTTGTAATCGAACAGTAATTAATTGTATATGATGTAAAATCTGAATTTTTTGCAGAAATTGAATAGGGCCAGATCGAGAAGGACTGAGTCACTTTTCACTGATTATTGTACAGGCAGGGCTCGGGATGAACTTTTAATTTTTACACCGGTTCAAGACAAAATAACATAAATGTGTCTTCGGGAAGGGCGGGGCCCGGGCATCGAAATTCCGGCCAATGCAATGTGCAATCCTCTAACAGTATTCTACTACCCTTCGAATACGATATATATTATACAAGGGTGATGGCAAAACCACATTACACAAGGTTAGCAATGGAGCAGTAGTAGGGATCAATATTAAAAAGAATATTGCCCAGTTAAAATGATGGCTTTGCATTCACAGGCTGTTTACACTAATTGTGTATTACAGCCTTATTTTTCTAAAGAATAACACCCTCGAAAAATAAGGTAAGGGGATTATCTTTTCCCATTGCCCCAATTATATATTAACATTGAACATCCACAATAAACATCCAATAAACCAATAAATATCCACGACTAATCACGGAGGCGCCTTGTCAGAATGATCCTATATCTAAAATTATAAATGAAAACTGATAATTCTGCATGAAAACTCCATTTCTCTAAATTAACGGTGGTGGATTAGCCTCCCGTTCGCCTCTCCAATTATTCTTATCCAATGAATTCCCAGAACTAATCAGAAAAGTACCTTAACAGAATGAACCTACATCCAAAATTTGAAGCAAATCAAATAAACAAACTAATAATAAATAAAATTATATTTCTATCAAGAATTATCGCCTTACGTACATATGTATATACAAACGTACATACATACAGAACCTGCTAGCCCATTATTTCTCAGGCATTGTCGCCTGTGAGCTAAAAAAACGTAAAATTACTTTGGCCTAGGATAAACTAGATCAGCCTAGGACAAACTAGAGTGTTGGCGCTGAGGCTGCCATTGAATTCAATAAAATCAAGCCAAATTGAATTGGCCTAGGATAAACTAGGTCAGACCAATAAACAGCATGCTAAACTAGTCTATCCTATAAGAGCCAAACTAGCTTGGCCTAGGAAAAACTAGTTTGTTCTATGGGCCTTAGAATAGACTAGTTTGGCCTAGGATAAACTAGTTTATCCGATGGGCGTTAGGATAAAACGGTTTGGCCTAGGAAAAACTAGTTTATCCGATGGGCGTAAGGATAGACGAGTTTGGCCCACGTAAAACTAGTTTATCCGGTGGGCGTTAGAATATACTAGTTTGGTCTAGGCTAATCTAGTTTGGCCTAAAATCGGGTTTGGCCTGTAACATATACATTATTAGCATTTGAAAATTACATTAGTATTGCGAATTCTAAAATGTGCTAGTTTAACGTATAAAATGGGATAGGTAAATATTACTAAATGCAGAAATTAAAGGCGAATGATCTATTTTTATAATTTTTTTTAAACTTGAATCTAATTTTGGCATAATCAAGATATTTTGTATACATTTGTACATTTACATAATTAAATTTAACTCTTGTTTTTTTTTTTCTCTGTGTAATTTCTATAAAACCATTTTGCGGCAGGATATTTATAAGGTACATATTTTAATGTTTTAATTGATAAATTAATCTATAACTACTTTTTGTTGTGAATTAGTTAGTTAAACAATTAAATTATGGCTTTGTATATCCAAATTAAATATCGCTCCAGGAAATTCAGCATAAAAAATTCACATAATATCTATATTAATAAATATACAAATTCTTTTATCTTATAAAAACTGTTCAAGATACAGTAAAAATGCTTAAAGAGCACGTTATAAGATTTTTAAAAAGATGAAGAAAAAGAAAAGGTATTTTTCTTTTAAGAAAAAAGGCGTAATTTAAAAAGATATTACTTGAAGAATTTTTAAATTCAGTTAATGCTCCAATAAAAATGTATAATTAAGTCATAAATATGATGAAGAGGATCTTCACTTTTTACAGCATCTTTTATTTTTTAACACAACAACAACAAAAAATATTCTAGATTTATGTTTAAGAGATTTTTCTTTTTTTTTTTTTTTTTTTTTTTTTTTTTTTTTTTTGCGTTTGCTTAATTTTTTCTATATGGTTTTCTAAAACTATTAGTTATACTTAAAAAAGTGAGTACATTTCACTTTTAAAATAAATGTATATATTTTACTTGATTTCACATTCTTTTTTATCTCAGTTATTGAATAATTAAGAACTCAGCTGGAGTTTAAACACACATATTTGAACAAAAAATGGTGGTTTTTATGTAACGTATGTAATATCTAAAAAGAAATGGAGTCAATTAAAATGGGATATTAAATTTCAAAGTAGTTCTTACAATAACGGTATTTTTTATTAAGTAATGTACATTTTCCTATTTTAGTTTGCTTAATGTTTTACAATAAACATAGAAAACAAATTAAAAATATAAGACATTAAATATAATAAGGAAATTTCCATTTTTTTTTTAACCATCAGAATTAGCAGTCCTGTGTAAATTAAGCATTCTGTTCCCGAGAACGATGATATCTGCCTGTTTACCAATTGGCCATAGAGGGAGACAAGAGTGTCACGCATGACACAAGAGTGTCAGAATCATAGATCACTGTCAAACTACGGCAGGTCATCGTATCTCACCAATTTAATTAAAACCGTAACATAATTAAAAACATAAAATTTTTTCCAGCACGCAGTTGAAACGGGCACAACTTAATAAGAAATTGACGATAGACTTGAAACTAAAGCGTAATTAGTCAAACACTTCCGGTTCAGTTTAGAATGAAGCAGGTTGAAACTATCGACAATATTCGGATAATGATAATATATTCCGTTCGTGAGTACTGTGGTATTTTTAACTGCCGGATCATGTAATCAGACAACTATAGTTTATATGACTTCATATGGGGTTCGAATTAAAAGTGTGTGCTGATTTCAGCAGATTTTTACATCCCAAATTAAAACAGGTGCCCCAATTTCGGTGGAGACATAAAATTATGTAACTAACAGACTTGTAAAAAGGGAATGATTTAGAAAGTATTCCTGTTTGTCTGTACCGGAAGAAAGGTAGCTTGAATATTCCTAGCTTTTAAAAAATCACTTAATTTTATTCAACAAAGCTAAAATGCGTGGAATCCGTTATAAATGATTTAAATCCAGTTTTTGCCAATACTTAATTTGAATGAGAATACCTCTAAATTGACCAACTGTATTCAAGTGGTTTTTATTAATGGCGTAACTGTAGCCTCAAGCAATGAATTAAATTTACAAACCGCTAGCATAAAAAAAATGCTCACCTTATGCTCATGCCTTAATATAGTTCAAATGTAAGGTACCCTGGGGTAATAACGCCAGACGGGGTAATAACGCCAAGTGCTAATATTTTGCATAATTATGAAATAATCTGGTAAATGACACCCATGTGCTCTGCGCAGAAGGGTTTTGAGTCATATAAATCGCAAAAAACAGCTTCAAGTTAATTTGTTTCATTTTTAGGTCTTATTGTTTTTACAAGCAGCTAAAAATAACGCTTGATCTAAAATTTGCGAGATACGTTTTGTGATGTGAAGACTATTTTTTTTATCCGGAAATACTTTGTTAATTACATAAATTTGTAGTACATTTCATGGACTTTCAAAATCTTGTTGAAGATTTTGGATATCTTCTCGAGATAATTTGTAATTTAAAATGACAGCGCAATAACTATAACGGGGTAATAACGCCAATCCTTGCAATTTTTACCCCGGTTGATTCCCTACAGTGGCCGAGCTACATCCTAAATACTGATTCAAATAAACACAGTTAAAACTGTGCAATATTTCTAATAATTCTATTTAAGCGGTCCTTTTTAAGCAAAAAGAAGCTCACGGTCTGATATTCTTTTGCCTCATCCCCCCCCCCCACACACACACATCACATCTTTATTTTTCTTACACTTTCACAAAAAATTGAACATTTTCAATAGCTTAGGATGCAATTTGTCAATTTCTAGAGCTGAGAGTTTGTATTTTTAGAATTGGGCAATCTACATGCAATTATTCCAACTTATTTCATAGTTTTGTTTGCATGGCGTTATTACCCATATAGGTGGGTAATAACGCCAAATAGCATTGGTCCAGAAATCACGCCATTACATTTTATGTATTCATATCTGTTAAATTATTTTTTTAATATAGATAGTCAATGAGTTGCTGTATCAAATCATATGTTTGTTTGAAAAATACAAACTAAAACTGAGCCGTGAAAATCGGTAGAACCTTAACGTGGCGTTATTACCCCAGGGTACCTTATATAAAATGTACATAAAATTTCTTAAACGAAATAGAAATGACGTAATTTTAATTTTTTAAATCTTTATTAAACACTAGAAACTATTAAAAAAATCGATAATGGGAGACGCAACTTGGAAATTTCAAATCAACAATTTTCCGATAAAAATTGAATTTCCATTAAACTATGGCTAAATTACAAATAAATAAACTACTTCCTCTCGGTTTAAGGGAAGAATTGTTCATTTAACTTATCTATGCAAAAACACTAAATTCAGCGAAAAAGGCATTAAAAAAGTACCTCTTCAATTCATGATGAAAATTCGATAGAAAATCAACTTTATATGTATTTTCTGTGACACTTACATAGTTTAATTGATTTACAATAGTGACATTTTCTGCATAAAAAATCATATTATTTGTTTTGTAACCATTTATACATTTAAAAAAAATGTTGAAAAAGAGAATCTAACACAGTTTTTTTTATGATTATTGAATTCTTAAAAAAATACTACGATGATATTGAGTTTTTATATTTTTTTTGTATCTGATATTTTTAACATGTTGTCTTTAAAAGACACAATTAACTTTTACTCGCTATTACTTTCTTGTAAAATAGAGATATAGTAGAATATCTACTTATGCTATTAATTCGTACCAAAGTTGGCAACGTAAATTGTAAACGATGCATGTCGAGATACATTTAGATAAGCAAACAATGATTAATAATAAAATCTTTCCAAAATCTAATGAACGTATTCTATTTTATTTAAGGATTATGATGCATACATTAAAAAAATAACCAGAAAATGCGTTTGCAGTTGGAATGAATCAATAATTTGTTACTTTATAATTTATTATTTATGAAGCTGCCACGTTCGAATCATTGAGGATGTAAAAAAATCTTCCAATGCAGTTTGAACTGATAATTGTTTTTTCTCTAGTAGATCTTTGCATTAGCAAAAGGAGCTATTTAAACTTTTTCTAAAGACTTTTTTTATTTGTTTGACACATTCAAGTGACTGTCACGGGATTCACATCATTAAACCAAAATCTTCAAAAATGCAAAAAGTGTGTCACATTTAAATATTTTGCTCCCCAGGCCAGCCGACGTAAATGAGTGGTTGCGCAAGTCGGGGTACTACTATAATTTTATCAATTCTTTTTTAAAATATAGTGATCGGTGTTTTGTTATCAATAAGAGAATTTTAAAAATTGACAGAGATGATACAATATAAAATCTACTGGACACTGAATAAAAAATATACCACCTTCACTTAAAATGAACAGTTAGTCATTTTCTGAATCGCTTAACTAGAATTATTAATTTCCGAATTATGCGAATAGTGTAGAGAACTAGACATAATATATGAAATGATCCAGAATTTCTAATTTCTTATTTTCTAACTGAGGAAACGGTATTGAATAGTTTCAGTAATGAGAAATTATCGAATGATTTCTGGAAAGGTTTCATAAACTAGAATTATAGTTACTAAAACTAACCTCTTGTATTCGCATCTATTTCCGGAAATTTTTCAACAATTCTGGCCACGAGAATATAGGAAAACGCTCTTGAATTCTAGTAGGAGGCTCTGGAATTCTCTAGCAAAGGGAACTAAAATTTTCAGGGATGACATGGACCTATTTTTTTCGAGATCCACAATTTAGATGCTAGATACCAGAACAAAATCTTTTTCTCAGTGTATATATTTATGTATGCTATTAAAAAAAAAGCTATTTGATAAATACATATGCAAGATACAGCAGAATTCGTCCGACAAATTTCAGAGGGGGTCATAATAGGCATGTAGATGATGAACAATTGCCGTACATAGGATCGCAAACCATTTATTTAATCACCGATATATGGTGTTTAATTTTAACTGAACATGATGTGTTGATGGAAATAATTTTGAGAAAAATAAAAACATTACAGTTAAAATGCAGTGATATGTACTTTCTATTCTGTGAATTATTGTGATATCACGAAAAATTCTGTAAAAATTAAGGTGTTCGAGGAATCGATGATACCACTTGAACTGGTAATCGTAGTAAAAAATGTAAAACATCAAGTGCATACTGCTGGGACGTATAATGAAATTTTCTATCATTTTTTATATTACCTTATTTACAACAAATTTGAGAATTGCTATTAAAAGTTTTATTATAATATACTTCAGTTTTCTGAAAGTTATTAGTCTCACCCCAAAATGAGTTACAGTAGAACACCCTGTATTGTTAATTAAATAAATGGATTGCGACCTAAGGAAGCTACAGAAATCTGTAGCTTTATAAAAAAACTTATTAAAATTACAGTAATCTTAAATTTCATATGTAACTCAGATTGCAGTTACATAAAAGTTCTAAACATCCCAGTTTCCTTTAAAAAAAAAAAAAAAAAAAAAAAAAAAAAAAAAAAACTTTTTTAGTAAAATTACAATTTTTTAGATTTACAGTGCAAAGTACATTTGTTACAAGAATTCTTTTTGTTATCGTTACGTTTTCAATAAAAATTTTAATAATTTTACAGCTTTTTTTACAGTGTAATTCAAATCGTTTTATAATTTAAAAAAATACTACACATTTTCCCAAGAAATATCCTGAATACTGCTGAAGAAGATGAAGTTTAAGCAACATCGTCATCTAAATTTTGAATACGTTTTAAATATTCATTGCTTAATCAATGTATTTTAAAAATTAGAATGTGTACTTTACTTGGAAGGCATCAAGTTCTTGTGGTCCCGTACTGCCCACTATCACTGTTGCTGGTTGACCTCCAAATGGACGAATCTTTCCCGGTAACGGTAATTTTCCGTTAAATTCACAGTTCACATAAAAAGAGACAGTATTTCTTCTAACACTAAAGGCTATTTGGTTCCAATGATCATCGAACAGAGATTTCACAAAACTGACCCGGACGTTATCTTTATCTGATAACACTAGAGTTATTGTATCACTTATGTACAGGCCAACCTGAAAAAGAAAAAAGTAAACTATACTGAGCAATAATTTAAATGGATAAATTAAAATTATTTTTTCAGTTTATAAATTATTAATTTTTAACTTTCAAAAATAATATCCTTATATGTAAAAAAAAAAAAAAAAAAAAAAAAAAAAAAAAAAAAAAAAAAACATTTGATTACAATTTACATTAATAAACCATATTACACACTCATTTGTACTTTAATTTCTAGCTTTTTAAGTCTGTTATCAACACATACGTTAAAATACAACTAATAACGTATATTTTCTTTTCAATCGCGCAGTAACTGATTTAAATGCAATTAAATATTAATTCCACAAAACGTTATTTTATAAAAATAAATGTTAGATTATATATATTTTAGAATATCGTAAATAAAATAAATTACAAAAATATATTATTCATTATCAATAGCAGTTTATCATAAATTAAACAATTAGCAATTTGATAAATAGAATATATAGTATTAACTACCTATATAATACACAAAATTAAATATGTTACTAAAATGCAATGCTACTCACAGTTACTTAAGTACATCGAAAACTCAAAACGATCAACTAAAACGAAAACTTGAAAGAATCAATAACGATATTCATCATCAAATAAGAATTAGTAGTATAATTTTAACTTACTAGACAAGTATATATTAAACTCTTCTAAGATGAATCGATGAAGGCTGACACAAAATATCAATACGCTATACAATGACCCATTAGACCACTACAATTCAATTATACTTCCGCTTTCAGGCAAATTCACATTTATCTATGGCAGAAGGTTAATCTAATGCATGAGCTAAATTATGATTCTGAAGGCACTGCATTCAATGAAGTGTATATATTTGACATGTATATTACAGTTAATTCATGCATAATTTTCACTTTGGAAACTCTTCTTCATCTATAGTTATTTGCAAATACATCATTGAGTTTAATGCACAATAATTGCCCAATATGAATAACTTAGCTTATGTATTGTGTTGTGATTTTCAGGAAATGTTAGAATGAATTTTAGCCCATCAAAAATGCAATTGAGCTATTATTTTGAAATTCATGTTAATAAAGATAGTTATACAATATTTTATCATGTAAAATAGTTTCTAAATAATATCTAATGCATTTAAATACGTTTATAGTAAAAATAATTTGTAATAAGAATTTTACAAATGTGAATTAAGAGATAGATGCTATCGTGAATTTTACTAAACATTTTTTTATCTTTTAAACAGAATTTAAAAAAAAAGAATACTTAATATCTTTCTTTTGTAGTAGTTCTTATATAGAGTTTTCAAGGTTACTGTAGTAGCTGGTAAGTAGCTGATTGTCTAGTGTGTGCATACAATGGAAAATTAAAAATACCTGAAGCGACCCTGAATGTAGAACACGCAATAGAAAACCGCCGGATGAAGTCTGTTTGACTCTGACTGTCACTAGGAGAGAGAATTCCCAAGGGAATGTTCTGGGAAATATTATTTCCTCCTCTTTTGATCGCCACGTGCCACTCGGTAGTAACTTGTAGGCGGATGGACGGCCTGATGGACGTAAGGACGACCGGTGGACATTTGCGGCATCCAAAGCACTAAGTGTTCCTGGAAAGGAATTAGGATGCGTTAATCCAACTATTGAATATTAATTACATATTTACAAATGAGTCTTGTATATGTTACGGCCAAAACCGGAGCGCATTTTGAGAAAGAATCACGTTTTAAGCACCTTATCGCCAGAACAACGATTGGCGCGGAGATGAAGTCAATGCCACGCACCCTTTCTTGTTTGTGACGTCAAACGCCTAGCGAATAGCAACCCTTCTTCTGCAAAGAGATCGCGCTTATTGTTCATTTGTTTTTCCGTAAATGTTATCAAGCAAAGACTATAATATGAGGAAATGTTATTCACCGTTGTTTACGATTAAAACATAGTTTAAAACAAAGAGCTTTTTCAGATTAAAATGCTTTAAATTTCACAGAACATATAAACATAGTTTTATTCCCCTCTCAATTCAAAAATATCATTTCCTTAACTCGCTATGTTCGAAGAAATTGAGAAGTTAATTAAAAACAGTAGTAAAGATTCGCTTGTAATAAATATAATTCTATTAATCATATGTTTTACTACACATTTAAACTTAGTTTATTTTGTGTTTGCGATGCAGCTAGCTGAACATTCTTACATTCGCCAACTCGCCAAGGCTGGTGCTCAAAACATGATTCTTTCTGAAAATGCAACCGGAGCCTGGCCAAGCTTCATGGCCAAAACCCGAAATACATGAAATGAATAGCGTATTTCGGGTTTGGCTGGCCAATTCGCGAACTGGCCGGGAAGCTTTAACCAACAACCGAACTGGGATTTAAAATGCAATAAAAAACTCTTTCACCATTCACTTCTTTGTAACGAAATAGTTTTCAGTGTCTCTGTAAAAAATCTGGAATTGCTACATTCCACACACTGTAATAGATAACTGTTTGTCGTCCATCTTAATGAAGCATAGATACCGATTCCATTGTAACTAAGATAATGTGACAAAATTAAAATGCACAATAAAAACGGTTCTCATTTTATATAAAAACAAAATATTTTTATGTATCTCAGTAAATTAACTACAAATAGTACAAAATTCCCTATCATTACCGAAATTAATTAATGAACCAAATAACATAACAATTATAAGTTAAAACGAGCCTTTATTCAATTTAGAGCACGGGCAGGTAGACGGCTAGACTATTTACATTCAAAGACACTTTCAACTATACGAATTGAATATTTCCAACTGGGCGAAAAACTGACCAGTCTGGGAATTGGACCCAGATACTTGGTTTGGTGTATTGCGGGTTCGATTCCCAGCCTGGTCAATTTTATCGCTCAGTTGGAAATATTCTATTCGCATGATTACTTTACCAATCAGTTAGATTGTGTTGAAAACTTAGTTAATAGTACTTTCAACTATGCTAGAAATGGTTAGCCGAGTGCCTATATCTACTTCGTCAACTGACCAATCACATCTGGCCAGTTCGTGAATTGGCCAATCGCATCTCGCCAGTTCGCGAATTGGCCAGTTATTTTTAAACATTGCTGGCCAGTTCGCGACTTGGCCAGCCAATTTTAGAATTGGTCGATTTCGGGTATTGGCCGTAACATATATAACGTACAGGGTGCATCCAGCATTCTATTATTTTAACAAGAGAGCGAGTTATACAGATGAAGTGCTCTTAATGTAAGACGAAAAAAAATCTAAAACGGACAACTGAAAACTATTACAACTATGCGTGAGCCTGGCAATGAATCCTTAGAGAGTGCAAGCTCGTGGTCAAACTACAATATTTCCTTTCTTGGGAAGCTTTTAATATTTACAACCAAATATTTTCAGCTTTTATAAAATATTTGCAGCTTAAATAGATAAAATGACACTTTTAATTTAACATTAATTGAAATTACCAAAACAGTTACATAAAGTTGTATATTTACTAAAAGGAATTTTTTTCAATTGCCACAAACGCATGACTGATGATTTTAATAAGTGAGCGAGCTTCTTATTTAAGAGAAAAGCATTCAAAAACGAAAGATGACTGAAAAACATCAAAACTTTAAGTAAGCATGGTTACAAACCATTACAGTGGCAAGTCTATGGTTTAACTACGATATTTTCTTTCTTGAAAGATATAAATATTTACAGTCAATAGTTACAATGACGTTTTTTATTTAACATCAGATACAACTGCATGCACGTACATGATGTAAATTTTCCATTTTTCATTTTTGGGTGAAAAAAGTCCGAGCCAGGATTCGAACCAAAGATGTATTGGCTGAAGCCGCCAATGCTCTTCCAACTGAGCCATCCCGGACACGAACACTGGAGGACTATTTCACCCAATTAACCTCAACGATCAACTATTTCACCCAATTAACCTCAACGATCAACTATTTCACCCAATTAACCTCAACGATCACTTTATCTGGTCTGATACTCTGGATCAGCTCAACAGAATAAAAATTAATCTATTGTAATTTCGTACGCAACGATTTTCTGCAGTTCCATATATTGACCTTCGTTTCACTCTGTTGAGCTGATCCAGAGTATCAGACCAGATAAAGTGATCGTTGAGGTTAATTGGGTGAAATAGTTCTCTAGTGTTCGTGTCCGGGATGGCTCAGTTGGAATAGCATTGGCGGCTTCAGCCAATACAACCCTGGTTCGAATCCTGGCCCGGACTTTTTTCACCCAAAAATGAAAAATTGAAAATATACATCTATTGTAATTAATTTACCGATTGCATAATCGTGTTTAAAAATCAATCTTAGAAGTACATGAGTTTTTTCAAAAGCCGCAAATGCCAGACTGATGAAATGCCCCAATAACGGATATAAATATGGCAGAAGCCTGAATCAGATTTGTGACTATTAAAAAAAAATCAATATAACTTTCACCGGTGCGGCTTAAAAATACACATTTGACACAAAGTTTTACATTGAAATAAGACATCAAATTTTGAGCAAATAGAAATTTCAGCATCATCTATTAATTTGAAAGGCACTGTATACCTTTCAATATTCTATGTCATAACAGCTTATAATGCTATTTTTACAACACAAAAGAAATTTCATGAATCATTTTCGGCCTTTTCAAGCATTTACTTTTAAATTGTTAAAAATTCTCACGGGAATTTATCGTAAAAGCAAATGCCCATTTTCTTCAGAAAATTTGTATTTTTATTTTAAAATTTGATAAAATTGAAAATTGTAAGATGAAAATTGAAAATTTGTAAGAGCATGGTATACACACTTTAAAATGCACCAATCATACACTTTTCAATAAACAAAATAATTAAATGTATTAAGTTTATAAAAACATCTGCAATAGTCAGGAATATTTATTGTACTTTTAATGCTGTGGTAATAATTAAAAAATAGATCAAAATTAAAATTAGACAGAATCAGTTAAAAGTCGATTCTCTCATTGAAATGAAACTGGTCTTTCAAATCATATATTGGTAGAAAACACCTTCAAAATCAATTTTATTTGATGACTGGTTGGTTTACCACTGTATTTTCATGTTCACAGATATTCATATTTTATTATCTTTTGGTATAGAAACACAACAGTGATAAACATACCGATAAACACTCGATGAAATCGAGTTTGCAGGTATTTTCCTCTAAAACATAATTTGACAGACGACATGTACATTAATATGCTAAACCAGTATTAACTAATGTTGCAATTTCAGCCGTCAACTCGGTGAGGGAATGGTCTGTGCAAGCACCTCCAGGTCTATGTTGATTTCCTTCTATTTTCAGACTGGTTTTAAGGTTATCAAGCTTAAAGGAGGAAGAACTCACACTGTTAAAATTGTAAACCCTTTTTATAGAATGTCTCTATTTTGATCAATGAGAATGTTCCATAATACAGCGAGTAATCGTTTTATATAAAAGTGGTGGAGTGGCAATGCAGCAAATGTTTCAAACTTTTAACAGTACATCATGCTTGCTATCATTTTTTTATGATTCAGCCTTTCTGTTGCATTTTACAAGAATTGTTTTCTTGGGTGCAAAGGTTTTCTGACTGTTGGGAAAATGATATTTTGTACACGCTAAGAATAGAAGCTGATTTCACGTTCCTTTCATTTGAAGATCCTCTAGTAGAAAGATTTAAATTCCTTCTATAGTAGTAGTTTTTATTTTTTTATTTATTTTTATTTTATTTATTTTTATTTTGTATCTTTCCGCAGAATGAGTAATGGCGACGTTATCGAGACTTTTGTGTGAATGGCATATGAATTCCAAAGCTCATTATAAGTTATATCATCACATACAAGATAACATAGATCAAAATTTCACTATATGAAGACGGTATAAAGTCAATTTTTGGCACTAACTGTTAATTTTCGAAATTGTTTAAAAAAATGAAAGTTATTCGAATTTTTAATTTTTTGAAGCTTTATACCCAATTAAGAAAGCCTTGTTTAGTTTTCAAATGCCAAAACATCGATAGCTGATTCCAAAACCTTGATTCAAGAAAAAAAAAATTCCTCAGCTATATTGTAAATAATGGTACCTGTCGTTTCAACTAGTTGTTACGACTATAATATTAGACGAGACAAAAAATGGTTTATAACACAGATTCAAATTAATTTAAGGCTTTTAAAAGCAAAATAACAATAATTTTTTAATCAATTGTTTTTTTTTTTCGGTAGAACATTCTTTTATACTGAAACTGAAAATATATGTCTTATATCTCATTAATGATTAATGCGTCATATTCAGTGCATTTCATCAAATAAATGTCATTCAGTTATATCACTGCTTTCTTTTTACAGTAAAAGAGTAAGCTTTTCGTTTTAATTTATTAATATTTAAAATAAACTGTTTCAGAAAATTTAAAAGGAGCATCAGGAGGACGATTAAATTAGGAGGGCTTATTGAATATTTTAAAAAATATTTGTCACTTTTTAACAGAGTATTTTTTGTACTTTTAATAATATGTTAATACTTTGAAAGCTGATAAATTTAATATTTCTTGTAAAATTTTTTTGAAATTGCATTGAATGTTTTTGCATTTTTGCTACAAAAACGGAACTACAGTAGTAATAAGTCTTGCAAATTTGTAAATTTGTGGATGAAACATTATAT
Source organism: Maratus speculifer (assembly GCA_964019185.1). Lineage (NCBI taxonomy): Eukaryota > Metazoa > Arthropoda > Arachnida > Araneae > Salticidae > Maratus > Maratus speculifer. The sequence goes on along the minus strand of OZ025294.1, from coordinate 301,419,761 downwards.
TCGATATTAAACAATAGTTAGGAAAACTCATCTTTGTCATAATACTCTTTAATACCAAGGAGTACAAACAGTAAATATAAACCATTCATCCTCAATATCTTAAAGGAAATTAACAATGAGAAATAAAATATACCATTACAATCTAATGCTCTGTTGATACGTAGAAAAGTTCCGAAGATTAAATCCTTCTCATTAAAGACGATGTTTCAATTTCTCAATAAATATTTGAATAATTTATATGAACATTCGCATCTGTTTCAGTGCATATGAACTAATTAATGTCTTTGACATGTATGATCTTCCAAAGATTCGAAACTTTAATGAAAATGATGTATTTAAATAAAAATCCTACATTATATTTCATTTTAATCGATAAACTGAGATTATTAGGTTAATGTTTTCTTAATAACACAAATCTGGATTTTTATAACAATTTATGCCATTATGGATTGTCTTTTAAAAAAATATTTTTTAAAATATAGCAGTTGGTTTTGAAGGAAAATATTTGTATTTATGTGGCTTTAACTAATTATTCTCTATTGCATTTATAACGATAAAAAAAGCAACTGCGGAGGGAACATCGATTGTTAAAGTGGGGAAAACTTTATTAAGAAATAACTGATTTAATGAATGAAGTTATACAATATAATTAATTTGTAGATAATATTTTCCAACCAACTAATTCGTCCAGCGTTGATTGGTCTGCGATACTAACCTTTAAGAGCCCACACTAGTTACTGAAAAATACCCGGATGATAATGTTAAGTCTATGGGGGTGTTCTTTTCAAATATTTCACTCAAATTTTAATATTTTTACATGATTGTTTTTTGCAGTGGATAGATGAGAACGATCTACAACCGGGCTAGTTTTTACTTTTTCAATTTTGGTTTCAGATTTTTTAAAAGATACTTTTACTTTCTCAACCGATTAGGACCGGTTCTGAAATTGAAACGATCACAATGTTAAAAACGTATAACCAAAATAAAAAAAGTAAAAACTAGCCAGGTTGTAGATTGTCCTCAATTATCCAATGCAAAAAAAATCATGTAAAAATATTAAAATTTGAGCGAGATATTTGAAAAGAACGCCCCATTAGACTTAACATTATCATTCGGGTCTTTTCCAGCCTGTAATGTGGGTTCTTAATGCTCATAATTATCAACTACTTCGACCCTGAATTATACCACAACTGATCGTAATGACTTTACATGATGAGACAAACAATGATTTCTAACGCATATTTTAATAAATTTCGGAATTTTAAAAATATAAAAACAATGATATTTTGATCAATTAGTTTTTTTAGAGTTTTCCTGAAGAACCTTCTCTTATACTGAAATTGAAAATATCTGACATGCCTAATTCATGATTAATGCGTCAGTGCATTTCGTCAAACAAATGTCGCTTAGTTACAATATTATTGCACTCTTTTTACAATAAACAAATAAGCTTTTTATTTTAATAAATATCGATTTAAAAGAAACTATTTCAGAAAGTTTAAAAAGAACATAAACTGGAAATTAAATTAGGGTGGCTTATTGAAACTCTTTTTTTAAAAAATATTTGTTACTTTCTATTACAGATTTATTTTATTTTTATACTTTTAATAATATTAAGTTAATCATTTGAAAATTTATAAATTTATTTTTCTTGTATTTTTTTTTTAATTCCATTGAATGTTTTTGCATTTTTGCTACGAAAATGTAAGTTTACCAATACAGTATTAAAGTCTTGTAAATTTGGAATTTGTGATGAAACATTATATTCGACATTAAACAATTTTAGGAAAACTCATATTTATAATATATGTAATAATACTTTAATATCATGGAGTACAAACAATAAGTATAACCTATTTATAATCAATATCTTAAAGGAAATTCACAAAAAAAAAAAAAATTAACATTACAATCTAATATTATGTTGATACGTAGAAATATTTTGAAGATTAAATCATTGTCATTAAAGACGATGTTCCGATTTCTCAATAAATATTCGAATAATTTCAATGAACATTCGCATCTGTTTCAGTACTTATGAATTAATTAATATCTTTGACATTTATGAACTTCCAAAGATTCGAAACTTTAATGAAAATGATGTATTTAAATAAACCCTACGTAACATATCCGTCTAATCGATAAACTCAGATTATTAGGTTAATATTTTCTTAACGAAGCAAATATGGATTTTTATAACAATTTATGCCATTACGGATTGTCTTTGAAAAAAAAAATATGTATTTTAAAATGTAGCAGTTAGTTTTGTAAGGAAATATTTGTATTTATGTGGCTTTAAATGATTATTCTACGTTACATTTATAACTATAAAAAGAGGCAACTGCAAATGGAACATCGTTTGTTAAAATGGGGAAGAACTTTCTAAATAAATAACTGATTCAACGAAGGAAGCTATCCAATACAATAAATTTTTATATATATTATCCAACCAACTAATTCGTCCAGTGTTGATCGTGTCTGTGATTATAACCTTTAACGTTCGTATTCACCAACTAATCATGGAGTTCAACCCCGAGTTACAGCGCAAATCTTGATTGAACGATCAAACGGTATTCACATTTAATCCGGACTGGACGTCTTAATAATGTTCAATGAAATGTTATGGGCTATTTTCACCATTCGCTTACATTTCAGAATTTAATTTTTATTTTTCAAACTTAATAATTTCGTTTAAAAATGGAGACAGGTGTTAAAGTAAATGTATAAGGTACTTGAAACAAAAAAGTGGTTGTGCACTTTGCCCTATAATATAATATGTAAATGCTATTTAAAGTTGGCTTGTAAGGCAAATTGTCAAGTCCGTTACCATACAAAATTACTGAAAATACTCAGCTTTAAATTTATTAAATTTCCTAAAATCAACTTACTTTAAAGTGACTTATGTTCCTAAATTTCAAAACATGATATTTATCAATAATACTTAAATTAAATTGAAATGAGAGACAGTTTTAGCCACAAGATTTTGATCAAATAAGAAATTATACAGTAACTTTTTCTAGTAATTACAGTATATATTCATGTAAATTATTAAATTTTAATGATATTGCATATTTGTTTCTAAGTTGAATAAAAAATAGAAGTAGAATGGTGAAAAAATGATAATCATTAAAGTAAAACGTGCGATAACAGATTTGATATTTGGTAACGGACTTGATACTATATTGAAAATGGCCGTTATCAAGTACTTCATTTTAACATTCGACCGATGTTTTCTAGGTTGAATGAATACGAGCATATGGCAACTCGGTGCTCTTCATTCGGTGAAAATTGACGGAAATATTGATTTTTTAATTTTTTGCTATATCAACCCTTAGTACATTCTGATGAAGCAAATATCCCAAAATTATAAATACAGTTGAAGTGATTTCATTACATCGTGCCCCTTTAAATGTCATAATCCACTTTACTTAAAAATGTTTTTCTTTCAGTCTGTGTTTTTTCGACAAATAGGCACGTTCAAAGTGATACAACTTTTATGTATATTGTTCAATTTACTCGATATATATGTGGAAAATTCTTCTAAAGTTCAGTTCTTTAAATCATAATTAAATTCACAGACATTAATTCTGACACCGTTAAACTTTTGAAACTTATATTTAAACATTAATTATTTACAAAGGTAATATTTACAAAATTTTATTTACAATTTAAACACTCATAAGTTTTCGTTAATTAGTACACGTCTCATACGGGAAGTCATCTTAATCGAACATTCTTCTCCCAACTCACAACAAAAACATTCCATCAAACGTTATCTTCATCTCACTTCGGCATTTTCGCTTGAATTTGATCTACTGCTTGAATCGTCTGCCTTGCTGAGAGTCTTGGTTTCAGAGTAGTGATATGGGGAAGCTACAAAACACACTTCTGCTTGGCTGTGGGGGAAAGAATCGCTCCTACGTATATATATATATATTATTACTTATGGCCTAATTGATAAAATTAAATATAGGATATAAAATAAAGTAATTTTTAACACATAAAAATATAAAATTAACTCAGTTTTTTATTGTTTTTAAATGTATTTGTGCGAGTTATTTTTTTTAGCCCAAACTAATTAACTTAATAGTTTTTTCAAATTTTGCCAGGGAAATCGAACAAACTGTGTTTTTCGGTTTTCAATTTAATCATCTAAGTACCTTAAGAACTTTCATGCATTATGATTTTCCTCACCTTCATGCAACAGAATCGAATTCATGAATCTTTGCTGTTACAGGTACATAAAAAGTTCTACAAATCCCAGTCCCCCCCCCCAAAAAAAAATAAAATAAAATAAAAATAGTTTTTTTTTTTAAGTAGTGTAGTAAACTTATTAGCAATCATGTAAGTTTATCATCACATGAGCATAATATTCTTTCCCAGAATGTATATTGTTTAATGTTACTAAAAATATTTGAAAAAAAAGTAATCGATACATTTTTAGAAGTGCGGAATAAAAAAAAATTTTATCGCTATATTACTTTTCGAAGTTAATTATAAGAACTCCCTACACGAATTAAATATGGCATTTTTAATAGCTTTCTGTAGATTTTGAATGTTAATTTACAAAGACTCATTTTGTTCATTAGCCTGGAATTTATTACCTTAGAGATCACTAATGTAAAATTTTGTACTATGAATTCTATCTTAGTATAATTAAAATATATAATTAATAAAAGTTCTCGAAATTCCTTAGTTTGATTCTGTAATATATTTAAAAAGAATACACGTTACTTATTATTTTTTTAAATGAAGTTAACATGCTTTGAGTATACAATTAACGTTTAACTTTTTAACATCATAATTTTAATTTTTAAAAAACATATTTTAATTTTATGAGTCAGTTTTTGAATAGAACATCTCAATTTAATCTCAATTTAATTTGTCATAATATTCATAATTTTTGAAAAATTAGGTAATATAGATTATTATATTCGGTTATGAAATAAAATTCGTATAGACGCTCTGTAATTTGGAGTTGTCTGGTTTATTTGCCGTATCGCAAGTTCTTAATTGAGAACGTCATCTTGATAGCGGGGAAAGGAGGTTATATATTTGTCAAACCGGTGTTGGATTTAGACACATTTCTCCAGGAGAAATTTCTGTAGCTCCATGGTTTAGAGGGCGGGGGGATTATACTGTTCCAGGAGGGTATGGCACTTTTTGACCATTGAAAGCACAAATCAGTCGGAACAAAACAATCATTTCAAATTTATTTATATAGTATATAATCCAAACGCATTTATATTTGCAGTGATACAATGCATATACACAATCAATTTCAATCTGGCTTTTGTAAGCATAGTAATAACAGGTGAGAATTTTCATAGATACATTCTTAAATCGACAACAAATAAACAGCCCTTTGAAGAAAATAAACAAAAAACACAATGAAGTAATTTATTTCTTTCATTTATTATTTTAAGTATTTTGTCATTTTCTTTTTTCAAAATTTGATTCGTTTTATAAAGTAGATTTCTTATAATTTCCAAAGCTTAATCAATTTTTGGAATCAAATTTGTTAAATTTGTTAAAAAAACACTATATAAAAGGGAAAAAAATCACTCTTTAAATCGAAACACTGCCAATTCTAATCTATCACTTACATAAGCACAATGGTGATCGGCAACAAACAAAAAATCCTTTGGAGAAAATATCTTGAACATGGGATGTCAATCGGACACTACATACCATGAAATAACTTATGCCAACAACAAACAGGTCCAAATCAAATAAAATCCTTCCACTAAAGGAAGTTTTTAAAAAGGTTAATTTTTCAAAAGCCTGTTAAAATAATTAGAAAATTTCTCTCATATTTTTCCTTAAATAACTTAGTGGAAATTGTTATAGTCTAAAACTATACTTGAAAAATTACCTAATCAATAGTGAAATTCAATCAAAACCCAGTCACTAGAATTCTACTTATAAACGGCCAGAACAAAATTCTCAATCAAAATTAATTTATATAGTAGGTATTCCAAATACGCTTGTATTTGCAGTAATGCATTGCTTGTACACTGTCAATTTTAATCTGGCTATTATAAGCATCTGAATTGCATATCAGATACATTGACAAATCGACAACAAATAAATAGCCCTTTGATGAAAATATACAGAAAACACGATTAAGAAATTTATATGTTTTAATTTTATATATTTTTTTTATTATAAATTGTTACATTTTATGAATTAGGCTCGTTTTATTTTCTAAATATTTTTAAAATTTTGAATCAAATTTGTTAAATTGCTAAAAGGTTACAATATAAAAGAAAAAAAATCAGACTTCAAATACACACTGTCAATTCCAATCTATCACTTGTATAAGCACAGAAGAAACACGTGCGGATTTTCGCATTCTAAACAATTCACAGTTCTTTCATAGTCAGAATCAAAGTGAATTAGAATCGCTAATGCAGAGACAATGGTGATCGGCAACAAATAAAAAATCCTTTGAAGTAAATATCCCGAACATGAGATGTCAATCTGACATTAAATACGATGAAATAACTTATGCCGGCAAAAAACAGGTAGAATTTCTCTATTCCTTCTCAAATGTCAGTTTCGGATTTTAGTCAACTTGGGAGGTCAGCAGCATTTAACAGTGAAAAACCATTTGCATACCTCCCGTTAAAAATAAATAAATAAATAAATAAACAGATAAATAAATGACAGTTTTTAGCACTTTCCAACGAAGTTGAAAAGTGTTCATGCATTCTGCTTGGCTTTCCGGCTGTCCACGCTCTAACTCCCTTAAATATGCTCGGATTTTCATGCAACTGATAAAGCTTATTTTGGGTCTCCAAAGCATGTTTGGTATTGACTATGAAGTATGTACGATTAATGGTTCCCTTAAAGGAACACTTTAACAATTCGAAAACGTTATGGTATATTGGGGAAAATCGTTTGGAGAATACTTTAATAACATTATGATATTTCATATGTATCGAAACTGATATAAATCACTGAATTTCAATACGATCACATTAAAACAGAACATTCATAGCATTTTTTATTAATTTAGAAGGAAACAAAAAAGAAATCGTTTAAAGTACTGCTTTTGCGTAATAATTGCTGGAGGGTACGTTTTAAAATTCGGTACACACTTTAAAATCTAATTATTTTTTGACACATTACTTTTCATTTATAAAATATGAACCTCATATACAGGTCTGCACAAAAGTATTCACATACCATTCTTCTTATTAGTAAAAATTGCTGAAGTAATTTCTTTTTTTCTCTCATTGTAATCAAAATAGATATAAAATTATAGATCAACGTATCATAACTTAAAGTTCTCCTGTCTCTATAATTGGTATATTTATTAGTTGCACAGGGATAATAAACAATAGTGTTTTAGCAATAAAAAATAGTTCTAGATAAGATATGTAAGAGTCTTTATTACTCATTTGTATAAAATTTAAAAATAAAGTAGCTGAAAGGCGTTTTCATTCTTTCTTTTAGCTCATGTCAATTTATTTCAGCTTTTTGAAGTAGTTTATTGAGCTGTTTAATCTTTTACAATTGTAACAAATCATTTATTTATAGATTTTTTTGTTAAATTTAATCTTTTTGCAAGGCTTAAACAGATTTTAGAATTCGTGTCACGCAAGCCATATTTTTTAGCGCGGATAACATTCCAGTTCAATTTATCATGCAAATTTAAATTGAATATTAAAAACAACATTAAAAGAAACGAGTTTTTTATAAAACCCACTTTCCACAAAACCAGGAAAAAATCCATTTCATACTTTCCTCACTTAACATATTTTTCTTTTAATCATAATTATTTTCAATAAAGATTTCCCACACTTGCATTGTATTTATAGATATTTAGCTATTTAATTTTACATTTATTCAGGATTTTGCTCACGAATTTTCTTTTGATAACATCTGCACATTTATTTTATATCTAACTCTCACATTGCTTAATGCCATTTGTAATTTTTCGTGATTTTGGGTATCTAGTTGTAATTGTTAAATCACATTTAAACATTTTTAAAACTACACCCCCTCATTTTTATATGTTACTTTCTTTCATTTATCATATCGTATTTATGAATACTAACACAATCGCATTTGTCAAAAATAAAATATTCTATTTTTTATACTTCTACGAAACTGATTAATGGAATGACGTTCAATAAGCGAAAGATTTTTTTTTCTCTTGACATTATTTTATATGTATATCCTTTAAGGTATCTAAAACTACACTTTATACATTTAATCTCACTTTCTTATGATATACTGACTTCAACACATTTAAATTGGTATCTTTTTTTTTTTTTTTTTTTTTTTTCTCTCTCTGATTGAAGTATATTGCTTTTATATACTTTTTTACCAAAAGTCTTTAATTTAATAAAAGTTGTTTTCTTTCTTTTCTCTGACAGAAATTGATAAAAAAAAATAAAATTCAGTATACAGGAATATTGTAAATAAATTTTTCTTCGTATATTTTATTTTATACTGCTGTTTTAGAATTTGGAAAGTACAGTGAGATATCAATTAGCGAATTTCGTCCGTTCCAAAACAGTGTTCGCTCACTGAATTGTTTTTTAACCGATCATGGATTTTGTATTGATTTGTACCTGAATTCAGTTAATTCGTTCTTAAGCTAAAAAATTAGTTCTAGATAAGATATGTAAAAATCTTTATTACTCATTTGTATAAAATTTAAAAATAAAGTATCTGGAAGGCGTTTTCATTCTTTCTTTTAGTTCATGTCAATTTATTTCAGCTTTTTGGAATAATTTATTCTTTTACAATTGTAACAATTCATTTACTTAAGCATTTTTTGTTAAATTTAATCTTTTTGCAAGGCTTCAACAGATTTTAGAATTCGTGTCACGTAAGCTGTATTTTTTTTTTTTTACGTGGAATAACATTTCAGTTCAATTTATCATATGCAAATTTAAATTGAATATTAAAACCACATTAAAAGAAACATGTTATTTATAAAATCCACTTTCCACAAAATCAGAAAAAAATCCATTTCATTGTGCTTTCACATAACATATTTTTCTTTTCATCATAATTATTTTCAATAAAGATTTCCCACAATTGCATTGTATTTATTGATGCTTAGCTATTTACTTTTATATTTATGCAGAATTTCGCTGACGATTTTTTTTATAAAATCTGCACAGATCTTTTTGTATATCTAACTCTCACATTACTTAATGGCATTTGTAATTTTTGTGATTTTTGGTATCTAGTTGTAATTGTTAAATCACATTTAAATATTTTTAAAACTAAAATCCCTCATTTTCATATGTTACTTTCTTTCACTTATCACATCATATTTATGAATAGTAACACAATCGTATTTGTCAGAAACGTAACATTCCATTATTTAAAATTCTACGAAGCTGATAAATGGAGCGATATTCAATAAGGGAAATATTTTTTTCTTGACGTTATTTTAAGGTTTCTAAAACTGCACTTTATACATTTAACGTCACTTTCTTATGGTATACTAACATCAACAGATTGAAATTATTATCTTTTTTTCTTGTTCATTTGAAGTATATTGCTTTTATATACTTTGTTACCGAAAGTATTTATTTAAAAAAAAAAATATTTTCTGCTTTTTCTCCGACAGAAATTGATTAAAAAAATTTAAATTTCAGTACATGGGAATACTATAAATAAATTTGTCTCTATATGTTTTATTTTAGACTATACTTTTAGAATTTCGAAAACACAATAGGATATCAATTAACGAATTCAACTCGTTCCAAAACAGCGTTTGTTCGTTCACCGAATTGTTCTTTAACCGATCATTGATTTGTATGGGAATTCAATTAATTCGTTCTTAAAAGCTAAATAATTTATAAAAAATAATATAAATTTTCCCATTGTAATAGCGGTAATATCCGTCCTTATTTAATGCTAACAGACCGTATGTTGATGGCTTTGTCCGTGTCGTGACTTAAAAAAATATATATATACTGCAGGGACCGATAAAGTTCAAGTAGTATCTGAAGCCTTTTAATTGTTTGTGAAATAAATTTTAATTAAAATAATTAATTAGCAATTAAAAGTATTTCTTTAAGAAGTGACACAAAACATGAAAATTAATGTTTCTGCTCTGTTTATTCTAATTTGGTGGCCCGTGTAGAACTCGAACTCTCAATAGCCCTTGAAATAACCCGTTCTGGACCATGGACCATGGGTGCAAATAAGTTATTATACGTCTTTATATAATGCTGACACGTCGTAATTTAATCACTCTGTGCGCGTCGTGGCGTATAAAAAAATAATAAGAAATAACATGGTCTTTGTAAATTCATGTAGATTGCTTTCATTGATTGGGGTATACTAAATCTTATCAATTTGTCACTTTAATCTTTTAAAAATTTTGTAGTTGTCTAAAAGGTCTTGTTTACTGAAGGGCCCGACAATGTTCTACTGGAGTATGAAGCCTAATAAAAGCTTGCAAACTAAATTTCCTTTAAAGTAATTTATTCGAAATTAAAAATATTCCTTTAAAAAGAGACAGAAAATAAAAAATAATATTTCTGATCTGTTTATTCTAGTTTGATAGTGTTCGAATTTTGATAACCCATGAATTATTTAGGCTATGCATTAAAACTGTTAAACTGTTCTTTATGTCAACAATATATGCCATTAAATACTAATAGGAAAATTAGTTTAATCAGATTTAAATATTTTCAAATTAAAATTATTTTATTTATCATATCATTTTTCAAAGTAGTAACAAAATCCCATTTGTTAAGAACATAATATGCCCATATTTAAAATTCAACGAAGCTAATAAATGGAATAATGAACAATAAGCGAGACATTAATTTCTTCTCTTTTGATATTCTTTTAAATTTAACCTCTAAGATTTCTAAAGCCAAACTTTATACATTTAATTCATAAAATGTATATTTAATTTCTCACTTTTCTTAGCTAAAGGGCTTTCAACACATTCATAACGCTATCTTTTTTGCGTCGCATAAAGTATATTGCATTTGTATTCTTTGTTTACAAAAGTCTTTAGTTTTTAAAATTTGTTTTTTTTCTCTTTACTACAATAGAAATTGGCAAGAAGTACAAAATTCAGTACAGGGGAATACTGTATGTAAATTTTTCTACATTTATTTTAGTGTATATTGGGATTTCAGATTTTGGAAAACACAATAGGTTATTGCTTAACGAATTTAATCCGTTTCGAAACTGGGTTTGTTAACAAAACTGTTCGTTAATCGATCACAAATTTTGTACTGATCTGCATGGGAATTCAATTTGTTCGTTCTTAAAAGATAAAAAAAAAGTATAAAAACTAATATAAATCTTTGCTTTATGTTAGGGTTAATATACGTCTTTATTTAACGCTAATAGATAGTATTTTGATGACTTGATTGGTTTCATTGTGTATTTAAAAAAATAACAATAAATGGCATGCTTTTTGTAAAATCTTTCACGTTATATTCATTACAGTAATTATCAATAACAATCATATAATTTTGTCAATTTGATCATTCAGTAACTTCTTAGTTCTATGAAATATCTAATTTACTGCAAGGCCCGACAATGCTAATTGGAATCTGATGTCTGTTAATGATTTGTGAACTAAATTTCAATTACAATAAATATTTTGCTGTTTCAAATATTTCTTTAAAAAGTGACACAAAATATAAAAATTAATGTTTCTGTTTTTTTTTTCATTCTAATTTGTAGGCCCTAAAATGTTGAGTCCGAGCACTCGGTAACCCATAAATTAATTAGGCCATACATTACAACTGTTAAAATGTTTTCTATGTCGGCAATACATGCAATTAAATATAACACAGATCAAATTTAAAGAATTTTTAATGCTAAAAATCTTCATTTCCATATGTTACTTTCTTTCATTTATCAGATCACTTTCATAAATAGTAACAAGATCCCATTTGACAAGAACATAATATGACCATATTTAAAAATGTTTTGAAGCTGATATAACTGGAACGATGAGCAAAAAGCTATTTTCTTTTGACAATATTTGAAACTTATCCTTTAAATTTTCTAAAGCTACACTTTATATATCTTTCTTATGGTATCCTGACTTTAACACACTTAAAATGTTATCTGTTTCGCTTAGCTTAGTGTTATTGCTTTTATATCTTTTGTTTACGCAAATTTTTATTTAAAAAAATTGTTTTCTGCCTTTTCTACAACAGAAAATGATAAAAACATAAAATTCAACACACTAGAATATTGTATTTTTTTCTTTTTACACTGCAAATTAAAATAAAAAAAGCATAGACAGAATCCAGCTTGTTTTGTATAAAAGTGAATTCAGTTTTTACTGATTTTTATACTTGGTTGCAATTTTTATATCACACTTAAACGTTTTTAACCGATAACAACGTTAACATTTTTAGCTTTACAAAACAGTGTTTGCTAACCGAATCGTTCACTAACTGATCATAGATTATGCATTGATTTATATGGGAATTCAGTTAATTCGTTCTAAAAGCAAAAAATTATATAAAAAATAATATAAATCCTTCCTTTATATTAAATTTAATGTAAGTCTTTATTTAATATTAATAGAACATATTGTGATGTCTTCATTCCGTTTTGTACGTGTCGAGACGTATTAAAAAATAAAATACTGAAATGCTCTCAAAATTTCAAGTAGAATCTGAAGCCTCTTAATAATTTATGAAATGAATTTTGATTAAAATAATTAATTACCAGTTAAAAGTATTTATTTAAAAAATGACACTAAATATAAAAAAATAATGTTTCTGATTGTTTATGCTAATTTGGGGGACTCGGTAATCCATAAATTAATAAGGTTATTCATTAAAACTGTTAAAATGTTTTCGTTATCGAAAGTAGATGTAGACAATCTTTGTAGACATAAATACAGCTCTAAAAAATCCTAAATCAAATAAAAAAAAAATAGTGCTAAAAATTCCAATTTCCATATGTGACTTTCGCTCATTCATCAGATTGCTGTTATAAATAGTAACAAAATAACATTTGTCAAGGATATAATATGACCATATTTAAAATTCTTTTGAGGCTGTTAACTAGAACTGTGATCAATAAGATCTTTTGCTTTGGCATTATTTTAAATTATCCTTTAAGTTTTCTAAAGCTATGTTTTATACATTTAATATCACTTTCTTATGGTATACTGACTTCAACACATTCAAAATAATAATAATAATAATAATATTATAAATTTTTTTGCTTCGTTTAGTGTTATTACATTTATATCTTTTGTTTACGGAAGTCTTTATTTTAAAAAACTTGTTTTCTTATTTTTCTTCAATAGAAACTGATAAAAAGCAGAACATTCAGTATACAGTAATATTGTAAATAATTTCTTTTATTTTACTTTATACTGCGAAAATTATAACAAGTTGGAACTTGCACGTGAAACGTAGCAAATGGGGCGCAATTGTACTGCAACGAACTTTTAAAAATATTTAGATCATGGTGTATACAGTACTTTGGAAACAGTATTTTGTCCTAAATATGTTGCGTTCTAATAACCACTATCTGCTTTCTATTATAAAGGAAGTAATTTGTAATAAACTTCAGCAACGTATATCAATTTCATAAAATGCGAAGTTGCTTAATATAATTAAAAGCGTCCAAAACAATGTTTCCCCCTATATCATTATGTAATGGAAATGAAATAATCTTGTGCGGCTTTGTAAATTAATAACAAATATTCTTTGCAACACAGATTGTACAGAATTTATATTTCAGTACATAATTCATAGATAAATATTAATTTTACTATAATCGAAAGCATGTAACATCATTAAAATGCATTTGAAGTTATTTTCCCCCATTAGCCGTAAATTTTGACTAGCTCTGTAATTAAACTATACATCCGTTTTTCATAAAATTTGAAACGTTTCGATAAAATTATGTAGTAATTATATATTTCAAATGATTCAGTTGGGTAGTTTTTGCGTTGTCGTGTGCGGACAGACGGACTAAACGACAATTATGGGTGCTACGATTTAAATGATTACGGACGTACCAAAAAATACATAGACAGAATTCATCTCATTTTTCACAAAAGTTAATCTAATTTTTACTGATTTTTGTATTTGATTGCAATTGTTAATTCATATTTTAACATTTTAAACTGATAACCGATAGTTACGTTAATAGTTTTAACTATTCCAAAATAGTGTTCGCTAACCGAAGTGTTCGTTAACCGGTCATAGATTTAGTATAGATTTGTATGGGGATTCAATAAATTCGTTCTTAAAAGCTAAATAATGTATCAAAAATAATATAAATATTCCCTTTATATTAAGGTTAATATCGACCTTATTTAATATTGACCAAACTATTTTAATAGATTTTTTCCCTGTTGTGACACATTTTTATTTATTTATTTATTTATTTATTTTTAATGAGATGCTTTTTGTAAAACCTTTTAATAATACATTCATTGACTATTTAAATTATGTTTATTTGTTACTTTCAAGTTTCAAAAATACTTTAATTCACTAAAACATCGGATTTACTGCAGGATCCGATAAAACTCAAGCGTAACATGAAGCCACTTAATAATTCGAGAAATAAATACATTGAAATAATTAGTTAGCCAATAAAAATATCCTTCTTTAAAATTAAAATTTTTAAATTAATATTTTTAAATTAAAATTTTTAAATTTTTAAATCTTTATTAATGTCTTTCTTTAAAAAAAGGACATACAATATAAAAAATTGTTCTTTCTAATTTGGGGGTCCTAAAATGCAGTTCCCGAATCCCCAGTAGCCCACGAATTCATTAGGTCATTCTTTACAACTTTTAAAATATTCTCTATGTTGACTATAGATGAAATTAAATACCGCTCGGAAAAATCATTAAATCAAATTTATAGAATTTTAGAATTAAGGAAATTTATAGAATTACAGAAATTTATAGAATAATACTAAAATTCCTCATTTCCGTACGTTATTTTGTTTCATTTATCATATCACTTTTACAAATAGTAGCAATATCACGTTTGTCAAAAACATAATATTCCCATACATAAAACTCTTTTGAAGGTGATTAATGGGATAAGTAATAAGTGAAAGATTTTTCTTTTCCTTTGACATTATTTTAAATTTATCCTTCATGTTTTTTAAAGCTACACTTTATATTTTTTAAATGTCATTTTACTATAGTATACTGACTTCAACACACTTAAAAAATATTTTTTATTTTGCTTGGTTTATATTGTTTTTATATCCTTTGTTTATGCAAGTCTTTATTTCTAAAATTTTTTTGCTTTTTTTTCCTTCGATAGAACTGGCTACGCAAAAATATTGTAAATGAATCCGTTTGTTTTATTTCCCACTGGCATTTTAGAACTAAAAATATACATACAGAATCCAGCTTGTTTTGTATAAAGGTGAACCTAAATTTTACTGATTGTTGTGTATGATAATAATCGTTAAGTCACATTTACACTTTTTTAAAGCTAAAAGGTGAATCTAATTTTTACTGTTTTTCTATCTAGTTGTTTGTCTAGTTTTCTATCTATTTTTATCTAAAACTTATCATTTCTATTTGTTAATTTCTTAATTTAATACATCATTTTTATAAATAGTAACAAAATCCCATTTGTCAAAAACATAATATAACTATATAGTCGATTTATGGACTGTAATGTATGATGAATTCTAACATAGAGGCAAAAATAGTCAAATAATACGAAAAGTCGAATTTTAAAAAAAGTTCCTTTATATACTTATATACAATCTTGAATCAGGACTGACACCATAGTCAGTTACTAAAAATATTTCTAATAAACTGTGGACAAATACCACTCGAATCAGTACCATAATATGCATTATTCTTTTACATAGCTCAAGTAATAAACATTATTACTAACAAAAAATTTAGCTGACGAAATAGCTAACAAAAAAGAGATTTTTACCATAAAAATATTCGACGTTCGAATAAAAACAAAACTAGTTTGGCTGTTGCAAAACGATTAAACAAAGTTGTGAAAGAGAACGTGCCAATGCTGGCGTGTTACCAGGGTTTCAATTTGAGCCATAACATATATGACATAATATAATATTTAATTTTTTTTGAAGCTGGTAAATGAAACTACCAGCAATAAGATTGTTTTTTTCCTACTGATAAGAGGATACTGATTCCTAACTTAATGAGACACACAAAATGTAGTAAACAGGAGCTTTGTAAATAAATTCGCCTACGTTTGTTTAATTTGATGCTGGGATTTTAGATTGAAAAAAAAACAGTAGGTTATTGGGTAATCCAATTTTTAATTATTTTTACATGTCATTAAATCGTTAAATCACATTTAAGCATTTTTTAAAGATAAAAAACTTCATTTTTATATGTTACTCTCTTTCCTTGTTCACATCACTTTTACCAAAAGAAAAAAAAATCATTTGTCAAAAACATAATATGTCTATATTTAAAATTCTTTTGAAGCTAATACATGGAGCCATGAACAGTGAACGATATTTTTTCTCATTTTGGCAAGATTTAAACTTTATACTTCAAGTTTATCAAAGCTATACTTTATGCGCTTAATGTCACTTTCTTTTGGCATACTGACTTCAACACATTCAAAATATTATCTTCTTTGCTTCGCTTAATGTATATTGCTTTTATAGTTTTTGTTTACGCAAGCCTTTATTCTTAAAAATTTGTTTTCTTCCTTTTATAGAAACTGGTGAGAAGCACAAAATTCAATACACGAGAGCATTGTAAATAAATTCGTCTCCGGTTGTTCTATTATATACTGACATTTTACAACTCTAAATATATATATATATATATATTGAAAGACAGAATCAGTTTGTTTTATAGAAAAGGTAAACTAAGAGTTAAAGTAATAAATAAACATAAAATAACTTTTTGTAAAAAAAAAAAAAAAAATGAAAATACACACAGTAATAAATTTTGTTAAATATATATTTATATGCAATGTAATTTCTTAATTTGATTCTACTTCGAATAACTGATTAATCGAACTGGTAAGGAACACAAATTCAGTACACGAGAACATTGTAAATAAATTCGTCTCTGTTTGTTCTATTTCATACTGAGATTTTAGAATTTAAAATATATATATATTGAGATACAGAAACAGCTTGTTTTGGAAAAAAGATAATCTAAGAGTTAAAGTAATAAATAAACATAAAATAACTTTTTGCAAAGGAAAATTGAAATACACGTACAGTATAATAATTTGTTAAGTTTTTATGCAGGGAGCTTTCTTAATTCGATTCTATTTCGAATAACTGATGAATCGAATTATAGCAAAAACCATGAACGTGGTGACTACATCAGAGATCGCCGAAAATTTGGTTTCGTTTTTGGCTCAAAAATTTTTTCTTTACCAAAAATTCATTTTTGGGGTAAATACTACCAAAAATTTGATCGGACCAAAACTTGACTTAAATTAGCTATCTGTATTTCAAAAATCTCTTTCTTAATTCCGGAATATTGAATATTACTCTTCGATTTAAGCTATGTCATCTCTAATAAGAAATCTTTTTGATCGAAATAAGCTTAACTGTTTACAGGGTGATTAAAAAAATGCGGTCAAATTGATATGACAAATCAGGCATACGACAAGGATAGCAAATCACATAGGAACATAGAGCCGCAAACCACTTAGTGAGTCACAAATATAGGGTGTTTCATCCTAACTCAGTTTGAATTGACGGTAATAAATGTCAGAAAACTAAAGTATATTATAATAAAACATTTAACATTCTTATATTTGTTTTAAATGTTATAACACCAAACAAAAGTGGTAGAAGTTTGCACTATGCGCACCAGCAATATGCACTTGGCACCTCACATTTTGGACTGTGATAATCAATTTATACGGTATCATCGATTGCTTGAGCAATATGTTTTTCCAGATCTTTTTGTAACGTTATCACATTTCACACAAAATAAGGTACATATCGTTGCATTTTCATTGCAATATTTTTTATTTTCCTCGAAATTTTTACTTTCAAACCGGGTGTAGTTAGAATGAAACACCCTGTATTTATGACTCAATAAGTAGTTTGTGTCCTTATGTTCCAATGTGATTTTTTTTATCCTTGTTATATGCTTGATTTGTCATGTCATTTTGTCCACGTTTTTTTTAATCACCCTCTATAATATCAACGATGACTGACTCAAGACGTGAGTGTAAAAAAAAAAATTATAATCCAAGAAATACTTACATGACTAAATTTTGGAGACTTTTCAAAACTTTGCGTGCTCATTAGAAGATGCAGAGTTAAGAGTAATGGAAATTTTTTAGTTAAAAACCACAGAAAGGATTTGAATACTCTTTGAAAAGTTCTAGTACAACACATGAACATTTACAAAAAATATTTCAAAAGATAAATTAAGATATAGATATCTAAAACATTTTTTAACCTTCTCAGTCATGAGATAAATTTTACGTGTCAGTACAAAAAATAGTTTAAAATTATTATAAAACATGTCCAAAAATGCATCAGTCTATATATAGATTCTTCTACCATGCATGCATCTACCTAAAAAGTCTAGATATAATTTTAACAATTCTAGAAGCATTTAATTAATTTAAAATCTGTTTTTTAGTTGCGCCTAAAAATTTCACTTTTCCAAAAAATATACAAAATGGTCATAATTACCCCTCTTAACCATACGGCTGTTATTTGAGATAAAACGGAAATTAGCAAACTTTCTGTGTAAAACTAAAAAAATTCTTTTTAGAACGTTATTTCGTATTCTTAAATGCGTTGTTTTGTGGACAAAAAGTCTTTATAAACTTAAATTGGAGTTTAAGATGTTTTTACAGTGAAGTTGTGTAATATAAAATGCACATTTATCTTTTTTTCTTAATTAGTTTTTTTCTACAAATAATGTTTTTATGTTCTTTACGTTAGGAAAAATTTCCAAGATAACTACTTCTGTAATAACTATAAGCAAATGTAATTTTCAATTACAGAAAGTAAGAATATATTCAATTAATTCTTTTTTAATTAAGTGTTAATTTAAAATGATATTTAATGCTAATTTTTGTTTTAATTTTAGTATTATATTCTTTGTGTGGATTCAATAAAATAAAAATTGAATATCAGGAATTTCTCATAGCTATTTCTGTTTATTTATTATTATTTAATTATTATTTTGTTTTAACCAAAATTTAATTATGTTAATACGATTGATTTACTTATTTACTTAATTTAACGAATTTTAAGAACACATTTATATTCCTTAAAATTAATTTTCATTACCGTATAATGCTTTCTTTCATCAGCCATATCACAGATCATATAATGTTTTATGAATAGCAACAAAATCTCATTTCAAAAGTAGGTATTGCTCCATTATTTGAAATGTGAATGGAATATTTATTTACTTAATATATCAAATTTTAAGAACATGTTTATACTCTTTAAAAGAAATTCTCATTGTCGCATAATGCTTTCTTTCATTTATCATATTGCAAACCATTTAAAGTTTTATGAATAACAACATAATCGCATTTGACAATAATGTATTATGCCACTATTTAAAATTCTTTCGTTTTTGATAAATAGATTGGCGCCAAAATATATGATAGAATTTTTTGACAAGATTTAAAATCCATACTTTAAGTCTTCTAAAGCTATACTTAATATATTTTTACAATGTTTCCACATGGTAAACGGATTTCGATATTTCCAAAAAATAACTATATAGTTTTCGTTTTCATTTATTGCTTCTATATCCTTTGTTCAAATAAATCTTCGCAGTTAAAGGCTACTTTTTTTTCTGTCAGTGGAATTTTATAGCGAACAGTGAAATTAAGTTCACAAGAGTACAGCAAATCGATGCAAATGTATGAATATAATTCTTTTTTTTTTTTTTTTTTTTTTTGCAGAATATATGTTATGTATGAATATACTTTTTTTGCAGAATATACGTTAATTATAATAATACGTCAATAGTGTGGTAATTTTTATGAACTTAACATAGATATTTTTTGCCATCAACTTAAAAGTTTTTCGTTGCAAATTCGTAAAAAGTTTATAATCTCTCTCGATTTAAATTCACACTAGCGTATTTATGATTACTTTAGAAGTGATAAAAATATTTATCATTTTATTTAATGTCTTTTCAAAAATTGATAGAATTTTTAACAGTTAGTTATAAAGTTGAACGAATGAATTTTTTAAAAAGTGGGTGTATTTTATTAATTGACCGTAATCATTTAATAATGCTTTCATTAATTGAACTATTCATGTGCAAAAATTAGTCCAGGTCTAATTTTTATTCATCTGAGTCTCAAATGAATTCTTGCGCTACAGAAAACAAACAAAACAAAAACAGAGTTTGTTTTCAAAATTTAAGCCATAAGTATATAAAAGAGGCTTATAATTTTTTGACATAATGGAATCGACTGGATTCTAACATCAGATCGCCCATTTTAAAATTATGAGCATTACCTCCACGCCATTCTTTTATGATGAGATCGCCGCAATATATACCCCTTATAATTTGTCATATGTATTTTGTGATTCTCCCTATCGATTCGGTCGCAATGTGAATTTTTAATAGACTTAACTTTTAAAATTTAAGCAACAGATAGAAAAAAAAGGGTTTTATAAATTTGTTACACAAATGAACCAACTGAATTCTAACACTGGATCTCCAGTTTTAAAACTGCAAACGTCACTTCCACGCGATTAATTTTTGATCAGATGGCCGCAATATTAATTCTTTATAAATGGTCATATTTCCTTTCTGATTCTCTCTATTTAATCCTTCGCAGTATTGAAGATTTAATGGTCTTTGTTTTGAAAATATAAGCAACAGATAGAAAAAAGGAGAACACAATAGAATTGGCTGAAATGTAACAGTGTATCTATCTTCTGTTTTAAAATTGTAAGTGTTATCTCCGCGTCATTAATTTTTTATGAGATAATCGCAATTTCTATCCTTTATAATTTTTCATATTTTCTTTGTGATCCTTTCTATCAAATCGATCACAATGTTAATGGTTTACAAAAGTTTATTTTGAAAATTTTCGCTATAAATAGAAAAATATGTTTTATGGATTTGTCACACAATGGATTCAACTAAATTCTAACACCCCGCTTTAAAATTGTAAACATTAACTCCATACCAATAGTTTTTGATGAGATCGAAGCAATATTTATCTCTTATAACTTATCATATTTCCTTTGCGATTCTCCATATAGAATCAGTCGCAATGTTAATGGCTTAGTGGACTTTACTTACTGGGCTTAATGGGCTTTACTTACTGGGCTTAGTGGGCTTTACTTTAATACATGAGTCCCCTTCCAGAATCATGATTCCTCCGGAACTTGAAGCTGTGATCATATGTATTTTATATTATTATCATGTCATATTTCCATATCATTCATATTACAGCTATTCTCATTTATCATATTGTAGATCATGTTTAACTTTCACGAACAGCAACAAAATTTCCTCTCACAAGAGCGTAGCATACTGGTATTTCTAATTTTTGCGATACTGATAAATGGATCTACATGACAAAATATAAGAGAATTTTTAGACTAATCAAAATTTATTCTTCAATACTTTTAAACCTGGGCTTTATATCCTTAACACCGTTTTCTCATAAAACCCTCACTTCCGGACTTAAACACATTCATACATTCAAAATGTATCTTTATTCTTTTCTGTAGATACGTATTGCTTTTATGTTTTTTGTTTATCTAAGCCTTTATTTTTAAAGTATCCTATATTTTTTAATAGTCATGCTCGAAAAAGAAAACAACTTTCAGTGAGCGGAGGATTTTTTCCTTCAAGGTTTTGTTTTGTTTAAAAAAAAGAGAAAGAAAGAAAGAAAGAAGAAACGAATTCAACTTTTACAAAGAGCTTAAAGATCAGAACTATGATTCCCCACGGAAAATGAAGCTGTGATCATATGTGTAACAAAATTTATATTATTATCATGTCATATTTCCATATCATTCATATTATGCCTTATTCTCATTTATCATATTGTAGATCTTTGTTAACTTTCACGAACAGCAATAAAATCTCCTCTGACAAGAACGTAGCATACTGGTATTTCAAATTCTTTCGATACTGGCAAATGGATCTACGTGACAGAATGTAAGAGAATTTTTGGATGGTTCAAAATTTATCCTTTAAGGCTTTTAAACCTGGGCTTTATATTCTAAACAAAGCTCTCTCATAAAGCCCTGACTTCCGGACTTCAACGCATTCAAACATTCAAAATATATCTTTATTTCTTTCTGTAGATGCGTATTGGTTTTATACATTTTGTTTATCTAAGTCTTTATTTTTAAAGTATCCTATTTTTTTTTTAAATAGTCACGGGCGAAAAACAATAACTTTCAGAGAGAAAAACTCAATAAAAAACGAATTCAACTTTTACAAAGAGCTTAAAGAGCAGAATCATGACCCCCCCCCCCCCTTCGTAAAATGAAGCTGTGATCATATGTGTAACACAATTTATATTATTATCATGTCATATTTCCATATCATTCATATTACACCTTATTCTCATTTATCATATTGTAGATCATTTTTAACTTTCATGAACAGCAATAAAATCTCCACTGACAAGAACGTTGCATAATGGTATTTCACATTCTTTCGATACTGATAAATGGATCTACGTGACAAAATGTAAGAGAATTTTTAGACGGTTCAAAATTTATCCTTTAAGACTTTTAAACCTGGGCTTTTAAACACCGCTTTTTCATAAAATCCTGACTTCCAGACTTCAACGCATTCAAACCTTCAAAATATATCTTTATTTTTTCAGTAGATGCGCATTGCTTTTATACTTTTTTTTTTTTTTTTTTTTTTTTTTTTTTTTTTTTTTTTTTTACCTAAGTCTTTATTTTAAAAGTATCCTACTTTTTTTGCATAGTCAGGGGCGATAAACAATAACTTTCAGTGAGCGGAGATATATGAAATATGTTTTTTTCCTTTAAAGTTTTGTTTTGTTAAAAAAAAAGAAAGAAATAAAAAACGAATTCAACTTTTACGAAGAGCTTAAAGAGCAGAATCATGACTCCCACGGAAAAATAAAGCTGTGATCATATGTGTAACACAATTTATATTATTATCATATCATTTTCCATATCATTTATATTACACCTTTTTCTCATTCATAACATTGTATATCATTTCTAACTTTCAAGGACAGCAATAAAATCTCCTCTCACAAGAACGTAGCATACTGGTATTTCAAATTCTTTCGATGCTGATAAATGAATCTACGTGACAAACTGTAAGAGAATTTTTGGACGATTGAAAATTTATCCTTTAAGACTTTTAAACCTGGGTTTTATATTCTAAACAACGATTTCTCATAAAATCCTGAGTTCAACGCATATTTAAAAAATTCAATATGTATCTTTATTTTTTTTTCTGTAGATGCGAATTGCTTTTTTACTTTTTGTTTATCTAAGTGTTTTTTTTTTTTTTTTTTTTTTTTTTTTTTTTTTTTTAAGTATTCTATTTACTTAGTAGTAAAGGGCGAAAAATAATAACATTCAGCGAACGGGGATATTGCAAATTTGCATTTTTCTATAAGCTTTTCTTTTATCTTTAAAAAAGGAAAAGGGAAAACTTTTAGAAAGAAGTTAAGGGGGTCCGGTTTTGTTTACGTTTATCCGTTTTAATATGATTTCCAAATTATGGTTACACTTTTTTTATACTAAATCATTTAGTTTTTTTTTCAATGTCCTTTTCACAAATCCTTTTTAACTTTTAGGAATAGCAATAAAATCTTATTTAGAAAAAATGTCGTATGCCACTATTTAAATTTCTTTTATTATGATAAATGGATCGGCCTTGTAATATTCGATAAAGTTTTTAACAAGATTTAAAATTCATACTTCAAGTCCTTTCAAGCTATAGTGTGCATACATATTTAACATCTTTTTCTGCATGGGATAATAATTTGAAAACATTCGACATATTATGTTTTTTGTTCCACTATCCGTTTATTGTTTTTATAACCTTTGTTTATGTAAGTCTATTTTTAAAATTTGTTTCTCTTTTTTCAGTAAATACGTGTAAGAAATATTGAACTTTAGCAGTCGGGATTACTATAAACAAATACTAACACTTGGGCAAAACTTTAAGGGGTGAGAGTACACATTAAGACAAACAATAGTAAATGGGAATCTAAGGGCCCCAAACGTTTTCCGAAGGAGATAGGTGCCATTAAAGATTAGGGTCTAAAATTTCAAATAAACATAAAAAACGGAAAAATTGGTCGAATGATTTGCGTTTTTCACTAAAACTATTCTTTATGTCAGTATTTTCTTAAAAACAAATTATAAAGATAAATTTCAAAAAAGGCCGATAGAGGGCGCTTTAGACTTTGCAGTAACGAACTATTTTTAACCGTTAATTTTTGCATCTCATTCAAATTTTCGGAAGCTTGGACTTAAATTTTGAGATCGAACTCTGAATAGTTAGGAGTGGTTAAGTAGCGCAAACTGAGCTGCGTTCAGAGGATCAAATTTCAAATGATTATAAAAAACGGAAAAATTGGTCGATTCGTTTGCGATTTTCGCTAAAACTACTCTTTAAATTAGTATTTTCTTGAAAATACTTTTTAAAGATAAATTTCAAAAAAGGCCGGTAGAGGGATCCTTATAGACCTCGGATTAATGTAAAACTACTTTTTATAGTTATTTTTTTTAATCTCAATAAATGCTTGCAAAAGCTTATACTTAATTTTCGTGCTCAAAATTTGAATAGTTTGGAGTGGTTAAGTAGCGCAAACTGAATTGTGTTACGGTTTTCGCAAAAACTCTCTTTAAATCCGGATTTTATTGAAAATAAGTTTTAAAGATAAATTTCAAAAAATTCCGATAGAGGTCGCCTTAGACATTGGAGTAACGTACAGCTATTATACCGTTATTTTTTTAAAACTCATTAAATGATTGCAAAAGCTTAGACTTAAATTTTGATCTCCAACTCTGAATCGTCGGGAGTAATTAAGTTGCGCAAAATTAAACTGTGTTCAAAGGGGGGTGGGAGGTGTTAAAATTCAACTCTTGAACACAGTTCAATTTGCGCTTCTTAATCCCTCCCAACGATTTAGGATTTGAGTTCAAAATTTAAGTCTAAGCTTTTGTAAGCATTTAATTAGATATAAAAATAACGGTTAAAAATAGTTGTTGGTTACTCTTAAGTTTCAAACGCCCTTTAACCAATTTTTTTGAAAATTTTTTAAAAATATATTTTTAAGAAAATACTAACATAAACAATAGTTTTAGTGAAAACCGCAAACGAATCGACCAATTTTTCCATTTTTTATAATCATTTGAAATTTGAACCTCCCCCCCCCCCCTCTTGAACACAGTTCAGTTTGCGCTACTTAACCACACCCAACGATTCAGATTTTGATCTCAAAATTTAAGTTTATTTCTAAGTTTCTAAAAAACATTAATGAGATGCAAAATATACCGTGAAAAATAGTTGTTCGTTACTCCAAAGCCTAAAGCGCCCTCTATCGGCGTTTTTTGAAATTTGTCTTTAAATTTTATTAAAATTATTTTTATAAAATTTTATACAAATCTCTTAAAAGAACCAGAATTCTTTTGTTGAGTTTTTTCGTTTCTGTGCAGCAACATGTCAGTTTTTTAAACATTTAAATATCACTGTGTGACATGCCAGGAAAATGACAATCCAAAATTTTAAGTTGTTTAATTGCTTTATTTGTATTATTACAAATGTAATGTCTCTTGAAAATACTTCTAAGAATATTTTTCATTAGAATGTAATGAAAAAAAAAAAAGAAAATTGTATTACATAACATTTAATAGGAATTTTAATTTGCGGATTTCATATTTTGTTATATTCTGTCACAGATGTTAAAGCAGATCAGCATATCAGTATTAAAGTAAAGATATGATATTTATAAAATAAAATACAATAGAATGTATAGAATAAATTGCAGACATATATATTGCCTAAAATATTATTTCTAAATACATAGAATGCATATATTAATTGTCTATCTTATTCCTTCTTTTATCTTATATTAAGATATTGAGTTTAGGTTAGTATTGTCATATTAAATGAAATTATTTTCAGTTTTTATTTTCATTATTTTTTCCCTTCTTTTTACATTTTATCCTTTTTTTTACATGCCTAAACATTAGTGTCTGGTACTTTTTTCCGTATTTATCAATTTTAATAACGTTTTTATGATTTTTTTTCTCCGTTTTATTTTGGTTTTATGTGTGTTGGTAACTTTGAATTCATATTATTTTGCTTTTCATGGCTTTTGTGAAGATGAAACCACGTACTTTATTTGAGTTCTACAGTATTTGGGGTCCGACGAGTCTACTATAACAGAGTAATTTATTCTATTTTTCAATATTGGGTGAAAAAGGTCCGGGCCAGGATTCGAACCAGCGATGCATTGGCTGAAGCCGCCCAATGCTCTATCATCTGAGCCATCCCGGACACGAACACTGGAGGACTATCTCACCCAATTAACCTCAACGATTACTTCAGCCAATACATCCCTGGTTCGAATCCTGGCCCGGACTTTTTTCACCCAATGTTGAAAAATGGAATAAATTACTCTGTTATAATTAATTTACCGATTGAATAGTCGTGTTTAAAAATTAATCTAATGAGTCTACTATAGTTCTGTAAATTTCAAATATTCCTTCTAATTCATTTTTTCATTTTTTGTTATTATATATTGTCTTACAATTAATGGCGTTATATATATGCAGAACTTTGAAATTTGCAATCATCAGTCGAAGAAGATTCACTTGCAAAGTTTATGAATCTAAAAATAATTCTGTATATAATAAAATAATAAATATTTTCCTTTTTAAAATAGTAATTTTAATTTCTCACACTAAGGATAAAATATAGAAAACATATTTTTATAATTAAATGAAAAACCAAACGAAAATTCAACGACATAAAATATATGTATAATGAATAATTATTTAATTCAGTGTGAAATTTAAATTGACATTCACAACACCAGCAATAACAACTAAAAAATAATAAATGCATTATTATAAATTTCTCATGTCTTTAAAAATTTATATTCGTAATTAAATTTTAAGAAGTAGATTAAATATTCAACGATAGTGAGTCGAATACAATTATTTTAAAAATTTATTCATCATATTTAGATTAGAATGTTTATGAAGGAAAGTAACGCATTTTGAAATCTTTAATGAGAAAAAAATTAGAATGAATTAGGAAAATTAAAAATGTAATCTAATAAATATTTTATGATATCGTAAGTTAATACCTGTGAAATAAAAAATAATTTACACAAACCATTTGAGATTTATATATTTATAAATTATATCAATTATATAAAATTATTTGAGACATTATTTTCAATTTAAAAAAAGAAAAAATCCATTTCTTCGAAAAGTTAAAAACAAATTGCATTCTACAAAATTTCCCTTTTATTAAAAATTGAAGACGAGAATATTTTGCCAATTATTTCTAATCACAGTCGAGTCCCGCTTTTCCGAACTAATTGGGACTGAACACAGTTCGGTTTAGGGGGAATTCGGTATAAGCGAATTTCATTAACAATAATCAGTTTAGGTACTACTTGGTTATTCCGTCGACCAATTTCGCCAAATTATACAAATCGCCAAACTAATAGCCAAATTATATATATTGGTATAATTTTTATTTTAAATAACAATAAATAAATAAATAAATAAATAAATAAATAAGTAGTTGAATATTAATAAAAATACAAATAAAAAGGTCGAAATAAAAATCACTTAATGATGCTTTAAATAAATGCATCGTCTTTAATGTCATTGTATGTGACATTCACGATCCTACATCGTTGGGATTTAATCTTAGAGTTTGGCGATGGTTTTTGGTCGACGGGATAACCAAGTAGTACCTCAAAGTAATGTTTTGTTAAGGTGTAAATTAAATACGGGGGCATCTGATAGTGTCAGCTCTATACAGCATAAATCAGGTCGTGATGAATAAGTTCTGTTATTTCTAATAATTTAATTTAAAATTCACTGTTTATGTATAGCAGATCTTTTCAAATAAAAATTACAACAGCAAAACTAGCAATAAATAACCTTTTCTCCACACAGAAATCTGAGTAAATGAACAAATTACATAGTCGATTCAGTGCTCTTCGTCAGAAAAAACTCTTACTTCTTAAATGTATGTAAATTTATTTATTTATTTTTTTGTGGTTGTGTGCGTGTTTAGCAGTGATTAAAAATGATTAAACATAAGTGGGCCGACATTTACTGTCAGTAACCAGCTTTCATTCCAATTTGATTTCAGGCGTTTTCATTAAGCTTAGGCTCTAAGTATGTCTCCATTTAACTTAATTGTGTAACAATAAATGTACGCTTTTTCCCGATTGCCATTTAAATTTTTATTGTTTTTAAGTTTAAAAAAATATTTGTATTTTTTAGAACTCTGATCAGAATAGGTGGATATATAATAAACAGAATAACGGTACTATTTGTATAAGAAAATTAATTTATGAACATTTTCTAACATAGCTGATAAAGGTTTATGCATTCGCTTTGTCCGTCCATACTTTAACTCATTAAGCTATTCTGGGTTATTTATCTAAATAATGTATGTTATTAAGTTTTATTAACATTTTTTAACAAGTTGAATAACCATCTGTCTGTCAGTTATATAAGTCACAACATATTATCAGGTATATGCAATTGCTTTGCTATATTTTTCATAAAATTATATAAATAAAAAATTGATTAAGACGTAATACTAATCCCAGAATATTTCCTCGACACTGTCGAGAAAATATTGAACTGCTCTACTCACTATACAGAAACATTACAGTTTATAGATATGAAATTTTTTCCATAAAATTCCTAATTAAGTATTACCTATACAAGAAAACATGTTGCATGTTCTCTGTTGGCCTTCTTCATTTGAGCATGTCCTACTTCCCTCGCATAATCGCTGCCTCTGTTGAATTCCTCCGCCGCAACTGCCACTGCATGGACTCCACTCACTCCAGGGACTAGAACCTGAAAACATATCCTTATATCAGAATAATCAAAACAAGAATAAATCACTGTTTAAATACAAGAATAATTAACTGTTTAAATATACAAATCAATAAAATAACCGAAATCGCCGCCATTATCAAAATAATTGACTTATATCGGATTAATCAAAACAAGAATAAATAACTATTTAAATATACAAATCAATAAAATAACCCGAATTGTCGCCATTATCGGAATAATCGCCTTAAATTGGAATAATCAAAACAAGAAAAAATAACTGTTTAAATAAAAGAATAGATAACTGTTTAAATATACAAAACAATAAAATAACCCAAATTGTTGCCATTATCAGAATAATCGCCTTATATCAGAATAATCAAAACAAGAATAAATAACTATTTAAATATACAAAACAATAAAATAACCCAAATTGTTGCCATTATCAGAATAATCGCCTTATATCAGAATAATCGCCTTAAATTGGAATAATCAAAACAAGAAAAAATAACTGTTTAAATAAAAGAATAAATAACTGTTTAAATATACAAAACAATAAAATAACCCAAATTGTTGCCATTATCAGAATAATCGCCTTATATCAGAATAATCAAAACAAGAATAAATAACTATTTAAAGATACAAAACAATAAAATAACCAAAATTGTTGCCATTATCAGAATAATCGCCTTATATCAGAATAATCAAAACAAGAATAAATAACTGTTTAAATATACAAATCAATAAAATAACCCAAATTGCCGCCATTATCAGAATAATCGCCTTATACCAGAATGATCAAAACAAGAATAAATAACTGTTTAAATACAAGAATAAATAACTGTTTAAATATACAAATCAATAAAATAACCAAAATCGCCACCATTATCAGAATAATCGCCTATATCAGAATAATCGAAACAAGACTGAATAACTGTTTAATACAACAATAAATAACTGTTTAAATATAAAAATCAATAAAGTAATCCAAATTGCCGCCATTATCATAATCGCCTTATATGAGAATAATCAAAACAAGAATAAATAACTGTTTAAATACAACAATAAATAACTGTTTAAATATACAAACCAATAAAATAACCAAAATTGCCACCATTATCAGAATAATCGCCTATATCAGAATAATCAAAACAAGCATAAACAACTGTTTAAATATACATATCAATAAAATAACCCAAATCGCCGCCATTTGAAATCAATGCAGATTTATTTATTTTATTCTTTATATTTATTATTTTTAAACCCGTTGTTGCTCAGCTCGTTCTAAAATTGAACTCTTACTGGCACAGAAAAATTCTCTTCAAAAATGGTGAAATAATTGTTCGACAAATGATTTTGTAGAAATTTGAAACTCATTACTTTAAACGTTCATTGTAGAAGCAAAAATTATCAAAATGTTCTGGGTCCCGTTTGAAAGTTTGGAACTTTAAAATAAGGTGGTTTTTTTCGACGTGGGACCCCTACGACGGAAATTGCTAAACGACATTTTTTTTAAAGAATATATTTATAACATCCAAAATTAAGAACTCCTGTAGTTTTTTCTTATAATAAAAAAAGCAAATCACTTCTAAAATAGTCTATAAAAAAAGAAGCTAGTGGACGTGTTTCATTTGAAACTTTTTCATCAGACGCAAATTAAAAAAAATAAATAAATAAATAAATAAAAACATTACGGCAGCAATACGAAATCTTTTTCGCATTCATATAGTAGTAGTAAGTATTAAAAAACAAACATATACATGAACTGTAGCAGTTTGTTGAGAAATTGTAACGACTTATTTCAGCATGAGAAAAAAACCTTTTTTTAGATTCAATCTTCTGCGGCGAAAACTTGAGTGTGTCGGAAGCCACTGGAATGAAAGAGTGGGAAGGAGTGTTGTGATACAAACAGGTGCATAAAAGAACAATAGGTTTCATTAGATGATTAGATTGAGAGAAAATGAATTTGATCAATTTATATGACGCTGAGCATTATTGGGTTGATTATAATGTAGGAAATTAACATAACTTGTTAATTCACAGTATCACAATTAACGCGTTATGCCCAAAAAACTTCATTTTGATGAAAATGACTTCAAAATTTTGGAAATGCCCCTTCAGCTATTTAACGGTATAATTTTGAAAACCATAGCTTGTGGGTTGTAATTCCTATGCTCTATTGGGAATTTCGAGGTATCAATTATATGTAAATATTCATAAAAAGTATTAGTTTAATGTGTAAAAAAATTAAAATTTTGAAAATTTTAAAGTTTAGAGAATCTTGAGGCCAGTTAAGTGCATAGATTTATACCGCTTGTTAATAATATAATAATAATAATAATATGTGATGATTGTGAAAGCGTATATATTGGTATAACAGGCAGTATTTTGAAATTCGCCTGATTGCTCCGAAAAGTGGTAGTTTAAATTCTAAAATTGTCCAGTATTCTCTTCAAACGAAACACGTCCCGCAGTTTGCGAACGCCAGTATTTTAAAATCGTGTTGTAACAGTTATCACGGTAGATTACTCCTCGAAGATTTACATATTTGCGATCGTCGGCACTGATTGATGCTTGCTCTATCACCAAGGAATATTATCGATTTCTCAAAAAATAACTAACTGCAACTGTTCTTGATTTGTTTCACTGTTTGTTATGCTACGGATATTTGTACTGATGATGCCTTGTGAGTAGTTTGGGGAAACGTTTACGTTTTGCATTTTTAAATATTTTTTAGTATTTTTATTTTTTGTATATAAATTTTAATTTTTTTAATATATTCAAGTTTATCTTAGTTAAATGTTATTCAATCTTTTAATAACTTTTTTTAATTCAGATGTTAAACGTATATATTATGCAAATATTTTTCTAATTAAACTTGGCATTTCTCGGACTATCGGTATACAAATTCATAAATATAGAGTCAGATTTTAATACAAAAATTTTAAATAATAATAATAATAATAAATCCATGTATATGATATTTCATTATTTTCGTAAACAATTTTTATCTTTCTGCATTTATTACCTTTTACTTAGTCTTGCAATTTATTAACGAAAATACAATGACACTGTTTCATAAAATATTAAATAAACAGATGAAGGAAAATAATGAAACTCGACAGTTTTCTTTCTTTATAATAAATGAAACACGATTTTATTAAAAATGTGAAGTAATTGTGTCACATTTCTCGCTATTTCATACATTTTTGCTTAAAGATATTATTCAACAACATTGTAACAAAATTTGTATTTATAAAATGTTAGTTAACCTGTAAATACACGGGTATTTTTTTACCCGATGCCCAATAATGCGATTTTTTTTTTTTTTTTTTTTTTTTTTTTTTTTTTTTTTTTTTTGAAATTTGGTTTTTAAAACAAATCCTGTTATTTAAAAGACGATTCAAATAATACTTTTGACTCTATTTTTTCATTTATAATACCCATATTTTATCGAAAAGTTAGCTAAAATGTTAGTGTCTTCGTGACCCGGTGCGCGTAGTTGCGTCATAGAAATAGGTGGGTGAGCTGAAGGGTTAATTGTAGAACGACTTTTCTGAAGAAAGGTTGTTTTAAAAATGTATTTGAAACTAGAGCGCCAATTAGAAAAATTTGCCGTTATTAAATAGCACCGGATGCAAATGGTTTTTCGCGAAAAAGAAGTGGTACAGTATAATAACGGAGAAAATAATCTTGCTGTACTACTCTGTGAAGAAAACCTTAGGACAATGGACATTCCACATAAAATCCTTCATTTTTGATGGATTCATTTGAAAACCTGAATGCCTGTTAATAGCAAGCTTAAATAGTATAGTTTGAAATGCATTTTTCAAAGAATATATATTGAGAAAAGTCATTCTTCAACTAACTTATATTTTGGAAATGGAAATCTTGTTAGAGTGTTGTATTATATCTTCAAGCAAAAAAAATGGTGATACAGCAAGAAATGTCACACATTTTCTTTGCAGTTTTAATAAAATCATGTTTGATTTTTTAGACTTATGAAAGTCTAAACACACACACACACACAAAAAAAAAAAAAAAAAAAAAATACAAAGAGAGAGAGAATAATTTTACTGTTTTTTTCTATGGGAAGAAAATTGTGGGACAGTGGACTTTAAAAAATCTTCCAGTTTTAAATGATTCATTTAAAAATTGGAATGCATGCTAATGGCAAGATCAAGTAGTTAAATTCAAAATTTTGTGTTAAAAAAACTTTTTAAATTATTCAATACTTATTTTCGTAAAAACACGAATAACTGTTGGATTTTAAACTCTTTTGCACAAAATATGACAATATTGATTAATGCGGTACATATTTTTATGTTATAATGGAAGTTGTCATAAAATGTAAAAACTCACTGAATACATAAGTCAAAAAGAATACTCTCATAATTATGTTTTATTTTGTCTAAAAAACAGCTATATATTTCCATATTCATATATATTTAAATACTAAATTACCTGTGAAATGCAACTTTTTATGATAACATTTATTTAGTATTGTTTAGAGGATACATTGTATAAATTTAAAAAGAATTTGATAATTATTAATGAACATTGTACAGTATCAAATATTAGAAATATGCGAAATTGTCGCTTTCGAGAAAACAACATTTCAAGTATTAAAAAAAAAAAAAAAAAAAAAAAAAAAAAAAATGTTGAATTATAGACAGTTTTTACGAATAATGTATCTCATATCTCTTCGAAGATGTGTCAGAAATGAGGAAATATTTTTAATAAGATTTTACGATTTTCCGAATAATAAAAAAAATCTATTTCTTAGTTAAATATTGTGATTTTGACTGACCTCTTAGAATAATTATGATATAGTTAACAACAATTATTCAGTGGACATTAATATATGTCCATAAAAAAAATTTCTTGAAAAAAAATAGTATCCGTTTTCATTCATACTTTCGTTTATTTTATTTTTTGTATTTTCTAAAAAAATAATAATACGTATCCAAATAGCATTTATTTATATATTACTTCGGATGATTTGATTAAAAATCCTCTATCTAAAAAGCATAAGCTTCATGAATCCTAAACGCTATAAAGTATAATCTTTATGTTGTTATTTACACGTAAAACTCTCCCGATATCGAAATAATTTTAGCATATTTTAATTATATAATATATTTAATTTAAACATTTTACAGTTTATTTGAATTAAAATGAAGTATTTTTACTTATTTCCAAAGCAATCTGTGATTAACATTTTATTTTTATCCGTTTTGTGTTTGTTTACTTTTTTTTTTCATTGTTTCATAAATATTTTATTTGAATAAAAATAAACTTTCTTTTTCCTTATTTTCAAAACACCCATCATTTAGCATCGATTTTTTTTATCCGTTTTCTATTCAATTTTCAACTTACTCATGTACTGCCTCGTTGAAAATCAAATAAAAAGGTCCAGCGAACTAAGGAAAATAAAAATGAAGCTTATTTTCTTTCAAAATTATAAGTCAAACATATTTCTATTAAAACCCTAAAGAGATTATGTGTGACAATTCTTGTTATTTCAAATATTTCTGCCAAAGGGTATTTATTCAACAGCATTCTAACAAGATTCGTTCTTTGGAAAATGTTAATCGCAGAACCACTTGTCAGAAAATATATTCCCTTAAAAATGAATTTCAAACTATTTCATGACGCAGAAAATCTCATGGTATTAAATATCACGAACCGACTTTGTGAAAAAAAAAAAAAAAAAAAAAAAAAGAGAGAGAAAGCGGTACGGAATAATGTCAGAGAAAATATTCCTGCTGTGTTTATCTGTGGGAAGAAAGTCACAGTTACGGAAGATAACGATTTATTTTTCCCCATGGGGTGGCTAATGCAACCTTTGAACTGGATGGATTACTCGTTTAAAGAATTTGTTGTTAAGTTGAGTGTAAATAAAGAAAAAAGAAACTTGACAATCCAATTTATTACCATGTAAAGCGCGGCTGCTTTTCGGTAGCTCTCCGTGCATGCATGGCAGATTAAAAAGCGATTTGCTGAGATAAAACAAGCTTTGCCTGTTGTTCACTGCATTTAAAGCAAAGTTAAGTGAAATTAATTCCGCCGGATCGTGATGTACGGAGATTGTTATTTGCAATTTAAATGCTCATAAAGCTGCTACTGAACGTTGCACAGTATTTTAAAAATTTAAATCCCCAGAGGAAAGGATCAAATGTCACGAGTAATACATCAGCTGAAAATAGCTAAGATCACGTTTTAGAATGTTAATGATTGTTTTTTATTTGTTTTTTTATATAAAGCAGAGGATTTAACGCGTGCTTCCAGGATTACAGACCATACTGAGAGGAATAAAATGCATAATTAAAAATCTTTTTATTTATTTATTTATTTAAACTTTAGTAGGACAAAATTAAGGATCCACCAAAACAGATTTTTATGAACAAAAGCGAACCCGAAATCGAATTATGGTAATCTTCTTACTTTAGGCCGAAAACGAAAACGAAAATTAAAATCTAAAGAAAAGAAAAATAAATAAATAAAATAATTAATACGTACATAAATACACATAATTATTAATAAACTATACGTGTCGTTATACGTGGGATCACAGTTAGCCTTTTGTGTCTCTGAACGGATGTCCAAAAACTAGTACTCAAATGTTGCACAGCCAGATTCCTCATTGGGAGTACATAAAAAAATGTCCAGAGAACTATCTCTGTATGATCTATAGTTTACGAGAAAAACATAAAAACAAAGTATGAAGTCACAGCTAGCGCAAGGAAAAAAACAACGTATGTAGCAGTATTTGCATTGTTTACAGAAGCCAACTTGGAAGATATCCACTGCACATGTCACAACATTCATGGTCACGTGGAATGACGAGATGAGGGAATGCATGATAGCCATGTAATAAATACTGGAAGCTGCAAGATACAGTAATTAAATACGAGTTGAATGTCGGCTTAGCGTTATTCCCCGGCGCGGTGACATTGTTTATATACTCCCAATAAGGAATCTGGGTGTGTAGAGATTTGGTGTTATTTTTGGGACACCCTGTATACAAAAACACTTTTTTGAAAGTTATTTTAAAAATGATAATAAATCAGCAAATTAAGATATAGTTTTCCAAAAATTTGAAAGTATATTTCCTAAAATTTCGCTAATAAAGTTAGTTAATAATATTTGACGTTTAGAAGTAATTAAATTTGAAATTATTCTGGCCACTATTGATATGATGTCAGAATTATTTGCGGACATGTATTTGCTAATACAGACGTATTTAAACTTTTCTATAAACATTTGTTTGATCAATGCCTTATTGCTGCATTTTTGATGTGTGAAAGTAAAATATTTTGTGAATTTGTGAAAGTAAAATATATATACTGTAATTTTACAGGTAATTTCCACAAAAATAGTCTTTAATCATACTTTTTTAATTATTAAACGAAAATTAGAATAATAAAAATAATTACAATTAATACGACAAAAATTACTAACCGAATTTCCAGCAGATTTTGTTGGTACTTTCTCAGGTTTTAAAGTACCGTACATAAAAAGTATAAATGGAACCAATATCAAATAACTCATTATCTGTCCACCCGTTTGCCACATCCTTTTATCTCGTAAACTATGAAACGTGGAAAGATCAAACTTAGCTGATTTACAATGATAATTGACCCACATATTTATAGACAATTAATCATTCACATAAATTTAAGGGGCTAATTACGTAACTTGAAAAATTCTTATAGAGTAAATTAAAGTGAGATGCTGTATCATATATAGTTTTTATACGCGCAGGGCTGTAAAGAAACACCACGTCACCCAGTTGTAAGCAAGAGGATTACCTACAGATATTTTAATTTCCATTTGTGTTCTTTTTACAAATTTTTTACTTGTGCTTTCTTATTTTAATTTCATCTTAACGCTTCTGGTAGGTGTGCAATATCTTTTACTTGACTTATCTATTTGCCTATATAAGTCTTAATATAAATACCAGAGAAATAAATCTGATGGTTTTAGAAAGTACTGGTCTTTCTGCCAATCATAAACTGTCGCTGGATCCCGCTTTTCTCTTTCACTGGGGGAGGGGGGACCGATTTCTTTGTGTTGGCCCTCTTACCTATATCTTGGCGTAAGATGCCGATATAAAAGTGTTTACGAAAACAAAATTTTTGATGCTTTCTGTAATATCTGTAAACTTAAATATGTTATTTAATCATACATAGGAGCGCAATCTTTAACAAGAAAGCAATGAATAACAAATAAAAGCAACAGGCGATTTTTAAGGCAATTAAATAAAAAACTACGGCATCTTTACCCAATCTACCCTCTATATCCTGTGCGTTTGTGTGTGTGTATGGAGGGGGGGGGGGTGGAATAGTTTGAAAGATCTCGCAAAACCGAACCCCAAAACATATTTTATTTAATTTTAGGTGTTTTATTGTCGAATATGCATTGCAAAAATAACGACCCAACTCCAGCAGGTTTACTTTTTGGCTATTTTGCATCAATATTAGCAAAAACTAATCCACTCTTTCAATACTGGTCTCCTACTAGAAAACTAATGTACACGTTTTGAGGAAATTTTGTTTTTTTAATGAAAACACATATACATGCTGTATTTTAAAATGTAAAGTTTCAATTTTCCATTAAAAAACTAAAATACATTATTTTAATAATGATTTTAAAGCATTATTATTTTTTATTTAAGTGTTTATAAATCTACAACTTATGACATCCAAAGTTTTACCGAAAAACTCGTGTTTGCTGCATTTATCTCTCAAATAATAGTGTTATAAAAGTAGTATTTTTATTTTTAAGGTGCAAGCAAGAATGAAAACCATACACCTTTATTAATTGTAATGTGTGAAGCTACTATAGGAAAAAAAATATACTACTGTTAGAATTTTTATGAGTGTTTTCTTATAGGCATTCAAATACGGTTATCTCTTAATAATGAATTTGAAAATAGTGTAAATTCTGTCTAAGGTGGAATCGATCGGAGCTGAGAAAATTTTCCGCGGTAGACAATATTCTGAATTAGGAAAATTTTATACTATGTCTCTGGTTTCGCAGGGATTTGAAAATCTTTCCGAGTTATATAGATTTCCGCCTTACACATAGTTTATTGTACAGCCTGTTTATAAAAGAACAATAACTTTGGTGAAATCTAGTGGAAGATATTTAGTATTTAGTATTGACGTACTTTTTATTGTAAATTATTGTAGAATACCACCATTAAAATTTTAGGTATTAAAATAATCTACACTTCTGTATTTTTTTTTTTTTTTTTTGTAAAATTAACTTTGTTTTATTAACATTATAAATAATAATAATAATAATAATAATAATTGATTTTTTTGCTTGAGAAATTTCTTATTTATTTATTTATTTTTTATTTTTTGTATTATTTGTTTATTTTTATTTATATTTATTTATTTATTTATGAGTTTTATTTATTTATTGAAAGACAAATTTATAGTTTATTTACTGCCAAACTTATTAAAAGAAACTTACTGAATGCGTTTCCATAGTTGCCGAATAAATTTATCCCAGTATAAGCTGTTTTCCTTATTATTTCTTTGGAATCCTTTGTAGTTGTAAACACCACTGATAATTGAATTTACGAGTAGTCTTATTTGCGCCAGACGAAGAAAAACTTCATTTTTAGGGTTTTGTTCATCTGACGAAACCCTATTCGTCTCTGTCATCTGTCTGTCCGTCACAGAGTCCGCACACAAAAAATACATAAGCCAGAGAGTTCAAAAATTGTGTACTTACAGCTGAGCATCTCTTGTGACATAACAAATCATAAAATTTTGAAAAAGTATATTATTTTAATTAAATTATTATTTTTAATATCAACAGTTCACATTTTTGTTTGTTGTTTTTCTCTCCTAGGTC
Source organism: Maratus speculifer (assembly GCA_964019185.1). NCBI lineage: Eukaryota > Metazoa > Arthropoda > Arachnida > Araneae > Salticidae > Maratus > Maratus speculifer. The sequence goes on along the minus strand of OZ025294.1, from coordinate 301,380,917 downwards.
TTTCAGTTTGGTCTCTCTTAAATTTATGATAAGCTTCGCAATATTTTACTTTTATTCATAATTTTATTTACTTGCGCACCATCACTAAATCTGCAGATTCGGATCGAGAAATAAACAAATCTATGCAATCAAGGCAGCATACATAGGGGAAGAATTCAATATTCTATTCTGATTACCGCGATTGGCGAAGAAATTCCAAATAGCGCCGAAAAATCGTTTTTCGTTTGTTAATTTAATGCTAAAGAGTTTTGAAGGAGATATTAAACGAAACCCTCTGTGTGACCTCCGATCACACTTACCGGCTTGTTTCGAAAGGCCTAGCGAATTCAAGTTTTTTATGATGTGTTTAAGAAGTTTTTATCTCTTCATAATTGAATTTACATTTAAAAGATTTGTCATTTAATTTGTTCACATGTGTTCGCCACTGAACATTCCTTTCTTTTTAAGTACAGCATATGATCACTTTCCTTATAAATTTTTATGCTACAGACATTTTTTCATTTAACATTTTCTTTCATTTTTTCACGTGGGATACTAGAAATACATACATAATAATTACCATAAATAATATATAGTTCCTTATAGGAAAAACGATTAAAGGAATTTAAAATACTTAAAGTGCAACCCATTTTTTAAAAATTGTCATTTAAATACGACAAATTATTATAACTACACCCAAACACATTAGCATATTGAAAGAAAAATTTATACGGTTGCTAAATATTTTCATAAGTTTAGGAAAACTTTCTCATTCAAAAATTGTTTAATGAATGGAGTGAAACATTATTAGATGATATTCTCTTAAACACAAACAATTAATAACGTATCTATCATTGAAAAACCGTATCCTTGGTTTTTTTTTATCTGATGAATTTCCCTGACCTATATGTCAACTATTTTCGAAATTACTAAATGAAAGAAAAGGGTTACTGAGATCAAAGTAAGCCCACGCATCTTTTCATGTATGCGACTCTTTTTTAAAGAAACGCCCGACAAAAATCTGCGTTATGTTTATGACATGCAGTGAACCGAAAGCCTAGATTTATAAATGAAAGCATTTCAATATTATGTTGATAAAAAAGAAATACATAAATAAATTCCCACGTTTGCCTGTGCTTACACTATTATATATATATATATATATATATATATATATATATATATATATATATATATATATATGCCGTCTTCATCTACAATGACTAGATAAACTATTATTTTCAAAACAATTAAACTGATCGTTAAAGTTATCATACGAATTCAACATTTCCAAGTAAGCGAAATATGCACAGAATGGGAATCAAACTCAGAGCCCAGGCTTACTGGGCCAATGATTTACTGTTTAAGCTAAATGGGCCGACAACCAGCTAGCATATTTCGATCAGTTAATCATATTGGTAAGAATAGCTGATCTGTTACAGACTTCCTCAATCTGCGTTTTTTTCTGTTGGGCTGTCTAAATGACAGATCCAGATGTTACTACCAATAAGTTTATTTGGGCAAACTATGCTCGATGATTGTCCGCCTAGTTAACTTAAGCGGTAAAGCATTGGCCATGCAACCTAAGGATCCGAGTTCGATTCCTATCCTGGGCATTTTTTTCGCTCATTTGGAAATGTTCAATTCATATGAATAGTTAGTCACTTTCTGATCCCCTAAACTAGACGTCCGAACATACGAATCGGGTAAACACCTAACTTGAATAGACGAAATGATCTAGAATTTCTAGTCATTTGCTGTGTAAGTGACGAAGCAATATTGAATAGTTTCAATAGGGAAAAGTTATCGCTTGATTTCAAAAATGGTTTCATAAACGAGAATTATAGTTACTAAAACTAACTTCTTGTGTTCGCATCTGTTTGCGGACATTTTAAAATAAGTTTGACAACAAGAACATCGGAAAACATTCTGGAATTCTAGTAGGAGACTCTGGAATTCTCTAGCAAAAGAAACTAGAATTTATAGGGATGACATGAAACAATTTTTTTGGAATCACAATTTAGATTCTAATGCCAAAACCTTATTCCCCCCCCCCATCCCAGGGTATTGATATAGAAAATATAAACATTATTTAAAAATTCTGGGTATATGCAAGGTTTTAACGCTTGCTTACTTTTGAATATTACGAAATATAAACGCAATGTTTACTTATTTAACGATAGAAATTCTGCAACTAAACATAGCGAATGCAACAATGCGGTAATGCGAGTAAAACGAATAAAAGGTAGAAATTCTTTACAAAGACAATATATTAGAAACGAAAATTAAATTAAAGATTAAACATAGACGAAAAACAGGAAGTTATGTAAATTTGCTGATTGCGGTACATTTTTACAATATCCTAGTCGAAAAAAAAAAATTAGTGGAACACATTGGGCGAATGCGGTTGCTTTTATTACATGAAGTGAAGTAAAAGCCCAGATTTATAAATAAAAGCATTTCAATGTCATATTGATAAAAAAAAAAAGTAAATAAATTCCCACATTTGCTTGTAAATACTGATATAGAAAATGTAAATGCTATTTAAAAAATCTACATGCTTTCAATTTGATATCTTCTGAATAACACTATTTACAAAAATAATATTTTGTTATTTAATGTCAGAAATTCTGCGATTAAATATAGTGAATATAACAATGCGGAAATAGAAGAAGAAACTAAGCAAAATTACAAAATTTTTACACATACTATATGAGAAACAAATTTAATTAAAAATTAAACATTGGCGGAAAGACATAGAATTATATGGATATGTTATACTTTTACATATTCTTGTAATAAAACAATATTGGCCCAATATGGTTACATTTAGCTTTACTTTTCCAATACTTAGAATATAGCTTTGGAATATTACCCCGACATTTATGTATTTACATTTTTCTTACTACTATTTTTATTTTATAAACTTATTCCCTTGAGTGCTGCCTTAAATCTAAAGGATAATTTTAACATGAATCTGAATTAATTTGAAAGAGGAAGTAATAATAATTTAATAAATCTGACATTGATAATAATGAATTTAAATTATTACTCCACTCCCTTAACTAGATTCAGATACAATCATTAAACTGCCAAATTAAACATCTGCAAATATTTGACATACATTCATTATTATCAATGCCAGATTTATTCTTTTATGAATACTTTTTCTTTTATATTAATTCAGACTCGTATCGAAATTATCCTGATATAATCCAATTTTCCGGAGAAAAAGCTAATAAATTTAAGAGTAATATATTGTTGTTATTTTAACGTTAGAACAAAACTAAAAGAAATGTAAATATTAACTATTTTTAATGGTAGATATTTTAGAGTAATAATGTTAATATTATTAATAGTAATATGATTGCTGTTATTATTTTACCATTTTTATCACTAATATTATTGTTATTGTTGTTGTTGTTACTATTATTGTCATCATCGCACATGTAAAACTGCCAATGCTTATAAATAAAGAAGCCATTAATTATTTGTCAAGCAAGTATAAGAAAATATATTGCGACATCTTTCCAGCCCCGCACGATTCTGAAAGGCTTTCTTTTATCTTCAGAACCCCCGAAATCGATAGATTTTAGAGATTAAAAAAAAATAACTTTTAATGCAAAAATCCTTTTGGTTTTCACAATATCTTGAAACGTTGACAGCAGTTTTTACAGTGTACTACATATGCATCTTAACCCTTTCGGATCTCGTATACTATTAACAGTACATGTTTTTTTATCGAATATTATTTTGTCTTAACAATTATTTTGTTGCTTTCTACATATAGAATCGATAATATATGTCTACGCCTTTGTTGTTATGACTTCATTTATGTTTTGACATTTCGTAATAACAATAATAATATCAGTTTACTTAATTCTCTTTACACCGTTAGCGATTCCTTTCTTTTATACATATATTTCACTGTTTATATTTAAAATGTAGGTTACTTTTCTGGACGAATAATGTCTCATGAAATGCAAAGAATATTAGAAAGCTGTAATATTTGTTAAACCCTATTGTAATAAGATATTTTCCAAATGTCTCCAAAAACTCTTTCTTAGCCTATTATTATGAAAATATGAATTAAATAGTACAAAAAATAAGCATATTCTTTGCATTTCAGACAACAAGATAATCTTTAAATATCAGTAACTCTATTTGGATTGCTACGATTAATATTATTAAATAATAATTTTGTTTTCAAAATGGAAAGAAATTTGGACCCGAAAAGGTTAAAGTGCTATTAACACAAAGTATCCATTTCTGGGATGCAAATAATTTTCAAGTAAACATATTCAGCTGCGAGATAAAATTTATCATAAAAAGTGTAAAAAAAAAAAAAAAAAAAATCATTATGTGATTTTAATGTATTGAATGCTTGCATTGAAAAGTGTTTCGAATACGTAAATAGTTATTTGAGCACTTATATCATTCAAAAAACTGATAGTTATTTTTGTTACTGAGTTAGAAAAAATATTAATGCATTGTAATACACCGAAAAAAGGCTGAAGAGATTATTTCATCGACTTGAAGTCTGAAATTTCAGGACTAGACACTAGACCGAATTCCATAAGCATATTAAAATGCAACTGGTCTGACAAGCCATAAATTGGCAGAAATCATCTTTAGATTCGAATTTAGTTGTTAATCGGTGGATTTATCATTGTGCTTTCCTGCATCTAAAGTATGAGACCATAGAGTACTGGGAGCAGAAAAACAGACGGTAAACTTATCAGTCAATAACTAAAATGGGGTTTGCAGGTTACCAGCCACCAAGGTAAATATTGACAGGCATGTTTCATTTCAGTAAGCTACTCGGATTTTTAACTAATCCTGGAATTTTAGCCGTCGATTAGATGAGGTTCCAGGATTACACACTAGACAGAATTCGATAAGCATGTTAAAATGCAACTGGTCTGACAAGTCATAAGTTGGTGGAAATAATCTGTATATTCGATTTTATTGGTTAATCGCTGGCTCTATCATTGTGCTTCCCTGCATCCAAAGTATAAGAGCATAGAGGACTGAGTGCAGGAAAACACAGATGTAAACTTATCAGTCAATAGCTAAAATCGGGTTTGCAGGTTACCAGCTACCAAGGTATGTACTGGCAGGCATGTTTCATTTTAGTAAGCTACTCGGATTTTTAACTAATCCTGGAATTTTAGCCGTCGATTAGATGAGGTTCCAGGACTACACACTAGACACAATTCCATAAGCATGTTAAAAAGCAACTGGTCTGACAAGTCATAAGTTGGTGCAAATTATCCGTATATTCGATTTTATTGGTTAATCGGTGGCTCTATCATTGTGTTTCCCTGCATCCAAAGTATAAGAGCATAGAGGACTGAGTGCAGGAAAACACAGATGTAAACTTATCAGTCAATAGCTAAAATCGGGTTTGCAGGTTACCAGCCACCAAGGTATGTACTGGCAGGCATGTTTCATTTTAGTAAGCTACTCGGATTTTTAACTAATCCTGGAATTTTAGCCGTCGATTAGATGAGGTTCCAGGACTACACAATAGACAGAATTCCATAAGCATGTTAAAATGCAACTGGTCTGACAAGTCATAAGTTGGTGGAAATAATCTGTATATTCGATTTTATTGGTTAATCGGTGGCTCTATCATTGTGCTTCCCTGCATCCAAAGTATAAGAGCATAGAGGACTGAGTGCAGGAAAACACAGATGTAAACTTATCAGTCAATAACTGAAATTGGGTTTGCAGGTTACCAGCCACCAAGGTATGTATTGGCAGGAATGTTTCATTTTAGTAAGCTAATCGGATTTTCAACTAATCCTGGAATTTTAACCGTCAATTAAGATGGGGTGATGACTAGTGTGTAAGCTACTCGGTCTATAAAACAATTAATGCAATTTGACTCTTTTGAAATTTCAACAATGAAAAGTAACTTTTGTTTCAAAGATAGTCTTCAAATCTGCGAAATATTTTAGTTTAAGATACTTGTAAAGATAGAAGAACGATTTTTGGGATCATGTATAAGTCAGAAGTGGTTATATAATAATTTCGGGAAACTTCTTGTTAAATCAAAGCATTTTTTCCCCCTTAAAACCTAGTTATGATTACTCATTAATACTATTTTCGATGTCAGCTGTACCTTTTTTAAATCCTTTTTCTGTTATAACATTGGAAACAATGATGAAATTGTTCCTCCGCTCTCTCCAACCACAGCATTGTGTGGAACAAGTAAATATTTTAAATGCTTTCTATACAAGGAATTACATTTGGTTTCCTTTTTTACCGTCATATTTCAATTTCTTGGAAAAACCGGAAGTAATAATGCGAACATTACGTCTCTTTCATTGCTACCCTCTTATGACGTCACTTTACGTTCACTTCCTTTTACCAGAATGATTATTTCGAGAACTACTGGGAAGAAATTAAAAGAGTTAAGAGTATTTTTAATTTGGTCCAAATGTAAGAGGGAACTTACGGAATGTCAAGGGTTTGTTCTGCTGTTTGGAATGCATTTTATTTTACTTTATTTTATTTTTATTCGTTTGCGACGAATGAGATTGCGTGGGAGTCCCGCTGTCTGGCGTTAACTGACAATGACCTACGAATATATCTAGACGTTTGGACGGCTATGCTTGCCAAAATCTCAGAAGCTGTTCTATTCATGTTAACGGATTGATAAAAACAAAGACGCGTAATAATTCAAACGCAAGCAGCAGTTTTTAGAATAAAAAAAGGTACTAGTCTGTTATCCCGTCGACCGATTTCGCCAAATTATACAAATCGCAAAACTAATAGCCAAATTATACATATTGACGTAATTTTTATTTTAAATAATATTTAAAAAAACAAATAATTAGTAGAATATTAATAAAAAAAATAAAAAGTTGAAATAAAAATAAATTAATGACGTGTTAAATTAGTGTATCGTATTTAATATCATTGAATTGACATTCACGATCATCCAATATTGGCATTTAATCTCATAATTTGGCGAAAGTATTTTGATCGACGGGATAACAGAGTAGTACCAAAAAAAAAAAAAAAAGCTAAGTACGATGCCAAGTGTCTTTATTTAATGTAATAATAAAGTGTTGCCAATTCATGCAGGAATATTGGATGTATCAGAATGATTAACCATTTTAGTTTTTTATTAAAGCATATTTTGTTACATATTTTACCAATACGTATTAATATAAGAATTTTAAGAAATATTTTGCTGTTATTTTAACGCCATAATAAAATAAAAACAAATGCAAATATTCAATATTTTTAATGGTAGGTCTCTTAAATTAATGCTATTATTAATAGTAGTATTGTCGATATTGTTATTCAAACTATTTTTTATTTTTATCACTAATATTATTGTTATTTTTGTTATCATCTGTTAATTATTATCATCTTCTCTGGTGAATAAAGAGCAATAAATAAGAAAAATTATTCTTCACAAGAGTTTTGTTATAATTAAATACTAAGATAAGGAAAAATCCTAATGCACACGCATGCACCCGCTTATGTATATATATGGAAGAGATTTTAAAATGGCGATAACAAATTCAGATAACCTCAAAATGGTAAAATGCGTCATTATTTCTATAATCAGGTTTTATCATGTTTCACTATATTTTTTCAAACTCATATATCATTATATATTCAGCTGCTGATTTCCATTTAGTTTCAAATATGACGCGACATTAACTTTCTTTTAATTCATCAAATTATTTATTCCAATTTTCATATCGAATCTTGCTATAGAAAACTTATGGCGTAATGTTCACTTTTTTTAATTCAACAAACTGTTTATTTCATTTTAATTTTTCACGTGGAAATTTTACAATAGATAGTAATTGTTGTTGTAAAAAAATTACCGTGAATTTTTAATTGATGGCAATTTATATAAAAAAAAATATTTTAATTTGATAAGAAACTGCTATAAAATTGGTGGCTCGTTATTAATTATAATTTATTTCGATTCGAGGTTAGAATAGTTGCCTCGGCCGTGTTTTAACATTGTTTAACATATCCGTGTTTCACAATTGTGGTTTCGAAATTGCAGATTTGTATAGAATTACAGACAGACTAAATTTTCCTTTTTATGTATTAGATATCACAGAGAAAATGCTAAATTCACACAGTATTAGTATTTTATCTCTTTAAATTTAACAAATTAGTGCTAATAAGGACAAGGAAAAAATCATAAGTTTTTATGATTCTATGCAAAATTTTCCTAATCGGATTTTTATCATGATTAAATAGTTTGTTTTTTCAAACTCATATAACGGTATATAATTTACCTGCTGACGTCCACTGCACTTCCAATATGATGTAACATTATTTTTTCTTTTTTTTTAAATTCGTAAAAGTTATTATTTCATTTTTCACATGGAGATCTTGCAATAGAAAAATTCTGACGCAATATTCACTTTCATTATTATTTTTTAGTATTTCGTCAAACTATTTAATTTCATTTTATCTTTTCACGTGGAAATCTCACAATCGAAAAGTAAATGTGGGCAAAACTGTATTTTTGATTTTTAATAGTAACTTCTTTAATGAAAAATGTTTCGATTTTATAAGAAATTTCTATTAAATTGGTGATCATTGGTGATCTTTTAGTAATTATAAATTAACTATAAATTATCCGTCACATTTTCAATATGATGCAATATTAGCTTTTTTTTTAATTCCCCAAGTTTTTTTTTTTTTTTTTTTTTTTTCATTTTCACATGGAGATCTTACAATAGAGTTATGATGTAATATTCAGTTTCATTTTAAGTTGTCAAACTACTTATTTAATTATCGTTTTTCGTGTCAAAATCTTACAACAGAAAAGTAATTGTTACGGTAAAAATTTTTGTTGTGGATGTTTAATCTTTAGTAACTTTTAAAATGATAAATAATTCAATGAAATGTATAAGAAATTGCTGATCTTTGGTACTCTTATATTAATTATAAATTAACTACAAATTATTTAGATTCTAGATTACTTCAGTTTCCTTGGTAGTGTTTTAATACACATGAACGTATTATTTCCAAGTTCTGGCTACGAATCAGTACATTTGCATAGAATTACAGACTTACAAATTTTCAATTTTATACAGTAAATATATCCGAGAAATGGTTAAATTCACAGAGTAGTACTGTTTTATCTCGTTAAATTTAACACATAAATGCTATTAAGGAACAAGGAAATGATCCGATGTTGCATTCAAAGAAATTAAATAGTTCTGAAAGAAATGTAAATAAGCTAGCGAAATATTTCTCTTTAATGTGTCTTAATGCATTTTTGATTGAACAGAATATAATTTGGGTGACACACCATTAATAGATTCTTATCTAAACATCTAAGTTATTTTCAAAACATGACGTCCATGTTTGCATGCAATCTTTCTGTAAAATGTAATCTACATATTTTTTGTTGGAAACAATTTAGTTTCGGCTTGTAGAATATAAATATACATGCTTATTATTCACTGCGAATAATGGTTACTTTTTTCTAAGTTTGGTAAACAAACAAGATAAACTATACATTAATCTGACAATAGAGTTTCCATGCCCAACTACATCATTAACTTTGTTTTGAGTATCAATGTTATTATTATTAACTTATTTTTATATAAAATGGGTAAAGGGCATTGTATATATAAAAAATGAATATGTATGCAAATGTTTGTAAAACGTATAGCTTTTCAATAATAAAAGGTTAGGTTTAGTGTTATTATAATTACCTTGAAATATCTCAAATCTAATTATAATATTTTAATAACGAAAACTAACCAAGGCGGCTAAATTGTCACCATTGATAAAAAGCAATATCTTGAAATATCACAGATTAGGTATGGTGTTATTATAACTACCTTAAAATCAAGTTTCTGAGTTACTTGAGTTGTCTCTGTCGTGTTTTAAAAACAAATGAACTTAATATTTCCCAATTCTGGCTTCGAAACAGTACATTTACATAGAATTACAGACACACAAATTTTTTAGTTTTATTTATTAGATATATCAGAAAAAGGGCTAAATTCACAGAGTAATACTGTTTTATTTCGTTAAATTTTACAAATAAATGCTATTAAGGACAAGGAAATGATCCTACGTTGCGTTCACAGAAATTAAATAGTTCTGAAAGAAATGTAAATAAGCTAGCGAAATATTTCCCTTTAATGTTTCTTAATGCATTTTTGATTGCACAAGAGTGTAATTTGGGTGACATACCATTAATAGATTCTTATCTAAACATCCAAGTTCTTTTCAAAACAAGATGTCAAAGTTTGCATGCAATATTTCTGCAAAATGTAATTGCATTTTTTTTTTGTTGGAAACAATTTAGTTGTAGAATATAAATATAAATGCTTTATATTCACTGGAAATAATGGTTATTTTTCTCTGAGTGTGATAAATAAACAAGATAAACTCAACAGTAATCCGACAATAGTGTCTTCATGCCCAGCTACATCATTAACTTTGTTTATGACTGTTATTATTGTTAACTTATTTTTATATAAAGAGGACTATATAATTCGTTGTATCTATATATAAATAAATATGCATATAAATGCTTGCCCACGTATAATATTTCAGTAAAATTGAGATTAGGATTTGTATTATTATAACTACACTGAATTATCTCAATTTTAATTAAATATTGCACTGTAAAAATAAAAGGTCCAAACTAGGTTGTAAGATTTTTAAATACAGCAGTGTTTCCGAATATAATCCGAGTACAACAATGTTCCCAAAATGAGTACAGTATTGTTCTCAGATTAGTTAACCCAAAAGGGTTCAAAACAGAGCAGATCTTTAATAACAATAAAACAATCGAAATTTCTTAGATAAAATATATATATTATCTAACTAGGGAAGTGCAAGAAGTGTAAGTCACCGATTTTGACAAAAGTGGTATCGTTGGAAGGATCTCATCGAGAGCAGCAAAAAACTTTAAGGAACTACCCGTCGCAAATGAGTCGTTATCGTGATATCCGGCAATATATGTGACGCAACTAGTGCATACTTAATGGGGGACTGTAAAAAATTTTGTTTCGATTTTAATTAAAGTGGTATCGTTGAAAAGATATCATCGTGAGGATTAAAAAATTCAAAGAAATCACCCGTCGGAAATGAGTCGTTTTCGAGATATCCAACAATTTGTATCACATTGCTAATTACACTGCTAGGAAACTGCATTAAGTGACAGAAATTGTCGGATATCTCGAAAATCGCTCATTTCAGATGGTTTGTTTCATTGAGTTTTTTACTTCTCACAATGATATCTTTGCCACGACACCATTTTCATCAAAATCGAGAAAACAATTTTTTGCGGTCCCCCATTAAGTGTGCACTAGAACAGTAGACACTAGCTACGTAACATAAATTATCGGATATCTCGAAAGCGGCTCATTTCCGACGGGTAGTTCTATTAAGTTTTTTCTCCCTCATGATATCTTTTTAACGATACCACTTTTGTTAAAATCTAGACTAAAATTTTTGCGGCCCCCCATTAAGTATGCACTAGTTAAGTGACATAAATTGTCGGATATCTCGATAACGGCTCATTTGCGACGGGTTGCTCCAGTGAGTTTTTTACTGCTCTCGATGAGATCTTTCCAACGATACCACTTTCGTCAAAATTGGTGACTTACACTTCTTGCACTTCCCTAGTAAGATGCTTTGATTGTTTTAATGTTATTTAGAATCTGCTGTTTTTTAAACCATTTTGGGCTACAAAGTAAACTTTGCAATTTGAAACACTGCCGCAACCAGAAATCTTGCAACTTAGTTTTTTTTCATCCTTAATGAAAAACAAGATCTTAATGTTATGAAGATAATAAATAATGAACGATGGTCCACATAGTTGGTCCACGTTTTATTTCGTGACTCATCCTCGCAAGAATCATCACGAGTAAAATCCGTGACGTTTAATTTCCAAGTTTCCAAAAAATTATATTTCTCCTTCAGTTGCTAACTTGCAAGTTTCTATGACTCCGAAAGCATATCGCGTCAAATAGATTCGAAAAATGACACCAGTTTTTATCATTTAGCTAAATGTGTGACAACACAATCTCCTCCTTTTCAATCGACCAATATACATACTGTAAAAAAATTCCATAAATTTTGCTTAAACTTTGGTACCCTCTATTGCCTTGAACAAATATTTAACGAATTTAATTGTTACTATTTTGAAATTTAAGAGTTATTTCCTAATCGTTGTCTTGTCTGTCACGAAAAACTTTTTTCACGCCAAGGTAATTGCGGCAAAAACTTCAACGTTTAATCATGTACTCGCCCATTTTAACAGTCCTCGCTCATATCTACATATATTCTTTTGTATGAACCCTATTCAAGAAGGTCTTCTTCCCTTTTTGAACTCGCTATGTTGCTCACACATTTACCATAATTGAGACCTCTCTTCAGAATATTGATTAAGAATATCAATCCGATAGGCAGCAATATTCAATTCACTTATGAAGTTGAAAACAATGGATCCATATATGATATTGAATGATATGAAACCATAATTGAGACCTCTTTTCAGAATATCGAATAAGAATATTAATCCGATAGGCAGCAATATTCAATTCACTTATGAAGTTGAAAACAATGATTCTTTCACTTTTTTGGATACCTATGTCACATGTGCTGAAAACCATATCTGAAGTACTCTTTATCCTGCTGATTTAATATCTAGTGGCTGTTCTGGTAAATAATTAGTTTAACAGAAATAGTGCAAGTGATCTGATTGGCTGCCTGAATGGGGAGAAAATTGATCATAGGCTATTCAAAGGACAAAGTAATTCTAAAATTTAAAAAAAACACAGTGATTTTGTCAAAAAAATTATAAATATGTTAAAGAGCATTATGAATATTGTTCTTTATTTAAGAAAATTGTAAGTGCATTTGGCTTATAGTTTGTTATATAACAACATAAGTAAATCTGAAAAATAAAAATAAATCCTCAAATGACTTAACCGTAACTTCAACAACAAGAGGGGGGGATAGGTGATAAACATTTTAATTTACTAATTCAAAATTGATTTTTGGATTAATTCGTCATCCGACTCAATTTTGTAAATTTAAATATGTCATATTTATCATTCCACTACTTTACTTTCTATATTTTTCAAACCATATTGATTATTCAAGTAGGCATTGCAAATATGTTTAAATAAAAATGTTAATAAAATAAGGAGTTGATAAATATTTTTTTTTCTAAATATCAGCTGTTTAGAAAAACAGCAATTTCTTATTCAATATATATATATATATATTTAGGAAAATTTTACTGCATGACATTAATTGTACCTGGGAGAGAAAAAAAGCCTTTAATATTCAGGGAAAAACATTGAAATTAAAAGAAATACAAAAATACTTAAATTTACAGTTATTACATTTGACTACAGCATAACTTTTATTTTTCGCAAAATAAATCGAAAAATTACTTTTATTTCTCTAAAAATATTGCAAATATTATTACTTTATATTTCCTTAATGGAAGTTTCTTTCGGAAGCTTCTTGCAATTTATTTAATTAACTTAGAGTAACAAACGCTGTAAGGGAAATTCTAACAAAGTTAGCTATAGGAAATAAACTAGTAAAGAAAGAAACATAAATAAAAGAGAAAAGTATTTCGCATTAATTATGTTTAGTGCACATTTGATTATCCGGAAAGAGCATTTGGAAAATATATTATCATTACCGAATTCAGATCTTAATAATAATAGAACTTTCAAAGCAACATCTTAAGTAATCCATCATGACAGCCATTTTTAATCTCTAATTTGCATTATTAAATAGGCGACCTTCGTGTTTAGTTTTATAAAGCAAAGAAATAGTTTCTAGCATAATTCTTTCTTGGTTTTTCTTACGTGAAAATGCACATATTCCAGTATATCAAGAACATTTTCATAGTGTCATGAAATTGTGGTATATTTAGCAAATAACTGTAAGGAAATACTAGTATCAATTTAAAAAAAATAAAAAAATAAGTAGAATGAAACTTTAAATATCCTGAATTTAATCATCCGGAAAGAGCATTTGGAAAATATATTATCATTACCGAATTCAGATCTTAATAATAATAGAACTTTCAAAGCAACATCTTAAGTAATCCATCATGACAGCCATTTTTAATCTCTAATTTGCATTATTAAATAGACGACCTTCGTGTTTAGTTTTATAAAGCAAAGAAATAGTTTCTAGCATAATTCTTTCTTGGTTTTTCTTACGTGAAAATGCACATATTCGAGTATATCAAGAACATTTTCATAGTGTCATGAAATTGTGATATATTTAGCAAATAACTGTAAGGAAATACTAGTATCAATTTAAAAAAAAATAAAAAAATAAGTAGAATGAAACTTTAAATATCCTGAATTTAATCATCCAGATAGCCAAATATGCAGTTTTGACAAATTTTCAATGCTAGGTGCGATCAACACCAAAATAGGATTCCTTCTATAAGGCGGCAACAGGCAATTATTTATATTCTGTCCGCGCCAGTAATTTTCTACTATAAATTTTTAATAAAATTTTTCTTGCTATTGTTGTTAAACGTGTATAAACGATTTTTGTTTATATAAAATGGTGCGAGTTAGAATTTAAAAAATAGTCGCCAGTGGCAATCGTAAAAGTAGTGTAACAATCGGCCTGATTGTAAGTACTCTTCAGTATTTTTATCTATTATTTGTATCTATAGAGATATTTTTCTCAACTTAGATTTTGGCTTTCTTTTTATTAACGAAAAAAAATAGAAAATAGGATTTTTGCTTTTTCGGGATTTAGTGTCATCCCCGATGAAATATATGTATGTATGTGCAAAATTAAGATAGTATAAAACCTATTTCCTTTTTAAAACTTGAAAAATACGCCTTTATTTTATATAAAATGACGTCATTTACATCCGCTGAAGAATTCCAGATTTACGATCTAGTCTTAAACAGAATCTAAAAAAACGCATGCATTTAATATCACTATCGCAAAATACTACAAAAATACAACAAAAGGCCTTCAAGATACCCGACACAAAATTTCAACTATCTAATGCTTCATATATCTTCATTTGTTTGTAATATTAACGTAGAAACTAAAAATTAAATAAAATTTTTAATAACTGTGTTTTTTTTTTTTTTTTTTTGAAAATTCATTCATTTATATCTTTTTTTCAAAAAAATACCACATACCTTAATTAGATTTTTTTTGAGCTGTTATGCAAAAAACTCAGCAAAAAGAGAATAATCTACTATTTTGAAATATTTCACTTTTATTTTCACCAAAATTGGAATATCTGTGTTGTTAAATTAAAGAAAGAATGTTAAAAACTACAAATAAAAATAATATCGTAAAAATAAATTTATATGCACTTTTCAAACAAATTGTAGTACGTTTTGCCCCCTAAAAGACGATATGAAAATTGAAAATGTGCGACGTTTCGAAGTTAAAAATATTGCAGTTGAGATTACCCCGTACATTGAAACATGTGCTTCGTTTATGTCTGTTTTATATAACGCAACTTTTTTTTCGGAGACGACACTTAAATAGCTGGAATTAAAAAATAGCATACTGGGAACTAAAACGATTTTTGAAAAACATTTATTTCAAAATAAACCTATTTTCCATCATTTAAACAATTAAGGTACTTGTACCCAATATGAACTGTGCTCTCAATATGGACATCCCTAATATTTTTAAAAATAACAATTTTAATAGAGAAATCGCTCTACATGTCCGTGAAGAAAAGTAGTTGAAAAGATAATTAAGCCAGGAAAGTACAAAAAAAGCGCGCTGTTCGCCATTTAGAAGAAAACTTGTTTCGTGGTGTGTTGATCGTAAATACAGGTAAGTTTAAATTCTTATAAGACATTGTAAAATTACTTTAAATATTGAAAAGTGGAGTGTTTTAGAAAGCTTTTAAAACATATTTTCAATTGCTATTTCATATATTGCTTAAAAAAGTTTTCTTTTTTAAGCAATTTATTTATTACAAGGTTTAATAAAACTACTACTGATTTCCAATATGGACACCTTATGTCCACATTGGAAGTACAGCAGATGAATCTTCAGATTCACAAAAATAGAAAGCTAAGCAAAACCAACTACCATTTCATAATATTTTCTAGTAATTGAGGTGCTTTACATCAGTCTTCGAAG
Organism: Maratus speculifer; assembly: GCA_964019185.1. Classification (NCBI taxonomy): domain Eukaryota; kingdom Metazoa; phylum Arthropoda; class Arachnida; order Araneae; family Salticidae; genus Maratus; species Maratus speculifer. The sequence continues at coordinate 301,364,810 of OZ025294.1, read as the reverse complement.
AACCAGAACCGAAAATGACCGCCCATTCTTAAGTGCATGTTCTGAAGATATTTATTGTGCCCTCCCCTCCCCTGCAATACCTTAAGATACATTTTTTTATCCCCTTTCCTCTCAAATTCCATAGAAAAGTGGTTTTTCCATTCACCTTTTGTAGTAGATCAATAAGGAGCCACCTGTATATAATAGGGACGAATGGTTCCTTATATGGACATTTGTAAACATTTTTTGTTTTTATCATTTAAACCGGAATAGTTACAAGGTCGCTAATTTTAATAATGATAGTCAACAGTCCAGGGATCATGGTCATATATTTTTGGAGTCCCATTACGGGTACAGGGGGGTGAAAAAAATAGATTTTTCTTAGGGTGTCCATATTAGGCATAGATACCTTATTGGAATTTCTACATATCCAGTTATCCTTCAGTGCACATTAGTCAGATTAACTACAGCTGTATATGACAAGTAAAAAAGAAAACTATTCTGTAAATGCATTCTAAGAAATCGGTAAAATTATTAATATTTTTGTAGGAGATTGGAATCCCTAGAAAAAATCATGTAACGAAACATCAAAAATTGATGTAACAGACATACATTTTTACTGTTAATAAAAAAGTCTGTAGGGTTACTAAGATTTTTTTAGAAATCTGAGATGCTTAGAACATTTTTTTGTAACTGCAAACGTCCCCCACTAGAAAAAAATCTGTAAGCAATTGGCCCAAAAATCTGTAGAGAATTCGTAATCGGGCCTATTCATCAGATATTTATAAGAATAACTCAAAAGACTGCAGAAATTTTTAGATAAAGCTAAATTTGCAAATTTTCTTAAGATTTCTGTAAAATTTCTAAAGAAAGGGGAGTTTTTTCTAAGGTAATCTTAAGATTATTTTTCGTTGGGAGAAAAATAATTAGTAAGCTTGTTATAACTTTAAGCAGATTATTTTCTAAAGTTTTTGTAGCTTTACTGAAAGTAGTTTTGTAGATTTACATATTTTATTGTACAGTGAACAGATAAAAAAAATTTTAAGCAAATAGATTTTTGTAAATTTCCATCTGTTGGATTATAGTTTTTTTTTCATCGTATTAATTTTTTTTCTTTTATAGTATAGAAAAAATATTAAAAAAATCATTAGGACTTTTAGAACCTTTTTCCTTATGTTCGAAATTCTTTTGGAGAAAAACTAATAAGAAGCCTCCTCCTTAACGACAACAAATCAAAAAATTAAAAAATAAACATTTTTGGGAATTTCAATAAAAATTCTGCTTTTTACTTAAAAAAATGTACTTACTATTCCAAATTATAAATTTTAAACAGCTCTTGAAAATAAATGCGCTAAATTTTAAAACCAAAAAATCCTATAAAACATTTAAAAAAATAATAGCAAATTATTATGATTCATCAGAAAGTTCAAAAGCCAAAGTACATTATTACAATAAAGATAATGCATGTATAGTAACAGTGATAATAATTTAATATTTTGTAATAATTGAATTGATTTGCTTCAAACTATATTTAAGTTAACTAGAATAATTATGGTGAATCGTTATTTATATAATTACTTGGATTATATATTCTAACATTCTTGTAAAAACTCTAATGACTTATTCATCATATGCATAAATAATTCTTTACTGAATCTATTAAATAACTTACTAGCAGAAAGTTAATAGTTTAATTTCGTGAATTAGTTATTTTTCACGAATGGGAATATTACATTTAGTTTCTGAATACTTTCCTTCAAAATGTTCTTAGGCATGTTACAGCTAGAGAAAAAAACAGTTTTGGTAATCGAAAACTAAGAAAACAAGAATATGTTCTTATTATGTAATTAAATTATAATAAAGAAAGACTAAATATAATAAAGAAAAAATAATAAATAATACATATATATAATACACATGTATACATACATATATATATATATATATAATGCCAAAATATGGTCTATGAGTAGTAGAATATCTACACTATCGCTGCTATTGCACAAATTTTCTTTCGAAAATATAATTAGAAATAATATTACCCATTATAATTGCGTAAATGCAGCATTACTTGATGCAAATTTAATATATAAAACTTTGTGAATAATTCAAAATCATTGAAACACATTATATTGGCTACAAGAATTGAAATAACTATAAATAAACCAATTTGATAAAAGTGGAAGATGACAATATATGACATTAAAAAGAAATTAGCAAATGGCCAAACTGATGTGACGCATGTAACATCAATAGTAAAATTCACAAAAAGTTATTCGTATGCATCATAATACATAGATATTAAAGAAACTAAATAGATACATCATAATATGCGCAATCGTAGCAGTGAATAATGTATTTAATAATTGTTATTCTACTACTCATAGTCCATAATTTAGAAATTCATATGTTTTATAATCATTAAATATATTATTTTACCGGTGTATTTGTACATATAATGATGCATTCCATTAGTTTCTTTGACATATATGTATAATACTGAAATGCAATAACTTATTGTGGATATTGTTAATAATATCACATTTGATACATAAAATTGGCCACTTATTAGGTTATTTATTGTCATATATTGTCATTTTTCACTTTTATCCAATTGGTTTGCTTATAGTTATTTCAATTTATATGATCAGTATCATATTTCTTTTGTTGTGTTATACGGGGACGGATCGATGGATGGATGGAAGGACAGACAGACGGGATGGACTAAATAACAACTATAGGTGATTTGTATTTATATAATTACTAATACACCTAGAAAGAGGGAAAACTTATGTAATATTATTTTAACTTAATTATGTAGAGATAAATGCAGGTAAAATATTTAATTTCTTCTTTAAAATGTTATGCCTTTTGTGTGTGCAAAGTGCTGTAGGGAAATAAATTTTTGTTTTTAATTAGCTTTGCTGTATTTTTGATTTAACACGTATAATCAAACCTATCGATATTAATTCTCAATAAAAGTAGAAATAATTATTGATTTTACGGCAATAAACATATTATGCGAATTCTAAAATGCTTGGGGAAGGAACTATCACACATGATGTTTGATTAGTGAAACAAAAAAAGTTCAGAATATATCTAGAAAAGGATGGGAACCACTATCATTATGTCTGTATTTCAAAGCGAGAAAAAAAACAAAAATTTACAATAACAATAATCAAGTTGTCGATAAAAAAGAAAACAAAAAACATAAAATAATGATAGAGAAAACAAAAATAGAAAATACTACACGATAAAAACAAATCTTTTGCGAAAAATTCTCTTTTAAGTGGAAATGAAAATAGAAAGTTTTTATAAATAAACAGAACAAAACGCAAAATCATCAATAAAATCAAATTAAAACGGTTTGTTTCATACATCTAAAAAAAACGAAATTATTCATTAAAAATGCAATTCTAAAATGAAATAATGTCAGTTCCGAAAAAGAGCATTAAAAATAAACAAAACAAAACAAAAAAACTAAGTAATTAACATCTAAATCTTGTATTTTATTTGATTATATTTTTAGAGGTGAGTTTCCGTCAAAACAACATTCGCGGTAAAGCTAATTATAAAATAACAGATAATAGCCTTTTTTAAAAGAATAGTTTTAATCTACACACTTCTTTCTGAATTTTTAAATTATTCCTAAAAATATGCAAGAATAATTGTTTTAGCACAACATTTTAAAAGTTTGGGCAAATTAAACATGTCAGTTATAATTAAATCACTTTCGCATTTAAACAAAATTAAATAAATTAGTGTACTTTTAAGATTTGAGACAAAAAGAACTATATTCGAAAACGAAATCAATAATTCATATTTACTATCGTAAAACGGCGAATATTTTAATTCTGATTATTTCGAATTTTCAAACTTTGATGCAAAGACTTTTTTTTAAACTGATTTGAACTATTTTATTTATTGAAGTATGCAAAACTATGATAAATTTAATTGTAGCGATAGGTTTAATGCAGTGTATTATTATTTAAAGATAAATAGTTACTTCTGTTTTTAAAATGAAGCTGTGAATAATAGTTAACAATTAATTAATTTTAATTAACAGAATAATGTAAAGTTGCTAGAAAAATATATTTTTTAAATTGATGCAAGGTAAAATCAACGCAATTTATATGACACTTAAAAGCAAATTTGTTTCGTGATGCTTTGAAATACCTCTTTAAAGTAAGGGGAATTTTTTCACAGGCTCAACAGTTTTATTTTTATTTTATTTTTATGTATTTTCAACAACATCAACAACAAATTAATTAGCACTGCTTTATTTTTGCTTAACACGTTTAATTAAAGAAAGCTATTGGTATTAATTTCTCTATAAAAAATAGAAATAACTAGTGGTTTTCCGACAATAAATATCTATGCGAATGCTGAAAAGCCTGTGGAAGGCACTTTGAAAATGATGTTTGATTAATCAACCAAAAAAGATACAGATGTAGGAAATTTCTAGAAAAGGGTGGGAACCACTATCATTACGTCTGTATTTCAAAAAGAGAAATAACAAAAATTTAAAATAACAATAATCAATTTGTTGATTAAAAAAAAAGAAATTAAAACATAAAATAGTAATAGAGAAAACAAAAAGAGAAAGTACAACACGATAAAACCAAAACTTTTGCGAAAAATTCTTTTTTAAGTTTAAATGAAAGTAGGAAGATTTTATAAATAAAAAGAACAAAATATAAAATCATCAATAAATTCAAATTAAAACGGTTTGTTTCTTACATCTAAAAAAATCGAAATTACTCATTAAAAATGCTATTCTAAAATAAAATAATGTCATTTTCGAAAAAGAGCATTAAAAAATAAACAAAACAAAACAAAAAAAATAAGTAATTAACATCTAAATCTTGTTTTTATTTGATTATATTTTTAGAGGTGAGTTTCCGTTGAAACAATATTCGAAGTAAAATCGATTATGAAATAACAGATGATAGCATTTTTAAAAAGAATAGTTTTAATCTAAACACTTTTTTCTGAATTTTAAAACTATTCGCAGAAATATGCAAGAGTAATTGTTTTAGCATGACATTTTACAAGTTTGAGCAAATTAGACATGTCAGTTATAATTAAATCACTTTCTCGTTTAAACAAAATTAAATAAATTACTGTACCTTTAGAATTTCAGACAAAAAGCAACTTTTATTCAAAAAAAGAAATTAATAATTCATATTTACTATCGTAAAACGGTAATTATTTTAAATCTGATTATTTCCAATTTTCAAGCTTTGATTCAAAAACTTTCTTTTTCACTGATTTTTAATTATTTTGTTATTTAAGTATGTAAAACTATGACAAATTTAATTGGAGCGATAAGTTTAATGCAGTGTATTATTATTTAAAGATAAATAGTTATTTTCTGTTTGGAAAATAAAGCTGTAAATAATAGTTTACAATTATTTCATTTTAATTAAGCGATTATTGTAAATTTTCTGGAAAAATATATTTTTTAAATTGATGCAAGGTAAAATCAACGCAATTTATATGACACTTAAAAGAAAATTTGTTTCGTGACGCTTTAATATATGACTTAAAAGTAAGGGACATTTTTTCACAGACTCAAGTTTGTTTATATATATATATATATATTATATATATGTTTTGGCAGTTTTATTTTTATATATTTTCAACAATTTTTTTTAATTAGCGTTGCTGTATTTTTGCTTGACACCTTTAATCAAAGCTATTGATATTAATTCTTTATAAAAAAAAATAGAAATAACTATTGATTTTCCGACCATAAATATCTCTTGCGAATGCTGTAAAGCCTGGGGAAGGTACTGTGTGAATGATGTTTGATTAATGAAGCAAAAAAAGATGCAGATGCAGAAAATTTCTAGATAAGAATGGGAACAGCTATCATTACGTCTATATTTCAAAGCGTAAAATAACAAACATTTAAAATAACAATAATAAAGTTATTGATAAAAAGAAAACGAAAACATAAAATAGGGATAGAGAAAACAAAAATAGAAAATACTACACGATAAAAACATATCTTTTGCTAAAGATTCTCTTTTAACTGGAAATGAAAATAGGAAGTCTTTATAAATAAATAGAATAAAATATTAAGTCATCAATATAATCAAATTAAAACTGTTTGTTTCTCACATCTAAAAAATTCGAAATTATTTATTAAAAAGGCAATTCTAAAATGAAATAATGTCAGTTCTTAAAAAGAGCATTAAAAATAAACAAAACAAAACAAAAAACTAAACAATTAACATCTAAATCTTGTTTTTTATTTGATTATATTTTTAAAGGTGAGTTTCCGTCAAAACAACATTCGCAGTAAAGCTAATTATGAAATAACAGATAATAGCATTTTTAAAAAAGAATAGTTTTAATCGATACACTTCTTTCTGAATTTTTTAACTATTCCCAAAAATATGCAAGAATAATTGTTTTATCATAACATTTTAAAAGTTTGAGCAAATTAAACATGTCAGTTGTAATTAAATCACTTTCTCATTTAAACAAAATTAAATAAATTTCTATACTTTTAAGATTTCAGACAAAAAGGAACTATATTCGAAAAAGAAATTAATAATTCATATTTGATATCGTAAAACAGTAATTATTTTAATTCTGATTATTCCCAATTTTCATATTTTGTTTCAAAGAAGTTTTTTCTTTTCACTGATTTTAAATTATTTTATTTATTTAAGTATAGAAGGCTATGATAAATTTAATTGGAACGATAAGTTTTATGTAGCGTATTATCAAAAGATAAATAGTTATTTACCATTTGGAGAATAAAGCTGGGAGTAATAGTTTACAGTTAATTGCATTTAAGTAAAGGCATAGTGTAAAGTTGCTGGAAAAATCTTTTTATTAAATTGATGCAATGTAAAATCAACGCAATTTATATGACGCTTAAAAGGAAACTTGTTTCGTGATGCTTTAAAATACCGCTTTAACCCGGGAGGTTATCGCTATAAGAATTTCTCTCACGGTGCCCAGTTCTTTTTTTTTTTCCTTACTTTACATTCACATAATAAAATTTTTTTTTGTTTGGCTTAGTACTTTTATTCAGAAAAGAGGTAAAGTAATCGAAATCACATTTTTAAATTTTATTAAAATGAAAAATGATTTAAATAAGAGTCTTAAAAAAGGGTACGATGGGGAAAGAAAATCTCATGCGCAAGTTCTCCCGGGTTAAAGTAAGCGAAAAGTTTTCACAGACTCAGTTGTTTAATTATTTACCAAGATCGTCAAATCTAAAAGAATTACGTGAATAAACTAAAGATACTCTGGAATAACTCAAATTCATGTCTAACACTTCTGCAATTTCCAGTACAATATTAATTCCAGTACAGCCTATAGTCAACTTCCAATAGGATGGCTCCTTGTAAGATAGATTTTTCATAATTACGTACAAAAACAAAATACTTGGTTTATATCTGTAGAAAATAAAATACAGAATAGACATAGTTTGACTATTGCAGTTTAAGGCTCCTGTCTCTACTGGCGAAGACACTCGCGAGATAAAGCTAATCCTATGGGAAGATTATTTTCTAATATCTCGTTTGCTGTCCGACATTTTTATTTTATTTTATTTTATTTTATTTTGCATTAGATGGCTGAGGGCCATCTGTTTATCGTTCTTTTTTTTTCATTTTTTCGATTTTGGTTGCAGATTTTTTTTAGAATAGCACTTTAATTTTTGGAACCGGTTTTGAAAGTGAAAGTAAATTTATATAAAAATATCTGCAGCTAAAATCGAAAAAGTCTAAAATGAGCGATGTAAAGATGGATCTCAGCTGCACAATTGTAAAAAAAAAATATTTAAAAAAGGCGAGATATTAGAAAAAAGCCTCCCGTAGGATTAGTATTAACTCTAAAGTGTCATCGCCAGCAAGGGCAGGCGGCTTAAGGATACATTCGTTAATATGGACATATATTTGCCAGGCAAACAAATCACTGATTTCTTTTTATTCTATTTTTAAGATGAAAAGAGTTGAAATTTTGCCTTTGACGTCCTCACTCACTCTCTGCTTGCTGATAAGGGAGGATTGACTGATAAGGGAGGAAAGGAAAGGGTTTTACTTCCCATTTTCTCCATCAATTTGACTCAATCGTTCCAATTAATATATTCAAGTCTAAAGAGAGTACATAAGTTTATTAAATTATGAATAATTTTCAGATATTCTAAATGAATAACTGTTGTTTCAGGGCATTTTAAAATTTCGAACATTATTATAACATCAATAAATATTACCAAAATTTTTCTTAATGTAAAACTATTTTAATGATTCACATCTGTTAAACATCTGAGTTTGTCTTAAGTTTTAAATAGTGCAATCAATGGATTAATAAATTATAAATAATTCTCTATCTTTCAAGTCTGAATTATTTAATTCTTTCGACATAATATTTCACAAATTTAAAAAGAAACATTATTTTGCAGATTTCGATTTTTGTATTTTAATGGATGAAAGATTCTTTTAAAATTATTCATGCATTTATAATATGAACTTTAAAATGTTCATATTTACTTAGAAGGCGATTAAATTAATCAAATATATATGTTAATACTTAATTTTTTTTAAACAAAAACATCTTAGTATTTTCAAACCTTTAATCAGGCTCTTCCTCAGCTCTTTCTGCGAGAAAGAGACTAAATAAGATGCTTTTTTTAAATACAATTAACTATTAACATCTATATTTTATTATTTTAATCGTCTTCTAAGTAAATCTGAACATTTTAAAGTTCATATTATATATTTTGTATTAAAAGCAAGGCAAAACTTTTATTACGTCTTATATTTTTATATTTATTTATTCATGCTTATAAATTGCATTTTTTTAAATTACATAACTAATCACAGTAAATTTATAAAAAATAACTGTGCTAAAAAAAGCATAAAATAAAGGAAACTGCAATATTTAATAACAAAATGCATATTATAATATTAATACTAATAAACGGCTATTTCATATTTAAATATTTATCACGATAATGATTTTACACAATCATAATGCTCTACCTCTAAAGTAACACAAGTAATTAGCTTTAACAGTTACAGACACGCGAAGCGCGCGCATAATAAAATGCTACATTTAAATCTCTGTTAACGATGCGTAACACGCAAAATGGATTGTTAAAAGAAGGTAGTTTGAACCTTATCAGCTATTTTGCAGCCTGACAGATTTGAATAATAGTTTAGGGATTAGTACAGCAATTCGACAATATACTGGAATTCATATCAATAATGAGAACATTATAGAGAGAAATTGAAACGTAACTCTTGCATTGCATATTCAAATCATTTGAGTAAAACAGCAATGTGAATTATTGAGGGCGCGGTCAGAACGATTGATTAGGCAATTGTATTTACATATTTCACATGCAACTTTGTAATTAGTGATTGTTAGGCATAATTGCAGCTAGCATATGTTTTCAAGAAAGAAAAAAAATACAGCTTAATTTTTTTTTCACATTGTATAGTTTTGAAATTAAAGAAGTCATGTCTATTAAATATTTGTACATTTAAAGAGTCTTGTATTGTGTTTTGCTTTTTATAATTATTGCTGTGCAGCGTCATTAGATGAATGTGTATATGCTTAAAATAAAAAGCGATTTATGATTACTTTATCAAGAAGCATCTAGAGCAGTGTTGTCAAGTCTACTGTCAGAAATAAAGCGAGACATGGAGTCATAAACAGCCGGAAAATGACTTGTGTATCCGGACTTACAAATACTATAAATCATGAGTAATTTTGAAAAGTCCACCGTCTTAAAGAAAGCTGGACAAACAATCAGAAAGAGTGAGGCAGTGGCTTTTATATCAGGACTTAAAAAATATAAATCATGAGTAATATTTTCAAACCCCTACACTGTTAAAAATAAAGGTGACAAAGCAGTTGCATTTGGCGCTCAGGGGTGAAAAGGAGTTACCATTTGACACCCGCGGGTTTGAAAATGTGTTTGGGGTGCCGTTTGATCCCGCAATGGGTGATTCACGCTAATTAGGGTGCCCCGCAATATATACCATTGGAAGATTTTCACCCCTTAGACATTTACAACTCCCCCTTCAACTCGCCGAAACTGGTGAATCAAAACAGCAATTTCTCCCTTCGAAGACTATCACCGATCGTTCTAGACCGATCGTTCGCTATCTCAATTTCGTTTAGAACTTCGGATGGCTAACATTTAGCGAGCTTTTTATATAAAAAAATCTTTGAATTTCAGGACATTTGAACATTTTAAGGAGACTTTGCAGGTGAGCTCGATGGCCGAGTGGTTAGAGCGCTGAGCTTGCATTTAGACGTTGTGGGTTCGAATCCTTCGAGGGCCAAAAGTCGGTTTATATATTTTTTATTTTTTTATTATTTGGCACTCTGGATTAAGGGTACCATCGTTTCACCCTTATTAAAGGTGCCATTCTGGTTCCCGTAGGGGTGTCACCAGTGAGACAAGCCTTTCACCCCTAAAAGGTGCAATGTGTCATCTTTAGTTTTAACAGTGTATCATAAAAGAAAGCAAAACGGGAAGTCGAAAACAGTGGGACAATGTCTTCTATATCAGAACTTGAAAAACAATAAATCATGAGTAATATTGTCAATCCCACTATCATAAAAGAAAGAAAAACAGGAAGTTAGAAACAGTGGTACAGTGGCTTTTATATCAGGATTTTAAAAAAACTATAAATTATGAGTAATATTGTCAAGCTCACTATCATAAAAGAAAGCAAAACAGGAAACCCGAAACAGTGGGACAGTGGATTTTATATCAGGAATTATAAATACAATAAATAATGAGTAGTTTTGCCAACACTGCTGTCATAAATAAAGTGGGACAGCTGTTTAAATTAATAATATTATGTGAAACAGTATGACATTGACCTTTATACCAGGAATTAAAAACATAATAAATCCTATTAAATTGGAAGGGTTCATAATGGTAAATTACTCATGCTTAGCAATTGTTATATTTTTACATTTAATCACAGTGAATTTATAAAACATAACTGTGCTTAAAATAGAATAGAATAAAAGAGATTGTATTGAATAACAAAATGTATAATATAATAGTAATATTAATAAATGCATATATCTTACTTAAATATTTATCACCATAATAATTTTATACTTAGAAAATTCAATCATAGTGCTCTACCACTAAAGTAACACAAGTAATCAGCCCAACAGTTACCAACACGCGAAGCGTGCGCATAATAAAATGCTACATTTAAATCTTTGCTAATGATGCGTAACACGCAAAATGGCTTTTTAAAAGAAGGTAGTCTGAACCTCATCTGTTATTTTGCAGCTTGACAGATTTGAATGATGGTTTAGGGATTAGTACAGCAATTCGACAATGTACTGCGAGTCATAGAAATAATGAGAACATTATAGAGATAAATTGAAACGTAACTCTTGCATTGCCTATTTAAATCATTTGAGTAAAACAGCAATATGAATTATTGAGGACGCGATCAGAATGATTGATGTAAGCAGTTGTTATTTACATATTTCACATGCAAGTTTGTTATTAGTGATTATTAGGTATAATTGCATTTAGCATATCGTTTCAAGAAAGAAAAAGTGTACAACTCAATTTTTTTTGACATGTCCATTGTCCATGTTTCTGTTCATTGTATAATTCTGAAAGTAGTAATATAAAAATAATAATAATAATAATAATAATAATAATAATAATAATAATAATAAAAACATGTTTTATAAAGAGATTTATTTTAAATTTATGTTAATTTCTTATATCGTATTTTTCCTTTTATTATTATTGTTGTTGTGCAATAAAATAATTTATACAGATATTTATTTAGGTAATATTAGGTTATAATGGTTTTGGACTATACATAGAGTTTCAAAAATGTAACTCAGTAAGATAACATCTGAAAAATATATTCGTAATATTTAGAAAATTTTAAAGTTTATAAATTATATTACTGTCACCTAAACAATACACATTAAACAAAATACATTGTGGTAAATATTGGCCAATTTGGTATTAAAGCAAATTATTGTAGATTTATTCAGAGAATCAATCTTTATTATAAAATAATATATATACATAACATCGAGAATACTCTGATGTAACGCATCTTTTAACTAATATAGCTTAATTCTTTCATTTATTTTTTGTTCAATATTAAATATTACTCTCCATTTTTGTGGACAGATAGCAGTTTAAAGTGTGGTATCTCATGTTTAATATGATCTTACTTATTTAATTATTCTGTTTCTTCACAATTCGCTTTAGGAAAATGATTGCCAAATATGTTAATATTACTACAAATGTTTTAATTGTGATAGGTAAAAATAGTTTGCTTTGGATTTTTTTTTTTAATTACACAAAAATCTACTATGAACTACAGTTTTCAAACGAATGTCATTCAAAAATACATATTTTAGCTATTCTATAGTGTAAAAATTTAAAATATGAGATATTTCAAAGCCGTGTAGGATAAATAAAAGTGAAATCGCAAGTTGTTTTCTCTATTACTAAGCATTTCTAAAAACAGCAACGATGAACGTTAGTCTCCTAAGGTAAATTTTGAATTTGTGGAGACGAAGAGAAGTTACGTGGTGAAAAAATAAGTATTTTGTCGCTTTAAATAAAATTATGCATAAAACTAACAAAATTTCGCCTACCAGTTTAAAAATATTAAAATAAAGCCCAAAAGAAAAAGAACATTTCGGGCTCACTTTTACTGCAGCTGTCTAACATATACCATAAATCAAAACTATGGTGATTGATTTTTAATTTATTCTCGTGGGGTTAAAAATGTATGTTGAGGTTCAAAAATAGGCAACAGGGAAAACAAAGATGACTTTTAAATTTTCTAATCTTGCAATGATTAAAATATACACATGATATAGAGAATATTCTGATGCAATGTATCTCTTAAACACTATATCGTAATTTTTTTATTGATTTTGTGCCCAGTATTAAATATAACTCTTCATTTTTGTAGACAGATTGCTGTTTAACGCATAAATGCATTTTAATATGACTTTATCATACGTTTTCTTGTTCTTCATCTTTTCATTTTGCCCTCAGAAAGTAACTGACAAACATGATAACATACTATAAATGTTCATTGTTGAGATAAATTAAATTTCGATGTATAAAGTAGTTTGCTTTAAAATTATTTAAACTGACGTAGAAAATCAATAAAAGGAATTACAGTTTTCAAACAAATGTCATTCAAGGATGTACCATTTTCCTGTCCCAAATTGTACAAATTTTAAATATGAGCTGTTTTAAAGCCGTATAGGATAAATAAAAGCAAAAGCATAAGTTGTTCTCCCCATTATTAAACATTTCAAAAAATAACAACGATGAATGTTAGCCTCCAAAAGTAAATTTTGAATTTCTGGAGACGAAGAAAAGTACGTGGCGAACGAAATAGCATTTTGTCGCTTTAAATAAAGTTATGCATAAAACTAACAAAATTTCGCTCACCAGTTTAAAAAGATTAAAATAAAGCCCAAAAGAAAAAGAACATTTTGTGCTCACTTTTACTGCAGCTGTCTAACATATATCATAAATCAAAACTATGGTGATTGTTTTTTCATTTCTTCTCGTAGGGTTAAGAATGTACGTTAAGGTTCAAAAATAGACAACAGGGAAAACGAAAATGACTTTTAAATTTTCTAGTCTTGCACAAGTCAAATATTAAATTCTAAGAATACTTAGGATATTAATATTAACTTTCAAGAGAATTTATGTTCTGTCATTTAAAAGGATTTTAAGCAATGTTACGAATTTCAAAAGTTAATCAAAATAATTTTGACACTCTTTTGAAAAGACACCACAGCTGGTATTTAATATTAAAATTCTTGACATTAAACTTATAAAACTTCGCTAAATAGTTTGAAAGTTAAGAGAAAGTTTGAAAGAAAAATAAATAGTTTGCATTCGTTTGAACTTCAAATGACTAACGAGAACCACATGTCAAAACTTTGTCATTGATCCTTCGCTTCTGCTGATGAAATTAATAAATCATATTTTGCATCTATAATAGAGGGACAAAGAATAAAAATATATCATTTAAAATTCGAATGTCAATAATATGGTATACCAAAAAAGAATTTGCAGTTTTCAAATATGAATTTTAACATCGATCTAAAAATGCTTCCGCTTAAAAGGACATTTCTTATAGCACAAAACTGTATATAAATTAAGCAAATTTGTTTTGATCATCTTATGAACAAAGATTGTTGAAGAAGAGTGAGGCCAAATTGCACCAATTTCTATTTCATTTCCCAAACATAATTCGTAACAGTTCTCTTAAATTGTTTGCAAGTTAAAAAGAAATTTTGCAAAAAAATGAATATATTAAGTTCACTTTTACTCCAGCTGTCAAACGCATACCACAGATCAAGACTTTGCAATCAAGCCTTCATTTCTATTCGTGATATTAATAAATATTTTTTTGCACCGATAATGGATGCACACAGAAAGAAAAGATTTTTTAAATTTTCGTGTTTTTAATCAGTAATAGAAAAAATATAGGCATTTAGTGCTTTTAAATATGATTTTTATTTTAGAACTAGAAAAGTTTGAGCCTAGATTCTTCAAAATGCAAGACTATATGTAGAAATATCTTTTTTTTTCTTGTTGTTTATTTTATGAACAAACCCTGTCTATAAAGAGTAGACCAAACTTTACCAATTACTATTTAATTTCCTAATCATAAATTAATAAAACTTCGCTAAATTGTTTACAAGTTAAGAGAAGTATGGAAGACTGTATGTAAATTAATCAAACATATTTTGATAATCTTATGTTTAAACATATCAAAACATGTTTATGAAGTGTGAGGTCGAAATTTCTCAATTTCTATTACACTTCTCACAATTAAAATCATAAAAATTCTCGAAATAATTTGCAAGTTAAAAAAAGTTTGGAAGAAAATTAAATGTAAATTTTATAATCTTACAAAAGTCAAATATTAAATTCTAGGAATTTTTAGGATATCAATACACTGTTAAAAATAAAGGTGACAAACCAGTTGCATTTGGTGCCCAGGGGTGAAAAGTTGTTACCATTTGACACCCGCGGGCTTGAAAATGTGTTTGGGGTGCCGTATGATCTCTCACTGGGTGTTTCACGTTAATTAGTGTGCCGCACAATGCATACGGCTCTAAGATACTCACTCCTTAGACATTTGTGCATACTCTGTGATGTGTATCTTCCCCCTTCAACTCGCCGTC
The DNA here is from genome assembly GCA_964019185.1 of Maratus speculifer. Taxonomy (NCBI): domain Eukaryota; kingdom Metazoa; phylum Arthropoda; class Arachnida; order Araneae; family Salticidae; genus Maratus; species Maratus speculifer. The sequence continues at coordinate 301,349,627 of OZ025294.1, read as the reverse complement.
ACTGGTGGATCAAAACAGCATTTTCTCCCTACGATGACTATCATCGCTGTGCGCTATCTCAATTTCGTTTAGAACTTCAGATGGCTGACTTTTTGCGAGCTTTTTAAAATAAAGCAGCCTTTGATTTTCAGGACATTTGAACATTTCAGGGAGACTCTGAAGGTGAGCACGATAGCCGGGCGGTTAGAGCATTGAGCTTGCAATCAGACGTTGTGGGTTCAAATCCTTCGAGTCGGTTTATATATTTTTTAATATTTTATTATTGGGCACTCTGAATTAAGGGTGCCATCGTTTCACCCTAATTAAAGGTGCCATTCTGGCACCCCTAGGGATGTCACCAGTGAGACAAGCCTTTCACCCCCAAAAGGTGCAATGCGTCATCAATTAGTTTTATCAGCGTACTATCTTTCAATAGGATTTATGCTCTGTTATTTAAAAGGATTTCAAACAATGTTACGAATTTCAAAAATTAATGAAAATACTTACTACACTCTTCTCGTTAGTCTCCACAGCTGGTATTTAATATTTAAAATTCTTGACATTAAATTCGTAAAACTTCTCTAAATAGTTTGCTAGATAAGAGAAAGTTTGGACGAAAAATAAATGTTCTACGTTCACTTTTACTTCAGATGACTAACGCAAACCACATGCCAAAACTTTGTCATTGATCCTTCCTTTCTGGTGGCGAGTTTAATAAATCTCATTTGGCATCTATAGCAGAAGCATGAAGAATAAAAATATATTATTTAAAATTGGAAGGTTGATAATATGGAATAACACAAAATAATTTACCGTAATTTCCGGCGTATAACCCGCGTATCAAACAATGTTTTTCGACCCAGAAAATTTTGTAAAAGAAATATAACATTTTAGATCGTCGTAAAAATTTGTTTCCAATCACTAAATAAGATTTCTAGGTCCAAAAAGAATTGTTCGATCCGCGGATTATACGCCGGAAATTACGGTAGTGTTTTTAAATATGAGTTTTAGCATCGAACTAAAAATGCTTAAGCCTACAAGGGCGTTTTTCATAGTGGAAAATTGTATATAAATTACTCAAATTTGTTTTGACTATCTTATGAACAAAACTCTTTTATGAAGAATGAGGTCAAATTTCACCAATTTGCATATAATTTCCCAAATTTAAATTCATAAAATTTCTCTAAACAATTTGCAAGTTAAAAAAAAGTTTGGGAAAAAAAAAATTAATGTATTATGTTCACTTTTACTTTTTAAGCCTAAAGGATATCACAAACAATATTTTGTCATTAATCCTCCATTTCTGCTCGTGATATTAATAAATATCATTTTACATCCATATTAGTCGAACTGGAGATAGAATCAAAGAGTAATCAAAGAATAAAATGCTGTCATTTAAAATTAGAATTTGGAATAAAAAAAAACTATAATATGGAATAAAAAATAATCATTTAGAGGTTCTTATTTATGAATTTTTTAGTTTAGAACTGGAAAAACATGATCTTAGATTCCTCAAAGTACAAAGTTACTATATCTAGAAACATAAATTTATACTTTCTTTTATCTTTAATAGAAGAAAGTATTGTAATCGAATTTTTTTCGATTTCCGGTTTTCGACGGATTTAGACGTTTTAGTCGTCAGAGTCCAAAAATTTTGTTTTTACAAAATGTCTGTCTGCCCGTGTGTCTGTCTGTGTGTCCGTGTGTCGTCATTCTACCATAAAAAATGTACGAAGATATGCATAGAATTGAACAAATTTTTTGTGAATGTTTTTGGCTGTAGAGAGCAGGTCCTCCTTCATTTTTGAAATATTCCGCCGGAAGGGGGCGCTGCAATATCGATTTTTGTGTCATTTTCAATGTCGAACCGACTAAAAATGTATGAAGTTATGTATCAAATTGAACCAAATTTTTTGTGTAAGTGTATGACTATGGCTAATCAGTCCTCCCTGAATTGAAAAAAAAAAACTCGCTGAAAGGGGACATTGTAATAGCGATTTTTATGCCTTTTTCAATATTGTACCATCTCAAAGTGTATGAAGTTACGTATGGAATTAAACCAATTTTTTGTGAAAGTGTATGGCTATGGCTAGTTGGTCCTGCCTGAGTTTTAAAAAAATTCGCTGGTTGGGGGTGCTATAATCACGATGTCTGCGTCGTTTTCATTAATTTACCATAAAAAATGTGTGTAGTTATGCATAGCACTGAACTAAAATTTTTGATTAAGATTATTTTGGGGTATAGCAAGTAGGTCTTCCCTAAATTTGAAAAAGTCTGCCTATCATTATATTGTCCATCAGATCGTATAGAGACAGAAATTCTTTTTTTTTTTACTCCGATTAATTGGCTGAAGCAGAAAGTTAAGATAAAAAGGAAAGTTGGTATAATATTTAATTAAAATTATTAAAGCATTAACATGTGTAACTATTTTTTAAAATATTAAAATGTACGTATGAGATAGAACAAAGTTTTGGGATTGGCACATCCAACTAGTTTTTTGGTTCTTTTATTAACAAAACTTGTTTATAAAGAGTGAGGCCACACTTTACCAATTACTAATTTCCTAACCGTAAATTCATAAAACGTCGCTAAATTGTTTGTATGTTAAGACAAGTTTAGAAAAAAATAAATGTATTATGTTCACTTTTGCTTTATATACTGAATGCATACAACATGTGGAAAAATTTTTATTGATCTTTTATCTCTGCTCTTGAGATGAATAAATCCTACTTGACATCGAATAATGGATGTCCAAAGATCACAACTATATCATTTAAAATCTGTATGTCATAATTACGAAAAAAAATTATAATTTATTATTTTTTAATATGAGTTTTAGCCTTGAACTGGAAAAGCTTGAGCATAGATAACTCATAGTTTAAAACTTTAAATACATTAATCAAATTTGTTTTTCCATCTTGTGATCAAACCTTGTTCATAAAGACTAATGACATACTTTATAAATTATTATTTATTTTCCTAACCATAAATTCAGAAAACTTTTCTAAATAGTTTGCAGGTTAAGATAAAGTTTGGAAGAAAATTAAAAGTATTATGTTCACTTTTACTTCAGTTGCCTAAGGCATACCACATATCAAAACTTTGTGATTAATCCTTCAATTTTGGTCGTGAAATTAATAAACCATATTTTGCATCGATAATGGACGCATAAAGAATAAAAAGATGTCTTTTAAAGATCTCACATCTTTAGTATAGAATTAAAAAAAAAGCATTGAGTGCTTTCAAATATGAATTTTAGTGAATAGAAAGCTCATCCTAGATTCCCAAAAATGCAAAATTATATCTAGAAATTTCATTTTTTTGGTTCATTTTATGAACAAACCTTGTCTATGAAGAGTAGGCCAAACGTTACCAATTACTATTTAATTTCCTAATCATAAATTCAGAAAACTTCGCTAGATTGTTTACAAGTTAAGAGAAGTATGTAAAACTGTACATAAATTAATCAAACTTGTTTTGACCATCTTATGAAAAAACATTGTTTATGAAGTGAGGCCAAATTTCACCAATTCATATTAAATTTCCCAAACTTAAATTCATAAAAGTTCTCTAAAGAATTTGCAAGTTAAAAAAAAGTTTGGAAGAAAAATAAATGTAAATTTTCTAATATTGCACAAGTCAAATATTGAGTTCCAAGAATTCTTAAGATATTAATATTAATATTCAGCAGAATTTATGCACTGCCGTTTAAAAGGATTTCAAGCAATGTTCCGAATTTTAAAAGTTAATCAAAATATTTTTTACCTCTTTTGTATAGACACCACAGCTGGTATTTAAATTATTAATTAACATTATAACAGGACATTAAAGTCATATTTTACTAAAAAGTTTGCAAGTTAAGAGAAAGTTTGAAAAAAGATAAATGTTTTACGTTCACTTTTACTTTTCAGATGACTAACGCAAACCACATGCCAAAACTTCGTCATTAATCCTTCGTTTCTGTTCGTGAGATTAATAAACTATATTTTGCATCTATAATAGACGGACAAAGAATAAAAATATGCCATTTAAAATTCGAATGTCTATAATATGGAATAACAAATAAGAATTTAGTGTTTTTAAATATGAATTTTAGCACCAAATTAAAAATGCCTGAGTCTAAAAGGGTATTTCTCACTGTGAAAAATTGTATATAAATTTATCAAACTTGTTTTGGACAAAATCGTTTATCTAGCGTCAATCAATCTTATGAACAAAACTCGCTTATGAAGAATGAGGCCAAATTTCACATTAATTTCCCAAACTTAAATTCATAAAAGTTCTCTAAATAGTTTACAATTTAAAAAAAGTTTGAAAGAAAAATAAAGTATTATGTTTACTTCTACTTCAGATGCCAAACGCATACCACAAATAGATACTTTGTGACTGATCCTTCATTTCCTCATGTGATATTAATAAATCATATTTTACATCGATTGTGGAAAATTGTACATAAATTTCTCAAACTTGTTTTAGACAAAATCGTTTATCTAGCGTCAATCTATCTTATGAACAAAACTCGTTTATGAAGAGTGAGGCCAAATTTCACAAATTTCTTATTAATTTCCCAATTTTAAATTCATAAAAGTTCTCTAAATATTTTACAATTTAAAAAAAGTTTGAAAGAAAAAATAAAGTACTGTGTTCACTTCTACTTCAGATGCCAAACGCATGCCACAAATAAATACTTTGTGACTGATCCTTCATTTCCTCATGTGATATTAATAAATCATATTTTATATCGATAATAAACGAATTGAGGCTAGAATCAAAGGGTAATGAAACAATGAAACGATATCATTTAAAATTTACATGTCAAAAATATGGAATAAAAAATAAGCATTTAGAAATTTTTATTTGCAAATTTCAGTTTAGAACTGGAAATTCTTGAACTTAGATTCCTCGAAGTGCAAAATTATATCTAGAAACATAAAGTTTTTTAGTCTTTTTATGAACAAATTTTGTCTATGAAGATTGAATCTAAACTTTTCCAATTACTATTTAATTTCCTAACCAAAAATATGCAAAAATTCGCAAAATTGTTTACAAGTTAAGAGAAGTTTTGAGTAAGAATAAATTATTTTGTTCACTTTTGCTACATATACTACTAAGGCATACAACAAATGAAATTTTTTTATTTGAGCTTTCGTTTCTGCTCTTTAGATTGATAAATCTTATTTGACGTCGATAATGGAGGCACAAAAATAATTTTTTTTTTTATTTAAAATGAGCATATGTTTAATAGGAAAAAATACATAAACATTTATTATTATTTTAATATGAATTTAGTTTTGAACTGGAAAAGCTTGATCATAGATAACTTATAGTTTAAAACTTTAAATACATCAATCAAACTTGTTTTTCCATGTTATGATCAAACTTTGGTTATGAAGACTGAAGTTAAACTTTATCAATTATTATTTAATTTCTTAACCATAAAGTCACAAAACTTCCCTAAATAGTTTGCAAGTTAAGAGAAAGTTTGAAAGAAAGATAAATTTTTAACATTCACTTTTACTTCACCAGACTAACGCAAATCACATGTCAGAACTTTGTCATTGATCCTTCGATTCTGCTCTTGACATTAATAAATTGTATTTTTCATCTATAATAGACAGACGAAGATTAAAACTATGTGATTTAAAATTCAAATGTCTATAATATGAAATAACAAATAAGAATTTAGTGTTTTTAAATATTAATTATAGCATCGTATTAAAAATGTTTGAGCCTAAAAAGGCGTTTCTCATAGTGGAAAATTGTACACAAATTAATCCAACTTGTTTTAAATATCTTATAAAAAAGATTATTTATGAAAATTGGGGCCAAATTTCATCACTTTTTATTTAATTTCCCAAATTTAAATTTGTAACAGTTCTCTTAATAGTTTCTTATAGTGGGAAATTGTATACAGATTATTCCAACTTGTTTTGAACATCTGATAAGAAAAACTTGTTTATGAAAAGTGAGGTCGTATTTCAGCACTTTTTATTTAATTTCCCAAGCAGTTCTCTAAATAGTTTGCAAGTAAAAAAAAAAGAAATTTTGGAAAAAATGGATGGATTATGTTAATTTTTTACTTCACATGCTTAACGCATACCATAAGTAAAAACTTTGTGATTAATCTTTCATTTCTGCTCGTAGTATTAATAAATCACATTTTACATCCATAAAGAAAACACAAAGAATAAATAAGATCTGTTTTAAAATTCGCATATCACTGATGAACAATGATTTAAATATGAATTTCAGTTTAGAAATGAAAAATCTTAAGCCTATAATCTTCAAAGTGAAAAATTGTATGTAGAAATATCATTTTTTCCCCCTCATTTACTAACAAACTTTGTCAATGAAGTATGATGCCAAACTTTAGCAATTACTACTAAATTTCCAAACTATAACTTTAGAATACGTCGCTAAATTGTTTCAAAATTAAGAGAAGTATGCAAAACTGCATTTAAATTAATCAAACGTGTTTTGACCATCTTACGAACAAAACTTGTTTATAAAGATTGAGACCAAATTACACGAATTTCTATTTAATTTCTGATACTTAAATTAATAAAATTTCTCTAAATAGTTTGCAAGTAAAAAAAAAAAAGTTTTGGAGATAAATGTATTGTGCTCACTTTTATTTCAGATGCTTTACGCATACCTGAAATCAAAATTTTGTGATTAGCTCCTTTATTATTCTCCATTTCTGCTCGTGATATTCATAAATTATATTTTGCATCGGTAATAGACGCTCAAAGAATAAAAAGATGTCATTTAAAATTCGCCAATCTATAATATGAAATTTACAAAAAATAAGCATTTAACACTTTTAAATATAAATTTTAGTTTAGAATTGAAAAACTTGAGCCTAGATTCCTCAAAGTGCAAAACTGTTTATTGATTAATTAAATCTATTTTACCCATCTTACGAATAAATCTTGTTTATGAAGACTGGCGGCGAACTTTACGATTTACTATTTAATCCTTTTTCTACTGACGGTACTTATAAGTACCATTAAATTTACTTATTATAAAATTCTTTTATTACGTCGATTAGTTGTAATACTGTTTATAATGAGTTACAGATACATTACTTTATTTTGTTCCAAAAGCATTATTGGTTACCCAAAACAAAAATATTTTTAAAAGGATGATATCTTTTGCTTTTGTATCTTTTCAGATTTCTTGGCGTTGACGTTGGGGGATAGGGATTTTTCAATTCGGAAATAATTCTATATTTATATCGTAACAGCATCATATTTGTATATTTCCTATTTCTACAAAATACTAAGAAAACAATTTAAAATAAAATATTTGAGTGGGGTTATAAATACTCCACAAATTCAAATTAATGCAAATGCAAATAAATTCAAATTTAATTAATCCTTCTAAATCCTTCAATTCTTCTAAAATCCTTCAAATATTTATTAAATGATTATATGTAAGTCTTTTCATTTAGTTGAAACAATTTACGTAAAATGCTTTAGAATTTAAATTTTCATGAATTCATAATGCCATAGATAAAGGGTTAATATCTTAATCTTAACACGTTCGCTGCCGCTTATGTGAAGATGTGATGCCGTACTGTAGAAGTGGGTTTTTCCCAGAAGCCGAATTACTTTTTATAACAAAGAATCAGTGAAAGATTTTCCCGCGCCAGCGCGTTACTTTTTATTGGACATTACCCTACATTACGAGCTGGCGCGTGATCGGCAGCGAATGTGTTAAATTCATAAAACTTTGTTAAATAGTTTGCACGTTGAGAGAAGACTGGAATAAAAATAAGAGTATTATGTTCGTTTTTAATTCATATGCCTAGCACATAGCACATATCAGAAGTTTGTGATTGATACTTAATTTCTGCTTGTGAGATTAGTAAATCCTATTTGACATCAATGAAGGATGTCCAAAGAACACAAATATATCATTTAAAATTCGCATTATATATATATATATAAGCATGTATGGATTTTAACTATTACGAAAATGATTGTTGCTGACGATCTAGAGATATCCGAACCATATCTTAATCTTTGTGATGTCCAGATTTTATTCGTTTTGTGATTGCTCCGTGTTTAATATCCAAAAATAAAATGCTTCTGCTACCACGATGACAATAAAAAAGTATTAAAAACTACAACAAATTAATAACTTAGAAACATGTTATGCTTCAACTTTCAAAGAAATTGCTTTAAAATTTAAAAGCTCATTTTTCCTCTATACGACGGTGTAAAAATTGAAAATTTTCAATGTTTAGAAGTATAAAAATTTGCAGTACCGAAAAATGTAAAACCAAATTTATCAATGATAAGTCCAGGAATATTAATGTTTAATCCATGGCGCACGTAATATATGACTCTGTTATTACGCAAGCCACGTTTTGATTTTTTAAAAATAATATTTATTAATGTATATGTATGTTTTAAAATAAAGTCTAAAATTTGGTCTTAAGGCTAAAGTTTTAGTCTTTTAAAGTATTATTTTCTAAATAATCTTTGTAATTTGTTAAATCACATTTTTTTTAAATACGACTTTTAGTTTTGGACTGGAAAAGCTCGAGTTTAAACAGAAGTTCTCATAGTGCAAAACTGTATACATATTATTTGAATTTCTTTTTCCATTTTATGATCAAACTTTGTTTACAGAGACTCATAGCAAGCATTACCAATCACTATTTAATTTACTATCTTAAAATTTATAAAACTTGGCTAAATTATTTTCAATAAAAATAAAATTGGAGTAAAAATAAACATATTACGTTCAGTATTTTTCAATTTTCCCATCGCATACCACATATCAAATTTTTTTAATGGATCATTTCTACTTTTGAGATGAGTTAATCTTATTTGACATCGGTAATGGAAGCACAAAGATTAAAATATGTCATTTAAAATCTGCATATCATTAATATGAAATAATTTATAAGCATTTTTTATTATTATTATTATTTAATATTAATTTTAGCTTTGAACTGGAAAAGGTTGAGCATACACACTTCATAGTTTAGAACTTTAAATACATTAATCTAACTTGTTTTTCATCTTATTATCAAATGTTGTTTATGAAGACTGAAGTCAAGCTTTACCAATTACTATTTATTTTCTTGATCATAAATCCATAAAACTTCACTAAATACTTCGCAGTTTAAGATAAAGTTTGAAAGAAAAATAAATAATATGTCCACTTTTACTCCAGATGAAAAATGCATACCACAAACATAAACTTTTCTTCATTTTTGTTCGTAAAAATAATAAATCATATTTGACATCGATAATGGGCGCATAAAAAAATAAAAAGATAGTATTTAAAATTCGCATACAATTATTATAATAAAAATTAAGCATTTTGTGTGTTTGAATATGACTATTCCTTTCAAATTGGAACTTTGCAAAATAGCTTGGAGCTTAAAATAAAATTTTGAAGAAAACGAAATGCTGCACGGTCACTTTTACTAGATGTCTAACGCATGCAATACATCAAACTTCGGTGATTGATTATTCGTTTATTATGATGGAATTAAGATCGATGTTTTGCATAAATAATAGAGTTTTTGAATGATTTTAGAATCTAATTTAAAACTGGCACAGCTGATCATTTAGATATAAAATATATTAAGAATTAAATGTTTTAAGAAAATATGATACATTACTTTTAATCTAGAATTTTTTTATGCTGCTTTGATTTGTAGCAAAAATAAAACACATTTTAGAAATTAATAAAATTTATTATGTATACATAAAAACTAAAAGCGGGACCATTACCTAGTATATTTCTGTTCCTCTGTCGCTGCATTTAGTGTTCGAAAAGTATTATACGTGGAAAGTTCAACCTTAGATTATAACAGATATTGACCCATATTTATCAATTATTTGAACATCTTTAAGAAGAAATATGCGTATTAAGTAGGCATAGTAGGAAGTACAATAGGCATGAATTAAAAGAATTAATTTAATTTTAAAAAAGTCCTTCCGGCAATGCCGGGAGGAAGAGGTAGCTTTCATATACTTATATATTTATTTATTTATTTTAAAGTAAGTTACATTGTTCAAAAATACTAAGCTCAAATTAGTGGAAATAATCTTATAAAATTAGTGATTTTATAAGATTGAATACTAGTTTTTCTCAAGACTGAATATTAATAGGAATTTTTAGAAATTAGTCATCTTTTATTCAACCTGGTTTTATTTTAAGCGATTTAGAGAGTCGCCAAACTCCACGATATCATAAAGAGTATGCCATTTTAAAGCAACATGATGGATCGTTCAGATCAGACCGTTTCAAAATGTCAGCCATAAGCAAAATTCAAAGTGCTATAACTCAATCATTTTTCAATATATAGACAAAATAAAAAGTGTTCTGGAATCGTTGTTTTAAGTTTTAACACGTAAAAGAAAAATATTTTTCAACTTTTAATTTTTTCGCATTTAATTTTAAATTTTAATTTTTTTTAAAAATTTAAAATGGCCACAATTTTGAAACAAAATGTTGGATGACGCTGGCCAACGAACTCGGTCGAGACATTTGTATGTACTACGTACATACCAAGTTTCATTGAAATCGTTTCATAAATACGCGTGTTATCACGTGACAAAAATCAGATCGTTTCAAAATGTCAGCCATAAGAAAAGTTCAAAGTGCTATAACTCAATCATTTTGTAAGATATAGACAAAATAAAAAGTGTTCTGGAATTTTTGTTTTAAGTTCTAACACGTAAAAGAAAAATATTTTTCAAATTTTGATTTTTTCAAATTTAATTTTAAATTTTAAATTTTTTTAAATATTTAAAATGGCCACCATTTTGAAACAAAATGGCGGATGATGCTGGCCAACGAACTCGGTCGAGACATTTGTATGCACTATATACATACCAAGTTTCATTGAAATCGGTTCATAAATACGCGTGTTATCACGTGACAAAAATCAGATCGTCTCAAAATGTCAGCCATAAGAAAAATTCAAAGTGCTATAACTCAATCATTTTCTAAGATATAGACAAAATAAAAAGTGTTCTGGAATCGTTGTTTTAAGTTTTAACACGTAAAAGAAAAATATTTTTCAAATTTTGATTTTTTCGAATTTAATTTTAAATTTTAAATTTTTTAAAAAATTTAAAATGGCCGCCATTTTGAAACAAAATGGCGGATGATGCTGACCAACGAACTCGGTCGAGACATTTATATGTACTATGTACATACCAAGTTTCATTCAAATCGGATCATAAATACGTTAGTTATCGCATGACAAAAATCAGATATATATATATATATATATATGGTTATATATACATATATATATATATATATATATATATATATATATATATATGTCAACATTTGAACGGAGGGTGGTTTTGGGGTCTGAGGGTCATGATCGGTGAAAATATACCAAAATTTTCCGGAAGTGCTTTCCTCCGGACGGCTGCAATAGGTAGCTTTTTACTTTTTGTAATGAAAGCTACCTAATATGCATACATATATTGTGCAGGATATAGTTTGAAAAATCTTGCAACACCAAATTCAAAAACATATTTGTTTTACAGACTGGGAGGCGGCAGCGCAGACAATCACATCATCAAGCTCACGGACGAAAGTCAAGGATTAGTTAAATCTCGATTCGCTTATCAAAACGCAATCGGTCTGCGAAGTCATATCTTGTTAGAAAACTCCTAAAAACACGATTTTAGCAGTTGATTTATAAATTTACCATTATATTTTCCTTCCCCCAATCCTCTATGTTATGATACTTTTGGATGCAGGAAAGCACAATGCTAAGTATACGAGAGTCAACCTTTAAAATCGGATTTTTAGATGTTTTCCACCAAGATATGAATTGGTAGACAGATTGCGTTTTAATATGCGAATCAGTATTTAACTAATTCCAGATTTTCACTCGTGAACTCGATAAGGTGATTGTCTGTCCTGCCGCCTCCCGATCTATTAATTTTAGGTATATTTTCAGACCTATAATCCAAAATGTACAGCAAGAATATACACCCTAACCCCCGCGATTTTCACCAACTTACTAAGAATGAAATTAGGAAAAACCTACGTATAGTAGGAGTTTTTTCCAATTCTTGCTTGAAAACTATAGCAATTATTTTGGGTTGCATAACTTTTGAGAAAATCATTTTTTCGTTGCACACAAAGTTTACTTTTAGGGAAACATTCATTCGAGCTAATTACCTACATGGAAATATCCAAAAATTGTTAATAAATTTTTTTCCCTTGAAAAAAAAATCGATAACTAATCGAGGTATTAATAAAAACTCTCGATAGAAAAATGCAGCACGAATCAGAGAATCGTTCCATATTTGAGAAATCCTTCCGAATCGCGCCATGCACAAAGGCTATTTAAATTTTGTAGAAAGTTTTTGTTTTTGGTAGGACAAATCATGGTGATAAATAGCTCATATTTTTAGTACAATTATTTTTAATCTCTGAAAGTATTATTATTAGGTAGCTTTCATTACAAAAAGTAAAAAGCTACCTATTGCAGCCGTCCGGAGGAAAGCATTTCCGGAAAATTTTGGTATATTTTCACCGATCATGACCCCCAGACCCCAAAACCACCCTCCGTTCAAATGTTGACATATATATATATATATATATATATATATATATATATATATATATATATATATATATATATATATATATAACCATATATATATATATATATATATCTGATTTTTGTCATGCGATAACTAACGTATTTATGAACCGATTTGAATGAAACTTGGTATGTACATAGTACATACAAATGTCTCGACCGAGTTCGTTGGTCAGCATCATCCGCCATTTTGTTTTAAAATAGCGGTCATTTTAAATTTTTTTAAAAATTTAAAATTTAAAATTAAATGCGAAAAAATTAAAAGTTGAAAAATATTTTCCTTTTACGTGTTAGAACGTAAAACAAAGATTCCAGAACACTTTTTATTTTGTCTATATCTTAAAAAATGATTGAGTTATAGCACTTTGAAATTTTCTTATGGCTGACATTTTGAAACGATCTGATTTTTGTCACGTGATAACACGCGTATTTATGAACAGATTTCAATGAAACTTGGTATGTACATAGTACATACAAATGTCTCGACCGAGTTCGTTGGCCAGCATCATCCGCCATTTTGTTTCAAAATGGTGGCCATTTTAAAAATTTTAAAAATTTAACAATTTAAAATTAAATGCGAAAAAATCAAAATTTGAAAAATATTTTTCTTTTACGTGTTAGAAAGTAAAACAACGATTCCAGAACACTTTTTATTTTGTCTATATCTTACAAAATGATTGAGTTATAGCACTTTGAATTTTTCTTATATCTGACATTTTGAAACGGTACGGTCTGATTTTTGTCACGTGATAACACGCGTATTTATGAACCGATTTCAATGAAACTTGGGATGTACATAGTACATACAAATGTCTCGACCGAGTTAGTTGGCCAGCATCATCCACCATTTTGTTTCAAAATGGTGGCCATTTTAAATTTTTAAAAAAATTTAAAATTTAAAATTAAATGCGAAAAATTAAAAATTGAAAAATATTTTTTTTTTACGTGGCAGAACTTAAAACAACAATTCCAGAACACTTTTTATTTTGTCTATATCTAAAAAAATGACTGAGTTATAGCACTTTGAATTTTGCTTATGGCTGACTTTTTGAAACGGTCTGATCAGAACGATCCACAATGTTGCTTTAAAATGGCATACACTTTATGATATCGTGGAATTTGGTGACTCTCTAAATCGCTTAAAATAAAACCAGGTTGAATAAAAGATGACTAATTTCTAAAAATTCCTATTAATATTCAGTCTTGACAAAAACTAGTTTCAATCTTATAAAATCACTAATTTTATAGGATTATTTCCACTAATTTGAGCTTAGTATTTTTGAACAATATAACTTACCTTAAAATAAATAAATAAATATATGAGTATATGAAAGCTACCTCTTCCTCCCGGCATTGCCGGAAGGACTTTTGTTTTAAGAATGTTTTTTTCTAATATTAAAGCTAGTAATTAATAAATTTATTGTGCATAACCCTTTGTACTCATCTAAAATTTGAACTTAACCGAATGTTTTACCTTAAGTACACTTACAGACTTCCATTAATATTGAAAAATAAAATTACTAAAAGTCTGACTAATTTGAAGATTAATTTAAGGTTGGAGAGAAAAAAAAATCCCACACTCACTTTCACTGTCTGTACACTTGCCAGAAAAAACTTGTTTTTATGCAGTTTTAGTTACTCCTGATTTTTCAACAAATAATTTCCATGTTCCTAGAAAACATACATTTTCCCCGAAGTCTTTCTTAATGTCAGAAACAGAAGTAAAATTTCCGTTTATTCCTTGCTCTCAAGCATACTGAGTTTACTGATACAAAAGTTCGAATTCATTTTATAAAATGCAAAACTAAAAATGCAATTAAATAAATATTCTAATTTGTTTAAAAAAATAAAACAAAAATAATGTTCTAAAATTTACATTTAACATATCATTTTTTCATTCTTTTAAAATTATTTAAAAATAGTTTTTTTGATAAAAAAATAAATAATCACACGTAAAACATACTTTAAACGAATACATTAAAAACGTAAAGAGCAGTTTAGTTAAATGAAAAAAAAAAATCGATTTCACCCAATAAAACAATAATTTCTTCTCGAATTTCAATAAAAATGTAATATTCATATTTTACATCTAACAAACAAATTAAAAATAAGACAAATTCACACCTTTATCCTTTATTATCGTAAAATTTTAAAATGTAACCATTATCTCCCCGCAAGTTACTTGAAAACTGAATAGTTAAAACACGAAATTTATCAAGCCTTACCCAAGTATGTCCCACGGGTGTTTTAGAGGCTCCGTTCTCAAAGCTGGTAACGGGAGATGTTCAATCACACCCATTGGCCTAATTGTTCAAAGTTTTCCATGTTTTTCATCGAAACTTTTGTAAATATGGGTTAGATTCCCTTCGAAAGATCCCCATAGAGGATACTACTCCTCTCTCCGGCCTGTATTACTACTGTGTAGATAATCGGCCGTCATAAAATACATAAACACTAACACGTTATCGTATCTCCAATCTGGAGAAAATTACTTTTCTTCATTTAAACTCAACCACAGAAGTTCTTTAACTTAAATTTTAAGATACATGACTTTAAGCAATAAGGTTCAGCAGAATTTTTTTCTTCATTACATGTATAATAAATATTTTCTTAAGAATTCATAGTTGGTGTTATAGAACAGTCGATAGACTTTATTTAAACAGATATTAATCCATTTAACGGAAAAGTTGGGGGGGGGAGGTGAAGGTTTCTCTTGTGTAACACCGAAAAAAAAGCGATGTTCTTTAAATAATGGGAACATACCATCAGTATATTTCCCCACGAAATTTTCCATGACTTCAAGAAAATATTTCTGTGGGTGTTACAAATATACAGAATTTTCTCTTGGATCCCGTACTCCCCCCCCCCCCCCCCGAAAGAAATCCGAATTGTAATCAACTGTTAATTTAATGGCACAAATTCATTGATTAAATAAAAAGAGATAATTACTAGTCAGGCGGAATAGCAAATATTTTAAATAATTCTGTAATTTAATAACATTAGCTGCGACATTAGGCACAGGAAATTAAACTTTTGTGATTGATCGTTAATTTCTTCTCGTGAGATTACATATCTTTTACAGCAATAGTAAACAAAAAATAGGACATAATAACAAACAGAACATAATAAGACTGACATAAATTTTTCAAAAAATATTAAATATTATTTGCATTATTTTTCAACTACTAATATAAGCTTTTCTAAAAATCGTACATGTTTACGCAAGTTAGAAATCTAGTTATAGTGACAAATCATTAGATTCTTGTAGTGGTATTAAGAATTCATGTTATGCACCAATAATAGAATAGTGGATTGTCATTTAAAGCTTTCAAATTTTACATCTAAAAAAATAGGCAATTAGTGTTTTCAGAATACAAATATTTGATTCAAACGGAACAATTTTGCCCCTGCAAATGAGGTTTTCAATAATAAAAAGCAGAAAAAGTTTGTTGTTCCATCAAATGAAAAAAAAAGTAAATAAAGAAAAATAAATAACAATAATAATACAGAAAATTTTCCCTTAATATTTATTTTCCTAACATTAATTTCCTATAAGTGTAAATAGCTTAGAAATTAAAATAAAGTTCCGAAGAGAAAAAATGCCCCATGCCAGTCTAAATAAAATTTTTGTGATTAATCTTTTTTTTTTTTCTTTTAGTACCTTTAGGATGATGTCCTTAGGGCATCAATAATAAATTGGGATCTCAGGACACTAGAATTCCATTTTAATCACTCAAATCTTATATCTGGGAAATATTAAATGCTTTATGATATTAATATTAGTTTTGAATTTAATTTTTATGCATTTTTGACAAGTTTCATACCTATGAAAAGAAGCCCGATATTGAATCACATTTATTTCCTCTTCTTACGAACATTCTTAGGACCTTTCGTCATTAATGCTGAATATAAAAATTTTTACCAAGAAATTCATAAAACTTTGTTTAATAACTTTAAGATTAAAATAAAGTTTGGAGGAAAAGAGATATCCCAAACTAACTTTAACTGCAGCTTTATAATGCCACAGAAATGAAATTTCGGTGATTGATTGTTCATTTATTCACAATAGATTAAGATCTATGTTGGACATTAATAGCAGATGCTCAGAGCTATGCGATGTTATTCCAAACGCTTACACATTGCATATGAAGTGTATTAAATATTGTTTTTAAACACTTTTAGAATATAAAAAATATATATAAATAAATAAATAATAAAATCTGTAATTTTACAAATGTAAATTAACAGAAATCTGCATGCTTACTATGATTTTATCTGTATGTTATGCAAAAATAAATACGTAAATAAATAAATAAAAATAAAATAAAATAAAATCTATAATTCTACAGATGTAATGTTAAAGAAATCTGTATGCCTAGGAAGATTTTATCTGTATGCTATGCAAAATAAAATAAAATAAAATAAAATCTAAAATCTACCGATGTAAAGTTACAGAAATCTGTATGCTTACTAAGACTTTATCTATACGCTATGCAATAAAATAAAATAAAATAAAATAAAAAATAAAATCTATAACTCTAGAGTTGCAAAATTACAGAAATCAGTATGTTTATTAAGATTTTATCTGTACGCTATGCAAAAAAATAAAATAAAATCTATAATTCTACAGATGTAAAGTTACAGAAATCTGTATGCTTACTAAGACTTTATCTGTACATTATGCAATAAAAAATAAAATCTATAATTTTACAGATGTAAAGCTACAAAAATCTGTATGCTTAGTAAGACTTTATCTACACGCTATGCAATAAATAAATAAATAAATAAATAAAATCTATAAATCTACAGATGTAAAATTATAGAAATCTCTATGCCGACAAAAACTTTATCTGTACGCTATGCAATAAAACAAAATAAAATAAAATAAAAAATAAAATAAAATCTACTATTCAACTGATGCAAAGTTACAGAAATCTTTACGTTTATTAAGATTTTTTTCTGTACACGATGCAATAATAATAATAATAATAATAAATAAAATAAAATAAAATAATAAAAAAATAAAATCTATAAATCTACCGATGTAAAGTTACAGAAATCTGTATGCTTATTAAGACTTTATCTGTACACTATGCAGAAAAAAAAGTAAATCTTATAGCTAGTTTCTACAGAAATCTGTGGCTGTACACAAGATAATTTAATTAAAATTTTAACGCGGATTTAATAAGCAACAGTTTTACGCGTATTATAAGTCAAAAATCTATGATTGATCCTTCGTTTCATAGACCATGACTTCAGTAGTTAAGAATCTATGTTTAGTGACAAAATAGAAAAATATGAATTAATTTTACAGACGTAGTTAAGAAACCATGTTTAGTGACAAAATAGTAAAAAAAAGGAATTAATTGTACAGACGACCTGGACATATGTTTTCTTCATTTCAGGTAATAAAATATAAGTGATTTTCTAATTATGAGCTGCGTTCTCGAGATCAACCACTTTTGACGAATAATAATCAATACTGATTAATCCTAAATTTAAAAAAAAAAATGTACTCTGTTTTTTTTTTCTTTTCTCCTTTTCTTCTTCTTTTTTTTTACAGTTATTAAAATAAGAGTTTTTGACCACAAAGAAACAAGCGGCAGTTTCCTATTTCAATTCAGTCAATTATTATTTATATTTAAATTTAACTTCAATTAGCTTTAAACTCAAGTTACTCCGAATCGAATTTTTGTCAGATGTTTCCCTTGGCTTTTGAGGTCTTTAAATGTAACGCCATTTTGAATGCTTCTGCATATGAAGCAAAAATTATACACATTTTATTTTCAATTCCGAAGATACAATGGCAAAACTTATTAACGTATATTAATTTCGGGCAATCGACAATATTTTTTCGAGTTGAGAGTATGGGCAGACAGGCGGGCAGGCAAATCAGATCCATAAGTGATTTCAAATGTGTTAAAGCATGTTACAATAAGAGTGTTGTATACAACTATTATTATTATTCAATTCAGTCTTTTTTTAGCCTCGAGCATTTGAAAGTAATTTAAAACAGTACAAAATTAATCAAATTTATTTTCTTCTTTTACAAACAATCATACTGATTACCATCCGTAAACGTTTATTCTTAATTTTTTTAACCTTAAACTAATTTAATTTATAGTTTGTCTGGTTTGACATTAAATTAAAGTTTGGATTGAAAATCCCCTATGGTTTTTTCATTGCATTAATCTATTGCATGAAAGTAGATGGAAATTCTTTGATAAATCGTTTATTTCTTATCATGAAACTACGAATTTATGTTCTGTAGAGAGAATAACGGGTTATTATTTAAATATCACAAGCACTGCATATGGAAAAATATTAAATATAAAATATATATTTTTTAAATTTTAATATTAGCTTCACCAACCATTATGTATCTGTTAGAGTTATCTCAAAACAGTAAAAAAGTTAATTGAACTTCTTTCATCATCTTAAAAGCAGTTCTTACGACCTTCATGCATAGATATTAAATATTATTTTTTTAACATTAACTTTATTAAATTTGGCTAAATAGATAAGAAAAAAATTAATAAATAATATATATATATATAATCATTTGCATTTATTTTTATTTTATTTTTCTACTAAAATCCACTAATTTAATAAATAATATATATATATATATTCTTTTCCTTTAATTTTTTTAATTTTTGTGGTACAATCCACTATTTTTTTTTTTTTTTTTTTTTTTTTTTTTTTTTTTTTTTTTGATCGTTCGTTTCTTCTTGTGGATGTAAGAGCCCATGTTAAAAATGTGATACGCTGCAAATAGATTAATGGATGTTGAATTTTCATTAAATGCCTTTCAATCTTCTATGCAGTTTATGATTTTAAAAACATGTATATTTATTTAAAATATAAGTTCTAGATTATCATTTAAACCATTAACAAACGATAAATTCTGTCCGATAAATTATAAATTTAAAGGATTGATTCAATGTTATTTAGAACTCTTTTATTTCAGAGAAATGTATTTCGGGAATTTATAGCATGAAATCTTAAAATTTTTGAGTATGTTTTAACCAAATGCATAAATTTGAATGTGAAACGCAATTACATATTTTAAATATAAATGAAATATATATATATATATATATATATATATTGACGTGAATAATTATTTTCCTTTCAAATTTAATTTAAAAAATAATATGAGAAACTGCAGATTTTAGTTCAATTTAATTAAAATAATTTTCCTCCATTCGTATCATTTAAAATAATAAATTTCAAATTCCCTTATTGTTATTATTACAATTTTTTGGTTTTCATTTCAACGATGAATAATTCGCACGATATAATATTATATTTGAGAATAAAGTTTATTAACATAAAATAAAAGTTTCTATGTTATTATTTTGACGATTAACAATGGTTCTGTTCTATCTGTTCTAATTGGAGATGTATATTTTTAATTTAAATAACTAATTCAATGTTACTTAGAAGTCTTTTATTCTTAAGAACTGCAATTTTTAGAATTTGTACTATTAAATTTTAAACTGTTAAATGTCTTTAAACCAAATAAATATTTTTTAATGTAAAACATTACAAGATAATTTTAATATGAATGAAAAACATTAGATTGCAGAAAATAATTATTTTCTTTTCAAATTTAGTTTCATAAATGGTATATAATAACTAAAGATTTCATTTGAATCTAATTAAAATAAATTTAAATCTGAACTAATCATCAATTATTAGAATAACTTTAAGTTTCTTTATTATGATTTCATTTGTCTTAATTCCTTTATTACTATTTTATTATTCATTTTACTACACTACCTTGCCAAAGATGACCGTCCACTTGCGATTTTAAACATTTTGTTAAATATATAGAAGAGGAATTATCCTGAAAGTCTAAGCGTGTAAATATAATAGTACAAGTCACATGTTTCCGTAAAGATTTTTTCCCAAAACTCCAAAGAGGACCTACAACAAAGAAAAAAAGAAAGAATATCTTTTGGTGAACTTGTCAAAACTAATGTAGCAAAAGCGTTTAAACTGTAGATTATGATTAAGCGGCTTATTGTAATAAACTCTGTCCATTTTTATGTCGATGACATGTATACTCTTTGAGAAATTAAGGTTTTTATAAAACAGTCCCAAATTTTTCCGAGATTTTTGCTTATAATTTTCAAAGTTCTTCATATAAAACAATATTCTTTTTTTAAATATGACACAGAATATTGCACGGAATACCCTGTAATCAGAATTAAAAAATAATAAAAATTGTATGAAAAATGAGTAGGTTTACTAAATAATTTTTCACTGTGCATCCGTCAACTATATTAAAACTTTATTTGCATATTATGTTAGCTAAATATATAGAGCAACTTTTGTGAATGTCTCAAAATCATAGCTTTAAAATCCTGAAAGTAATCGTTTATAGAAAAGCACAAAATTCGTTGTTCACAAAATGAAGCAATTAATAAAAAAAGGATTTTATCCAAATCTAGTAGTACGTTTCATATTGTGTATTCTATATTGACAGTAATCGATGAATATATGGATACAACCCCTCTTCTTTTTGCTTCATTTTGGGAATAACGGATTTTTAACTTATTCTATTCACGATTTTTTTTCAGAATTTTCAACTATAATTTGAAACTTTCACAAACGTTACTCTAAAAATTTAGCTGACATAATATGTAAATAAAATTTTGATATCGTTGAAGCATGCGCAGTGAAAAATTATTTAGTAAACCTACTCATTTTTTATGCAATTTTTATTATTTTTTAACTTTGATAACAGGATATTGTATGCAATATCCTGTGTCATATTTTCAGAAAAGAACGTTGATTTATATTAAGAACTTTGCAAATTTTAATAACAAATCTTGGAAAAATTTGGGACTGTTTTTATAAAAACCTTAATTTATCTACAAGTATACATGCCATCGACATAAAACTGAACACAGTTTATTACAATAAGCCACTTAATCATAATCTACTGTTTGAACGTTTTTGCTACATTAGTTTTGACAGGGTTATCCAAAAGATATTCATTATTTTAATATTTGTTGACGGTCCCCTTTGGAGGTTTGAGAAAGAAATTTCACGGAAATTTATTACTTTTACTATTATATTTACACTTGTAGAGTTTTAGGATAATTCCTCATGTATTTTTCTAGATATTTAATAAATGTCGAAAATCGCAAGTGGACAGTCATCTTTGGCCAGGTAGTGAATAAATAATGCGCATTACATAACATTATATTTGAAAGAAAAAAAAAATCCTACAAATTGAAACCACTGTTTCTTCGGTCAGTGAAATATATCTAGATTTTATTTTTGTATGGAAAAGTTCCACGCGGTTTCTATCATGCCAACGGATAAATATCTCAAAGAGTATTAAGAACCAGCATATTTAGTTTGAAACGAATTTGTGAATACAGCGTGTTCTAAACGTGGCATGAATTATGAACCGAAATATTTCAGTGATATTGAAATATGTTCAGGATACCATTATATTAGATGTGCATATGCATGCATTCTACCAGTTTAATTCGCTTACTGTTCGAATTATTTTGAATTAATACAGCATAATGCATTTTGCCGCGAAATTCGCGACAATTACTTTTAAATTTGATGTTTAGAAAACTATTAATTTGTAGATATAAAAGTATTAATTTCCCCAGTAAGATAATAAATAGTATTAACGGGAAAAATTATCGCAAAAATTGTAAGGAAAAGGGGGGCGAGGGCTAATTAGAATTTAATCTAATTGAAATAATTTTAAAGTTTGAACTAAAAATCTTATTAATATATGAACTACCATCCACTAATTGATTTCTTGCACATCTGGCGCCCATTGAAATCGATTGCCTCTATTTTTTATTTAAAATAACTTGAATTTTTTAACAGTAATATTCGCTATATTTATTCGCGAAATTTAATAAAAGAAAGATTTCTTTTTCAAAATTTTGGTATATATTTTGATTTAAAAAATTAAGCTGAATTAACGATGCAACGATTAACGATTATAGAATAAGACAAACCTGTTTTGTATGGCAAATTCATTGAAACGTTATTCGGCCCATCATATAGTAGTTAATGTGGTAAGTAGCAGAACTTTTCATTCAGCTGTTTTAATATATTACCTGTGGACGTTTGTAAATACGTCTTGTAAAACATTACAAGATATTTTGAATATAAATGAAAAATGTCAGATTGCAGTAAATAACTATTCTCTTTTCAAATTTAGTATCATAAATGAAATAGCATAAATACAGATTTTACTTTGATCTAATTAAAATAATTTTATATCTGAACTAAACATCAATTATTAGAAGAACTTTAAGTTTCTTTATTATGAATTCGTTTGCCTTAATTCCTTTATTACTATTTTATTTTTCATTTTACTATAAATAATGCGCATTACATAACATTATATTTAAAAGAAAAAAATCCTACAAATTGAAAACACTGTTTCTTCTGTCAGCGAAATATATCTAGATTTTATTTTTGTATGGAAAAGTTCCACGCGGTTTCTATCATGTCAAAGGATAAATATCTCAAAGAGTATTAAGAACCAGCATATTTAGTTTGAAACGAATTTGTCAATACAGCGTGTTCTATTCGTGGCACCATTGCGAAATATTTCAGCGATATTGAAATATGTTCTCGATACCATTAGATTAAACATTTTATATACATGCATTTTACCAGTTTAAATCTCTTACTCTTCGAATAGCTTTGAAGTAATATAGCATAATGCATTATGCTTCTAAAGTCGAGGTTATTACTTTTAAACTTGATATCTAGAAAAGTATTAATTTGTAGACATAAAAGTATTAATTTCCTCAGTAAGATAATAAATTGTATTAACGAGGAAAATAACCGCAAAAATTATCAGATTAATGAGGGGGAGATAATTTTAGTGTAATGTAATTGAAATTAAAGTTTGATATAGATAAATAAAGATATTTTAAAGCTTGAACTGAAAATCTGTTTTAACATGCATGTAAACTACCATCCACTTATCGATTTCTTATACATCTGGCGGCTATTGAAATAGATCACCTCGATCTTTTATTTAAAATAACTTGAATTTTTGAACAATAATATTCACTTTATTTATTCACGGAATTTAATAAAAGAGAGATTTCTTTTTGAAAACTTGGTATATAATTTGATTTAAAAATTTACATTAAATCAACAATGCTTTTTAATACGCACCGGTTTCTTTATAGCAAATTTTCTTCGATCAGCGCACTATTTCTAGAATTTATTATTGTGACGAAAAGTTCCACACAGTTTGTATTGTGTCAACGGATAAATATCTCAAAGAGTATCAAGAGTCAGCATACTTAGTTTGAAATGAATTTATCAATCCAACGCGTTCTACGCGTGGCACCTTTTGCAAAATATTTTAGCGATATTGAAGTAATTTCTCGATACCGTTATATTAAATGTGCATATGGATGCAATCACCTGTTTAAATAGCTTGCTCCTTGAATAGCTTTAAATTAATGTAACATAATACATTTTGCCACGAAATTCAAGGCAATTACTTTTAAACTTGATATCTAGAATACTATTAATTTGTCGACATAAAAGTATTGATTTCCTCAGTAAGATAATAAATAGTATTAACGGGAAAAAATAATCGCAAAAAATATCAGAAAAAGGGTGGGAAGGGAAAAAAGGTCTAAGTATAATTTAATGTAATTGAAATAACTTTAAAGTTTTAACTAAAGATCTTATCAATATGTGAACTGCACACCACTAATTGGTTTCTTGCACATCTGGCGGCCATTGAAATAGATTGCCTCTAAATTTTATTTAATATAACTTGAATTTTTCAACAGTAATATTCTCTGTATTTATTCACGGAATTTAATAAAAAATATTTCTTTTCCAAAATTTTTGTATATATTTTGATTTAATAATTTAAGCTGAATTAGCGATGCTTTTTAAGACGAACCTGTTTCTGAAAGACAAATTAATTCCGACCCATCATATGATAATTAATGTGGTAAGTATCAGAATTTTTCATTCAGTTGTTTTAATGTCTTATATGTGGACGCGAGTAAAGTTTCTTTACTGCAGTCTTCATGGATTTTTATTGATTTTTAATTAGCTGCAAAGTTTTCTTTTCTTTTTTATCAAGCTACGTGCTTTAATGAAATGGTGTGTGCTATGTCAACAGTCTGCTCAAAAACCTTTAATGTGATAAGTAATTCATTTGTATGGATTTCATATTTGAATATACAAAGTGATGTGGACATCGGGGATAATATATGATAAAATTATATGATATCATGAATTAATATTTATCGGAATTTAATAATGAAAAATGTGCAGTTGGAGGGGAAAAAGTAAATAATAGTAACAATACTACACTGTAAAAAATTGTAAATTTAAGGTACTTTACCGTGAATTATCCAGTAAATTTAAAGAATATGTCACTTTTTTCACATACACGGTCAACTCTAGAAATTGTTTGTGTTTTACGGGCAAAAACCGTTAATGTAATGGCAAATTACGTTGATATAGGAATAAAGACCGTTATTTAACGGACATTGTCTGGAATCTCTGCTGCAGATTTTTTACAATGTAATACTGCAGAAATTATTGTAGAAGCACGTTACTATTGCCAAATGCTTAGAAGTAAAGTCTACTTTTAAATAATGTATATAAAATTGGTTTAGGAGTGGACCCGCTGCATATCAAAATGAATCCAAGTTTTGATTTTCTTTTGGTAGCAATATCCAAGTTTGATAATTAAGTTCTATGGCCTTAAATTAGCCTAAATTCATTTTTCATGACATTCATACGATTAGCTTCAGAGAAATTAACTACTTTAAAATGAGCATATTTTTAGGATTTTATCCAAATTGAAATCCAGTACTCGATTAAATGTTACAGAATGACTATGCCACTTCTATTAATGTCAAATATACTTTTATATACACGCTTAATGTATTTGATTATTGTCAACACAAATGTTACAATAAATCTACTAAAAACATTGCAGATAATAAAGCAAGAATTAATTTAATAATCCATATTTAATAAATTTAATATTCCATCCAAAATTACAAATTGAATGCATTTAGATTGGGATTTTTTTATTATTGTAATCACACACAAAAAATTGCCATATTAGTATTATATTCAGAAAGCATTAAGAAAATGTGAAATGCAACTTAAAATTAAAAGTTCTAAATTTTGAATCTTTATAATTCAAAGATTTGTCATCCATATCACTTGAAATTTTATTTTTGCGTATAGTTTGAACCAAACATTTAAAATATATAGTCCAATTGGGTATTGTCATTGAAAAAACAAGGTTTGGTCTGATCTTGTTTTGTAGATGACCTGATAAAAAACAATTTTATTTCTATCATAAAAAGTAGAAATTATTTCCAATCATTTTGGTAAAAGTAACATTCTACTATTATAATTAATTGCACATTTAGCAGAATGTGATTTTTTTCTCGTCTGAACATTATAATCTTATATTTGTGACAAACTGATGTTTAAAATATAAATTGCGAGGAACAGTTAGTCTATCGATAGAAATATTCTAGATTGCAACAGAAGGATAGGTTCCTCGTGGATTTTTTATGCACCAGGTAAATATCTCAAAGTACCGGGTGATTATAATTAAAGTCCCGATTTTAAAAATCGATAATTTTAAAACTACTGGTCAGAATGACTTGATATTTTAGCAGAACAATCGTAAGGCAATGGAATTTTGTTTGGCGAAGGAAAAAAAAATAGTTTCAAAATGTGCCGATAGATGGCGCTGTCAGTGTTCACATTGTCTAGATATATGCAAATTACTAACACGTGACATGCGCACATGAGACTTAGCTGCCATAAAAATGCAGAGAACCAGCTCTTTGCCTAAATGCTTCATCATGACTCTGACTATGAAGGATCGCGCTCTGCTCTTGAAGCTTTTTTATAAGAACGATGACTGTGCACTTACAGCTATTAGGAAGTTTCGGACATTAAAATCCATTAAATTGGGTTCAATAACCACAAAAGGTCTGCGAAAAATGATTGCTAAATTCGAAGAGACCGGTTCATTTGACGTTAAACGGGGTAGAGGAAGGAAACCAGTTTCGGCTGCGGCAGTGGAAGATGTGGCTACAGCATTACAAGAACAGACTAACAGGAATCAGCAGTGCACGGGGAATTGGCCGAATGCTGGATATGCCGAACAGCACGGTGCGTAAAATCCTACGGAAGATCTTGAGCTGTTATCCATATAAGATAACTCATGTGCAGGAGTTGCTACCTGCTGACCTGGAAGCACGTCAATCTTTTGCACTGCAATTTCTTGCCCGGATGGAAGTGGACAACGGATGGTCATGGAACATTCTGTGGTCTGACGAAGCCCACTTTCATTTGCAAGGTTCTGTAAATACGCAAAATTGCAGGATATGGGCAACCGAGAATACGTCCCAGCTACAGCCATTACCTCTTCAGTCTGAAAAGCTTACTGTGTGGTGCGGAATAACGGCAGCGTTTATCGTTGGTCCGTTTTTCTTCGAGGAGATCAGACCTGCGGGTCCCGTTACCTGCACCGTTACTGGCAAGCGGTATGAAGCACTTTTGTGTAACCATGTCCTTCCGGCACTTCAGCAGCGTTTGTGTGTGGATCACACAATATTCATACAAGATGGCGCTCCTCCGCACATTGCTACTCCTGTGAAGCAGCTACTGAGTGCTAATTTCGGAGATGACAGGATTATAAGCCGTCATTTTCCAACAACGTGGCCGCCACGTTCCCCCGACTTAAACCCGTGTGATTTCTGGCTTTGGGGGTACCTGAAGAATGTTGTTTACAGCGGGAGGATTCAGAATCTAGCCGACTTGAAGGCAAGCATCACACACCACATCCATTGCATCAGTACAGATACCCTCCGATTTGTTGTGGAGCATGCCGTTTTGCGCTTCCAATTAGTAGCGGAACAAGGCGGAGGGCATATCGAACAACTTATGCTTTAATCATCAGCAAGGTGTTGATTCCATGAAGCTCTTTTTTTTTGTCATAATCGCTGTTGTCGCTGTATTCTGGTCTTTTCGCTAATAAATCTTTAGTAAATCCCTGAACTCTAATTTTTTTCTTTTGGCTAACAACATTTCTGTGTTTAACGAATACATTTTTGGTCTTTCCTCCTGATATTACCCGGACAGCGCCATCTATCGGCACATTTTGGAACTATTTTTTTCCTTCGCCAAACAAAATTCCATTGCCTTATGATTGTTCTGCTAAAATATCAAGTCACTCTGACCAGTAGTTTTAAAATTATCGATTTTTAAATTCGGGACTTTAATTATAATCACCCGGTATTTTAAGAAAAAATTTAGTTTGAATCGAATTTGCCAATGTAGGGCATTCTATATATAAAACATTTGTGCAAAATACTGTTTCAGCAAAAATGTAATTCCTGAATAATGGTAGATTAAATGTGAATGCTTAAGAATTTTACCTGCTTAAACCACGTATTTTTTATTGCTTTGAATTAATGCTACATAATATACCATGCCGTAAAAATTGGTGCAATATATTTGATGACATACTTCACCATCAATGTACGTTTTGTATTTGCATAGACAAAGTGATGTTGACATCGGAAATAATAGGAGTCATTCTTCGTGAAATGAGCAAAAATTTTTAAAAAGTCATGGACACATGGTAAACAATTTGTAAAAAAATCATACACATGCTCATTTTATATTCAAATAAAGATTCTGAAAAATATTTTGACAAAAAATCATCAGCCAAAGTAGCAAGTTTGAAAATATGTACCATGAAACTATTTAACATATTTATTTATTTATTTATTTATAATATTGTAATCTTTGAAAAATTATCTTCATAATTATTGAGTAATAATAATCTTCTAACACCATGATTAATCTCAAATTCGCTGTAAATATTGAAAATGTGTGAATTTGGAGAAAATAAGAAACGTTATAAAAATCAAATGAATTAAAAAACATCTGTAACATTGATGTCTGATGTATTATTGCATATAAAGATCGAATTCCCCAAGTTTGAAATATGTCACTTATTTCCATCAAAAAATTACAAAGTCATAATTTTTTCTCTTATGTATCCGCAAGAATAAATAAAGGAAAGGTCCAACATTAATAATATTGCACAGTCATAAAGATCAATATGACCATGCTACCCCAATCTGCCCCCCCCCCAAAAAAAAAAAAAAGATTGCTTTTAAATTTCTAACATCTAAAAATATACCAGGATTTCAAGGAAAAATAAATTAGTGTTGCCGTCTACTTTTTGTATCTAGATTATAAAATATTAAATAATAATATAATCTTTTGTTTAACTGATTTTTTCCTACAGTAATTTAAAGTATTCTTGCTACAAGAATAAACTGAAATCATGAATAAAAGTTTCGATATTTAAAATATACAACTTTATCCATAACATCTAATAGTTTAAAAGTTTTCAAAGCTTTATTTCATGTTCAAACAAATTATATTGAATGTTTCCTTCGTCCTGTTTTTCCTGTTTATTTTTTTTTTTTTTTGTCATTTCAGAATAAAAATCCAAGAATGAAAGTTTTAATATTTAAAATATATACCTTTACTTATAAACTCAAATAACTTTAAAACTGCAAAAGCTGTCTTTTATGTTGAAACAAGTAATAGAAATATGCCAGTTTTCCCTCAATAATTTTGTTATTTATTTTTCTCATTAGGGAATAAAAAACTAGCAACTAATATGTTACTTATTGTTAATTCTTAATTGTAAAAAAATAATATAGTCATCCCGTTCCTAAGTTTAATAACAAAAATTGAAATTTCAAGCATGTACACAAAATCGAGATTTTTTGTACATGCTTGAGAAAAAATATTTTATAAGTTTTTATGCCCAAATAAACAATCCTGAAATCTATTATTTTATATTTATTCATAAAAACATATGATCTACTAATATGATGAATTTCATTAACCGTTTGACTGCTACGCGGCGCAAAAGCGCTGCGATAGTTTATCTCGAAAACCGCGGCGCAGCGCTTTTGCGCTGCGAGTTCTTTATAATACAAAAAGAATTATTAAAATTGATTGATATTTGTCTAAATAACAGTGTTTTATATGACAACATTATTTTTTCCTTTAAAGAAATCAAAATATGTACCGCAATTTTCGTGCATTCTTGCAAAAATTGCTTAGCACTAAAACGGTTAATATCAATAATATCATACAATTTCATTTCTTCTCATTGTCCGTTACACACGATTTGCTCATTTTATACGGAATGACCCACAAAAGATGATAAAATAAAATAAGACCGTGAATTAATATTTCTATCAATTTAACCATACGTAATGTAAAACATTTCTTTATATCTGGAAAAATTAATGTTTAAAATAGAAATGTGAAAAAAAAAGGTTCTTCTATTGGCGAAAATATACCAGACTATATTACTGCAACGAGTTCTGTGCGATTTCTATTATGTCACCGCATAAATATCTCAAAGCGTTTTATGAACATATTTAGTTTGAAACGAATTTGCCAATGCAGCGAGTTCTATATGCGGCACCCTTTTGGAAATGTTTCAATAAAATTGAAATAATTTATGAATAACGGTAGATTAAATGTGTATGTCTAAGCATTTTGCCAGTTTAAAACGCTTACATCTTGAATTGCTTTGAATGATTATTGTTTAATAAATTAAGGGGGAAAATTAAAGCATTATTTTTAGATTTTATATCTAACAAAATATTAACCTGTTAAACTGAATGTTTCAATAATATAACACGGTAAAAATAGTTTCAAAATCATAATTAACAAATGTGGGAAATAGTGAAGATGAGAATTCAATGTTGAAATTACAGTAAAACCTCAATAACGGACACTCCCGAATAGCGGACACCTCTATTTAACGGACAGTTTTCCAATCCCCACTCCCAAAACCTTAATTTTTATATGTTTAACCTGTGAATAACGGACATTCCGAATAGCGGACACTAATTTTGACGATGAAGGCTGAGAATTTTATTTTTAAGGGGAAAAAAAGTGAAAAAAAAAAATCTCGAAATTTATTGGGACAATATGTCATTTTTTCTGACCACTGAAAAATTTAGAGTTAGGCTGGGGAAAATCTCCTTCCCCTGCCCTGTATTGAATTCAGGGAATGAGTTGGGAGAAAATGTACCCTCCAGAGCAATGGTATGGCTCCTCCCTCGTCGAGAATTTGAGATTTTATGCTTTTAAGAAGCGGCAAAATATAGTGAGCAGTTATACAATTTTTCATAAGAAAAAAAAAAAGATGATTCAAAAGTATTAAAATTACCACCTTGACTAGAACTTGACACTGAAAAGCAAATTACATGCAATCGCAAGCAAAAGCAAAAGGTGTTCAGAATTTCGTTTCAGTTTTTTTGCTTAAAAAAAATTTAATTACTGATTATTTATATAATAGACGGTGGTATATTTTTACGGTCACATATATAGGAGGTAGTTACTTATTAACGCTACCGCAGGAGAAGTTGTGCTAATGCGCTTATAAAGAGCAATCTTGTTTGCACACTCACGCAGATATATTTCGGATTCCTCTCTGTTTGCTGATTTTCGACACCATTTTTAGTACTTTAGTGTTTTTTGTTTAAAAAAAGCACCAAGCTTTTTCTTTTGCTCATTTATTGATTTTGAAGATTTTTTGTTTATTAGCGGATAAGCGCAACTTCTGCTGCGGTGGCGTTAATACGTAAGTACCATTTAAGACATATATGAGTCAAATAAGGAAACATACTCATTTCTTATCAATTTTTGAATCGCCGAGGTTTTCCCAATAGCGGACACCTCCGAATAGCGGACATTTCCAGCGCTCCCGAGCTGTCCGTTATTTGGAGGTTTTACTGTATTTGTAAATAACATCTAACATTTGTATTAAGTGTCGTTGCTATTTTAATGAATGACATTGTTCTTGAGATACATAATTTTAAAAACAATGCACAGTTTGAAACAATAAAAGCCATGTAAATAAATGCAGTAATTAAGTTCCAGATTTTATTATTTTTTTAAGTATGATAATTCTTTTCCGCAACACTTACTTAATTAGCACGTTTTATAGAACAATTAACAAATATAATTAGATAAAAATCTTTTATTTTTGTCTCCATTGTTTGTAAGGAAAGGAAAATATATCTCAGTGATTTCTGTTCTTTCAAAAAACTCCCTTTGATATACACGAAAATAATTTCTATAAAGATAAAATTAATGTTAAAATTGATGAGAGGAACAATAGATTTTTCCAATAAATTTTATGCTCAGTAACTTCTTCTAGGTTTAATAGTAATAATATTTAGAAAATTAATAAAATCAGCTTGCCTTTTGCTTTAAAGTAATGGCTTATATGTTATGATTCAGACAAAATTTCTATTTTACCGTTTTATTAAAAATCATTAAACACACCGGACGGAAATATATATGCATGGGAAAAAGTGGGCAAAGCATCTTAAGGTTTTAAAGAAAACGTACCTGATTAATCTTTGCTGTCAGTTAAAATTGAACTTTTTTATGATCCTTTTGACAGTCTAAGATATTTATAAAATGCAAAGATAGCAACCATTAATTGATAACAAACTCATCAAAAATGCTTCAGATGCACAATGATCACTGGATATAAATCAGGTGCTCAATGGACATTTCTGGAAGAACTCTTTAATGAGATCTGTATTTACAGCATGACCGAATTGTCAGAATTTAACAATCATTCATAAAAACAGCATAGTTACCAGAACTACGGCCTGTTGAAACTTAATTGATGTTAAAAATACATATGCTTATTTGGAAAGCATTTTCAATATCGTAAAAAAAGTTTGTGTGCATTTTTTACTTGATTTTTCAACAACGCAAACACGTAAAAACAGGTCATTATTAGAATTTATAGCATTTAAAAGATTAATTTCGGCAAAAATTATATATATATACATATATATACATATATATATATATATATATATATATATATATACAGTTTTTGCAAAATTTGAAAATATTTATAAAAGTTGACAAATTATGTAATGCTAAGAAAATACATAGTCAACTGGCACATAATTTGGATATAAAATAATGAGATATATTAAAACCAATAGTATGTATGAAGTCAATAATGATAAAAATAACAATATGATATCAAGAATTCTAATAAAATACTAGCAGAAATTAAATTATCAAGATCAGTATGGTGTTACTTGTAATGATAGTTTGAAAAAAATACATTGAATTTTTGTAGAATAAACGTCGATGATTTTAATATGATATAATTATGTTATTTATATATCATATATGATGATATATTGTTAAATGCTGTCATACTTCGAGCACAATGAATTTCCATCGATCTTTTGTTTTAAACTGAAGACATTATCTCTGATCAACAAAAGTTGATAACCTCATGACAAATTTTATCGGTTATCCTCAGTCACATTTCCCTGGTGATTTTCCCTGATAAAATGATCTTATACTAGAGGTCTGCACGGGCCAGAATTTCCAGGCCCAAGCCCGGCCCGGCCCGTTTTGGTCTGTTACAATTTCTACGATTTCTAAAAAATTCAGATTTTTATCATATAACTAAGATTCCTTTAAAGAATACTGCATACATATCTATGGAAAGATTTTACAATATATTTTACAGCAAATACACATTAACAACATTCATGATTAGATTCTTAGGCTTTCAACATTCGAATAAAGATTCATTAAAAAATTAATATGGCTTAGAATAAAAGAAAAAAGAAAGAAAGCTAAAAACATCGTTAATTTTGAAGCTGTTTAATAAAAGAAGATTTATAAATATATTTCGACATCATTTTATTATAGATTTCAAATCCAAATGCATTCTTAAATTCAAAGAAGTTCCTTTCTGATACATTTTTAAATTCTTTTTTTTTTCCCCTCAGAAACGCATAAGATTAGCAGATATCTTTATTCAGAAACTATATAATCGAATGGCGTTATCCATTTTTTGATACAAGCAATTTAAGAATACTGCAAACAAATAAAATACTGTCATAATTAGCGTTTTGAATAGACTTTCCGGAAGCAATAGCAAGGGAAGGGAGAAAAACCTGCAATCATTTGAGAAACTATTATATCTCAACAAGGTTTTACAAATATTTTATTTACCAAAAATTAAAAACGCTATTCTATTCAAATCCCTTCAATAGTTAGACTTATCACTTTTATACTTTTACAATTTAAAATTAATCATAAAATGTGTGAAACTTTCGCATTATTGAGAAATTAATTTAAAAATCATCAAGAAGTATATATCCGAAGACTAAGGTAACATAAGTTCTTTATCGCTGTTAATAATTTTACAAATCATGTTTTCTGCCAATAATTAAATCTAGTACCAGTCCAGCCAGTCTATATGTAGAAAAATAATGCAAGCGTGATCTCGGACCGGCATGAGTCAGCTAAAAAAATATTAAAACGGGTTATACATAATGTAATTCTCCGATGCCGATACACTGTGCATTTTTATATTGATGCTGTCAAACTAGTATGGCCACATATATACTTTTTCTCGTTAAAACCATTTTCGTTGAAAATGCACATATTTTATCGTTCCTGCTTAAATCTTCAGAACGGGCCGGCAGGCCGGAAAATTTTTTTATCGGCCCGGCCCGTCTGGCCCGTTCAATTTTTTTGCCGGCCCGGCCCGGCCCGTTGAAAAACTATTCTAAATCTGCCGGCCCGGCCCCCCGGCCGGGCCGGGTACGGGCCACGGGCTAAGCCCGGGCCCGTGCAGACCTCTATCTTATACTGATTTAAAAGCATTTAGACATACTTTAGATATCAATGTGATTAACATCTCAGAAAATTCATAAAGTTTATGTGACAATGGCTCATGTCATATCCATTCCTAAACATAGGTTGGATGATTACATGTTCAGTAACGTAACACGTACACACGCAAACATCATCTTAAAAATGTAAAAACAAATAACATTTTAGGCGAGGAAACTTAATAAACCCCAACATATGCTCATACATACCTACCTACCTACGAACTATAGTGATCATAAAAAAACACACGCAAATATAGATATTGGAGTTTTATAACGAATTATGTTTAGAATTACATAAAATTCCTTAGGTGATATGCGCTCGAATGCTCAAAATGTATAAAAACTGCCTCTAATGTATTGGTAAATATAATGAAATAAAAATAAATCAATCTGATCATAGATCGTATACATAACAAATTCAAAGTTTAAAGTAACATATAAGAAAAAATATTCT
Organism: Maratus speculifer; assembly: GCA_964019185.1. Taxonomy (NCBI): domain Eukaryota; kingdom Metazoa; phylum Arthropoda; class Arachnida; order Araneae; family Salticidae; genus Maratus; species Maratus speculifer. The sequence continues at coordinate 301,314,796 of OZ025294.1, read as the reverse complement.
AAATGGACTTTTCGATATAATTATAATAAAAAATCTGAATACAATAGAATAAATAAATGAATAATGTGCCATTCTAGAAAACGGGGAAATTTCCTTTACTTAATGGAATATTATTTTATTATAACAAATAGATACCTAGCGTTGTTAATCACAGATTTTTTATTATATTAATATATGTTGTAGATCAGAGACCCCTTATCCTCACGTTCAATGGATTTTAAACAACGGTCTTTAGTTCTTGAGAAACAGAGTGGATCCAATAATAGGACGCAACTTATCTACTTACTTTGAAGAGAAAGGATAAAGGTGATTGTATCTCAATTGGTAAAGCGTTCTCAAGTTGTCCAGCGGGGTCCGGTTCAATACCAGATTGCGCTACGTTTGTTTTCTGCTTTTTTGTTCTATAAGTATATTTGTAATTATAATTGAATAATCTCAATCAAAAATGTTAATATAGCACGTACCTTAACTACTATATTAGCATATTTAAACATTAATTTAGCATTTTTTATTTTTAAACCATTGTTTCTCGTCATTCAAACAAATAAAAAAAAAAAATGATATGTTATTGAATAATAAAAAATTCCAAACTCATTACAAAATCTGTTGTGACACTCTCTATTTATGAGAAGATAAAACATATTCATGTAAAATAAAAAATAAAAGCAAAAAGAAGATAAATATGAAAGCTAAATAATTCAAAGAGCAAACACACGTTTATTCAATATTATTGCATCGATAAATAATGTGTGAAATAATTTTTAAAATGATTATTTTTTGTTGTAAAATTAGCAGTTTTGGATCTATTTATGATGTTTTATACAATAATTTAGCTATAAAAAATTAATTAATAGGTTACAATTAGGACTCATATACAATATTCTAATATTTAATTGACAAGGAGACTAATAAATTATAATTACAAGTATATTTATAAAACAAAAAAATTGAGAAAAACAAATGTAGCATGTCCCAATATCGAACCCGGTAGAGCTGGTGAACATCATACCAACTGAACCCCAATAAACCATATGCTTTAATTTCAAAGTAAGTATTTAAAATGTGTTATAAGATTTGACCTCCACCCTATTTGACGCTTGTGCCTTAAGAACTAAGTATCGCTGTACAAAATTCATTGAAATTGAGGCTAGGTGAAGACAGGGACATTATTCTAGTGATTAACCTCTTCGCTACTGGCGATTATTACAGTATTTTTAATTATTACTGAATTATTTCTTCTCTCGTTTGACTTCAGAGCGAGATTTTTGTTTTATTTTCATTAGCTCGAATCTTAGAATTCGAAACATATTATTCTTATATCGAAATTTCATTTATATTTGAGTATCATTAATAAAATGGGACAAAACTGATGTACCCATTTGGGTACTCAGGGACTGAAGAGGTTAAATCAAAGGAAAATGCAGTACACACGAAAAAATCTGAAATTCTGCAGATTTAAATTTACTGAAACCTGTATGCTTACTAAAATTTTATCTGTACAATGTTTAGAAAAAGATGTAAATTTACAAAACTAGTTTTTGTAAAAGTACATAAACCTATACCGTTTTTAAAAGAATCTACTAATATTACAATAATCTTACAAAAATTTTATTTGTAATCGGAGTTGCAGCTACATAAAAATTTCTTATAATCCTAGTTTCCGCAAAAATTCATATTTTTTATTTTCAGTGCAAACATGTATCTGTTACATAGACGTTTGTAGTTGCTGTTGCATAAAAAGTTCTAGGAATCCCAGTTTCCTAGAAAAATGTCAATTAACTATACCGATTTATTTTTATAGTGTATCGTTTCCTTTCTCTTAAAAATAATCGAATATTGCTTTCTCCAACATTATAAATGCACAAAGGAAAATATTGAAAACAGAACCTCCTTCGAACGAATAAAGAAGATATACAGTCGAGTCTCTATATAACGAAATCCACCGTACCAGTAAAAATTTCGTTATATAGAGAAATTCGATGTATAGAGAATGATGTTAAAAATCGTACTTAATGTGTGAAATTAAAACAAATATTATTTTTGATCTTTTGAATTAAGAATTTGAAATGTTCAAATGTAAATATTAACCTAACATTTATTTCTCAATTATTTATGCTGTTTCAAAAAAGAGAATAGACATTTATTTGAAAGCTTAATGAAAATCAAATAAGGAAGATTTGCATTAATTTCAGACGAAGAAATCCGTAATTTTTTGTTGTTTTGATTTTAAAATTGTTACGTTCTCAAAAAAATGCCCAAATTTTACCAAGGAATGAAAAATTGTAGTTAACATTTTCTTCCATTTGAAGGCCTCTCTTATGCGCCTCTCATTGATTCCTCTCTTACTTGTGTGTCAATCCAATTGACACTGTTTTGAGAAGGATGTGTGGGAGGTGGTATGAATTGGATTTAAAGAACAAGGAGAAAAGTAATATATATATATATATATAAAACTTTAGCACTGACGATAAATTAAAAATAAGTGATGGGAAATTGATTCCATATGATTTCGAAGCTTTTTAAAACTGTTTTTTATGACCAATTTATGAAAAAAATCATTATATGGAGATAGATATTTCGCTATATAGAGACTGTTTTTAATGTAATCATGCAAAAAGGGGACCGTTCCTACTAAAAATTCGTTATATAGAGAAATTCGATGTATGGAGTTTCGTTATAGAGAGACTCGACTGTATTTCATATGACAATTAAAATAAATCCATCTTCTCAGTAACTTTTCAGGAAATTTTCAGTACAAACGTACATCCTTTACAAAAAATTTTGTTGTTGTCGTTACATAAAAAGCTTTAGAAATTCCAGTTTCCTAAAAAAAAATTAATTAACTTTAGCGATTTTTTTTTTTTTTTTTTTTTTTTTTTTTTTTTTTTTTTTGTCATATATTTTCTATTCCCTCGTAAAAATAATCGAATATTGATTTCTCTGGAATTATTAATGCATGAAATAATAAAGGGAGATATTTGAAGACTTTCTACAAAAGAATAAAAAATATTTATTTTATATGACAAATAAGATTACTACTACAACTGCATGTCAGTTTCCAAGAGTCAATAAACATCAGAAAATGTCAAATATCAAATACGTTCAATATAATGAACAGAAGTCAGCGATACAAAGGTTGTATCCTACAGAACAGTTGATAGTGACAGCATAAGTATGACTTGTAAATAAATTGTAATTCATATTATCTAAGAAATCGGAAAATAATAATTTATATTCCAATAAATGGTCAAAGAAAGTGGATTTTTTGACGTGCTTAAGAAGAAAAAAATGTGAAAAAAAGAGTGTAGAAAAAAATCCTTTTAAACAATCGTATAATTTAAAAGCAAATCATGCTCGGAATCATAGGTCAAACTTTTCTGTTAGGTAAAATAAATGTTTGTTTTCTTGCTGAAATAGCGTATAGATGTTTTTCAATAGAAGACAGAACTTATCTGAGAAAACAGGTGAGTCTGAAAAGTTAGTATTATTATTATATTTAGAACGGATGGAATTGATAGAAGTTTTATATTGGCTAAGAAATCGAAAAGTCATGATTTATTTATTATAATAAATGGATTAAGAAAATCAATTTACTCAGCGTGTTTCGTACTTTTTTCTTTTTAACCATCATAGAAGTACAACTAAATTATGTTCAGAAATGTAAACATCATTTTATATTAGATTGAGTTAATATTTCAATACCAATCAAAATCATGTATGTATATATTCTTTATGTAAAATATATATATTTAAAAAAAAATAATAACTAAATAACTAAATAAATAATAAATAAAAGCAAAATACTGAAAACAAGCAATTTTTTACATCATTTGTACCATAGTACAAGGTAAAATATTATATTTAAGTGTCTAAAACAATAAACGATTTTTTATTAAAGAAAAGGTTTGACATTCTGCTTATTCTATGGGCGTTCGGAATTGTACAAACACATAGCACCGATAGTCGTCGTCTGGCGCCCTTCTGTCTATCCATTTATTCTAGTATAACAGCACATAAATTACCTAACCGAATGTTTTTAAATTTAATAATATATACATATAATCGTTGATGAATTTTTTCAGGAAGTTTCAGAATTCATAAAAAATTCCGTGAAACTTAAAAAGATTTTTCAATTTTATTAAATTCTATCGCGCGTAATTTATTCAATGTATCCCATGATAGATACTGATTCTAAGTTGTTATGGTGATTACGTTATTTTTGAGATGAAGTCAGATTATTTCCATATTACTGAATTTAATACATATAACCTTAATACAGTTTGTATTTATGCATTTTTGCATGAGTAACAGCTATTTTCTCAAGATCTGAATATTTATAAAACTAGGTATGAACTTACGAATGTATTTCATTTGCTACTTTTGACGCACAATTCCCGGCTTGTTTCTGTTTAACCCTTAACCCCTGAGCTCTATATATAATACGGACGGTCTACTCAGAGATCCGGCTAAACCACTTTCTACCGGGACCGCATCATAATTTTCAATGCGCGCAGTAGAGTCCTCTATTTTTTAGGTGGATTTCGTATGGAATACTACCTATTGCATTCTCTCCCATGTTGGAATTTCTGAAAAATTTTTGCAGATCTACAGCGATCATGACTCCTGGAACCCAAAACTACCATCAGTAAAAAAGTTTATCTATCTATCTATCTATCTATCTATCGATGTATATCACTTTCTTCTGGACACGATAACTTCCATAATTATGCTCAGATCTTCTTCAAACTTTTAAATAAAATCAAGAGGCATAAAATCTCGGTCGAGTTCGTTAATGGGCAAAATCGGACCAAGGGGGTGGAAATAGGGAGGGTTTTTGTGAAAACCGAAAAAACGCGATAACTTCTTAATTAAAAAAGATATCGAATCCGTTTAAAGCTTATATTACTTCTAAAAAATGGGCTAAAAGTTTATGCATGGCAGATTTTTGATAAAGTAAAAAATGGGCTCAAGGGGCGAAAAAAACAGGGTTTTGGGGAGAAAAAAATTCATAACTTCGTCAATTCTCAAGATATCAAATCCAACTAATTTTTTTAAAAATGTACTCAATATTATCTAAATTTTTGTATTTACAAGTTTTTGATAGGTTCAACTTTTACCGATGAAAAAAATTAAAAATATAGAAGGTGGGGAGGAAAAAGAAAAAAATCCATAACTTACTCAATTCTTGAGCAATCATATCTAATTAAATTTATTTTACATCTTCTCAATAATATCTACAACTTTTATACTAACAAGTTTTTTATAGGACGAATTCTTGTAGCAAAAATAAATTAAACAAAAATAGGATTTGGAGAAAAAACCCCTCAAATCCAAACTGCTTATATTCCGACTCATTTTTAAATTCATTTTTGATTTTAAACGCATCCAAACGGCAGATCCTCTTTCACACAAAATTTCTCAAACCGTTCATAATTAAAGAATTGAGGATGTAATCAAGTAACAAATTGGTTATTTCATGACTCATTTTTAAATCCAATTTTGCTCTCAAACGCATTTAATTGACAGTTTTTTGTTATTTAGAAACTATATAATGTGCGTATTCGTCAATTTTTTGATAAAAGTTTAATATATATTTTTAAAAAGCTGTCAAAATGAGCACTTCGCAAAAAAAAAAAAAAAAAAAAAAAAAAAAAAAAAAAAAAAAAATTCCCAAAACGATCATGTTTAAAGAATTGAGGATGTATTTAAATAACAAATGGGTTATTTTATGACTCATTTTTTAATTCAATTTTGCTCTCAAATGCATTCAATTGACAGTTATTTGTTATTTAGGAACTGTGTAATGTGCCGCATTGGTCAGTTTTTTTAATAAAGGCCAAATATATATTTAAAAAAAAGCTGTCAAAGTGGGCACTTCGCACAAAATTTCACAAAGCGATCTTGATTAAACAATTGTTGGTGTATTCAAATAACAAATTGGTTATTTAAATTTAATTTTGCTCTCAAACGCATTCAATTGACAGTTTTTTGTTATTTAGAAGCTATATAATATGCGTATTCGTCAACTTTTTGATGAAGGCTAAATATATATATTTATAAAAGCTGTCGAAATGGGCACTTCGCAAAAAAAAATTTCCCAAAACGATCATGTTTAAAAAATTGAGGATGTTTTCAAATAACAAATTGGTTATTTTATGACTCATTTTTTAATTCAATTTTGCTCCCAAACGCATTAAATTGACAATTATTTGTTATTTAGGAACTGTGTAATGTGCCGTATTGGACAGTTTTTTAATAAAGGCTAAATATATATTTAAAAAAAGCTGTCAAAGTGGGCACTTCGCACAAAATTTCCCAAAGCGATCTTTATTAAATAATTGTTTATGCATTCAAATAACAAATTGGTTATTTAAATTCTATTTTGCTCTCAAACGCAATTAGTTGACAGTTTTTTGTTATTTTGGAATTATATAATGTGCCGTATTGGGCGATTTTTTAATAAAGTCAAAATATATTTCAAAATATATTGTCAAAATGGGCATTTGAGCCGAATTTATCTTAAGATTAATGATTCTGATAAAATCATTTCTTGCAGAAAAATGAAATTAAAAATTTTTACAAAGCGTCCAAATAAAGATGTTAAACTGGGCTCATCTGTAATCAATTTTTTTTTTTTTTTTTTTAGTTGTTGAAATGAGCACTCTTCGAAATCTACCTCCGCCTACAGGCCAAGCCGACAGGAATTTTTTTAATATTACAAGCATATTTTTAAGCTTTTTCGCAAACTTTTTATTATTTTCTGGTTATTTCTATAACTTTTTGATACTTTTATGAGCAATATTTAACAAATGTTTCATTATTTTTTGTTGAGTTTAACTAAAATTTCCTTTTTAACTAATATCAACTTGAAAATTTGCGATGAATTTTAGTAAAATCAATAGATTTTTAATAAAAGAATACATATCAGTGAACATTATAGCAATTTCGTTTTAATTTTAAAAGAAAATTCAATATGAAAATGTCTACCCCATACTATCCTACGGGAGGAAATCAATGTTTTGCCAAAGATTTTCGTCGGAAAATCTTTGGCATTGTATTCATGGGCGAACGGCTGGATTCAATGTATCAGAATAGTGAGTTAGCTCTCCGTGTTATTATCGAGCTCAGTGCCTTTAACGCACCGTGTGCCACATCTGGCGCATACCTAAAAACACTATAATACTCATTATGTGCCATGCATTCGGCCAATATGATCTCTGTAACTGATCAAGAACAGTCCAAAGAATAGAATAACACTTATTTTGTGCATGTCAGATGGCTGCATTTGGCATGAAAAAAATTGTTCTTCGGAAACAAAAAAAATTCGATCCAAATATTAAGGCAAAATTTATTTTTATATTATTTTTACTGAACATTTAAATATATTAATATAAAGAAAGTTGAAGAGTGTTAAACAAATAAAATTATTTAATTTAAGCCCATTTAACTGCAAAATATAGCAATACAATATTTTACCCTAATTGTGTACACAACATAAAACATTAAAATTTATCTGAGAATTTATTTATTTATTTATTTATTTTTTACTATATTTCCCATTATTAAATGGATAGATACATTTCAAATATTTTTTTTCGTAAAAGTAGAAAAAAATCGTGTTGCGAAAAGTTAAAAAGAAATCAAAAAGCATTTTTAAATCTTTTTTTTTTTATGAATTATAAATGTGTTAAACAACAGTATAAAATATAATAAATAAATAAATATATATAAATAAAGAATAATTGTTAATACGATGAGTAAGAGTACATTTTGATTCATGTCCGTTTCTCAGAGTCAATAAGTATAGTAAAATGCAAAATACCAAAAATATTTCGTGCAATAAAATACAGTCAATGGCACAAAGAGCTTATTTCACAGAATAAAGATAATAACAGCATTGGAAATAAGATTTAATACACATTGTCAAAGAAATCGAAATATCATGATTTATTTTTACAATAAATTTACCGGAAACATTTATTTTTAGTGTTTGACTTACAAAAAGAAACGAAAAATTTCCTTTTAAATTACTGTAAAGTTTAAAAGTAAATTATGTGCACAAGTGCATTAAAAATATTTTTACGAGATAAATTAAATGTTTGGTTTCCAGCCAAAATCTGTGTATAGATATTTATATGTGGAAAAAAAGGAAAATTTTCAAATAATAATAATAATAAAAAAAAACGTACTTCATTTAAAAACTTTTTTGTAAATTGTGTTATTAAATATAAACTAATGTCATAGCATACTAAAATTTTCAAAATATTGCATTTATTATAAAAATAAAATGTATATTATACGAAGAAATCCGTATGTGCAAAATCTGCATATAGATTTTTTCTGTGGAAAAAAAGAGAAAATTTAATTAAAAAACAAACCTTGTTCGTTATCAAAAGTTTTTCATCATTGAGTTATTGAATACAAACTAATATCATAGCGTATTAAAATTTTCAAAATATTACATTTATTAAAACAGAAAATTTGTATTATGCGAAGAAATCTATAAGTTTTTACTTATGTATATTAAAAAAAAGTTTGAATTATTCTCCTAGATTTTTTAATTCATTTACCCTTAAAATATACACTAAGCCATTAATACATATAGTCCCGGTTTTGGGAAACTTTGAATTTTAATGAATTCCTGTGATTTTCTTCTTTAAAATGTGAAAATTGCATAAAATAATTATTTATAAATGTACTTTTCTATTACCGGAAGAAGGTAGAAAAATCAATAATTTATTTGCTTAAAATGCTTAAAATGTTTTTAGTTTTTAGTTTTTTTTTTTTTTTTTTTTTTTTTTTTTTTTTTTTTTTTTTTTTTTCAAGAGGACGAAATGTAAGAGGTAAGTTTATTTGTGCATTTTGTATCAAGCATCCAAATAAATAAGTTACTATCATAGTTTCTAGACTCATTTGAAATATGTATTTTTTTTAATCGTGAAATTATACGTTCAAGCCATTTTTTAGGCCTTTTTGTAGCGTACAAAGTATAGGATGCTAAGCATGAAATGGTACATTTAGTCCATTTACGAAACAGTTTTTTTTCTTTTTTTTAAGTTCTTTTGATTATAACTATGAAAGAAATTGTTTTTAAACTTTAAATATGAGCATTCTTAGTTTATCATTAATAATATTTATATTATTATTAGTCTTTGGGAAGAAATAAGCATATTTTTAGTAGTTTACAAAAATAATAAATATATAATATGCATTCTAAAAGCTTATTTTACATAAATTTAGACAAAACACATAATCCTGCATATTATACTATTACAAATACTACGCATATGTATATATTTAATACATTTACATTTTGTCAATTAAATACTAAAAAAGAAATAAATAAAAAAAAATAAAATTTTTTTTTTAGTATTTTTCCAGCTTCATTTAGGAATATTTTAAGCTTATTTTCCTAAAAAATTTGAGGGAACAGGCGTTCGGGTAAAAAATACCTTTTCTAAAGTAAAAAGAAGATTTATTTCACATGGCACACACGAATATTTCTAGTTCATTCTTGTTCCCAGAAAGTCAGTGAATATCAAAAAATGCCAAATATGAAAAGTGTTTAGCACAATAGAAGAAAGCCAGTGGCACAAAAGAACTGGTCTGAGAAAACAGATGAAATTGACAACATAATATTCCTTGTAAGTAAGATGCAATACATAGAAATATTGTGGAAGAAATCGAAAAGTCATGATTTATTTTTTTCCAATAAATGGACTTCCAAAGTGAAACTTACTAAGAATGCTTCAGTAACACAAGAATAAATATTAATTTTATATTAAACTATAAAAAAAATTACCTATGAAATACAGGGAAATTATTCTGATAGATAAAAGGAATGTTTTTGTTTCTGTTATAACGTTCTGCATTTTTTTCCCGTAAAAAACAAAAGCCGTATAAAATGATTATTTTACACAATTAATAATGGCTGAAAAAGTACTTTCTATTTATTTCCTACCGGGAGTAAATATATCATATTTCAGAACAATCCAATACAAAGAGTATAGTTGTCAAATTTACGTATGAGGACGAGAGTTTCAAAGTTATACTTTTATCCAGCAAATCAAATATTGGGAAATTGAGAAAAAACTATAAACTGCGTACATTGGATTTTATTATAAAACAAGATTTTATAAGATCCGAAAAGATTGATAAAGAAAACTTGTTTTTTTTTTTGTTTTTTGTTTTTTTTTTTCTTAAATAATACCATAATAATTAATGTATTAAATAATAAACTTGTGGAAAGTTCGAATTGAGGGATGTAATAAAGACTACTACTCCACACATTTACAGATTATTAAACATTCACAAATTTATTTAGGAAAAATATAGACTAATTATGTTACTTTAAAAAAATATCTTTTCATTGTATATCGTGTAAGGTTTTGTAACGCTGAACTCGAAAATAGATTTCTTTTAATAACTGTTATTATATTTTCAGAGATATCGTCTAAAATATAAATCAAAAATATGCTCCCCCGATAAATTTCCGAATCTACTGAAGATAAAATTATGAAAAAAAATTGAGGTAGTATAACGTCACAGGAAAACTACCGAAATTAACCTAGGTAACATAGTTTAAAGAAAAGCGCATTATTTCTAGACATACAGATTTCAATTTGCGGGCATTCAATAAAACTGATGAGCTGTGATGAGCTGGAGGCAGTGTTCTCGCTGACATTTGACCAACGTTAGTAATTTGGCAAATTAAAAAGGAAAAAACATTCGCTAAGTGAAAAAAGTATTAGCAAAATAGATTCGCTGTGTAGCAAAAAATATTATCTTTAATCCTTTAAATAGCCCCCTTTTTCCAATATGTTCTAAAATAGTTTTTATAACTGCGATTGCGATTGTTATTAATCTAATTTCATCAAAACCACTACAAATATATTAAAAATATATGTATACCCATATGCAACAAAAATGGAAAAACAAAAGAAAGAAAAGCAAAAATTGAGCACTAGCAATTTTGCGAATCTATTCGCTTGTTTACTCGCCAAATGAACAATTTAGTCGAAATTTGGCGCCTGCATTGAGGTATTAGTGGATTAAGATTTTCGACCAAATTCGTTGGCACTTAGTCAAGATATTAACCACTAAAGACACGTGTGGTTAGAATATAAATAATGACAAAGGCGGCGTACTTTATGTAGCATCGGCTTTTAAAGCCTAGAATACATTTTTTAATGATATATGTATGTAATGATGTCTCCAGTAGCAGTATGAAAGCAATAAACATCAAATTGTTAAAAACAGACTAAATTAATTAGAATTAATCACATAAAAACTATGGAATTAGGGACTAGCTTGAATGGAGTGGATCTCAAAATACGCCTCCAGTATTTTTAATAATTAAACCTATTTTTAAAAACGAGGAACAGACCAAAGCGGTGTTACAAGTTTGAGGCTTCATTTCGAAGCTGGTTGAGCAAAATTACAAATTTAAACTATAAATGGGATTCTGTTTTAGCCACACTGTTTTTATATTATTTATGTAAATTGTATAGACAGCAATTATTATTAGTAAAATGGATTCAAATATTTAAATTTCAACGTACGTTTGCAAACATACAAACGTATTGTAAAAAAAGTAATTAATTTTACATTTAAAAAATAAAACTCACCATACTTTTTAACGGAAAAATGGCATTATTTTTTTTCAATATTATATGATTTATAGACTGGAACTGAGATCACCAAATACTGTGTCAATCCCCCCCCCCCTTTTTAACAATATCTCCAAATTCGCTTATAGTAATATCCAGTGCTTCAAAAGTTAGGAGTTAAAGGTTATTCTTAAGCAGATTGATACAGTTATGTGTTATTATAAAATAAGCTCAATATTTTGTAGCAAAAAATTCCCTTGATAATATAAATGCTACTGTTTGGTTACCTCTTCGACTAAAAAACTGTCGCGAAACTGTGACATTAAATGCCAATAATAGATCATTGTAAAGGTTACACTCACGTGACATTAAATTTGTTACACCACTAAGTCGCTTAAATTGGACGTTTTATTTGTATTTTTATAATTATTTTAATTATTTATTTGTTTTTTCGTTATCTGAAATTACAAAAAAACATTCTCTCTCTCTCTCTCTCTCTCTATATATATATATATATATGTATTTCTTTGATTTGAGCCTATATTTAATATTGGAACTAAGATCAACCAAATTTATCAAATTATACAAATCGCCAAACTGATTGCCAAATTATACAAATAAAGTTGTGATTGTAAAATTTGAAAATAGAAAAGTTAATGAATTTCAACCAGACACTGATACCAAAAATTATTTGAATTCGATATTTAATCTCTGTAAAGATTGTATCCTATCAATAATTTGAAGTATGGTAAGGGTGATTAAATAATATTTAAATTACTGTTGTTATAACTGTCTCCTTTCCATACCAAACCATACTATAAAATGATCAATTAAAAGAGCTGCTGCTGAATGAAGCCCAAATTTTGTCCAAACAATAATATCTTAATAGAAAAAACACATTATTGCAGTGGTGTTCGCTACATTTTCAGCAATGCGGAAGAACATTCCAGGTGAAGGTGCTTATAGCTTTAAAATGCAAGATCAAGTCCACCATTTTTATTGTTTCAAGGTTTCCTTGCGAAAATGGACCAGCGCAGCAGGCGTAGCCTACTAGTTTTCAATGTTTCCATTTTAAATTAAATGTTAAGAAATGTAGATTTTTTTTAAGCATAGTTTTTTTCACAACTTTTAAAGTGACACAAAACAAAAGAAAACAAATTATATTACTTAAAAAACTGGTGTCATTTTTGAAACATTATTATTGAAACATTATTTTATTAAGATTTAGCTATCTTTTATTGTTTTATAAATGTAACTTTTATTTCCCTTCAAAAGAAGAAAAAGTCACCTACGACAAAATTTGAATATAAATGCAACCGAATCTAATAATAATAATAATAATAATAATAATAATAATAATAATAATAATAATAATAATAATAATAATAATAATAATAATAATAATAATAATAATAATAATAACGTTTAGGACACGAACTAAAAGCATCATATGATGCTCAAGTGTTATAACAAATTAGATTACGACAAATTGCTTCTGGAATTCGATTGTTAGATATTTACTATCGATATAAATCAGGTCTTAGTAGAAAAAAAACATAAAACAAAAATGAACATCGCATTTAAGAAATTATCTTCGAGGAAGAAGGCGAGAAGATTTATGTTCTTCTTTGGAAGGCGAATTTATTTTTTCCCGGGAGATATATATCTGTAGTTACACGAAAGCTATTTAAATAGGAAAAAAATATGCCTTGGATTTGCAGTCATAAAAAATTACACAAATGTGGTAAAAGGTGAAAGATGGCACTTCTATTATCAAATTGCAAATTAGTGTAAAGAATAATGCTGTTTCACACTTGTTTCAAGACTAAAATAAATTTATTCTCTCTTAGTCAATATATTTACTTGTGTATGATTTCATTTTTTTTTCAATTTATATCTTTTTTGATTTATTTGATTTATCTTATTTCTTTCTTTTCTTTTTCTTTTGAATGTTAAAGAATTTTGTAACATAATATTATTTTTAAATACAGCATGTATTTTCACAATTATTAAACCAGCACAAAATAAAATAAAATAAATTACATTACTTATCATAACTTGTATCATTTTTGAAATATGATTTTTTTTTATTTAAAACAAATAGCAAAATCTTTTATTTAAACACATTCATTGGAACATTCTAGATTTTCTTTTTAGCTATATTGTTTTTGCTTTTTTATGTAAAAAAGATTTACTTATCTTATTAAAAAAAAAAGAATTTGAATTTATTTCCGATCAAAAAAAGAAAAAAGTCGCCTACTACCAAATTTGAATATAATTGCAGCTAAATCTTAAAAAAAAATTCTTAGGACATTGAACTAAAAAGCTTTATATGATGCTCAAGCGCTATAACAAATTTGATTTCGACAAATTGCTTCTGAAATTCGAATGTTAGATATTTACTATCGATTTAAATCAGGTCTTAGCGAAAAAAAAAAAAAAAAAAAAAAAAAAAAAAAAAATGAGCATCGAATTTAAGAAATTAAGAAGGCGAGAAAATGTATGCTTCTCTTTGTAAGGTGAATTTTTTTCCTCCGCGAAATATATATATGTAGTTACACGAAAGCTATTTAAATAGGGGGGAAATGCCTCGTTTTTGCAGTCATAAAAAATTACACAGATGCGGTAAAATGTGAAAGATGGCACTTATATTATCAAATTGAAAATTAGTATCAAGAATAATTTTGTTTCACACTTGTTTCAAGTCTAAAAGAAAATTATGCTTTATTAGATTATGTATTTATGTACATATGATTTCATTTTTTGTTAATAATTTTTTCAAAGCATTCTTTTTTTCTTTTCTATTTCCTTCTTTATTCTGTTTAATCCTTTAAGTTACCATTTTTTTCAATTCTTAGAAAAAAATTACTTTTATGTTAATAACATTAACGTCTGACGCATAGCGAAAGTTATTGTTTTGCGTACAATAGTATTTATATTCATATGACAATAGGCTATGGAAGAGTTTTTGAACATGTTTAGAAAATATTGTAATACAACAAGGTTTAACTGATATTACAAATCCCTAATACCTTTTTTCGCTTAATTACACATTATTCTTTCAGGAAAGTAATCTTTATTTTAAATTTAAAGCGTAAAATGTATGTTTAAAATAAAACAATCGCAAACGTGAAAAGAGAATCAATTAAACATTTATTAATATTATTGTTACTAATTTCTAAACGTTAATGAAGTTATACATCAAATGAATGTATACATACTAACAACACTACTAGTAAACAGTAACAAAAGTATTTGTTAAAACAAAATTTTGCTCAATTAAAAGGCATGTACTATCAATAGTACACTAGACCCGAAAGCGTTAAAACGGTTTAAACAAAGTATTTTGAAATGATAAATGCTTTCTATTTTTTTATTCTGTAAGAGTTGAAACACTATTAAAATATCTATCTTTATAATAAAGGACACATGTGTCTGTGCGTAATGTTAACATCATTTTGCGAATAGCCACCACCCCCTGAATACTAAGTCTGAGTACTGATTCTCCCAACCTGATACCTTCTACAACCACCACGGTTGTAGAAGGTAGATTCTTTTTAGCTTATGTACGACCCTTAAAATTCCACCAATTTAAAATATATATATTTACTTTTAAAAATATTATTAAAAAAATTAATTTCATCATTTGTTTTACAAATTTTTACTTCAAAAATTTTTAATTTTTTAACAATATTTTTTAAAAGGCTGAATCAAAATTAAGATTTAGATATTTCTCTTTATTTAAATATTTTGATTTATAACGATTATAAATTACCTCATTTTTGAAATAAATTTTAAATTTGTTTACAAAAATTTTGAGAAGTTTTATCACATGATTGTGTTTACATATGATAAGGTCAATCATAAAAAATAAATTGAAAATTTTAACTCAATAAATAAAAATTATTTTAAAATGTGTCCCTGACCACCTTATGGTTTATTCAGAATTTGTAACAGCTCTAATGCTTGAATTCTGGCATGTTCCTTTTCAGTTACATTTATTACGAGAAAAAGTAACAACTAGTGACAATACTCTTTACAGGTAGAAGTACAGATGATATTACTATTCCTTCAAAAATCATGTAGCCCATTATTCTATCAGCATATTTTAGTTTGAGACATCTTCGTGTAGTGGAGTGAGTAATTTCAATTTCATATTTTATCAACATTCATTAGAGGAAGTCTGCCTTTTATTATTTTTTCAACTTTTTGTGGTCACTATCATATTTCTTTGGTACAACTTTATAACATCTTCTGTAGTTTTTCTGTACCCATTTAAACTTAGAATTGCATTTGTGTGACGCTCCAAATTTTAATACATTTTTTTATAATTTTCTTCTGTTTTATAACATGAAAATTCTATGAAATAATTACCTATAAATGCCTTTATCGGTTACCGAAAGATAACAGCATAAGATGGATGTTTATTTGCTTAAATGAAGGCTTTTTTCATAGTTAATATAGGGTATCCAGCAAATAAGACCCAGATTTCAAAATTAATTTCTCAAAAACAAAGACGGATAGAATTATACGATAAACATTTTGTTTATTGGATAAGCAGTAAAAATCTTATACCGAAGTTTCAAACAGTGAATATTTTGAAAAGTTTGTGTTGATTTCAAAGAATGCTTGATTTGACATTTTTCTTGTTGTAGATTGCTTTCAGAGAAGGAGTTTTTCAGCTTATAATGCGATATTTTAACAATTTTTTGAATTAAATTTTTAGATTTTCGAAATGTCAGAAATTAAAATTCCAAAAATCATTAAAATATGGCACAGTACACGGAAAAACTCGTTCTCAGCAAGTAATCTAAAACAAGAAAAATATCAAGTCGAGCATTCTTTGCAATCAGAACATAATCTTTTCGAAATATTCAACGTTCAAAACTTCTGTATAAGATTATTTAAAGCTTACCTGATAAACAAACTGCTTACCGCATAATTCAATCGATCTTTGTTTTTGAGAAATTTAATTTTGAAATCGGAGTCTTATTTGCTGGACATCTTGTATACATTGTGTTTTTTTCCTCCCAACGACCCAAATATATAAATCATAATCTTAGCTTGTAGACTACTTTGTAAAACACAGAAACCTATTTTGAAAATTGTGAAATTATATGTTCTAGCCTATTTTTATGTATTTTTATACTGTACAAAATATAATGTACTAGACACACATGGGTATATATTTTTAATAACCATTTAAGGGACAGTTATTTATGTAAAGTCCATTTCAACATGATTATGAAATAAATTGCATTTAAGCCTCAATACGGCTATTCTTTATTTATTATTGAAAAAACTTGTAATACTATTATTTCTCATAAGCTACTAAAAAAATATAATTACTTCTTTACAGTGAGTGAAGATGTATTGATGTAAAAAATATTTTTACAGAGATGTGTAAGAATATTTGTTGAAAAAATTTACAAAAAATAGTAATTACTATACATAATATATAATTTAAAATATCATTTTATATAAATTTATACAAAACATATAATTATGCACACTATACTATTACAAATAGTATGCATATTCCCATATTTAGTATGTTTTACATTTTATCTAAGAAGTACGGACAAAATTTGCGGGTTTTTTTTTTTTTTTTTTTTGTATTTTTACAGTTTATTTTGCAGAATTTTACAGTGAGTTTACCATCGAATTTGAGAAAACAAAAATTCAATCATAAATGGGTAAATATTTATATTCAGAATACATTAAAAAATATCGGAAATAATCATAACTTTTCTCAACTTTCTTTCAGATATATTTTCTCAAAAAAAAAAAAAAAAAAAATCGTTCAAGAAAAATAGCACATTTAATCAATTTAAAATTGAATAGTTCCAGTATGTCTTTTACTTTGACATGCTTTCTTTTTTAGTCACGCTTATTAATAGAAAATATATCCATAGTGACACTAATCTTGATAGAGATGTTAAAGATGACAGCAATTCAACCGGAAAACTTGTTCAAGTCTGTCTGCAGAATTTGTTTCGAGACGTCTTTTAAGCAGGAGGTTCTTCATTCTGCTACATATGTTTAATATTTCACCATGATAATTCAAGAAATAGCCTGGATAAGCTGTATTCTACATAATATATCCATAAATGACTCTAATCTGGATAGAGATGTTAACGATGATAGCAATTCAACCTGACCTTACGACATTTTTATATTTTTACATTAAAAATAAATAACAAGAAATTTCGCAAGTGTGGAGTAAAAAAACGAGATAATGTTTTAAGATTTCCTCCTACGTATTTTTTATTTATTTCTGTTAAGTTAAAAATTAATCGAAGAAAAATAACACATTTAATCAATTTATAACTGAATAATTCCAGTATGTCAAACTGTAAACATCTTTTAATTTTGACATGCTGTCCTTTTCAGCCACATTTATTAATTTATTAATTCATTTAAAAAGCTTATTATTTATTTTTCACAACATTTTTCTATTTTTATATTTAAAACAAAAAATAAAATGTTTCGTAAATAAGGAGATAAAATGCTAGATATCGTTTTAAAATTAATTCAAGAAAAATAGCACATTTAATCAGTTTAAAATTGAATAATTCCAACATGTCTAACTTTAAATATCTTTTACTCTGGTATTCTTCCCTTTTCAGCCACATTTATTAATAGAAAATATATAAATAAAAGTCACTAATCTTGATAAAAATGTTAAAGGTGACAGCAATTCAACCTGACCGTACGATTTTATTGTTTTTTTTTTTAATAAATAGAAAACAAAATTAATAACAAAAAACAAGTAAGGAGCAAAAATGCGAGGTAAAACTTTAAAATTAATTTAAAAAAAATAAAGAAAAAAAATAAAGAAAAGAAAAAGAAATAGCACATTTAATCAATTTAAAATTTAGGAATTCCAGTATGTCAAACTTTAAACATGTTTTACCCTGACATACTTTACTTTTCAACCGCATTTATTAATAGAAAATATATCCATGAAAGACACTAATCTTGATAGAGATGTTAAAGACGATAGAAATTCAACCTGAAAACTTATTTCAGTCTGTCTACAGAATTTGTTTCGAGACGTGTTTCGAACAAGACTTTCTTCATTCTATAATATAAGTTTAATATTTCGCAATGGCAATTCGAGAAAAAGCTTATTATTTATTTTTTACGATGCATATCATTTTTATATTCAAAAATAAATAACATAATGTTTCACAAGTAAGAGGCAAAAATGTGAGATAACGTTTTAAAATTTACTCATACGTATTTTTTTATTTATTTCTATTAAGCTTTTTCATAATCTTTGAACTCATACATATTCCAAAAGTTATTTATGTATTAAGATTAAAAGGAACAACAAAAATAGAAAATAAAATTAAAGCGTCATCATCTCCAAATCCAAAAACTGATTTTTGTTTTTTTTTTCCTTTATTCTTCCAGCGTGTTTAAATTTTACATGTTTTCCCTCCAGTGACATTTAATAATATTTAAGATAACAATAAGTGACAGTAGTCTTCACTGAAACAATAAAACATGCTAATAATATCACCAGAATATTGATACATTTCTTTAATATACTTCGAAATTTTATTTTGTGGCATAATTTCGTAAAAATACGCTTCAGTTTGTAACATGAATTAAATATTTCCCCAACAAAATACTCGATAAAGTATTACCAAAATCGTTATTATTCATTTTATTGTTAGGTTTTACATTTCATGGTTACTTTTATCTTCAAAAAAAATAATAATAACAAATAAAACCGAAAATACGAAAAAATAGCGAGATAGCATTTACAAATTTATTCACAGATAACTTTTTGAACTTCATTAAGTTTTATCACAAGCTTCATCGCATAACACAATAAAAATATTAATTTAATTAAAACGACAAAACAAAATTATTTTAATCAATTCCAAACTTATTATATCAAATTTTAAATATTTTTAGCCGCCTTTATTAATAGAAAAGAGAAAGTTATAATGGAAGATGACAGCAGTACGAGAAGTTCATTTTTTTTTTCATTTTTCTATTTGTATATTTTACTTTCAAATATCATTCGTAAGATATGTGTTTCAGTCTGTAATTTCAAGTTAATATTTCGCAATGAGTAATCTGAAAATATTTATTTTTATCAATAAAATTATCCATCACTTCAAGGTTTTTTTCTTTTTTCTTTTTTGTAATATTTTAGTAACTAATTATAAAAAAGTTCTGTAATTCCCTTTTACATTCTAAACATCTTACAAAAGATTACGAAATTGCAGATAATTTGCATGAGAAAACTTTTACAAAATTTATTTATCGAAATTTTTTAAATTTATTAAATAGTATTACAAGTTTTATGACATAACTTATACTAAAACAAAGAAAGAAATAAAAAACAATTTTAACCAACTCCAAACTCATTCTTCCTAGTTATTTTTTAATTTAATGTCTAGTTTTGTCGATTCCTAGGTATATTATTAAACTTTATTATCACTAGAAAAGATATATGTGAAATAAATTTTGACAGAAACAATTGAATATAATAGTAATATTATCTGAAAATTCGATTAATATATTATTTTACTCCATACTTTACTTAAAAACGTTATACATAAAATATATGATTCAGTATATATACTCGATTTATTTTTTGAAAGGAGCCATTAAATATACATATATTATTATCAGTTATAGTATCAATGATTGTTTTTTAAATTTCCATAATCTTTTAGCACTAATTATAAATTTTTCTGTATTTCAGTTTTATATTCTGAGCATATAACGCATAAAGTATCGAAAGTATGGAACAAATTTTGAAGAATATTTTTTGCATTTTTTAATGGATAATTTCTTAACTCTCTAACATTACATAATACCAAAGTTAAAATAATTGCTTACATTAAAATGGTTGTTTTGGGGGAACTTTTCCCATTTTCGAAATACTTTTTTACTGTTTGATTTGAGCAATCGTTTAAGATACCAAAACTGTTATAATTTTATTTTTACAAGAAGAGAAGAGAAGGCAATTTAATAAACAAAAAGCAATGATTTAAATACTGGAAGGGTCGTAGGAATAACAGGGAAAATGTAAACAATGTTTGTATGTATTTTATCGTATGTTTTACATGAGAAGACTAACAAACAGTAATTGGCATTTTAAGATTTTTTTTTTTTTATGTATCTTAAAGATATAAAATAAATCGTTAAATCCGATTTCCTTAAAATAAATTTTTCCGTTATCTCCTTGATCAATATACTTCATTACATAAAGCATTTTAAACACATGTCAGTGTAATTTCCTTATGAGTACTGCTTTCTGAATTCGAATGTAAGCTATATGTGATATTGTAATTATTTTATAAGAACTCGAATGTAAAAAAAAAAAGTATTTTTTAATATGTTTTCCTTTAAAACGTTTTCTGTAACAAGTATGGTTGAGTAGGTATCTTGAATTTAATATTTTTCAAAGAGACATTATAAAAATATTGTTATTATTAATATTATCTATTTTTGTGTTTTATTTCCAAAATCTTTTCACTAATTACAAATTGTTCTGTAATTCAGTTTTATATTCTGAACATGTAACTAACATATCGAAAACACGAAAAAAAGTTGCGAGGAATTTTTCGCCAATATATTTACGCATAATTTTTAAATTTTCTGACAATACATGCTTAAATCAACTAAAACAAAAATTAAAATCAAATACATTTTTTATTAACTCCAAATCTAATATTTTTAGTGATTAATTCTAAATTTCAACAATACAGCCAGCTCAGCGTCTTTCATTCTGACACGTTTTCCTTTTCAGCCGCATTTATCAATAATAAAGATAATAATAAGTGACACTACTATTCCCAAACATAATTAAGGTTCAACAAAGCCATCTAAACATTCGTTTAACACAGTATTTTACCTGTCTATTCTACTTCAAAACATTTTACGTAACAAATATGGTTGAGCATCTATCTTAAATTTAATATTTTACAAATAGCCATTATAAAATATAATAATATTATTAAAATTATATATTTTTTATTGTTTAATTTAAATAATCTTCTAGCACTAATTATGAACTATTCTGTAATTTAGTTTTATATTCTGAGATTCAAGCTAAAATATCGAAAGTACGAGAAAAAGATTGTGAAGAATATTTCATTAATTTATTTAGGTATAATTTTCAATCTTTCTGACATCATATATTACTAATCTTAATTCACCTAAAACAAAAAAGGAAATGAAATACATTTTTAATTAACACAGAATCCAATATTCTTGGTGATTAATTCTAAATTCAAACATTTCAGCGTCTATCATTCTGACATGTTTTCCTTTTCAGCCGCATTTATTAATAAGAAAGATAACAATAAGTGACACTAGTCTTCCCAGACGGAATTAAAGATGATAGCAATGCCATCTGAAAATTCATTTAATCCATTACTCTATCTGCATATTTTATTTCGAGGCGTCTTTCGTACCTGGTGTGCTTCATGCTGTAACCTCAATTTAATATTTCGCCCCCAGACATTCGAGAAAATTAAAGAATTGACTGTGATTTCGTCTCCACCCAGTGGCTTCGCTCGGAAGGACCGGTGGAGATCCGCCCAATTCAGGCTAGCGCCAAGCTGGCTACGGCCTAGAGCGGCGTTCCCCGCATTCCTGAGACGGCTGTGCATTCCGTATTCTTTTTCTGGTTGTGCAATGTCAATGGGTTACTCATATTGGCATCTAATCTCACTCTGGCATTCAGTTTCAATTAAAAGTATTTCAAAAGAATGGTTTTAGAGTATAATGAGGAAATTAGCGAATATTTTGAGTTTATTGGAAAAAACGTTTTTTAATACAAAGAATAATTGTTAAATTTTGTACGTGGAAATATATTAACACAAATGTCTGTATTAATATTAATTATTAGCGTATGCAACATAAAGAAGATATATTTAAGCGGTAAATTGAATCAAAAAATATATTAAAGAATATTTATGGATGAAATTGAAGAAACGAAAATGAAAAATCATGCATCCTTTTTTGGTCAAGCAATGTGAATGAGTTACTCATACTAGCATTTAATCTCATTCTGGAATTCAGTTTCAATTAAAGATATATTTCAAAAGAATGGTTTTCGAATATAATGCAGAAATTAGCGAGCGAATACCTTGAGCTCATAAGTGTAAACGTATGAAACGTAAGTAAGAAACGCATGTTAATTAAAAGAAGGGAAATTAAAAAACAATTGTTAAACTTTGTAAGGGAAAAGATTAACTGAAAGTCTGTATTGATATTAATTATTTACGTATACAACGTAGAGAAGATATACTTAAGCGGAAAGTTGAATTAAAAGTACATTAAAGAATACTTATGAACGAAATTGAATGAAAATCATGCATCTATTCCTGGTTATTGTCAATGAGTTACTCATATTGGCATCTAATCTCACTCTGACATTCAGTTTCAATTAAAAGTATTTCAAAAGAACGGCTTTCGAATATAATGAGGAAATTAGCGAGCAAATATCTTGAGTTCATTGGAAGAAAAGTTTGTTAATTCAAAGAATGATTGTTAAATTTTGTGAGAGGAAACATAGTAACGCAAATGTCTGTATTAATAATAATTATTAGCATATGCAACATAAAGAAGATATATTTAAGCTGAAAGTTGAATTAAAAGTACATTAAAGACGTTTATGGACGAAATTGTAGAAACTTATGAACAAAATTGTAGAAACAAAAATGAAAAATCATGCATCATTTTTTTGGTTAAGCAATGTGAATGAGTTACTCATATTGGCATTTAATCTGACTCTGGAATTCAGTTTCAATTAAAAGTATATTTAAAAAAAAATGGCCTTAGGGCATAATGAAGAAATTAGCGAGCGGATACTTTGAGCTCATTATATGAAAAGTGTGCTAATTAAAAGAATAGAAATTAAAAAATAATTGTTTAACTTTTTAAGAGAAAAGATTAAACGAATGTCTGTATTAATATTAATTATATTTGCTTATACAACATATAAAAGATATAATTCATCAGAAAGTTGAATTAAAAGTATATTTAAGGATACTTATGAACGAAACTGAATGAAAATCATGCATCTATTTCTGGTTATGCAATGTGAATGAGTTACTCATATTGGCATCTAATCTCGCTCTGGCATTCAGTTACAATTAAAAGTATTTCAAAAGAATGGCTTTAGAATATAATGAGGAAATTAGTGGGCAAATATTTTGAGCTCACTGGAAAGAAGATTAATTAATTGGAAGAATGGAAATTAAAGTAATAACAATTTTTAAATTTTGTGTAGGGTAATAGATTAATTCGAATCTCTGTATTAATATTAATTATTAGCAAATACTACATAAAGAAGATATACTTAAGAAGAAAGTTGAATTTAAAGTATAGTAATAGAATACTTATGAACGAAACTATAAAAACGAAAATGAAAAACCATGCATATGTTTCTGGCTAAGCAATGTCAATGTGTTACTCATATTGGCATCTAATCTCACTTGGCATTCAGTTTCAATTAAAAGTATATTTAAAAAAATGGTTGTCGAATATAATGAGGAAATTAGCGTCTGAATATCTTGCGTTCATTGGAAGAACCGCTTGTTAATTCAAAGAATGGAAATAAAAAAAATAATTATTAAATTTTGTAAGGGGAAATATATTAATACGAATGTATTAATATTAATTATTAGCGTATGCAACTTAAAGAAGGTATACTTAAACAGAATGTTCAATTAAACGTATATTAATAAATATTTATGAACGAAAATGATAAACCATGCATAATTTTCTGGTTATTCAGTGTGAATGGGTTACTCATATTGGCATTTAATCTTACTCTGGCATTCAGTTTCAATTAAAAGTATTTCAAAAGAATGGTTTTCGAATATAATGAGGAAATTAGCGAGCGAATACCTTGAGATAGTGGAAGAAATTAATGTTAATTAAGAATGGAAAATTAAAAAAATAATTGTTAAATTTCTTAAGAGGATGATATTAAAACGGATGTCAGTATTAATATTGATTATCAGCGTATATAACATTAAGAAGATATACTTAAGCAGAAATATGAATTAAAAGTATATTAATAGAATACGTATGAACGAATGGTTGATATGAAAATGAAAAATCATGCATTTTTTTTCTAGTTAAGCAATGTCAATGGATTACTCATATTGGCATTTAATCTTATAGTGGTATTAACTTTCCATTAAAAGTATTTCAAAAGAATAGTGTTTGAATGTAAAGAGAAAATGAGACAGCGAATATCTTTAATTCATCAGAGAATGTTAGGAATGGAAATTACAATTATTATTAAATTTTGTAAGAGGAAGTATTGTTATATTAACATGAATGGATCTGGACTATTATTAATTATTCACGTATAGACATTAGAGAAGGTTTATTTGACCAGTAAGTTGAGTTAAAACTATATTAATGCAATACTTAAGAAATGAGATTATAGAACAATAATGAGAAAAAAAAAACAAAAAAAAAAACATGCATCGTTTCCTGGTCATGGAATGCCATTGGGTTATTCATTTTGGAATTTAATCTTAATCTGGCATTCAATTTCAATAGAAAATTTAGAAAGAATGGACTTCAATTAAAAGGGGCAAATTAGAGAGCGTACATGTTCGAGTTCATTGGGGTATGTAAATTCAAAGAATGGAAATTTAAATAATTGTTAAATTTTGTATGAAGAAATATTTGCATTAACTTGATTGTCTGTGAGACATTAGATTAATTTTAAACACGATTATTCAATCGGTAAATTAATTATAACAGATGTAAATTTTCCATTTTGGGTGAAAAAAGTCCGGGGCAGGATTCGAACCAGGGATGTCGAATTAAAATTAATCTAATGTAATTTCGTATGCAGCGATTTTCTGCAGTTCCATATATTGACCTTCGGTTTATTCTGTTGAGCTGATTTAGAGTATCAGATCAGATTAAGTTATCGTTGAGGTTAATTGGGTGAAATAGTCCTCCAGTGTTCGTGTCCGGGATGGCTCAGTTGGAAGAATATTGGCGGCTTCACCCAATACATCCCTGGTTCGAATCCTGGCCCGGAATTTTTTCACCCAAAATGGAAAATTTACATCTGTTATAATTAATTTACCGATTGAATAGTCGTGTTTAAAATTAATCTAATGTAATTTCGTATGCAGCGATTTTCTGCAGTTTCATATATTGACCTTTGATTGTCTGTACTGTACAATTGCTAGTTATTTACATACACAACATTAGCGAAAATATACTTAAGCAGAAAGTTAAATTAAAAGTTCATTAATAAAATATTTATGAACTGAAATTGTGGAAACTAAATGGAAAAATGATGCATCTTTTCTAGTTATGCAGTCTCAATGAGTTACTCATACGGTATTTAATCTCACTCTGACATTCAATTTCAATTAAAAGTATGTCAAAAGAAGGATCTTCGAATATAAATAGGAAATTAGAGACGGAATATCTATAGATTATTGGAAGAAATTGTTGTTAATTCAAAGATTGGAAATTAAAAGAATTGCTAAGTTTTGCAAGAGGAAATATTTGTATAAACGTAAATGTCTCTATTAATGTTAATTATTCTTGTATACAACATAGTAAAAGTATACTTAAGTAACAAGTTGTATTAAACGTATATTAATAGAATACTCATGAACTAAAATTGTAGAAAAAAAATGAAAAAAAAAAAAAAAAAAAAAACGCATTTTTTTTTTGGTTATGCAAAATCAATGAGTTACTCATACTGGCATTTAAGCACACTCTGGCATTCAGTTGCAATTAAAAGTATATTTCAATAAAATAATCTTCGAATATAAGAAGAAAATCAGAGACAGAATATTTTGATATCTTTGGAAGAAGTTGTTAATTCAAAGAATGTAAATTTAAATAATTGTTAAATTTTGCAAGAGGAAAAAATAGTTGTATTAGCATGAATGTCTCTATTAATATTAATTATTCGCATATACAACATAAGGAAGATTTATTTAAGCAGTATTTTGAATTAAAAGCAATTGATTAATATGATAGTTTTGAACAGAAATAGTAGAAATGAAAATGAAAAATCGTGCATCTGGCCTACATTATGAAATGCGTTACGGCATGAACATAATAGTATAAAGGAACTTAAGAACTGAATCCGGCGTATATCACGTATTTTTAATACCAAAAATAATATCGAAATTTACGGGTGTGCATTATACAATTAAAATGGTAGTGCTGCATATTAAAATGGTAGATTTAAAAATGAGGAAGCTATAAGCTTATTAGCTTTAGAAATTAACAAACTTTTATAAATAACAACTTACTAATTGAAGTTGTACGAGTTGAATTAATTAGGGCTAAGTATGCAAGTGGAAAATATGATATTTTGGTGCTACTCTGTTATCCCGTCTACCGATTTCGCCAAATTATACAAATCGCCAAACTAATAGCCAAATTATTCATATGGACGTAATTTTTATTTTAAATAATAAGAAACAAATAATTAGTAGAATATTAATAAAAATACAAATAAAAAGTCGAAATAAAAACCCCTTAATGACGCTTTAAACACGTGTATCGTATTTAATGTCATTGAATTTACATTCACGATCATCCATTATTGGCATTTAATCTTATAATTTGGCGATAGTATTTTGATCGACGGGATAACAGATTAGTATCGATATTTTTTTCATGTAGGAATAAAATGCTCTTGTATTTGAAAATATTGTTCATCATATCGCTTGTCACCTCAGTAAAATCATTCTTCAAAAGCCTAGGAAAATTCTTAGAATGAATACCTTCAAAAAGATAAAAGCATCAAGACTGTGTGTACATTTCAGGTTCCTTTATAAAGACAAAGGTGAGCGTTCTATGGCAATCATGCCTAATAATAAAAAAGAAATTTAAAATTGATAGGGGCAGGTTATTACACGTTTTCTTTATACGATGGTTTTTGCGGAAGATAAATAAAACAGTTTTGTAAAAATCCAGTTTTAGCTATCGATGTCCATATCTGAAAATGCGTGGCCATTGTTTCGTGTAATACTACCTCTGACAATAAAGTTCAGTGAATAGTTTTGTAACATTAATGTAGAGGAAATATTAACGAAAGTTACCATACCATTTTTCGAAATAGTCATCTTCGATAAATATGCACCACTGAGATCTCCTATACATGTCCTGGAAAATTCGCAAAAAATGTTCTTTTGGGATGGTGTTCAAAAGCTTCGTCACATTTCGAACGATGTCAGTAATAGGGTCAAATCTCTTTTAAAGAGAGTTTGAGTCGTGGAAATAGGAAGTAGTCTGGGGGATTGAGATTTAGCGAGTATGGTGGATGTTTAATTTGCACCACCCCTCATGAGTTTCTTTCGGTATTTTGCAAATCTCAAAACCAAACTTTAAACTGATCTTTTGTTCATTCATTTTCCTGTTCTCAATTAAGAACCAACGCACTGAACAAGCACTTAGGAAAACACGTCTTACGCAGAACAACATAAACGACGCTACACTAAACAACGGTGGGGGAAGATGGCCGACGCTTGCCTCTATGGATGTGAAGCGTTTTGTTTCTCCAGCGTTGCTAGATCGGCCGTTCTGAATTCATTCACCGAACTTTATTGTCAGAGGTTGTATTATATACAGTCTATAGAATTTATACGAACCACCTTTCACTCAAAATGAAATAGCTTTGAAAATCGAATTCCACGACAGGAAACACATTTCGAAGAATTAACGATTTCTATCTCCAGAAATTTATGATCTTTGGTCAATTCCATAAAAGATTTATTAAGTAAGTCACTATAAATTAACGATAAATTCTATTCGATTCACAATCAATAGAAATCATGTTATAGTGAGCTTCATTGATTTCATTATGTTTAAAATATCATAACAGCATTAAAATGGACCTCGAACGATATTTACCATAAATCTGCGTTCTTGTAAATGAACTGTAAACACTACCTATTCTATATTTTTCAGAAAGGATCTTTCAAGTCATCTCAGTGTTGCAATCATCCTCATTATGTTTGAAATATTCTAACATCAATAAAAACTTCACAAACAACTTTCCCCATTTACAATATTGAGATGGAGTTCTCTTACCCGTCCCTGTAAACGAACTATAAATGCTACGTACTTCAGTTTCCAATTTGAACATTTTACAACAATACCCCTTACAATGCCAAACCATAATAATAATTTAAAATTTCTTGGCAAAATGAATATATTTACGAGAGTCAGAATAGAAGCAGACAAGAGGCAGTCTGCAAGCAAATAAAGAAATGCATAAGGGTGTATTTCGATTCAAACTGATTATTTTCCGATTTATTTTTAGATTCATTTTTGCTCTGAAATGCATCAAACTGGCAAAATGTCTTATTCAGAAAGTACTGAAGGTGCCGTAATTGTTGATTCTTTGATAAATGTAGAAAATATTGCGAAAAATGCAATCGAAAACGACATTTTGAACTGATTTTTCTGAAGCGAGAGATCTGGTAACGAAAAAAAGAGGTCATACTGAGAAGATAATTATTTATAAATCAAATTCTGATGAATTGAGCGCACTGTAAAAAAAAATTGGGAAAGTTACAAAATTTTTTCTAGTAGAATTGTATTCCAAGAACTTTTTATGTAACGGCAACAATAAAAATTCATGTAACAGATACAGATTTGCACTTTGAATCAAACAAATTTTAAGGTTACTAAGAATTTTTTTGGGAAATCGTATTCCAAGAACTTTTTAAGTGATGATAACGAGCATTATAGATAAAATTTTAGTAAAGTTACCAAAATTTTAGTAAATTCTTTTGTAAAGTTACAGATGGTTTTAGTTTTGCTTACTAGTTTTGTAGATTGACATCATTTTCTTGTACAGTGTACACATAAAATTTTAGTAAGCATAAGAGATTTCGGTTAATTTAGATTACTAAGGTTACAGATTTTTTTTACAGTGCGTATAATGACATCACACGGCACCTTATATGTCTCTTCAAAAATCCCCTCAGCAAGTTTCATGTTTCTACTTTTAAAAATGTGTCTGAAATTGTATCAGAAAATTTAGAGCTGTTGAAGGTGGAAAAGCGTTTTTTACATTTCAAGTAACGGGTGTCCTGAATTGGTCTGACGGATTTTAAAATTCAGTGTCTTCCAAATGATGAGAGCTATTAAAAGATTTTCGAGGAATGTTATATAAGATGTCAGTTTTTTTCAAATTTATATTGCGGAGTTTTTTTTATTATTATTATTTATATCACGATTTTTGGGCTTTAGTTCCAATTGGCAGTGATAGATGACGCCGCAAGCAATAGACGCTAAGTCGTGTGCTAATTTTTTATGCCTCTTTTTTCTTCCAAAATTCATGCGAAAAAAGAAATTTAGATATATGCAGAGGGGTCTCAGACGCCAATGCAATATTGTTCATAGGAAATCACTCCGTAGATTTAACTTCCTTTTTTTTCTATAAATGCTGTAAGAAGAGAGATGCTAAAAATAGCTGATGAATTATGAACTATTTCTTTGAGCTCCATCTATCACAATTAATTGGAACTAAAATCGGAAATTGCAGTTAAGAAAAATAAAAACGCTTTATTTTTAAAACAACACTCCTGCAAGAATATTCTCAACAGCTGTCACCAGTAGTAAGTTATTGAATTTTATGTCAGTTAAAGCTCTGGGTACATTGGAAAGTGTTAAAAGAGTAAATAAGTTAAGTTCTTTGAGGAGAAAATCATTTTAATATTTTAAACAATATCATCAGACGGCAAAACTAGGATGATTTTTATGATTTTATGACGTAGATATATTAAAAACATGCATTTTTATATTTATTATTGCATTTTATATTTTATTTTTACAACTAAAAAAAAAAAAAAAAAAAAAAAAAAAAAAAGAATGGGAATGATAATGAAAAAATAATGTATATTATTTCTATGATATGAGAGTAATTTAAAATTATACTTATTTCAGCATGATTTAATTATTTGAATATGAATGTTAATAATGAAAATTTCTCGAATAAATTTCTAGCTATATGCTTCCTGCATATATTTTCTAGTTATGTAATGACATTAGATTTCACTTTGGCACTTTGTTTCTAATAAGTAATTTCAAAAGAATGCTGAAGAATATTAAAAGGAAATTAGATCGATAATAACTTAAGTTCATTGGAGGATGTAAATTAGTAGTTTCCAATACGATTGATAAAGTTGAAAATTAAGAAAATTCTTTAATTTCGTAAGTACAAATGTATTAATATTACCACGAATGTCTGGATTGTTATTAATATATTGCTAATTTTTATGTAATGTTAAATGGAAATTAAATTAAATTTTGAATTTATTTAAAGTGCAATTTGCATAAATAGGGGTATTTAAAATAGAAGTCATGTAACAACACAGTTATGAATAAAAAAAGAATTGGGGAGATTTTAAATATTTTTTTTAACAGAACAATTATGAATAAAAAAATAAGTAGAGGGACTTAAAAATCAATCATTTAACTGGACAGTTATTAATAAAAAAAATAAATAGGGGAATTAAAAGAAAAGTCATTTAACAGAGAAGTTATAAATAAAAAAATAAATAGAGGAATTTTAATAATATCATTTAACAGAATAGATATGAATAAAAAAATATGTAAGATTTAAAAGAAAAATCATTTAAGATAATAGATATGAATAAAATATAAGTAGTGGATTTAAAATAAAAGTTATTGAACAGAACAGTTATGAATAAAAAATAAATAGGGGAATTTAAAATAAAAGTCTTTTAACAGCACAGTTAAAAATTAAAAAATAATAATTAGAGCATTTAAAATAAAAATCATTTAACATAACAGTTATGAATAAAAAATAAAAAGGAAAATTTAAAATATAAATAAGTTACAGAAAAGTTATGAATGAAGAAATAACTGGAGAGTTTTTTTTATAAAAATCGTTTAACAGAATAGACGTGAATAAAAAATAACTAAAAATTTAAAAGAAAAATCGTTTAACAGTATATACATGAATAAGAAAAGGTAGGGGATTTAAAATAAAAGTCAATGAACAGAACAGATATGAATAATAATAAAAAATTGATAGAAGAATTTAAAATAAAGGTCATTTAACAGCACAGTTATGATTGAAAATCATTTGACAGAACAGATATGAATAAATTAATAAGAAGAGGGACTTAAAAAAATAAAAATTTAGTAGAACAGTTATAATAAAAATAAATAGGAAAATTTAAAATAAAAATAGTACAACAGAGCTGTTAAGAATCGTAAAAAATGAGTAGGGGATTAAAAATAACAATCATTGAACATAACAGTTATGAATTTAAAAAAATAAGTAGGGAGATTTAAAATAAAAGTCATTTTATGAGAACAGACATGAATTAAAATTAATAGATAAATAGGGGGGGGGGGGTAAAATAAAAGTAATGTAACCTAACAGTTATGAGTAAAAAAATAAGTACGGAGATTTAAAATAAAAATCATTTAACATATTAGTTATGAATTTTTTTTATAAAAAAGTTTGAGGATTTAAAATAAAACTCATTTAATATAACACTTATGAACAAAAATGCAGTTGAAAAATTTAAAAAAAAAGCATCATTCCTCATATGTCAATATTCAGGTGATTTTATTAACTAAAAATAACTTGAAACCAGAAAAAAATATTTAATTAAACGTATCTTGCTTTTATCTAAGTGATACTCATTAGTAATTTATATTATTTAATTAAATAAAATTCCTTGTTTAAATAGTATTATACGAACAATAATATCTCTCTCTTTATAATATACCATAAGATAGATTCAGTTCGATTTGTAAGTGTAAAAATCTATTTGAAAATCTCAAGAAAAACAATACTAAAAGCACTTAAAGTAATTAGAAATCCGCCATTAAAACAAAAACATTAATCTAAAATATTAATTTTTCATGTTTTTTTAATTTTGGTTTTTATACCAATTAGTTACTAATCAGTTTTTATTGTAAGGCATGTATTTTAAATACGTCAAAATATAGAGTAAGTCCGATTCGTTAAATTTATAAAATAAAGAAATTTATAAAATAAAAAAATAAAAATAAATAATAAATTTATTAAATTTTTAAATATCTGGAAGAAAACAATAATGAAAATCTGAGGGAAAACATTAATGACATTATTTGTAGTAATTACAAATCTAGCATTAAAACAAAATTAGTAAACTAAAATATTAATTTTCCTTCGTTTTTTAGTTTTGGCTTTTATTCTAATCAGTGAAAAATCAGTATTTAATAAAAGGAACGTCTTTTTAATGTATCATAAGATATAGACTTAGTCCAATTCATTAATGTAAGAATCGATTTGAAAATCTGAAGAAATACAATAATGAAATTCTTGAAGAAACTAATAATGAAAATCTGGAGAAAAACAATAAGGAAATTCTTAAAAATAATAATGGAAATCTGGTAAAAAACGATAATGAAACTATTTAAAGAAATTACAAATCCAACACTAAAACAAAAATATTAGTCTAAAATATTGATTTTTCTTTTTATTTCATTTTCTGTTTCTATTCCAATCAGTAAAATATCAGTTTTTTAATGTAATGCACGTCCTTTTAATGTATGATAAGATAGAGTCAGTTCAATTCGTTAGTGTAAGAATCTTTTTTAAAATCTGAAGAAAAACAATAATGAAAATCTGATTTAAAAAAAAAGAAAAGAAAAGAAACCATTTTAAGAAATTACAAATCCAGCCCTAAAACAAAAAACATTAAACTAAAATGTTAATTTTTCAATTTTAGTTTCTATTCTATCCAGTGAAAAATCAGATTTTTAATATACGTCATGTCTTTTTGATATGTCATAAGATAGAGTCAGTTCGATTCTTTAGTCTAAGAATTCATTTAAAAATCTAAAGAAGAACAATAATGAAAATTTCATGAAAAAGAATAATGAAAATCTCCTGAAAAACAACAATGAAATTAGTTAAAATAATTACAGATCCAGCATTAAAACTAAAATATTTCCAATCTGTGAAAAATCAGTTTTTTAATATAAGGCACGTCTTCGTTAGTGTAACAATCTATTTAAAAATTCGAAGAAAAACAACAATGAAACTATTCAAAATAATTATAAATCTGGGATTTAAAAAATATATTTATCTAATATGTAAGACCATTAATAGTAAACAATATTAACCATTTGAAATTAACCATTGAATTTAATAACTTATAGCACATTGAATATGGGAGAAAAAAAGAATAATATGAATATAAATGGAATTTGTAGAACCAAAGCAAAATCTTCAGGTCCCAAATACTTTGGAACTACAAATGAAGTGTGTGGTTTCATCTTCGTATTTGCCATGAAAATCAAAACAATACCAATTTGGGACTACCGACACACATAAAACCAAAATTAATTAAAGAAATACCAAGTAATCTATAGTGGATATGGAGAAAATAAAACAGTTATGAGCTATAAAGTAGCATGAATCCCAAATGCTCTACCTTAACCCTGATATCGCACGTGGTAAATTAAAACATGAAGTACTCATATATCATATGACAGAAAAATGGAGATAATAAAATAATAAAAAAAAGACTTATCGTACACATCATAATATTAAATTTATAAATTAATTAAAACATATATTTTTTTGGTTTTTTACTTTTACTTTTTATTCCAATCAGGGAAAAATCATTTTTTTTAAATATCAAACATGCCTTTTTAAATAAATCATGTGGTAAGAATCAATCCGATTCTTTAGCTTAAGAATCTGTTTAAAAATCTAAAGAAAAACACCACTGAGAATCTTAAGAAAACTAATAATGGAAAACTGGAGAAAAAACAGTAATGAAAGTCTGAAGAAAATCAGTAATGAAAATCTGAAAAAAAAAAAAAACAATTTTGAAACTAAATAATAAAATAACTTTTTTCAAGAGATAACATGATGTACATATTATATGTCATTTGCTAGTGATACAAGTTACTTAATACAGCGTAATTAAAATATTAAAAACTATTTAGAAAAGAAATAAATTTGCAATACCCAAACATCGACAGAGATAACATCAACCATTATCGTGATTGTTTAGCAAATTGCGATATAAGACATTTAAATTTATTTTATTTGTAATGCTATTTAGCAAACTGCTCACATATGTTAGCATCATACATGACCTTATGAGTTTTAAATCACCATGCTAAAGCTTCTTCTTAAATCAAAGTACCCAATTTCTCCTTAATGATATTAGTTTGTTAAAGAAATAATCTGTAAGATTTTAATAGCATTATTGAAGGAGTGGGTAATTTATCTCAATTTTATTGTCATAACCATGTGGCGCCTTGCCCCGATATTTTATGAGCATTCTCCCCGATATTCGATTCCATAACAATGAAATATGACTAATTTTATGGATGTGCATTTATGGATATTTTATGATTAGGAAACGCATGCAATATTTATTACTATGAATAAAGGACTTGTGATTATTTATTTTATAATTGAAATACAGCTTATACTATGTCCCAAAAGTGTAAAATATTTTTAATTTTACACATTTGAAAAACAAAGATTAAAAAAAAAATATTTAAAGATTTAATATAAATTTTAAATGTTTGGGCACAAAATATTTCGTTAATGGTATGTATACAATAATAAAAAAATCTGGCAAGTGAATAAGAGTTTTCTAGAAAATCGGGATAAAACTGAGTACTTTTTACTAAACTTTGAGAACCCATTTTTTCCAGTGTGACATTTATCTGATGCAAATAGTCAAGTAGTCTTTATCTAGAAAAGGTAATTTATTCTGGCATTTATGATACCTAAAAATTGTATGAATATCACAAAAAGCTGAAATTTGTATAAATTTTAATAAACAAATTTTTTTCTAAAGTGGACCACCTACACTGTATAAAAAATGGTCGATCTACTAAAAAAATTTTAGTGATCCTTGTAATTACTAAAAAATTTTTAGTAATCTTACTCGGTTACAAGAAATCTGTAAGAATTACTAGAAAAAAGCTAGCAACGAATAGAGTTAATAGTTTTATATTTTTAATAGCTATTACTAAAACTCACTTGGTGTGGCCGTGATAGCCTAGTGGTCATAGCACCGAACTCCAGGCTGAAAGTACCTGGGTTCGATGTTGGCCGCCACCAAATATGCACCGAATGTATGCAATGTAAGTAATTGCTAAATAAAGGGCTTATGAAAATCCTGTCGTAGCAGTTACCATGGGAACATCTCTGAACTTTCCCTCCCCTTTAGAAACATGTCAAAATAGAGCAGGTAGCAATGTTTGGTGCTGCCATCTATTGCGGCTTTGCCGTAAATCTTCCGCTTCAGAAGTCTGTCATTTTATCCACTGGATGCAGCTCGAAGGAGGCTCCTGCCCTCCGGGCACACGTAATGGTTACTAAAAATAATTTTGGAGCTATTACTAAAATTTGCTTGGTGGCTCATACTAAAAAGTTTTAAGTTAGTTATACAAAAAATTCTTTTGTTCAGTTTACAAAAGAAATGTTTGTTTCACTTGCAAAAAAAAAAAAAAAGTTTGTAATGGTTACTAAAAAATTCTGTGGAATACAAATTTACTAAGAAATTTTTAGTAACCTCTTGAATTTTTTTTTTACAGTGTAGAGAAAAACGGAAATCATACTCAAAATAAACACAAAAACTGGTCTAGAATCAATTAATTTCAATTCTGTGACAGGAATATTTTTGTCCAGTAAAAATTATAAATAAAATGTATGAAATTTTAAGCAATAAAGTGACTTGTGATTATTTATTTATAAATGAAATACAATTTATAGATAGTCTAGGATGTGCAAAATATTAAATTTTTTTCTAAATGAAAAATATGAAAAAATTATTAATATGGATATTTAAAGGCTAAATATAAATTTTGAATTTGTAGCTATAAGATTTTTCAAAGATAATATACATTAGTAAGCTATAACATTAATTTACGGATAAAATCAATAAAATTTTAAGATTATTATAAACATTAACGTTTTGAGATAATGAAGAAATATGTAAAATGTAAATTTAAAACAATTTTATGCAGGACGAAATTTCTTGCTAATACTTTTACTGTGAATTACTTAAAACAATCTTGTAAAGGGAAAAAATACATCTTTGTAA
This sequence comes from Maratus speculifer, assembly GCA_964019185.1. Classification (NCBI taxonomy): domain Eukaryota; kingdom Metazoa; phylum Arthropoda; class Arachnida; order Araneae; family Salticidae; genus Maratus; species Maratus speculifer. Next base: position 301,278,096 of record OZ025294.1, on the reverse strand, counting down.
ATGCTGAAAGCAAAAGCATGTACTCCTCTACCTTTTTAATTTAATATGATGTTTTATGCAGTAGATAAAAGTGAAAAAGTGAAAATAATGATGCAAAAAACATTAAGATGACTCTTTTGTAATAACTTTAGACATAAAAACGTAAGCTGTAAAATTACCATAAAGATAGTTTTATGTTGAATATTACAATCTTAATTTTTCTTTTTTTTTCCTTTTTGAGCTTGTGGCATAAAAAAAAGCGCTTTGGATTTGAAATATTCTGTTTTTGTATTTAACAGTTTAACTATTTAATAGTTGTTTTGTCGTTAATCACAAGATTTTTTTTCAATATATAATTCTTAAAGAATGTAAAATGAGTAAAATAGAATTTCACCTGGCTTACAGCATCATAGTCTACCCAAAAGAGATTTACAAAGGGGAAGCAGAATTTCAATTTCCATAATTTAAAAATAAAAGTAAAATTTTAGCGCAATTTTCCCTCAAATGGTGACTTTCTTTTTCTATTATTAATTTTTAGGGGAACCAGTTTTTACGCTCAGTTATTTTGTTTTTGTTTTTCAAATTTCCTTTCACATTCAATATTGTACTGTAAAATTAAGTAAGAAAATTTTACTGAGAAACAAAGACATTGGTAGTCATTAACCATAATTGATATTTTAGAATTTTTATTTATGCATTATTAATTAATATTATTTTAAATAATAATTATATATGGGTACAACATTGTATGTAATTTTGATATAGGTCAATCCTGCTACTCATATGATAAATATTTCACATTACAAACTAGTAATTTTTCAAGTCCTATTCTTGTAACAACTTGCTTTAAATAATTGTTCATTGCTTCATTATAATTTCTTATAGTTAATTCAGAAACATTAAATAGTCAAATCAGATCATTCTAACTTTTAAAAAATCATGCTATTTAAATACTACAACTTTATCTCAAAGTTTCAGACCTTTTAATCTACTAGATACTACTACAACTTAGAATATCACCATTTCATATTTTAGCTTCGAAATTTTCATTTTATTTATAAAAATCTAGTTCTTAAAGTAAATTTTTAAGTCATAATCTTGCAACTTGATTTTAATGACTATTTACTGCTTCGAAGTGAAAAAACTTCTTTAAAACACCAGACAATTTTATAGCGTTTAAAGAAGTTTTTTCACTTTGATTGATTAACACCAGTTTCAACTCATTATCTTGATTTATTCACTACTTCCTTAAAAATATTTTGCAGTTATCTCAGACACTCTAAATAATAAAATGAGATCAGTCTAACTTTACCTGAATATTTCAGACTTATTAACTTACTAGATTCAGACTATTACTTAGACTATAAACATTTTATATTTTAGCTGAGAAATTTTCATTTTATTTATAAAAATCTGCTTCGTAAAGTAATTTTTTAATTTGATTTTAATGACTGTTTGTTGCTTCATTAAAATATTTTTTATAGTTAACTCAGAAGCTCTAAGCAATCATATGATATCATTCTAACTTAAATTATGCTTGTTATCAAAGTTTCAGACTTTTTATTTGAATCTAAAGTGTTTTAAGAACAGAAGTAATTTATGAACGCAACTACTTAACAGCGTGTGAATACTCTAGAATATTAATTATTCTGGCGTGGATTAGGATTTTCCCCTTTCTTTTATAGTTTTCGGTTTTTAATCGTAGCAATCTAACAAAAATATTCAAACCTAATACTCATGTGATAAATATTTCAATTTATTAATTAGTAATTTTTTAAGTCATATTCTTTCAACATGATTTTAATGGCTGTTCACTGATTCATTAAAATTTCTTATAGTTTATTCAGAAACACTAAATAATCAAATTATATCATTATAATTTAAATAAACTATACAAGTTAATTAAACTTTATCTCAAAGTTTCAGACTTTTTAATCTACTAGATTTAAACAACTACTTAAACTATTAACGATTCATATTTTAGCTACAAATTGTCATTCTATTTATAAAAATGTAGTACGTAAAATAGTTTTTAAGTCATATTCTTGCAACTTGATTTTAATGACTGTTCATGGCTTCATTAAATTTTTTTATAGTTAGCTCAGAAACTCTAAATAGTCAAATGGTATTATTCTAACTTAAATAAATTATGCTCGTTAAATACTGTAACTTAATAAAAGTTTCATTCTTTTTAGGTGAATCTAAATTGTTTTGAGAAGAGAAGTAATTTATGATCGCAAATGCTTAGCAGACATGTGAATACTCAAGGATATTAATTATTCTGGCGAAGTTTAGGATTTTCCACTTTCGCGAATAGTTTCCGGATTTTAATCATAGAAATTTACCAAAAAACTTCGAAAGAAAATTATTTGCTTTGAAAAGGAAGCAACAGAGAAACATGCTACTGTATCTACATTAATCACTATAAATATAAGATGGTTTAATAAATAAAAAAATACTACTTCACTGCCTTGATAAATATATATATATATACACATAATTATGTATTATATAGTTAACTCTGGAACTCTAAATAGTCGAATGAGTTCATTATAACTTAAATAAATTATGCTCTTTAGATAATATGACTTTATCAAAGCTTCAGACTTTTTAGGTGAATCTAAATTATTACCAGAACAGTAGTAATTTATAATCGCAAATGCTTAGCAGACGTGTAAATACTCAAGGATATTAATTATTCTGGTGAGGTTTAGGATTTTCCACTTTCGTGCATAGCTTTCGGTTTTTAAACATAGCAATCTAACACAAATGTTTCGAAAAAAATTATTTGGTAAAAGAAGCAACAGAGAAAAATACCGTTGTAACTACATTAATCACTAGAAATTTAAGATTTTTTAATAAAATTACTGCTTAAAGTACAAAAATGTAAAGATACTTCCGTAAAAGAAATTGAATTTTTTAAAAAATTGAATGCAGTAATTTATGTATTAAAAAATTAAGTTAAAAGTTAAAATTTTTTCCCGTGTAATTTCGTTGTAAATTTATATACTTTAGTTTAATTATGAGCTTATAAATGTTAAACCTGTTAGATATTAAAGCTATTTCTAGAAAGAGCATTAAAAGTAATAGCTTGATTTTTATAAAAAGTATTTCAATTATTTAATAATATTATTAAATTCTCTGTCAGTATTTTTTTTAACCTTTTTCGAATATTTCTATTGATTGGAATATTACTTTTCACCTCTTATAAAAAACAGTTTTTAAGCACTAGATAACTATACGAAAACTATATAATAGATCTGAAGCATTCAAATTATTTAAATTTAATAAAAGCAAATGTAAGGATTTTTTTAACTCATAGCAAACATTATAAAGTTTAAACAAAAATATGACACTAAAAATGATAAATTAATGTAATAAAATGTAGTTAACTTTTACATATTCATATTTATCAACCACAGAAAAATTCCACCAAAATTATGTGTTAAATCTGAAGTATTTAAATTACTTAAATTTAACTAAAGCAACAGTTTGACTAAGAATTTTTTTCATTTCGCCTGTTAGGAATCATTATAAAGTATAAAGACAAATTTGGCACTAAAAATAAGTGATTAATATTATAAATGTAATTAACTTTTATTTATTTATAATTTTAATCAGTTTTTATTTTTAGGCTACAGCTACATAATAAAAATAAATATTAATAATTTTTCAAGTATTCTGATAAAAAATAACAATGGCCATAATAATTTTAATGAATATTAGCACTTAGATCTACAGAAATCTAAAAGAAAATAAATGCCTTCAAAATGCTGATATTTTAAATGAAAAATAAATTCCTTTTATATCTTAAAAAAAATCTTGAATTTTCAATTATAAATATTTATATTTCGTTTTATATCTTCAAAATATCAAATTTTCAATTAAAAACGAATCATTTGATATTTTCAAACTATAAAATTTTTAGTTAAAAATGAATTCCTTTTATACTTGAAATACAATGAACCCTCAGTAATGCTTCTCAATTTAAGACGTATCTCCTGTTAATGAGATTAGTTTCGTTTTCTACATAATCTTTTATTTGTAATTAATGTTAAAGCCATCGCTTTAATCGGATAACGCGGACAACTTTTTCACAACATATCGATGCAGAATCGAAACAGCTTTCGTATAATAGTTTTTCAAAAGAAAACTTTGATGTAACATTGGTTAATGTGAGATGCAATTCTCAGTGACAATAATGAAGATAAATAAAACTTTCTACCGTCAAAAGCGTGAGAGATTTCCAAATTGCTAATGGCTGTTAGCCGATATCATTAATTAAAATTTTCACCGTTGTCACAGAACTAGGAAATAATGTCATAAAAATTACATTTGCCCAAGTAACCAAAAGGAAAGAGAGTTTTCTATAGTTATAGATAAATTATGTAAGCACAAGAAAATATTTTTTTTTGCACCAGTAATTAAATTTTATGTTAGGAAAATATTGTTTATTAAATAAAATTATTAAATTGAAGAAAAAAATATTTATTTTCGTATTAAGTTTGCAAAATATTTAATCTCCACCACAACGGAATTCAATGGACTCATGAAAATGGGTTATTTTACATTATTCAAATGTTTTCATCATTTAATGCAGGTTTTAGACAGCGCAAACAAAAAATGACCTCCGTAGTAATAAATACGCACTAATGGGAATTTACTGTAAATTAAGTTGTTTTCTGTATTTAATCTCACATAAGACACGATTAGTAATCAACGTACTTAACTCTAAATCCCAACTTTTATTTATTTATTTATTTATTTATTTTTAAATCACAAATCGAATTTAGATGGGTAATGCTCACAATCGAATACAATCTTCTAATATTCTAGTCATATAACCAAATGCATGTGTTTTTGAGAGTTATAATATAAAGAAAGGGGGCAGTTCACATTGACGGTTTCAAAAAATGATTTTTGATTTTGATTTTTTTAATAACATTAACAAAATCTGTCGAAAAAAATAATTACGGGATTCACTTCAGCGAATATTTCACTGTCTGAAACAAAGGGAATGTTGTTGTTTTACAAACTATTCGATTAATATTCATATGAAAATAGGTTAAGGAAGAATTTTTGGAAATATTTAGAAAATATTGTACTACAAAAAAGATTTAATTTACATCACAACTTTCTAATACTTTTTGCGCTTTAGTAAACAAGATTTTTTCAGGAAAGCAACTTTTATTTTAAATGTAAAGAGTGATATATATGTTTAAAATAAAACAAAGAGAATTACGAAGATATTTATTATTATTATTATTATTACTAATTGCCTAAAAATAAATGAAGTCATATAATAAATGCATAGACGTATAGTAATATGTAAATGATCATAAAAGTATTTGTTACAACAAAATAATACTCAATTGAAAGACATGTACTATTAATAGTACTCCAGACCCGAAAGGGTTAAAAGGAGATTAAATCCGCGAAAAATAAATTCGCTTTATTAAAAATAAAGCGAATCGTTTTATATCTTTATTCTAGCTGATAATACATATATTACTTTGCCGCTCCTTATATTATTATTATAGGAATTTGTTATGTTTACCAAAAAAAATTAATGTTTATGTAAGTATTAATCAAAATTCTGATATTAATATCACTATCTGTATACGTATGTATTTCAAGATTTTTTTTTTTTTTTTCATTCTACATATTGGTTGTTCTTCATCTTTCGAAATTATCAGTCGTAAAGTTTTAAAAAAGGCCTCAGAAACATTTTTTCACTCAAATTGTACACTGAAAAAAATCTGAAAGTTACTAAACTTTTTCTAGGAAACTGGGATTCTTAGGGTTTTTTTTTTATGTATCGGCAACAGCAAAAATGTATGTAACAGAATCGATTACCTAAATGTTTACTATTACCGTTGCATAAATAATTCTAGGAAAAGTTTATTCACTTTATAGAATTTTATTTATAATGTGTATCAACACCTAAAAAATAAAATAAAAAACCACAAAACTTTTATTTTGCGTTATAATTTAGTACACAGAATCCCGGATATTACAAATTGTATTTTATTTTATTCATGGAGAACATTATTTTGTACATAGTACCTTTATGAATCCACGAAGTAATAATTTAAAATATCAAATGTTTTTGGCACTATTTTGATATTTCAATCTTTAGCCATGATTTGAATGCTTAGCACAGGGGCCTTGTTGTACACCTGCGTTTTATTCAAAATATGGTATGCTATCTTTTGCATGGGTGTACTGCTTTAAATTCTTTCATTTTCCCATACTCAAATACTTACGTACGCAATGTTGGAGTTGATTTTTTATACATATATATAAATAAATATGATATACAGGGTGTCTATAAAAGAACTCCGGGGTTTTAAAAATTCATATCTCACTAACTATAAAAGATAGCAAAATTTAGTCGATTTCTCTGAAAAGAGTAGCTCAAAAAGTTTTACTCATACGAATTGGGAATGTTTGCATCAACTGTTGGCGGCGCTGCAGGGCGTTGACCTTGAAATGATGGCGACTCCGCAACAAAAGGCTCAATGTGTTATTTGGCTCATAGAAACGAAGTCTGTAGTTACCGTACAAAGAAACTTTCGACTTAACTATGGTGTTAACCTGCCTTCTGACAAAACCATTCGTCAATGGTTCAGTGCATTTAAGGAAACAGGAAGTGTTTTGAAGCAAAAGTCGCCGGGTAGGCCGAGTGTGTCTCAAGAGAAAGAGGTAGAATACCGTTTAGACGTCTGCCGTGCCACTAACGGGGCTCATATAAAACTTTACTAAGTGTTAAAAAAAACTTGAAAATGTAAGCTTTTCAGTCATGTATAAAACATGTATGTATGTTTTTTATTTCATTAAAATATTTTGCCTCAAAACCCCGGAGTTCTTTTATAGACACCCTGTATAAGTCAAAATTTGGACGGAGGTAATTTGGGGATTTGGGGGGGTCATAATCGGTGAAAATATACCGAAATGTTGAAAACTCTTTCCTCAGGACGACTACAATAGGTAGCTTTTTACATTTTATGAAAGCTACCTAACAGGAGAATGGTTATGCAGGTTTTTTTTCTAGATGATATTACTTATATTAATTTTCTGCTTCTTATATTATTGTTATTATTATAAATTTATCATGTTTATAAAAGTATTAATGGAAATTCTACGTAATATTAATATCAGTATCTGACTACATATATATTTTGAGATTTTGTTTTAAATTGTGCATGTTGAACGTTCTTCACCCTTCAAAACTATCAGTCGTAAAATTAAAAAAAAAAATGGCTTCAAAAATATTTTTCACATAAATCATACACTATTAAAGAAAAACTGTAACGTTACCAAACTTTTACTTGGAAACTTGGATTCCTAGATTTTTTTATGTACCGGTAACAGCAAAAATTCATGTAACGGAATCGATTACAAGAATTTTTGCTGTAACCGTTATATAAAAAACTCTAGGGTTTCCTGTTTCTTAGAAAAACTTTAGTAACTTTACAGATTTTTCTTTTCTTTTCTTTTCTTTTTTTTTTTACTTTGTATCAACCTTTAAGAAAGAAAATAACCATAAAACTTTCATTTTCTCGTAAAATTTAGTACACAGGATCCCATATATTATAACCTGTATCTTATTTTGTATATAGATACAGGTTATAATACTTTATATAGAGGTTATAGATACTTTACGAACCCTATGAAGTAATAATTTAAAATATAAAATGTTTCTGGCAATATTTTGATATTTTATTCTTTAGCCATGATTTGAAAGCTTAGCACAGGGGCCTAATTGTACACCTGTGTTTTATTCAAAACATGGTATGCTATCTTTGAATGGGTGTGTCGCTTTAAATTCTTGCATTTTCCCACACTCAAATACCTACGTACGGAACGTTGGTGCTAATTTTTTATGCATAAGGTGCAGCTTGATGATAAAAGTCTATCTCTTTTAATCTGCATAAAAATTCTCTTACACTAATATTTCAACGAACAGATTAGAGTTTGTGACAGTAACATAAACGAGTTTGAGCAGATGTCTACACACACACACGCATATACCTGTATATTTGAAGTATAATTATTTTTAAAACGTATAATAATTATTTTTATTCAAATAAAAAATATATTACATTTAAGATTTATACACATTTTCTGGCAACATTCAAAAAGTAAGGTTCTTTTTATTGTTATAAAAAAAACTTATCTTTTTTATTATTATTTATCTATTTACTGAAACTTACATTTAATTTAAGTGTCGATATTTGTTAAGCTTTTAAATACCGGCATAGTTAACAATTTACAACATAAATGAATTGCCGTGTTTAGTTTGAATTTTATTAAAATATTTTTATTTTATAATTTTTTATGCATAAGGCTCTGCATGAAGATAAATGTCTGTCTCTTTTAATCTGCATAAAAATTCTCTTACACTAATATTTCAAGGAAGAGATTTGAGTTTGTGACAGTAACATAAATGAGTTTGTGTAGATGTCTACACACATACACACGCATATATCTGTATATTTGATGTATAATTGTTTTTAAAACATATAATAGTTATTTTTATTTAAATAAAAATATATATATATTACGTTTAGTATTTATACTTACTTTCTGGCAACATGCAAAAAGTAAGGTTTTCTTTATTGCTATTAAAAAAAACCTCTTTTTTTATTATTAACTATCCATTTCCTGAAACTTTTAATTAATTTAACTGTTGATATTTGTTAAGCTTTCAAATACCGGCATAGTTAACAATTTACAATATAAATGAATAGCTGTGTTCAGTTTGAATTTTATTAAAATATTTTTTATTTTACATTTTTTTATGCATAAGGTGCAGATTGGTGATAAAAGTCTATCTATTTAAATCTGCATAATAAATTCTCTTAGACTAATATTTGTACGAACAGATTTGAGTTTTTGACCAGGCACCGATTATGACTAATTGGGGCCCTGAGCAAAGTTAAATCAGGGGGGGGGGGGTGTCCCTTTTGAATCATTGCAATGTTATTCAAGTATGTTACTCAACATATTTTTGCAACTTAGATTATAAATGGAAGAAAATATTTAGCTCTGTCAATTCAAAATTAACTATTTTAAGTAATAAAAGTACACTTTTACAGAGCAAAGTTTTTTCATATAACGTTAGCAATTTTTTATATTACTTTATGATGAATTTAATAAATTCAACATATGAAAGAGTTGGAATTGGAAAAAGAAAGTAAATGTTTTATAATTTAATGTGTAGATTTCGGTGCCCCTTAAGGTCCGGGGCAAAGTCCCGATTTGCCCATGCAGTAATAAGAGCCTGTTTGTGATAGTAACATAAACGAGTTTGAGTGGATATTCACACACACATACGCATATACCTTTATATTTAAAGTATAATTATTGTTAAAACATATAATAGTTAGTTTTATTTAAATCTAAAATATATTACATTCAAGATTTATACATATTTTCTGGCAGCATTTGCGAAGTAAGATTACCTTTATTGTTATAAAACTACGCTTATTTTTTGTTATTATTATTTAATTATTTCCAGAAATTTTCAATTACTTCAACCGTCGGTATTTTTTAAGCTTCCAAATACCGATATATTTAATTTACAATAAACAAATAGCTGTGTTAGTATGAGATTTATTAAAATATTTTTCCATAATTTAATTTGTATGTTAGTTAACTAAATTATATTAAAAATGGGTCAATTTTCGTAAAATGTATCTTTAGGTAAATTTTCATTTTCATTTCATAAAGAATTAATTAAAATAGGTACAATTCTAAAAAAAAAGGATACTTCCATACTACCTCTAGCACAAATCATTCTTTAAATATATTATACCATCCATTTAAAAATACAGTTTAACAATAAATGCTGTGTTTATATTGTACTCAGGTGTCTTCTTCATACAAAAATTGTAGAAAGCTAAATTATTTTCAATATTACGACTTAATTTTAACATTTTATTAGATATTTCGGTCCTTCGGATATCAATCGAAAAATCATTTGACGAAGTATTTTAACAATTATAAATGTGCAAAGTTTAGAACTTTCAATGATAAATTCATTTTAATCGCTTCAAAAATACATCTTAATGTGAGCAGTTTTATTAGCAAAAAATCTACCTGGTGTAGTTAATTTCAATTTTGTATTCTCATATACATATCATACTTTTTTTTCAAAATGACTTTTAAAATACAAGGCGTCCATTAAAGTCATGTCGAACCCTAACAACTTCAGATGATCACCAGCTTGAGTCAGGAGTGTGGTATCTATGTATAGTAAAATGGGTATGCCTTAAGATCCCATTTTACTACTGATTGAATAAGACCCGGATGATAATGTGAAGTCTATGAGAGCGTTCTTTTATCTCGCTCAAATTTTAATATTTTTACATGATTTTTTTTTTTTTTTTTTTTTTTTTGCATAAGATGGCTGAGGGCCATTTTCAATCGGGCAATTTTTTATTTTTTCGATTTTCGTGTAAGATATTAAAAAAAAAAATACTTTAACTTTCCAAACTGGTTTGAACCGGTTCTGAAATTGAAATTATCCTAATATAAAAAATATATGTATATAACCAAAATTGAAAAATTAAAAACTAGCCCGGTTGAAGAAAGTCCTCAGCTATCCAATGTAAAAAAAAAAAAAAAAAAAAAAAAAAAAAAAAAAAAAAATCATGTAAAAATATTTATATTTGAGCAAGATATTTGAAAAGAACGCCCCCATAGACTTAACATTATCATCCGGGTCTTTTTCAGTCAGTAGTGTGAGCTCTTAAGCACTTAGATTTATTATAACGCCACATAGAAGCAATCTCCTCAATCAGCAGTCCTATTAGGAAAACGGTGCAAAATACGTGAAAACAAAAATCAATTACAAAGTTGTAAACTGTTTCTTGTTTAACACGTTCGCGTCCGCTTACATGAAGATGTGATGATAGTCAATGCCGCACTGTAGATGTGGGTTTTTCACAAAAGCCGATTTACTTTCTATAACAAAGAATCGGTGAAGGATTTTCCCGCGCCAGCGAATGACTGGCTATTGGACATTATCCCACATCAAGCGCTGGCGCTTGAATGGCCCCTTAACGTTGGCGCCATATCACGCGCTTTCTCGTGAGCGGCAGCGTATGTGTTAATATCAAATGATGTATTACATATAAAAGTAACTTTATTAAAAGCTGTGTAATGTAATATTTTGTATTGTCAATCGAGAATAATTTTAAACTAGGTATCAATATACTAAAATAATTAATGTTTTCATAGGCAAATGGATTAGGAATTTTTTGTTAATACGCAAAATACATTTACCTCGAAAATTTGGTTTTAATGCTACCAGTTTGATTTAAAATATACAATGCAGAAAGGAAAGGTATAACTTACATTTTATTGGGAGAGTATGTTTAAATTCTTACCTGAAAGAGAAGAAAAAAAATATTAGCATAAAAATGTGCATTTAAAATGTAACAGATTTAGCACAAAACTTATAAAGGCCAAACGTATCTGTGCATAACGCATACGTCATTTTGCGAATGGCAACACTTTGTCATGAAATTTCGCTTTTCCAAATTTTACACTTCTAAACATCGCACATTTAAAATTTTTACACCGTCGTATAGAAAAAAAATCGTACTTTTAAATGCAATTTGTTTCAAAGCTGTATCTCAATTTATGTTTTAAATATTAATTTTTTTATAGTGTTTAGTGGCAGTTTTGTAATTGTGGCAAGAGAATCCCTCCATTTTCTCTTAAAATTGAATAATAATAATAATAATAATAATAATAATAATAATAATAATAATAATAATAATAATAGAAATTGAAATGCGCAATATTTTCTTATGCAATTTCTGTTTTACAATTTTCGGTATTGCAAATTTTATACTTCTAAACATCTTATATTTAGCATTTTTACACTGTCGTATAGAGAAAACAATGTGCTTTTAAATGCAATTTGTTTCAAAGCTGTATCTTAATTTATTTTTTGAGATATTAATTTGTTTTAAAATTTTAGAACCAATTTTGCAATTGTGACAACAGGACCATGCTATTTTCTCTTAAAAAGGAAAAAAAAATAGAAATTAAAATATGTATACTGTTTTTAAAATACTGTCTATTATAAAATTCGGTGAATTTCGGGTTTTCTTTCGTCGATTTTTGACAGCCTCCACCTCATAGTATATAAAAATCTTAAAGCTATTATGAAATAAGTTCTGTAGGCAGCAGCGAAATAACTACAGCAGTAATAATAACATTTATAATCATAATAATGATGCAGTTACAGCCTTGTAATTTATTCAGTAATTGCTATAGCAACCACAGCTGTTTCTCAAACGGTTTAAGTTTAGTGTAATATAATAGTTATTAACAATAACAGGGAAGTTGGGAGATGAATGGAATAAAGGATGGATGGGGGCATTCATAATATTTCAGGCAATAATTTTTTTAGTTGTATGAGAATAGAAATTCTGATATATCGCACTACAATAGTATGATTTAAAGCCAAAATTAAAACCACGTGGCTGTTTCATTTTTGTTTACATTTTCTGAAACTTTGCTAGTTACCGAAAAATTCTATTTTCAAAGCTGGTAGACGGGAGTTCCTGGTTTTGAACCCAGACGCGCCCTTTGGTCTAACCGTTTGGTATTTTCTGTGGTTAATTTTTCTTTCTTTTTTCTTTTTTTTTTTTTTTTAACATTGAATTTCCTTGTGTAAATACGGGTTTACACTGTTAAAAATCTTGTCCTAATTTGAACCAAATTTTGGTGCTGAATAGCTGCCACTGTAAGATGGTGAAATCTTGAACCAATATTTGGAGCTCCTGTTGAAGGATAGTTCCAACAGTTGGAGCGACGTTGAAAAGGAAGCTCAAAATGTTGGTACGAGATTTCACCATCATATGGTGACAGCTAATGAGCACCAAAGTTTGGTTCAAACAAGGTCAAAATTTTTAACAGTGTAGGTTTCATTAAAAATAACTCTATGGAGGGAACTGCTCCCCCCGCCTTTAGGGCCTATATCCCTCCTGTTGATAATTGGGCGTTATAAACACAACCAAAAACCAACCTGAAACACTACTTAAAAGTAATTTGATTTTTTTTTTTTTTTTTTTTTTTTTTTTTTTTTTTTTGTTACAGATTAAAAGTGATTTTTGTTTTTTGTTACTTTTGAAGTTGTCAAATATCTTATACATTATAAACAATTAAGATATTTTGTAGGTATTTGTTTGGAAGTTCAAAATGAATGAATAAATCATTGTGAAAAAATAATTTCTGAGTTGAAATGAATGACAATTGAATGTATGATTCGTGGAGACTATTGGGAAATTTCAAATGGGGACGAATGGGACTGCGTGTCTAAAGATGCTACATCTCTAGAGATGTTGAAAAATTAATTTAATATCTATATGATATTATGAAGGTTGATAAATTAATAATTTTTGTTAATTGTTAATATTAAAAGTATTTGTATTACATCCATATTATTAAAAATTATATTGAATCTTATTTTTTATATAGTAATAAAGATTAAATAGTTTATTAAAATTTTGCTGTTGTTAAAAAATTATCAAAATAGCCAAATTGTTAAAAAAATATACGTGTTTAAGTATCATATGGGAAAAATTATATTGAATTTTGAATTTTTTTTTTAACAAATCACTGTTCCCCTTAATGTAATTTAAGTTATGCATGTTAAACTTGCTGTATCTGCTTATTATGAGAAAAATAATTTTGAAAAGAAGGGAGGAGGAAGGTGTTTTTAGAAATAATTAGCGAATAATAATTAGCGAAATATGTTACTATGCAGAAAAAAAATTCATGTTCTTTAAAAAAGATATTCCGCCTTAATATGTTATTTCAGAATTCGTGCGTATACAAGTTATTTGATACACAAATAAGTTATTTAAATCACCAGAACACCTTTATTTAACATAGTATTATGCACAACAGTATTTTATAACATTTGATATTTAAAGTTTCTGTAATTTTCTAACATATGTTATTCTATTATTTTTTTAACCATACTCTAAATAGAAGCCCGTTGTTCTATTTTTAAGATAACGTTATTATAAGTACTTGAAATTTGAAATTTGAAACTTGAAATTAAAACGCTGAATTATTCTAAAACTATTCTAAACTTACATTAAAAGCAATTCACACAAGTTTTGAGAAGATAACGAAGTTCTGCATCGGCATTTTAATACCGAGAGAAAGCATTTAGCAGGAATACGTTTATTTTAAAGATCTCAATCGTTTATTTTAAGTAACTGGAATCTATCTCATTTCACACGCATTGGAGTAGACCTGCTGTTTGATGTTTATCCGCATATAACAATACAAGTTAAAAACCATAGAAGCATTTTAAAATTCACGTCACTCCGGCAAAAGCTTATTTTTACCTAAAATTATAACGTTAATTATTATTATTATTTTTTTTACATAAATACATACCTGGTTATCTGAATATTCACGAAAAATCAAGTGTTCTTTATATTTTTTATGGTATATACATGCACTTTTTAGAATACTATTATTCAAAAGTTTTAGTTCTTAAAGTTCCAAATATTAAAGTATCAAATATTAAATCAGTTAATAGGCAATTTAATAAGAATATAAATTAAACTTTATTAAGAAAATTCAAGACTTATTTATGTATGTAAATAAATTTTTATGTGCGAAAATTTAGTAGTTATTTCATAAGTAACAAAAGTATATTTTGTTTCACATTAAATTTAAGTTGTTTATTAGAAATAGCTATAAGTGTTATACTATTTTTTTAAATATTTAAACTGAAAATGTTGAAACCTACTATTTATTTAAAGAAAGTGTTTTTTGATAATTTAATATTCGATAAAGTTACTTTCGTTTTGAATATTTAAATTTTTGAAAGGCCAACAAATATCCCGACAATTGGGATATTGTAAGTTTTTCGTGTTTCATGATTTCAAAATATCAAGTAACGTTATCGAGTACTTGTTATTAATAAACCTGTTACTCATTATAAGGCAAAACATTCTTTAAAAATTTTGAAGAAATAAGAAGAGAGGTGACTTTAGTACTTATACAAAAAGCAACTATACTTATTTTTAAAATCAATATTTAGATTTAACTGTTATTATTCATCTGTTCCAATAGCAGCATCCATTTTTAGGTGCGTACATAATTAGGAAATGACATAGCACTTAAAATCGTTCCTCAGACCGCCAGCCCCCATATAACAACCCAAAAAACTACCCAACCGATTCGTTCGAAATTTAAAACATATACTTGTTACATAATTTTGTCTATACATTTCGTGAAAGTAGGATGCATAGTACAATTACAGGTACAATCAAAAATATTCTATTACATTATGGTCAATGGAAAATATATTTTCAAGTGTAATTTAATGATGTTACATTCTTTCGAGCATAATAAAATTAATATGCATTTATGAAGTATATATAAAAATGTATATTCTGTACAATATGTGATGAAAAGAATATTTGTCATTCATTTACAGGTCCCACAAAAGTATTCCATTACACAATGAGCATACAGGGAAACATTCTTTGAGGAGCGCTTTAATTATATTAAACTATCTTACATTTATTGAAACTGATACGCTTTGCTGCGGTTTATTATAAGCTATTCCCTGTATAACAGAAAGCAGATGATATTTACAAGAGCACATAGAAGATTTATGATACTATAGTGCATTCGAAATATTGTATGCTATTATACCAAGATCTGACTATTTTTAAAACTTCGGTATAGTACGAACGCACCTTTATTTACTACGCTAAATTTGCAATTTACGACTTTTTTTTTAAATAACCAGTTTGAATTTTAGAAAAAGGACAAACTGAGAATTTAAGGTAGAAAACTGTTTTGAAAGCGAAAAATTTAAATTTTGAAGCTGAATAGTATCATTATTTACAAAGGTATATATATATATATATACCGGGTGTCCCAAAAATGACTAATGGATTTTAAAATTCAATAACTTGCAAACGGTGACAGCTATTTAAAAATTTTTTGCAGGAGGGCTATGTATAATGTCAGGAGTTTTTTTTTACCGTAATTTTTTATTTTAGTTCGCATCTCAAACAATAGGTGGCACTGACTGCAATTGAAGGTCAGGTGATCAGTGCTGAGTGAAGCGTCGACCTGGCCTTCAATTGCCGTCAGCGCCACCTATTGTTTGAGATGCGAACTAAAATAAAAAATTACGATAAAACAACTTCTGACATTATACATAACCCTCCTGCAAAAAATTTTTAAATAGCTGTCACCGTTTGAAAATTTTTGAATTTTAAAATCCATCAGTCATTTTTGGGACACCCGGTATATATATATATATAAGTTAAATATTTTTAAAACTATAACTCCTAATTAACTATTATCTGAATATATCGACATGGATGTTAGATATATCACCTATGGAAGACAATTGAATCTTTTGAAATAGCGTGTGATGATTATTTTCAATTAATATCTATATTAATTATTAAAAACGAAAAGTCTGAGTGTAAAATGCAATGAATCAGTCTCCCTTTATCAGGAATAATATTTTCTGAATTCTCAAGTCTACGTATGATAGATTTTCCAAGACACCATGGACAGACAAACAACTTAATATCCACCTTCCTTCACATTTTAAAACTTATTTGTCTTATTAGAGATTTTAAAATGGTAATTTTAAGTTCATTTCGAAAATATATATCAACAGAAATAAACTTCTAAGAGCTTTTAACAGAAGCTTATTTACGCATAATTTATGTCTGGAAAATTATCAGCAGCTGAATTTATGATTTAACATATTTATAAATTTTACTATACAATGAAATATCTATAACATTAAGCATGTCGTGTTTAACAAAGCTTCTGTTAGTGCCCTTTGTCCTTGGCAAGAGCATGAAACAGGTTGATAAGTGTAATTTCCCCGTTGGGGAGAATTGATTTGGTTCTTCAGTGTAAGGATAATAATAAGTTAATAATTATAGAATGCGATGAATTTCGTAATTAAATGTTTCATAAATTTCGTGACCTATCATGGTTAAACTGAAAATATATAGATGGTCTAAGATGTGAGATAACAAGTCTCACTATTAAAATCATTTCCTAGTTAATATTTGGATACATTATAAAAAAGAAGTCTTCAGCCGATATCGCTTATGAACATTAACCCCTTGAAGGGCGGTGGTATAAAATATATACCACTTAATTTTAATTGCGAAATGCCATACTGACACCGGAATTTTTAAATGAAAATTTTAATTTTAAAAAGTACGTAAAGAAAACCATTTATTTGTTTTTAAATAAATTTGTTTCTAAATTCCGATGTCATTCAATCATTTTAGCATTTTATGAATAGAAGTGCTTTGCCCTTCAAAGGGTTAACAAAAATGTGTCTTACGGACGGCCTAACATTAAATATGTCATGCAATACACACAATACCCAATAACAAGTTGAAAGAAACATTTATAGCAATTTTTTAAGTTTTAAAATATAGTTTTACCTGCTTATAATATAGAAAAGGGTTTATTTTGTAACGTATTGACAGCAGCGAACTCTGATGGGGAAATGCTCTCAGCAATTAGTTATTAAATATATACAGGCCTTCTGGAATCAGATTCGAAGCAGACTTCATACTATTGTGCGTGATAGTATTAAAAAAATAAATAGTTTTGTAAAAATTTCTTAAGCATGCATACAAATAAAGCAATGATTAAGAGAACAAATACTCTATATAAAAAAATGTTTATACTGAAATAAAATCAGTTAAAATTTCTATTTTTTAAAAAGTTAAAAGGTTTGTTAAAGTCATAAAAAATTATGGCTTTTATAAATAAAAAAATGAAAGAATCATAAGACATTTTTTAAATTTGTATTTTCTTTTCGCATAAAACTTGAGGCATATTACAAAGGAGGATATAGTGCAAATTTAAATTTAACTTAGTATAATTTAGACATATAAAAGCAAAGGTCGGAAGATATATGGAAAGCACCTCTTGAACTTATGAAAAATATGTTTAAACTTCGACCAGAGATGTAAAAAAAATAAACTTTAATGTTATTCATTTTCCTCGCCACTGGCAAGGTTGTAGAATATATTAGCATGTTAGTAAAATTTACATCGTCTTCCTTCATACTTTATCACAACGTTTAGATTGAAATCTTATGTAACCAGAAATTCTTGCGAGTTAGATAAGAACAAAAAAAAAAAAAAAAAAAAAAAAGGAATTGTTAGATAGAAATATTTTTATTCAAAAAGACGCTTGGAGAAAACACTTTGAATTGTTCAAACGTTTCCCTTCAGTTAGAGAAAGAAATGTTGCTTCTTATTGTTAAAAAATGAAAATTTTATCTTCCGAAACAAAAGTGCGAATAATTATTTAAAAAGTTTCGTATACATATGATGACTGATAATGCGATATTTTTTAAAATGAAAATAAGAAAATTCAAACTAAAAACACGAATTTCTTAAATGATGAGAGAGTCCCTATGCTTTTGTTGTTTAAAAAAGAAAAGGTATACCTCACCACTACCCCTAGAAAAAGTTGAAGGATTTTTTTGGAAAAATATAGATAACTACTGCGTCTGTCTGTTCACCTCTCTGTCACAGCCATTTTACTCGTAAATTATGGAACGTAGAAAGCTCAAATTGGAAGTAATAATAATAACTAAAAGACCCACATATTTACAGATTATCCAAATTTCACAAATATAGTCTAGGAAAATGTAGAGGGGGTTTTTAAGTTACTTGAAATATATATATGTATAGCGTCTGAAAGCTTTCGTGACGATGAACTCATTTGTATTTTCTTTTATTTTTAGATACTATTTTTTGAAAGACATCATCGAATATACGTACAAGAAATGCCCTCCCCCCATCTAACTCCGAATCTACAGAAATTAAAATTCTGAAAAATAAAAAGAGGTAGTAGATGGTAATTTAAACCTTGTAGAAAACTCTAGCGATTACTCTATGGTTTTTAAAAAAAGAACTTTTTTTTTTTTTTTTTTTTTTTTTTTTGAAGGCATTCAAATTTCAATTTGCAGGCATTCAGCAAAGGTGTTGAAGAGCACTGGTGGTACCTATCGAAAGAGATTTTTTATAATGATTTTCGGAAAACAATTGTCAGTAATTAGCTGAGATATTAACCATCAAAGAAAAGGACGGTTTGGACATACATATTGATATGCTTAGCCTACTCTATGTACTATTGGTTTTTAAAGCCTAGATAATAAATTTTAAAGATATACAGGGTGGTTATAAAATAAGTATCCCTATTTGGAGCTATCTGTAGCTTGACGGAATATCCCGAATGAAACTAAAATCCGTACACATACTATTCAAGAAGGGGGAAGAAGAATGGAACAATAAAAAAGATAGTTACAATAATCGGCAACAGATGGCGCTACGGGTCCTGTCGGTGCAAACGCCGTTGTAATCATTAGTAAAATCAAAACGTGGTCATTACTGCATTAATGATGTACGACATGGCTCTCAGTTTACCAGATCGCGCTTTAATTTTAAAACTATTCTACGTTAACAGTTCAAACAGTGCAGCTGCTTTACGTGAATTTAGGCATGTGAAAGGGATGGGTAAAGGAAAAGGTCCTTTGACACCGTGTGCAGAGAGAAGAATGGTAAAAAATTCAAGGAGACTGGGTTGTTTACTGTAAAATGTGGAAGAAGGAGGAAACCATTACCTCTCCGCAATCAAGAAGAAATTGCTACTGCGATTGTGCAGCCATCGGGGACTTTGGAAGCCGGTCCTAGTGCACGTGGAGTTGCCCAAAATTTGGATATTCCATATGCTTCTGTTTGCAAAGTCCTACGAAAAGTAATCCAATTTTATCCGTATAAAATTAATTTTCATCAACAATTATTACCAGGTGACACAAAGCGCCATCTGTCGGCAATTATTGCAATTATTTTTTTAATTGTTTCAGTCTTCTTCCCCCTTCCCAAATAGTACGTGTACAAATTTTGGCTTCATTCGGGTTATTCCTTCAAGCTACAGACAGCTCCAAATAGGGATACTTATTTTGTAACCACCCGGTATTTGTGTAATGCTATACCAAGTAATAATTTAAAAGCAAAAAACGTCAGATTATTGAAAGCAGACTAATTTCATTAGAATTAATCACATAAACACTAAGGGATATGCCTCGAGTTTGCATGGAGTGGATCTCATAATACGCCTTCCGTTTCTTCAATAGTTAATTAAAAACAAATGTGAAACGGACCAAGGCGGCGTTTCAACTTTGCAGTTTCCTTTCGAAGTGCGCTTAGCACAATGTCAAGTTCAATTATTTAACGAGAGTTTTGTTATCTTCACTGTGACCATAAAATATTATTAGTAAGCTGAATTAAGTTTTATGAAATACTAAATAATGTTTAAATATGCATTACTTTTATTCTATCGAATTAAGTTCATTATAAATAGATACGGATAAAATGAAAAACTAGTGACACAGAATTGTAATATTTGATGTTATGTAGGCCTTATATCTCTTTGAACTTTTATGGTTCATCTATTCATATTTTTCTAGTATATATAACTATAACCAGCCCTACGTTGTGGAGTTTTTTTACAAAGTTTTATTACTCTTTCATCAACGGTTCTTTTTAATGATGCAGTTTAACTTCTTAATGAGCACTTTACTTAATTTTTAATCTTTTCTCACAGATTTTTCAAAATCGAAAAATTTCTGTAGTTGAATCGATAAAAGGGTTCGATTAAATAAGGTAAATTTTACAATTAAAAAAAAGAGTGGAAATATTGACTGTTTCTGAGAATCTAAAGTGGCACGTACACTAGTCGCTCATATCCAAGTGGTTAATAATTTATATATTTCTTGTACGGAATCCTCTGAGCGCATATAATACTCTCATTTGACCGTTTATTTATTTGGATGACGAAAGCACTAGACAGAAAACATGGGAAAAATCTGTTGGAGACCTACATCCAGCAGTGGATCGAAAACGGTTGATGATGATATACATACATATATATATATATTATCCTCACGGATAATTCTGTTTTTATGGTTAAGGGTGTTCTTAAATAAAAAAGGCAACTTTTTGACACAAATTTTAATTTATTTTTGTTCGGAAATACGTGAAACTAGCAGGTGTTGTTATTAAGAAACTGTGTAATTGCACTCAGTTTTCTTTTTTTTTTTTTCACAAACGCAATAGATCTTTCATAACAACCCTTCAAATTTGATGCTTTTAAACACATTTCGCGATGAAAGCAGAAAAACTGGTCGAAAAGCAAGAGTAAAATGGGTGATCACGTGATCGAATTTGTTAACTGCACTGTAAAAAAAAAGAGGTTACTAAAAATTTTTTAGTAAATTTGTATTCCACAGAATTTTTTAGTAACCATTACAAACTTTTTTTTTTTGCAAGTGAAACAAACATTTCTTTTGTAAACTGAACAAAAGAATTTTTTGTATAACTAATTTAAAAATTTTTAGTATGAGCTACCAAGCAAATTTTAGTAATAGCTCAAAAATTATTTTTAATAAACATTACGTGTGCCCGAAGGGCAGGAGCTTCCTTCGGGCTGCATCCAGACTTCTGAAGCGGAAGATTTTCGGAAAATCCGCAATAGATGACAGCACCAAACATTGCGACCTGCTCCGAAAGGATTTTCATAATCCCTTTATTTAATGAGTACTTACACTGCATATATTTGGGCGTATTTGGTGGTCTGCAGCATCGAACCCGGGACATTTCGGCCTGGAGTCCTTTGCTATAACCATTAGGCTATTACGGCCACACCTAGTGAGTTTTAGTAATAGCTATTAAAAATATAAAACTATTAACTCTATTCGTTGCTAGCTTTTTTCTAGCAATTCTTACAGATTTTCTTGTAACCGACTAAGATTACTAAAAAATTTTTAGTAATTACAAGGATTACTAAAATTTTTTAGTAGATCGACCTTTTTTTACAGTGTGGCTAATTAATTTAATTATCATAAAATGGAATATTAAGTTCGATTCGAAATCGCTTCCATCGCTTCCATCCTTCCAATTTCACATCTTTTTGTTAAAAAAATGAATTTGTAAATGTGTCAAAACGTTTTGCTCTTGTTGAGTTGAGCATATGAGAACAACCTTAAATTTTGAAAAAATAAGCAAGTCGCATTTTTACGAGCTCTTCGATATTAATTCACCCATGATTAATTCTATTATATGTATAAACACCCATGGATTGGGTCGCTATGTCATACATTTTATTCGTTGTTACCGCACCATCTTGATTTAAAACTATTCAGCAAAAGTATTTCGTGATTATTGATTATATTAAAGAATTTCTATACAAATCTGCAATACAAAAATGTGGATTTTGTAGCATCTATTATATATATTTAAAATATACTTATCTTTATTGACAATGTAGTTTTTTGTACAGATTGTGATTTGTTTATTTTTAAACTATAGTTCCAATATATTTTAATAAAAATGTTAAACATATAAATGGAAAAAATTATTAATTTTTTAAGTATAAAATTTTTTATTACTTTAGTTGCTGAAGTCTAAGTTCTCCATAGTTAGTGATAATTTTTGATAAGAAGATTTTTTTAAGATAATTTAATTAAAAAAGTTAATTATAATTTGAATTGTTTGTTTGATGCACGCAATTTTTATTTTTATTTTTATTTTTATTTTTATTTATTTTTTTTTTTTTTTACAACTGAAAGGATAAAAAGAAGAAATTCGTAATTTTATGTTGTTAATCTTTTTTTATCCGAATTCTACTTTTAAAATGAAGATACTCAAAACTTTTGTGCAAGTTTGTATTTAAAATGTCCTTATAGACCAATATTTTGAATTTTTTCAAATGCTGCCAAAACGGCGAGGTTACAGTCTTTTGTTTTGCCGTTTAAAACGTATATTAAATTCTTTGTTGGAGAGTTTCATAAATATTACTTTTCTTAGCAAGTTCAACAATTTACACGCATTGCACAGAAAACATATAAAATAATTCATGATCTTGTTCAGTGTAATCTGAACATGTAATGTTAAAGTTTTAAAGAAATATGCTGCGTTCCATTTTGAAATTTTTTTGAATACTTTTCAACTAACAAAACTTAAGAAAAATCAAAAGTTAAAGTTGCTCACTCTCCTTGCCACTGGAAAAGTTGTAGAATATGTTAACGTGGTAAGAAAATGCCATGCTGTCTCTCCTTTTACTTTATTGCAAAGTTTAAGAAAAAAAAAACTCTGAGGTTACAAGAATTTGTAGTGCATAAAATTAACACGATAATAAACAATGAAGAAAGAAATTGTTAAGACAAAGATATTTTTACTTTAAAATTTGCTTGTAGAAAAATACTTTGAATTATTTAAAGTCTTTTATGAGATGTAGGTAATCAAGAGTGCTTATGTTTAGTTGTTATCGAAAAGTGGAAGTTTCCTTTTCTAGAAAATAACTTGTAATAAATAGTTTTGGTACTACTAGGTTATCCGGTCGACCAAAAAATTATAACTGTAAAATTAAATGCCAATAATGGATGATCATGAATGTCACATTCAATGACATTAAATACGATTCGCGTGTTAAAAACGTCATTAAGTGATTTTTATTTTGACTTTTTATTTGTACTTTTATTAATATTCTACTAATTATTTGTTTTTTTGTTATTTAATATAAAAATTATGTCAATATATGTAATTCGCTATTAGTTTGGCGATTTGTATAATTTGGCGAAATTGGTCGGCGGGATAATAGAGAAGTACCTTAGTTTTATACGTCTGTGCATGCAGTGAGCCATTAATGTTTTAGGAGAAAAATTTGAGAGGTAAACAATTAAATTGAGTAAAATAAGTTTTATTCTTTGTAAACATTTTCGCGTTTCAAAATTTAAATTCAACCGATAACACTACACTTAACCTTTTAAAGTAAAACGTTTCATTTCGCTTTTAGAAAAAGGATTCTTTTGACATTTAATTATAAAGTACACTTTGTTAGAAGATTATGTCAAAGTATTTATGGAATTTTCATATAAATACTTTATTTAATTTAACATAAAGACGGTATCATTATAAAAACAAATAATCACTCAGTAATTTTAAAACTTTAAAACATTAAAATTCATTAAAATCAAAATTTAAATTAAAATAGCTGTTTTGTGCTAAAAAATAACATCTCAAGAGTTAAAGAACGAGTAAAATATTGTAGTTACCAAATCTGATTAGACTACATGGATTATAATTCTTGATCAAAAAGCAATATATTTAAAGAGTAAAGCTGCGAACAGACCAACTTTCAACGTGTTATCCTTATCGGCATTTTTTCTTGTAGCGACGCGGTGTTTTTTTATTATTATTTTATCTTTAATGATTTCAAAAGGAGAGGAACAAAAAGAAATGCAAAAAAGGGAAGAGGTAAAGAGGAATCTTTCTCTCAAGTAGGGTTGAGCTCTTTATTTACTGACCTACTGTAAGATTCCCCACGTTCTTCTGTGAATAAACCATAGCAGAATCCTGGATAAAACATTTCCTAGAAAACTGTAGAAGAATGGCAAAGCAAGCGTGTGCCTGCAGCTTAAGAAATCTTATTAATGATAATCCATACAAATTTCTATTTCGGTTGCTGTCCTCTCAGAAATTATCACGTTATAAATCAGTTATAAAATCTTATTATCTACTTCTTAAGTCTGTGTAATCGTATACTACGCCTTCAATCGTTAACTGTGCATTGTTTCATGTCCTTCCAAAAGTTTATAAATCCAGTATACATTTTCATTTTACATACATTCCAGCATTGGCATGGCCTCGTATCGTTTACAAAGTATCTAACCACAGTTTTTTTTTTTTCTGTCCGCTTATATATATATATACAGAAAAGAATTCCATCAATTTTACTAAAGTTATTGAGAATTTATTCTCTACCAATTTTACTATGGTTCTTCTGACATTAAACCGCTTTTCACGAATTTTCCGACCGGTAGAGCCCTCAAGTGTGTTGAAATAAGATTTCGGGAATGCCATATTTCTTTTTACGAAATTCTAGAGCTATTATCCCTCACACATACTTGTATCTCACAAACATATTTTTTTTTCATTTCAAGGTGATTTCTAAAAACAATCTGAGTTTCAAGTCATGTGTTTCCCTCCCCTTTATTATTTATCCTTTCAGATATTTGGTTGAATAATTAATTAAATAAATTATCTTTTCCATTGTGGACTCGCTATGTTGATGACACTATAACTTTAATTGGTCTCTCTCTTCACAATATTGATAATAACATTAGCATTATGAACTGAATTGATATAACAATATAAAATTCCCTTATGAGCAATAACGGTTCTCTTCCGTTTTCGGATAGTCATGTCACTCGTATTGCAGACGGACCTCCATACAATCAATCCGTCCATTGCATATGGTTTGCGATTTTCCTTCCCGCTCACCATACTCGTTCTTGTCACCCTTCCAGTCAGAAAATGGCTGCCTTTTTTACTTTCCTAATTCGTGCAACATATGTTGTTTTGACTCTCACTCATTCAATATCTCAAAGCCTTTGCGATTGACAGAGGTTTTTTAAAGGAAAAATTTCTGTAAATCCCCAAAACTTTTCCGTATTTTCTTGGAATTAGCGGGAGTTTTTCCATTAAAATACACTCTACTGGCGTCTAGATTACCAGTAGTATTTCCGTAAAATCGTCCATTTTTTTACAGTGCATCGTTCCAACTCTAATCAGTACCCTGCTCTTTCCAGTATTCGCATTTCATTACCTTTCTTTCTTACGGGTGTTCTTAATTCAAAAAGGGAAACTGACATAAATTTTAATTGATTTTTGTTCGCAAATCCATGAAACTTGCAGGTGTTGTTATTCAGAAACTATCTAATCGCAGTCATTTTTCTGTTTTTGTTCAAACGTAATAGATTTTTCGGAACAAACCATCAAAAATGATGCTTTAAACTGCATTTTACGACGAAAACAGAAAAAACAGTCAATGAAAGGCAGAAAATCGATTGATCACGTGGTCAAAATAGCCTATACTTGCTATGTAATCATAAAACGTCATAATTATCATAAAGCAGAAAACTGTGTTCGATTCGAAAGTGCTTACATAGCCAGACCGTCCAATTTTATATCTTTCCGTTAAAAAATGAATTTGTTTATGTGTCAAAACGTTTTGCGCTTATTGAGCAGAGCAGGTAAGAGCATCCTTAAATTCACTTTTCCCATTGCCAAAATTTTACTACAGCATGATTCTAGAATAATTTTCACCCTTACGAATACACTTACAATCTCCAAACTCAAAGATCGAATTGAATTATCCATCTGATGCGCTATCTGTAACATTAGCTACCAGTGTGGTTTTTCTTACATTGAACAGACCAAACAGAGTTTAACGTTTCTTAATAAAGAACACCAACAATATATTCAAAAATAGGAAACGAATAAATTTTCATTTGCGAAATGTTGCTATGAGATAGCCGATTCTTTTTATTCGAATTCAGATAAAATCATCTCTAAATCCACTTTTATACATGAACGGAAGCATTTAATATCCAAACAAATTTAGGTAACTTTCTTTAGGCGCACCACTAGGCACATAAAAAGACCCTTACGATAATGTAAAGTCTATGGGGGCATTCTTTTTAAATATTTCGCCCAAATTTTAATTTTTTTGCATGGTTTTGTTCTACACACGATAGCTTAGGACGATCCACAACCGGTCTAGATTTTACTTTTTCAGTTTTGGTTTCGGATTAAAAAAAATTACTTTAACTTTCAAAATCGGTTTAAACCAGTTCTGAAATTGAAACTATCGTAATATAAAAAAAATGTAAGCAAAATTGAAAAAGTAAAAACTAGGCCTGTTGTGGATCGTTCTTAGCTATCCCATGCAAAAAAAAAAAAAAAAAATCATGTAAAAATATTAAATTTTGAGAGAGATATTTGAAAAGAACGCTCCCATAAACTTTACATTATCATCCGGGTCTTTTTCTGTGCCTAGTGTTGGGTCTTAAGATCTCACACTGCTGATTGAAAAAGACCGGGATGACTATGGGGATGTTCTTTTCAATTATCTCTCTCAAAATTTAATATTTTGACGTGATTTTATTTATTTATTTATTTATTTATTTATTTTATTTTATTTTTTTTTTTTTTTTTGCATAGGATATCTGAGGACGGTCCATAACCGATCTAGTTTTTACTTTTTAGATTTTGGTTATATTCTTTTTACATTTGGATAGTTTCAGTTTCATAACCGGTTCAAATCGGCTCTAAAAGTTAAAGTATTTTTTTTTTTAATCTGTCACTAAAATCGAAAAAGTAAAAACTAGGCTGGTTATGGATTGTCCTCAGCAATTTTATGCAAAGACAAATCACATCAAAATATTAAAATTTGAGCGAATAGATTTTATAGATATTAATTATAGATTTTAGATTTTATATAGAATCCCATAGATTTTACATTATTATCCGTTTTTTTTCAGTCAGTAGTGCGGCGTCTTAATTGTGCATTTGCTGTTATTTCTTTATAAGATTGTAAAAAAAAAAAAAAATATTACAGCAAATCCTCTTTCCCTTAATTACTACCAGAATTATCCACACTTTTGGTTGCATTACTTATTATGTTTTCCTTTAGGCTGGTTACCGTATTTTACTGTTTCCGTACAGATTCATGGACTTTTTACTTAAATCTGCTTCTCTCTAATATAATTAGGCAAGTTTCCCTAAAATTATTGCACTGAGGACAGTACTCTAACAGCTATCGAAACTAATCTGTTCAAAGTTGTGGCGTCTTCAACGTTGATCTAAAATTTATATTATACTGAATCAAGCTGCGTACCGGTATGACATATTGGTACTTACGTATTAACGCCACCGCATCAGAAGTTGCAATAATGCGCCAAAAAAAAAAAAAAAAAAAAGAACAATCTTGTTGATCGCACGCGCACCCAGTTATCTTTTTTTCCCTTGTTGCCTCGTTGTTTGCTGATTTTTGAAGCCATTTTTTAGTACTACGAAAATGTGTATTCGGAATTTGCCAAAAACAGAACAAAGTGCAATATTAATTTGATTCTATGTTAAACTCTATATCGGCCCATTTTCGACCAAAATCCGATAGACTACTTTGTTTTTAAATAAAGTGTTTTGATTTTAAATAATGTGTTTTATTTCATGATTTGTCGCAAAAATTTTAGGTGTAAATTGGCGGTACTCAAAAACCGCCAAATCTGTAGCTGCGTTGGCGTTAATGCATAAGTACCGATATTTTTTACAGTCATATTTTGATACACCTTATTTTCAAATCAATAAATATTTCTGCCTTTCCTTATGCATAATATATAATGTTTTTAATGATTTAATATTAAGTTTATTCTTTCAAAATAAAACATTACGAACAAATTAAAATTCATATAAATAGCACAAATAAATGCACTAAAATTGCTTTCCGGTGCAAAATCATAACATAAATTCCTCTTTAGATAATTCTAAGATAAATTTATTCATTAGCGCTTATTCGAAAACCAAATTAAAATAATAATAACATTTAAATCCCTTCTGCTGATGGCCATATAATGTTTGGAAACGCTTTAGGTATTTTAAGATATTTTAATGTATTTTAAATAAATTTATATTTTAAGTTTTCATCTGAAAGAAATTTTAGAACAATTATTTGTGCTTTTTATACAAATTTTAATTATGTAACTCAAGGTAGATTTTGCAATATAATTTTAATTTTCATGTATTACAAAAAATATATAATTTCACATAAAAGATTAATTTTATAATTATTTGCATGAACGTATTTAATCAGCATTTAAGGAATATTATAACACAATATAAATATTTACATATTTGAGAAATATCTTGAAACACTCAACGGTCTGTGTAATATATATATGCACTTATATAATGTACTTCAAAAATAATATGAATAAAAGTTTCGATGCATATTAGCTAGAGATAACTAATTTTAAAATAGTCAATATCAAATTTTCAGATTTTCCACACATTTTATATTTTGTAATTTAATCTATAGAATTACTGTGTTGAGATCAAACATATTCCCTTTTCCAAATACAAGTAGTTTGTAGTGGATAAATAAATTAATGATTACAAACTTTTTAAATTGGAATAGTTTGAATGTTAAATATGAATTAATCAAAGTGTATTTCTTATTTTCTAAACCCAAATCTTACTAGCATTAAAATAGATTATGATGTAATTATGTTGTTATAATATCTAAATAATAAAAATGGGTGCTGACATTCGATAATTTTGAAGTTCTTTCATTGTAACCGTAACTGTGAGAGCTCAGTTAATTTAAATCATCACAATCTCAAGCGCCCTTTAATTAAGTATATCTAAAATTTCTTTGTCATTGGTTGAGCGGTTAAGCAGTTAGGGGTTCATGTAACACGAAGTTTTTTTTATGACTACCTTGTATACTGTGCCATGATACATATGTACATAATATTTCATACCGTGATATTTTCAAACGCCGATTTAACTTTCTAGTACATGTTATATTTCGTACCTCGGTCTGCAAAATGATTTTGTTAATAGCAAATATATTCACTTTTCATACATAAAAAGTAACCCCCTGTGGGATGGTGTGGTATATTATATCCCACCTAATTTCGATAGATAAATGCATCAGAAACATTTAATTAAATTTTACTCTAATAAATGTGGGAGGAGAACGTATCGAAATTGCTTTTTTTTAACTTGAAATAAATATCATCAAAAATTCCGGTTAGAATTCAACATTACTGAAGCACAATTGCTTGCCCTTGAAATATACCCGTAAGACATGGTGACGTCGTTCTGAAGTCACATTGTGACTTTATGACCATCGATTGTTGATGTGACGTTACGTGACGTCGATGTGAAGTCAGAGTGACTAAAATGTGAAGTCGTTATGGCCGTTTAAGAACTCGTTTGTGAGATCACGGGGTGACAAATTTGTGAAAAATGTGTCATTTGTGACTACTTTGACATTAACATTGTGACGAACTGTGAAAAATTTTTTTAGAAAGTCACATCTTAGTCACAATGTGACGTCACTGAGTGGTGGCATTTTGGTCACAGATGTGATGTGACCAAAGTGACTCACAGTGGCGTTATTGTGACGTCACTGTGACCATGCATTCTATAAGGATAGTTTTCTCTAGGATGTAAAGAATAAATAATTACAATCTCATCACACCTGAATGTTTCACTTGTTCAATTTATATACATAATACGAATTTTTCACTTCTGTTTCAAAAATCCTTATGTTGGCATTAAAGTACAGGGCAATTAAAAAGCCACGATAGGAATATAATTTCAATATTAAAAAAAACATCACAACAATGGAATTTTCGTGGAAAAATACAAGAAAATTAAGAATTTTTAATTAAAAAAAAATTTGTTGCCAGAATATAATGGATATTTGAAAATGCTTGTGGTATTTCAGCAGTACAAGGCACACTGCGATTATCAATTTCAGGTATGGCAAGGTTTTTAATAAAGCATCCAGAAAGACTTTTGTATATCCTATCACATGAAGGCTTAAATAGTAGTAGGACCACTGCCATTTAATTCCTCTACCATGCTAATTTTCGGTAGCACATTTTATCACAAATACTTTTGCTATGAAAAATATGTCCTTTTTTAAATATATGAGAAAACTGTGCGCTACAACTGTCTGTACTTTTTGAATTATTTATTAATTAATATTATTGTTTTTTATTGCTCTGTACGGTAAAAAGACATCGCACTATTATTATATAAATAAGTTTAACAAACTACATAAGTTATGTATGCATATTTCACAATGATTTAAATTGAAAAAAAAATCTCATAAAGCACTTCTTTTATAATGAACACGGTGTCACAAGGGAAGGTGCTTCTTGATATTTTCTTCAAGCGTGACTTTAATCTTCGCCTCGTCGACTTCCTCATTAGAATATAGAAGTAAATTTTTCACGCCTGAACCTATTCCTTAACCTTGCCGAAGGCAAGGCGAAAAAAAGGGGAAGTTGTTCTCTCTCTATAAAATATATTCCACACTACATCCATAAAGAAAACTTAAAGTATCACACTATATCAACTGAATTTTATTGCAGAGATCTCTTATGTAATGACTCCGGTTTTTAAAGGAAACATGAAAATGTTTTACACATTACCAATCCATCAAGTAGCATGTTGTTTTGAGAAGCAAGAAAAAAGTTCTACTTTTGTGTTTCTATTTCCTGGGAAAATAATATATAAAAATAGTTATGCCCATATACATTGTTTGATATGCACTCTTGCTTCTGTTTTTAAGTCAAAGTCTTAATTCGCTGGCTGTAAGAGATTTAAGTTGGAATTCATTTTGCAGGCTTCATTTTAATTAGTTGAGTTGATTAAAAGAAAAGATTTGGACTCTGGTAAATAACTAAAATTTGAAAGTTATTATTTTTCTTAAACTTTTTTATTCGTTTTGTAGTAATTAAACAAATTAAAATTAAATTAAATTAAATGTGAATAAAGTGATACTTTAAAATATATAGAACTGCAATTAAATATGATTTTCTCTAGCGAATTCAATCAAATGTACAGCTACTTCTACTTTCATCTACCTTACAAATTATAGATTGTCCCATTTTAAATGATGTGACGTATTTGTGGGAATGAAACAGCAATAAATAAAAAATGTGGTTTTCATTGTGATTTTTGTGGAAAAATATAAGAGGATTGAGAATTTTTTTATAATAAAAGTTTTGTTATCCGAATATAATGGATATTTGAAAATGTATGTGTTGTTTCAGCCGTACAAGCCACACAGGAATTGTGAATTACAGGTATGGCAAGGTTTTTTATAAAGTTTCTTATAAAAGGCTTCTGTAAAACTTCTCACATGACGATTTAAATACTAGTAAGATCACTGTCATTTAGGCATTATCACCTATTCTTTTGCCATGAAAAATACATGTCTTTCTTTGCATTTATGTGAAAACTTCTATGCTACAACAGTCTATATTTTTCGAATTATCAATTAATTAATTTTATTTTTTTATCACTCTGTAAAGTAAAATAATATTACCCTGTTATTAAATATCTAAATAAGATTAAAAAAAGCTACATAAATTATGTATGCATATTTTACAATGATTTTAATTGAAAAAATTCTCATAAAGCACTTCTTTTGTAATGAGACCGCTGTCACAAGGGAAGGTGCTTCTTGATATTTTCTTCAAGCGTGACTTTAATCTTCGCCTCGTCGACTTCCTCATTAGAATATAGAAGTAAATTTTACACGCCTGAACCTATTCCTTAACCTTGCCGAAGGCAAGGCGAAAAAAAGGAGAAGTTGTTCTCTCTCTATAAAATATATTCCACACTACATCCATAAAGAAAACTAAAAGTATCACACTATATCAACTGAATTTTATCGCAGAGATCTCTTATGTAATGACTGCGGTTTTTAAAAGAAACGTGAAAAAGTTTTCCACATTGCCAATCCATCAAGTAGCACGTTGTTTTGAGAAGCAAGAAAAAAATTCTACTTTGTGTTTCTATTTCCTGGAAAAATAATGTATAAAAAGAGTTATTTCCATATGCATTGTTTGATATGCACTCTTGTTTCTGTTTTTAAGTCAAGGACTTAATTCGCTGGCTGTAAGAGATTTAAGTTGGAACTCATTTTGCGGACTGCATTTTAATTAGTTGAGTTAGTTGAAAGTAAACAGTTTTGGATCTTTGTCAGATAATTAAATTATAAAAGTTATATTTTATGAGGTAGTTTTTGTTAGTTTTTAAATAGAAAATTAAACTAATTAAATTTATATTAAACTAAGTATAAACAATCTGACATCAAATTAAATGAAACCGCAGTTATATATATTTTTCTCTAAACAAGATCAATCCAAGTCACTGCTACTTCTACTTACAGCTACATTAATAATTATATATTCTCTCATTCAACGAATTGATTTATTTGTACGAATGGAACATTAATTAATAATAAAATATTCTCTGACTATTTATATTCTCTGACCAATGGATTTACAGGGCGAATGTACTAAGCAAAGTATATTTTTATCTAGTAATAACTTTGCTATTATTATCTTTGGCACAGTTTAAGTAAAATAGGGAGTTTTTTTTTTTAAGTTCATATTGCATATTTTGTTTTGCAAATTAACTCTTTGATTGTTTAAAGGCAATTTGAAGAAAATAAAATTCTATAACGCAGAGACTATAAAACAAGGTTTTTAAGTTTCTAATATTTATTTGTCTAATTGTAATCTGTGAATTTTTCTTTTAACGGAGATTTTAAAAATTCTTTTCTGACGTTGCTAAAAGACCAGGATTCAAAATTAGTTTATAGAATTTGACTTTTAAGGCTCGAGTTTTTCATTTCAAAAATAAACATTCGTTTTCTTCTTTACAGACGGAAAATTCGAACTGTAGGTCATTCGATTTTTCAAATTAATTACTATGATTTTGAATTAATGAGAATGGACATAGTATAAAATAATTCAACCTCAATTACGCGGTAAACTGTTATTTTTTTCCTAGTTGGAACCAGATTTTGGTGCTAATAGCTGCCACTATACGATGGTGAAATTGTGAACCAACATTTGGAGCTTCTATTGAAGCACAGTTCCAATAGTTGGAACTAGGTTGATATAGGAAGCTCCAAATGTTGGTACGAGATTTCACCATCTTTTGGTGGCAGCTACTAGAGCACCAAATTTTGGTTCAAATTAGAGTTAAATTTTTTAAGCAGAAATATTTTTAAAAGGATTATTTTGGATCTTTTTAAAATGTAAATCAGAGGTAAATTTCTCAATAACATTTCTTAGTTATGAATAATTAGATACATTTATGCGTATAGATTTTTATATTCATTATGATTGAAAGATCTGTTTGATTTTAATAAATTCAATTAAATTATTTGTGTCTATCCCATTCATCCTTTCCAATGCATCATTTATATTGAACAAATTTAGAAGATAACGGAATTTAGGAAAATATTTTCTTTTTCATTAAAAAAAACAAAGTTTCCATAATTGTATCCACTGTGAATTGACGCTTGTTTATTAACCCGGTTAAGGAAATTAATTTGTTTTAGTTGAATGAAATTCTTATACATTTGGAAATTATTATTGCTAACACTGCTAGAAACTGACGACAACGTTTTCCTTAGATACAGTTACGCAATATTAGCTTGTTAGTTGAAGGATATCAGTCAAATAAAAGTGCACGTGTTTGTCATATACTTTTTATATTACAATACAATCTTATATTATACTCGCAATACAATTAAAATCTGTATAATATTTAGGGGATAGTTTATTTTTTCAACAGTTTTCTTTATTTTTTAAAAATCGTTTAGCTAGGGAACTGGAAGTATTCGAAGTTCAAGTAACAGTAAATAAAAAAACCCCTATCTAATTAAATAAAATTTTAATTTTTTTAAATGCTTTTTAAAAACTTCTAAGTTTTTTAAAATATGGATATTTTTTCCCAATTTTCTTAAAAAAAAAAAAAAATAAACGTGTATTACAGAAGACTGATCATAAAATTTTAGATACATCTGATATTACATTTTATATAATATTTTTAAATTTATATTTAACGTAAAAAACGATAAAATTTAACATATATTTATGTAGTTTTATGATTTGTTTTTAAATAAGAAAAAAAAATTGAAGGTTAATTTTATAAGCATATTTATCGCATGTATAATAAATAACAGGTACAAGAAAGTTTAAATCTCTTTTTCAATAACCAAATAAATAAATAATAGTAACAACAATAATAATAATAATAATAAAATATGAAGATGGAGAAAAAGACATTTAAAGTTAAATACTGCCAAAAATTAAAAGTTGAAAGCCATTTAATACTATTAAAAATATAAATACAGATTAAAACATTTAAATGCAGTTTAACATTGTATATTGAACTACGTTTCTTAAATTTCTACTTTCTAAATGCATAGAGTGAGGAAAATTCTGTAATGATGTTTCTCATGTGTTTGTTTGAATGAACATGAAAATTCCTAAAAGGTAAGTCGATTGAAAACTGCTTTGGAGAATGTGTTACACACATAAAACCACCTTCGAAAAAACCATATAAATTTTAATAGTAATCGATCGATGTTTAGGTATTTAATCAATTTTCGAACCATTTTGCAATCAATTTTAAGAGTCAGTTTTAGAATCAATTTTAAAATCCACTTACATATAAATAAAAAAGCATCTGATTGTATAAAATATCTTGATAACTAATATTTTGATTAATGCAATTCATCTAAATGTTTTAAATATTCTCCCTAGAAGCCTATTTTTTTCATTCATTATTATACTCGAACATAAAATTTAAGTCGTCCAAAATTTTACATATATATATATATGGGTGATTCTCAAAATAGGGGACGATTTCAAAAATGAAATCTTAAAAAAATTACTGTTAGCAAAATTTCTGAAAAAAATAGGTGTTGTTAATATAGTATTAGGTATACTTTCCATGTAGTCAGCAGAGCTAAATATTTAAAAATTAACTTAAAAAAATAATTAGTATTTTTTGAGCCATGCTAATGACAAAACGAATTGCATGGAATAAATATATTATGAAATTTTTATTTTCTTCCTGTTTAATTATTTTTTTTCTATATTTATTAGCCTTCCTTTTCAGCAAGTGGTTTCCATTTTTACATATATACATATAAGGAGAATAAAAACATTAACAAAGAGCAAACTTTGTTACATGAGCAACATTCTGACACTAACAATGTAAGAAGCTGTCTTAGTGATTTTTCTACAGATTTAATGCATATTTTAGGGATAATAAATGTAATACCTAAATTTATACGTAAAATTAAACTTTATAAAGGATACAATATAAGCACTGGTTACATTTATGTACATAGGAGTCTTTAGCATGGACAGAAAAACCATGCTAATGACACTGATATCTGTCCATGCTAATGACAAATTTTAATTTAAATAAGATTATCAGCCATAATATAATCACAATGCAATATTCCTTTCTGGGGCTTTTTAAAACACAAAAGTTCTGTGCAAATAAATAAAATAAAAATTTTAACTATAAAATAAACATGAAAATTATTATCCATTCTAATGACATACAATTGATGTACTCCCCTAATATTCAACTTCTATTCTTAAAATACAATACATGCTTATATTTTCTGGCTGGGATAAAATGGCTACTTGTTGCCATGGAGAAACTTTATATTTTCAAACTATTGTCATATGTGAAAATGAAATTTTGATTAATAACCAGCTGTTTTAGTATGACCTTGTTTTAAAAATCGAATATGGAGGACAAACTTTAATTCTTTTTTTATGTACTATAATTTTATTTTTAAAAAGAAATTTATTGGATAAATCATCTCCTTGATTAATATAAAGAAAGAATAACATTTGTTTATTTTATAAAAATCATATTAACTCTTGAAAAATGCTAGTATACACAAGGCACAGATGCTGTGGACATCCATGCTAATGACATTTTGAATCTTTATTCTGTTCTTTTAAGGTGTTTTTAACTAAAAAGTGAGTAATTCTTGAGTGCAAATAATGAATAATATTAAGAAAAACATATCTAAATATAAAAACATGACAGAAAACCTCTCACTTTTTTTTGTATGCCGAAAGACATAAATTGTCCCCTATTTTGAGAATCACCCATATATATATATATATATATATATATATACTGCGTAAAATTATGTATCTATATGTATCTATATATATATACTGTTCTGAATATATGAGCAATCAAACAATATTACTTACATAATAAAAAATAATAATTTAATATTTTGCGTACTCTTTGATAGTGAAAAAAATATGTAAATTAATTAATGAGTTGCAGTTAAAATTAGAAATTGACCAAAAATTCGGTTTCGTTTATGTTTTTGGCCCAATATTATCAATTTCGGCTAGAATACTGCCAAAAATTCGGTAGGAACGAAACTTCTACGAAACTACCTGTATTAAAAAATCCTCGTTCTTTTTTCAGAAATGTTAAACATTACTGTTAAGCTATATCAGCTTAAAAGAGACACTCTTTAATTATGCAAACGTCACTGTCTAAAATTATTAATCATGACTGACTCAAGACATGAGTGCAAATTATAAAGCAAGAAATATATATATGATTGCATCTTGAAGACGTTTCTCGCATGTTATTAAAAAATTTAGACTTAACAAGCATAGCAAAATTTTAATTTGATTTCTCAAAATTGTTTCGTATGAACTTTGAGAAAGTTCTAGTATAGCACATGATTGTTTAATCATTACAAAATATGAATCGAAGTATGTATACCAGAAATATTTTTTAATTAGGTGAAATTCATATAATTAGAATATTACTCGATGTTTTTCATGAATTAGTATTTTTTTACATGAAAATAAAAACTTTGGTCTGACGCATAGACGAAGAGCTTGGGTCATGTTAAATAAACTTGATTAATAATTATATGTATTTAATTGACCGTATGATAAATTAATAATTAAGTATATTTATGTATGTATTAATTTTTTTTTTTAAATGGACATTTTCGTTTTCGTCCGAAAATATGAAGGTTACCAAAATTCGGTTTCAGTTTCGGTCATAAAAATCTTTTTTTAGTCGACTGTTAGTTAAAATCTCCAGGAAAATGTAGCAGAGAATACATTATAAATGTTTCATGATGCAATTAGAAATTGGGCTCTCCAGTTTTAAAACGTTCAAATGCAGATGATTTCATTGTGTCAGAACTTTAAAACTCCTTTCTCTCTATAGCTTACATCTGTCTTTGAAATTTGAATGGAGTTACTTTAGATTCATTTTATTAATCCACGTATTTCACTGGCATATTTCGTAAGTAATATACTCCTTCATGTTTGATTCTATGTAAATGACAAGCAAGCTGATTTGTTTGAACATTTAAAAATAGGTTGCAATTAGACATGCAAAGGGCTAAACTTTTTCACAGACAAAGAAAAGTAATTTAATTTATATAATCTGTCTGTGCGAAAAGTTCAACGCCTCTTTAAACACAAGTTTCAGTATTTATGAGTAGAAGATACTAGCTAATTCATCACCTTATATGCTACCTTATGTATTTGCCTCTTGCACTGTTGTAAATTTACGCAGATGAACCATTAATATTTGTCAAGAAAGGCTGCACATTTACAGCTTTCCGCTCCTGAATCAAAACAGATGGTTAAGTTATTGATGCGAATTTGCAGATGACGTACTAACTGAAAGTTTGTTTGAATGTTTAAAATACACTATGGAACTCATTTGTAATAAAGTTTAATGTATACATTTTTGAAGTATGAAGCAGAAGGTGTTTCTTTTTTATTTTCAGGTTATAAATTTGATTTTTAAATACAATAGGATCCGTCTCCTTTTTCTTCTACTGTGTAATGTGTTGCGTCGTTTAAAAAGATTTATGTATTATTTTAGAAATTTTGGTCCCATCTAGAATGTAAGGTAACAAAGGTAATTATGGGCACTTTTTTACATTTTCACCATTGTTATTTTTTTTTACTTGTTTTTACGGGAAAAGTGGTGTTTTTAGTACATAGGAGGTAACTTTCACCCTTTAAGAACATTTTAAGAGCACTTCTTAAATTTAATCACATCCCATCACATCTAATAATCGCAGCCATTTTAAGAACATTTCTTAAAAGTTTTAATTCTCATAGTCCTTTTTCTTTTTAAGTTAAAGGATAGTTATAAATACCCCCATTAAAAACTCAAAGTCACAAAAGTTTGCGTTAATTAAGACCACTATATTTTCTCTTTATATTTGCATTCACACATTTATTTGGGGGTAATTAAGACCATTCGAACTCCTGACTGACAAATCCGTTTATTAAAAACTAGCCACCCTTGGTGACCAGTTTGCTCTCCTCTGAATGTATACTAAGCATTAAAACATATTACTCTTATTCCTAATTTATTTTAATTGCTCAATTTTTTGCCAAATCAGAAGATTCTGCTAGAGAAATAGACAAAGATATCATATAAGCACCACATTGGCGTAATTGCAAGAAAATGGTTAGATTAAAATTCATCATTTTATTTATTTTTTTATTTTTTAATTGAGTAAAAAGAACAAAAAAAAGTAAAAATAATAATATTTTGAAGCTTCATAGTTGCAGCGAAGGAACAAAATATAAATAAATCCAGTTTACCACAGAATAAATTTTATCAAAGGACTTTTGCATAGTAACCAATATGATGTGTTTCATTTGGATATTGCCATTAAGCAATTAACAAATAATCGTGATTTTTGTGCCACATACTTTAGCGCAATATATATATATATATATACATATATATATATATATATATATATGTTACAGGCCAAACCCGATTTTAGGCCAAACTAGATTGGCCTAGGCCAAACTAGATTGGCCTAGGCCAAACTAATTTATCCTAACGCCCATCGGATAGACTAGTTTTTCCTAGGCCAAACCGGTCTATCCTAACGCCCATCGGATAAACTAGTTTTTCCTAGGCCAAACCGATCTATCCTAACGCCCATCGGATAAACTAGTTTGTCCTAGGCCAAACCGGTCTATCCTAACGCCCATCGGACAAACTAGTTTTTCCTAGGCCAAACTAGTTTGGCCTAACTCTTATAGGATAAACTAGTTTAGCCTGCTGTTTATTGGTCTGAACTAGTTTCTCCTAGGCCGATCTAATTCATCCTAGGCCAATTCCATTTGGCGTGATTTTATTGAATTCAATGACCGCCACAGCGCCAACATTCTAGTTTGTCCTAGGCTGATCTAGTTTATCCTAGG
Source organism: Maratus speculifer (assembly GCA_964019185.1). Lineage (NCBI taxonomy): Eukaryota > Metazoa > Arthropoda > Arachnida > Araneae > Salticidae > Maratus > Maratus speculifer. The sequence continues at coordinate 301,238,357 of OZ025294.1, read as the reverse complement.
CCAATTTAATTTTACGTGTTTTTCGCTCACAGGCGTCAAAGCCTGAGAAATAATGGGCTCGCAAGTTCTGTATGTATAAAGTACGTATGTATGTACGTATGTACGTGCGTATGTACGTAACGCGGTAACTCGTGATAGAAATATCCGATTTGCTTCAAATTTGGGATGCACGTTCATTGATATAAGGTACTTTTCTAATTAATTTTGGGAATTTATTGGATAAGAATAAAGGGGAGCGAACGGGAGGCTAGTCCCCCACCGTTAATTTAGAGAAATGGATTTTTGATGCAGAATTATCAGTTTTCATTTAAAATTTTAGATATAGGATCATTCAAACAAGGCGCCTCCATGATTAGTTGTGGATGTATATTGTTTAAGTGTAAAAAAGGACAATGTAGGTTAACCCCCCCTCTCCATAATTTAGATAAATGGTTTTTGACGCAGAATTTACGGATTTGCTTCACATTTGTATATAGGTTCTTTCTGATAAGGCGATTCCCTGAATAGTTTCGGGGGTTTAATGGTTAAGTATGAAGAGAAAAATGAAAATATGAAGGGAAAAATGAAAAAAAAAATATGAGAGTTATAAACATCATAACTTTTGAATCCGTTCAGTAAAAGTAGACTTGTGAATATATTTCTCTGTCATTCCTTAAGGCTTTTCTCAAATCCTAAAGAGCTACATCCTAACACATTTATGAACTACTTCCTTTTCGAAAATGCATAAGGTTAACAGATTCAGATAATATGTAATCGAATGGCGTAAACCATTTTCTCATAAAAGCGATGTATCTTTGAGAAAATAATAAAGCTACGTTTTGAATCGAATTTCCGGTTACGACTTCACGAAAAAAAAATTGACGCAGTGACAAGAATAGCTTATATGTCGACAGGTAATTAATTTCTCAAAAATGGAAAACGCTGTTCGATTCCAAATTATGTTCAGCCTCAATCTGGCTCGAATATGCAATCATAATAATAATAATAATAATAATAATAAATGAAAGTCAGATCTCAGTTGGCACGAGCGTGCAAAAAAAAAAAAAAAAAAAAAAAAAAAAAAAAAAGCAAACACCATGTCCAATGCATCATATCTCTAAGGTGAACATGTTAAATTTCTGTATTGGTGTTATAAGCAATGACTCTTGACATACATTTATACTTTTTTCTAGTGAAAGATATGTTTTTTACTGGCCAAACCCGTTTTCGAGCTAAATTAGATTAGCCTCGGCCAAACTATTTTATCCTTATGCCAATTCGATAAACTAGTTTTTTCTACACCAAACTTGTTTATCTAAATGCCCATAGGATAAACTAGTTTTTTCTATGTAAGAGATGTAATCGTTCATTTTTCCCTTCATACTTAACTATTAAACCCCCAAAACTATTCAGGGAATCGCCTTATCAGAAAGAACCTATATAAAAAAAATATGAAGCAAATCCGTAAATTCTGCGTCAAAAACCATTTATCTAAATTATGGAGGGGAGGGTTAACCTACATTGTCCTTTTTTACACTTAAACAATAAACATCCACAACTAATCTTGGAGGCGCCTTGTCTGAATGATCCTATATCTAAAATTTTAAATGAAAACTGATAATTCTGCATCAAAAATCCATTTCTCTAAATTAACGGTGGGTGACTAGCCTCTCGTTCCCTCCCCTTTATTCTTATCCAATGAATTCTCAAAATTAATCAGAAAAGTACCTTATATCAATGAACGTGCATCCAAAATTTGAAGCAAATCGGATATTTCTATCACGAGTTATCGCGTTACGTACATACGCACGTACATACATACGTACATTCGTACATACATACGTACGTACTTCATACATACAGAACTTGCGAGCCCATTATTTCTCAGGCTTTGACGCCTGTGAGCTAAAAACACGTAAAATTAAATTGGCCTAGGATAAACTAGATCAGCCTAGGACAAACTAGAATGTTGGCGCTGTGGCGGTCATTGAATTCAATAAAATCACGCCAAATGAAATTGCCTAGGATGAACTAGATCGGCCTAGGAGAAACTAGTTCAGACCAATAAACAGCAGGCTAAACTAGTTTATCCTATAAGAGTTAGGCCAAACTAGTTTGGCCTAGGAAAAACTAGTTTGTCCGATGGGCGTTAGGATAGACCGGTTTGGCCTAGGACAAACTAGTTTATCCGATGGGCGTTAGGATAGACCGGTTTGGCCTAGGAAAAACTAGTTTATCCGATGGGCGTTAGGATAGACCGGTTTGGCCTAGGAAAAACTGGTCTATCCGATGGGCGTTAGGATAAACTAGTTTGGCCTAGGCCAATCTAGTTTGGCCTAAAATCGGGTTTGGCCTGTAACATATACATTCGTGTTTAGTTTCAAATAGCTATTTCGATCTGAAAAATGCTTCAGACTAGTGATAAAGAAAGTCTAAAATAAAAAATACATTTATGAGATTAATATCCAAGCGTGTATTAAAATTTTATCATACACAATATTGTCCATTATAGGGATGGACATAATTATCCCACCTGACCCTGTGGATTACGGAAACATCAAAGAGGACTAAAAACTGAAAATAAAATAACTGCCAATAAATGTTAATTTATCAAAAAATTCCTTAAATCTTTAGAACTAATCTTTGTAATTATATACATATTCACTCCAGAAACTGCAACTATTGCTCAAATGAGTTATCATATGATGGATCGCATTTACTCACATATCAGTCAGTCTCGCACGATAACCACACATCAATTTTATACAGAAAAAATACCCAAAATATTTTCCATGCATAAAACTTGCAGTCTATTATTATTCATATAATTGCGATGTTATTCATTAACTGATGATCTTGTTTTTATGAATCATTAAAGCATTTTTTTTATATCACGTTGAATCTGTACTGATTTATTTGTTTTTTAGGGTGTTGCTTAAAGAGTATATGTCGATAAATGAAGTGTAAACACAAACTTGCCGTAAATGGCAAAAGTTTCCGAATTTACATTTTTTTCCTTTTTAATTTTTGAAAATGATTTTTGTTATAAATAGTACACACTCCGGAAATAATAGGTAAGATTCGACTTTCTATATTACAGGGTTTCACGTGCCCGTATATTTTTGGAGCATGACGTAGATTAACGGATATAAGATTTCTTTGCATAAACAACTCAGATAGTCTATAACTACATTTTCTTATTTTTTTTTAAATCGATAAAAATGCTCTCTTAAAACCTCAGCCACAAATTAACTCAAATTGAGCTGAAATATACTTATCTCACGGTTAAAAAAATTCAGCTTCTTGAAAGAATTGAAACAACTCGAATGAGTGAGTCGCTTTTAAGCAATTTAAATCAGGATAAGTAATTTAAACAAGTAATTTAAATCGAAACGTTGAAAAAACAGCTCATTCACGATCCAATAAATTGCAGCTCTTTCTTGAGAAGCCAAATACACTATTTCGTTTTAAGCGTATAGACACAAACTTGCCGTAAGTGACGAAAATTTAAAATTTAGCAGATTTTCCCCTTTTCTGTACTTTTTTTTTTTTTTTTTTTTTTTTTTTTACATTTAAATACGTTTTTTTCATAAATGGATCACGCTCTGCAAATTTTCCGTTACAGGACTTCACATACCCGTATAATTTTGGAGCTTGACGTAGGTTAACGCAGATGAGATTTATTTCCGTAATCACCTCAGCTAGTCTAAATCTAGGTTTTCTCATTTTTTTTAAAAATCGATACAAATAGTGTGACAAGCGTGTAAAGAAGCTATTTATAACTAAGTGATAATTCAGAGAAACACACATATAATATTTCAAATGCATTGGATATTAAACACCGAAATCATAAGGTACTCTTTAATTTTAATATATTTCATATGCAATTGACTCATATTACAAAAATATTGAATGATCACATCTAACATACAGTTATACTGAGCATTTCGATTTCCTTTAACGCAAGATTCTCTTCACTATAAATTCTTAAGTTGAAATGCAAGTACAGTGCAATTGATTGAAAGTTCAATTAAAGTATTTTCCTGTATGATTTAAAATTAAACTTTTCATCCAAGGAAGAGATCAGGAATATTTTTATAGTATAAATCAAGAAAGGAAATAAAAATGTTGGAGAATTTCAAATTTCTGTGTTTTGCTGATAAAAATATGTGGTGAAACAGCTTTCAAAAAGATGTTTTAGTCACTATAAAATTGATAGGTGTAACAGATTTAATTCAACGACGGGCATAAGTAACGAATGTTTTCAGAAAAAGTCATTTTTTATAAGCGAAGCACATGCATTAACCAGGAATAATATTAATAACAACAACAACAACAATAATAGTTATGATCATAACAACAATAATAATAATAATAACAATAGTTATAATAATAATAGAATTGCTTATAATAATGATACTAGTAATAATAATAATAATAATAATAATAATAACAACAACATTAAAAAAAGTATAAATTTCAGAGTGAGATTAAAAAAATAACGAACAAAATTAACATTTTTAGTGCGTAATCAAAGTTACTTTAAAAGACATTTATCTTTTGTTTTAAATTTTCCATATTATAATTTATGACAGATCATTTTCACACTTTTTCAAATCATTCATATATTATTTTCCTAACAAAATTGTGCATAAATGATTACAATTTTGTAATCATTGTAATTTTATGAAAGTAATATTAAATGATAGAAGATATACCAAGAAAAAAAATTGTGAAAAGTTTAATGGGTTAAACTTGATGGTTTAATAAAGTAATCGATAAAAACAAATATAATTTTCTATTTGTAATATAAAGTGACCTATTCATTTTACATTAACAAAAGTTTCTTTACATCTATATAAATTAAATTCCTCGGATATATTAACTCAGTTCCAAAAAAAATATAGCTTATACGAATTTACTATATTCTACTAAGCAGACATGATAACCTTATCATTAAACGTTTATTTCGCTTATCAACTACAAAGCGATATCTTTATAAAGTAATAAAACCATAACTTTGCAATAAAACATTTTTATTGAACATATTAAATATAAAATGATATATATATATCTGTATAAAGCAATAATATATGTAGCAGAAAATATTAGTTTTATTTTCACTAGAAAGCGTTCCATTTCTCTATTTTATTGATTTTTTTATCTGAGAATAAAGCATATTTCAGAGGAATTGATTCTCCATATTTAACATACGATTACGCAGAATATTTTAGATTTCGTTTAGTAAGATACTATAACTACAAACTTTTAATGTTAAATGAGAGGATATTATTGATGACAGTAAAAGTAATTTATTTCGCCGTTGTCGGGAATAAAATTTCAAATTCAGGAAAGAAATATTTGAGAATAAAGCATGCTTCACAGGAATTGATTTTTTTTATAGAACGTACCATGCAGATTATTTCAGATTTCTTTCATGTAAGATACTATAACTTTATACTTTTCATCTGAAATTTGAGGGCATCACTAAAGACAGAAAAAAAATATTATTTCTCCGGGGTTAGCAGAAAAAAATTAGAATTCAAAGAAAAAAATATCTGAATATCAAGCATATTTCAGAAGAACAGATTCTCTATATTTAGCATACATGCAGGATATTTCAGATTTCCTTCATGTAAAATACTATAACTTTATACTTTTCATGTGAAATTTGAGGGCATTACTTGTGACAGAAAAAAAATATTTCTCTGGGGTTAGCAGAAGAACATAATAATTAATAATAATTAGAATTAAAAGAAAAAAAATCTGAGTATGAAACATATTTCAGAAGAACTGATTCTCTATATTTAACATACCATGAGGGATATTAAAATTTCACTTTATGCACAGTACTGTAACAGTAATCTTTTAAAGTAAAATCAGAGGACTTTATTGATACAGAAAAAGAAATATATTTCCCCGTTGGTCTGGAAAAAAATTTGAATTTAAAGAAAAAGAAATATCTGAGTATAATGCATATTTCCATGGAACTGATTCTCCATGTTTAACATACAGTGTAAAAAAAAAAAAAAAAAAAAAAAAAAAAAAAAATCCGTTAAATTTACATAAGAAATTGCTGGCATCAATGTTGCCAGAAGTTTTTTCCGTAAAAATTGTAGTAAAATTAGATCTAATAAAAAATTATATCTAATTTTACTGCAATTTTCACGACAAAAACTGCTGGCAACATTGATGCCAGAATGTTTTTGCCATAAATCTAACGGATAATTTTACAGTGAATTTTTTTACATTTTTATCCTATTTTCATAAAACTTTAAATGACTCGAAAACATTCTGCAACAGTCATATTCCTTAAATTTAAAACCATTCATTTAGATAATTTTTTGAGCATATGCAAACGAAGGACCAAATGACGAATACAGATACGCGCTACGTAATTATATAACAATGAGCGTAAATAAAAAGGGTTTTATACAGTAGATTTCAAATAGTGCACGAAAACAGCGTTCATATACCACATGCACGGGATATTAGCATTTAAAATAATTTAAAATGCATAAAATGATATATCATATCACCAATATACATTAAAAACAGAAATATGTGTGATATGTGTTCTCAAATTTTAATTAGCAAAACGAAACTTAAAGTAGAATTTCAAAATTAATTTTTCCACTTGTTTTCAAAATAAATGGAAATTTTCTGGGAAATTAGAATTAAAAATGCTGAATTAATCTTTTCCAGAATGTGTTTTTTTGTATGATAAAACTTGAAATACTTCGATTTTTTTAAGTTTAATTGCAATAAATATAAGTAATTGTGTTGCATTAAGAATAGATTTATTAAATAAATGAATAAATAAATGTGTATAGACATGTGTATAAACAAACCTTTCATCAGAAATTTGAAAGAGGATTTACAATAAAACAATAAATATAAATTATTCGTCTGCTTAAGGTAAAACAAAGGTCACACTGAGAAAGAAGTTAATTACTTAGCTGATTTACCTGTACGTCGTACAGGCAAGATGTGAGTGTTTGATACATCATGTAAAGATGTTTGAAACCACTTAATTTTTTAATTATAATTTTATACTATTTAACAGAAGAAATATAAATGTTGCGCACATTTTAGCTTAAAATAAGTGGTCCATATTTTCAATCTCAACCCATACCTTAATCCCATATTTTCAATTTATTGTTTGTAAAAATAGAATAAGTTAAATGATTAAAGAAGGAGACACGATTTTTCCTATACATTTTACTACTAAAATTATATAATATAAATTTTAAAAAGTTTATCATTTACTGAAATGTCACTCACAAAAAGTGAAAAAAAAAATTGTGACAGTTTTCAAAATGACTGTAGAAAAGAAAAAAATGTGTAGTATGAAAATTCAGTTTTCTTCACATTACCAAAACATTCTACTTCGAACTTGCAATTACTTTCTGAAAGAACAAACTATATTTCAAATAAATATAAATCATTTTCACCATATCTTTCATAGCGTAGGGAAAAACAATTATCACACGTGAAAAGAAGTTAAAGAAGTATATACCTTTTTTTACTGAATATTTTACTACTAAAGTTTCATAATATAAATTTTAAAAAGTTTACCATTTACCGATGTGTCACTCATAAAAAGTGAAAAAAATTCTGACAGTTTTAAAAATAACTGTACCAAAAAAAAAACCTGTGTAATATGAAATTTTAGTAAAAAATTCTGACAGTTTTAAAAATAACTGTACAAAAAAAAAAAAAAAAAAAAACTGTGTAATATGAAATTTTAGTTTTTTTACACACCCAAAAAATTCTATTTCGAACTTGGCAGACTTTCATACAAGAAAAAACTGTATTTCAAATATATATAAATCATATTCACCATATCTAACATAGCATTTTGCATAATATTTCATTTCTCTAATTTAAGGCAAACTATTATTATGATAAACTCTTAACATGAGACGGGAGCACATTACTGATGACAGCAAATAAAAATGAAATATTTCTCTGCGTGGTACGGAATAAAATTTCAAATTTAAGCAACAAATCAAAATTTTATTGAGCGTATAATACAAAATAAAAGAAAAAAATAACATGAATTTCAAAGTTCTGTATCTCAACCGATAAAATTTTGTGCAGAATATTCTAAAAGAAAATGCTTTATTAAAGGAAGATTTGAGAAATTGTACAGAAAAAACTATATTTAATATATATATATCATATTTAGTATATCTAACATAGCATCATGCAGAATATTTCAGATTTCATTTATTTAAAGTAAGCTACTATTACTACAAACTGTTAACATAGGGCGGGAGCACGTTACTCATGACAGATAATAATACGTGGTCCGGAATAAGACTTCAAATTTAAGAAACAAATCAAGATTTTATTGAGCATATAACTGAAAATAAAAGAAAAAACATGAATTTCAAAGTTGCGTATTTCAACCAATAAAAGTTTGCGCAGAATATATGATAGAAAAAAGATATTTTGTTTAATAAATATTTGAGAAATTATATGGAAAAAGATTGATTTAAATCATTGGCATATGCGATGCGTTTTATTTTATTATTATTATTTTTTAAATCTATTTTTACTCCTGGAAAGGGCATTTGTTTCTGAACTGAATACTAAAAATCTTAACTTTCATTATATTGTGAGAAATTAAAATTTCCGATGATGTTAGCTTTATAACAGTGAATTTAAAATAATGGAGACTATAAAATGAACTCATTGTAATTATATTATAATAGCATGACTATGAAAACAACCGACCAATACACATTAATTTTATCTGTGTCGACATTTTAATCTATCTCATCATAACCCTATAACTAGTGCAGTTATCATAATAAGTATTAAAACGATCAATCAAATATCAATTTATACAAATAAAGATGCATATAACTTAACATAGTAATGTTTGTTTGAAAATTTGTGAGTTTCAAGATGCAAATGGTTTTAATCATTTCATTAGAGTTAATGTATATTATCATAAGGAATTACATAGAATATGCAATGAAATAATAACATATCTATTTTTTAATAGTTTTTTGGGGCAAATAAAACGTATTTATATGAAAAGAAAAGCATAAGATCTAATTTCCTGTTAAATATTATCTATTGTCAAACTTTAACCTCAATTTTAATTTTGTTTGGAAATTATAAACTGTTGTACATGTTTTTTTTTGGGGGGGGGGAGGGAGTAGGGGACTTTTGTCACTCCTTTGCAGGGATAAATTCAATTTCACTTTCATAAGATAAATTCATTATGCACATAAAATTCTTCTTAACATGAATTTCATTCCTATTGACGATAATTTAGAAAATGAAAGTGAATTCATTCCCTATGAAATCAAAAATGAATTTTCGAAAGCATAGAAAAATATAAATATAAATTGTAAGGGAAAAAATGAAAACGCATTATGAATTAAAAAAGAATGTTCATCTCTAAGAAATATAAGTGGAGGGGGGATACACAAGAGATTTGTCAAAATCAAATGCACGTGTCTTATCCGCCGTATTTGTTTGTAAGGGAGGTTCATCGTTATTTCAGCAAAAGGGTTATCGATTTCAATTGCTTTTTTAAAAATAATTTCTAAGATTCTGAAATTTCAATGATAGTGAAATCCGATTTGAAGTTAAAAATTTAATTAATTTTTTTTCCGCGTTTACTAAGATATATTTTTAAGGAATTTCCAGTAAATTGATTTTTGTTCTTCATTGACATTTTAATTAGAATATCTCCCTCTGTTTTGAAATTATTAATTAATTTATGTCCTACCTCAATGCAGCAAAAAAAAATTAAATGTTAAAATTCATAATATTTGCTAAGTATATATTCTAAAAGCGAAACAAAATCGATTGAAATAAATAAATTATTTACGATACCCGTTTAAATCATAGCAACTCAGGAATTAAATTAATATTAAATTTCATCATTATATCTGAATAATTATACATATGGGAACTACATCTTTTGAAAGAATTTATATGGTAATATAAAACGTAAATCAGTTTCCGAAAACATTGCAGATGATACAAAATGAGTGAGATATTTTTCTGTAAACTCACAACAATTTTTGAAATGCAAAGACAAATGTATATCTAAATTGCACAGAAAAAGTTATTTATTAATATTTTCCTATGCTTTGAAATCATTAATTAATTTATTTTTTTAGTTTAATACAGTTAATTTTTTTTATAATTAAAGTACATTATATTATCTAAATACCGTAATTTCCGGCGTATAATCCGAAGATCAAACAAATATTTTTGGAACCAGAAATATTATTTAGTGATTGAAGACAGATATTTACGGTGACCAGAAAAGTAACTTTTTTTCAAAAATAAATAAATAAATAAATAAATAAATAAAAATTCTGAGTCTAAAAATAATTGTTTGATCCGAAGATTATAGGCAGGAAATTCATAACTATTTCTGAGATTCAACAAAAATTGACTGAAATAAATAAAGAAGTTATTTGCGATGTCTGTTTAAACCATAAATTCACAAATTAAAAAGATTTTAATCATTATCTTCTATAATAAAAAGCTACATGTTGCTGACGATTGGCTTTTTTGCTGATCATTGCCACAGATTAATCTCGGAAAATGAAAAATTTGAAATTACTGAAGAAATTAATCCCTTGATAAGTATATGTCATAAAATTGTCCGACAAAAGTATATATATTAGGGTGGAGCGAAAATTTTTTTTTTTTGAAAATCAAAAACGGGTAGGTGCCAAAAGTTGCCTTTATATTAGTACATTAACTGCGTGAAATTTTACCGCTGAAAAAAAAATGGCTTGAGTCTGCGCTTTTGCTCCAAAAATCGAAATTTTGAGTAAAATTTGTCATTTTTTGACATTTTTTCAAAAAAATTAAAAAATTCCTACAGAGCTTGTTAGTTTTTAAAAGTGTTGCTTAGACCTTTATATTTATCTGCTTAACATATTTAAACTATAAACAATATCTGTAGTCTGTATAATTGGAGCAAATCTGACAACTTTTTGTGAAAAATCAGCGTTAACCTCTCTATTGGAGCATACAACGAAATGTTCTTTTGAATGCATTTCTTACCTAGCTGCTTTCAAAACTACTGTGTATATAACTCATAGAGGTGGTTGCATTATCCCACCCGTCTCAACCGCCCAATCATCTAGGCCCAGTGTTTTATTTATGTATTGAATTGTTACTTTTTTCCCGAAGACGAGTATAAGTTTTCTATATATCAAAGTAATTTATCTCTTCTTTGTATTCACTGACTTTGGATGATTTGGATTGCTGGTGTAACCTGCTGCACGTATATTTTTATACCATGTATAACAGAAGAGAAGCTGAGTAATGTATTGGGTATGTTCTTAATTGAACCTATTCAACAGTCTATTATCTTCATTAAATTTTCATGCAATTAATACATTATGATTGTAAATTCTGTTACCACAGCATTTTTCAATCAATTACATTTTATATATAATGATTTTCCTAAAAATTGATTGTATGAATTCAACTTTTAGTATGTCATCATTTACTGCACTTATTACATTTATTATATTTTGAGAAGCTGGCTGCTTAATATTATGACGATCGTCACAGAGGATTGCAAACAAAATTTGCGTGTAAAACAACAATATTTCTAAAGAAGTTTTAGTATGCTTTATGTCGTTTCCTGTATTGTTCCATAGTCTAGTAATTTCTAATAAGATTTTAGATCTACTATTTAGGTGTGTAATACATTTGGTATAAAATATCCCGGGTATAAACTTGGATTATACATTTTGTGAGTGAACATATAGACGCTGATTGCCAGTCTGTGCTAATATAAAGCGGAAAATTCTATTAACTTTATGAGCTATCTTTTGTGTGAGATGTTTTCTAAACTCCTATTCCCCATTCTTTCTCAGAAATAGCTTTCCTTATGAATTAGCTTTGCAATCTCTGACAGAAATTTCTAGTCTGTTCTGAGTATCTTTTTCTCAATTTGAGAAAATAATTTTTCAAAATTATTCTCTATTTTATAAAAAAAAAAAAAAAAAAAAAAAAAAAAAAAAAAATGCAATAGGAAGTGAATAGTACGTAGACAAAGATTTTCCTTATTGATCCAGTGAATCCATGTAGTTTAGAACGTTTTATTTCGACTTCTCTAATAATTGGCGCAGAGGAAATTCACTGGAGTTGAAGTAGCGAATGATTCAATATTATACACAATTCTAAGCTTACCCCATGCAAAATGGTTCACAGTGACAAATAAAATTCTTCTAATTTTAAATGAGCACTTATAGTCGATTAGAATCCGTACATTCCCTCATAAAATACTATGCCCAGGACATTTCACCATCAAATGTTGTCCACTCATAAAAAGAGGATCTAAAAGTTAATAGGAAATTACCTGGATACGAAAACACTTAGAAAACGGCATAAAACTAATGGAAAAAAAAGGTTACTTCCAACAGCGGTTGCTTTACACATGGAGAAGAAATTTTCATTGCAATTCTCGCTGACGATCACCATCACATTAAACAGCTCGCTTCTCAACATATAAAAAATGCAAAAATAGAATAAATGATGGCATACTTATAGTTGAAATATCTGAAATCATCTTTGAAGCAAATCTTTACGTAAAAAAAAAAAAATGCAATTGACTGAAAAAATGTTGTGGTAACAGAACTTCCAATCACTATTCATCAACTGAATGTAAGTTTGATAAATATAATAGATGGCCGAATAGATCCCTTTAATAGATTCCCGTGCATTACTCTGCTTGTCATTTTTTTGTATAAACTGTAAAAATATACCTGAAGATAGTTACAGCAGCATGTGGATGCAAAGAACAGATGAACAAGGTGGAAGCATCGAAAACATGCCAAATTTTTATAAAGAAAATCACAAATCAATGTATAAATAAAACATTGTACTAAGATGATCGAATAGTTGGGCCGGGTGGTATAGGAAATATAGCCACCTCCACGACGCATGTCCAAGGTAGTTTTGAAAACAAGAGCTGTATTAAAAAGAACAATTCGTTGTATGACCCAATAGAGTGGTAATGCTGTTTTCTTACTTAAAGTTGCCTGTTTTGCTCCAGCTATAGGGAATAAACATATTGTTTTATAGTTTAAATATGTTAAGCAGATACATATAAAGGTCTAAGCAACACTTTTAAATACCAACCAGCTCTGTAGGAATTTTTTTATTTTTTTAAAAAAATGTCAAAAAATGACAAATTTTACCCAAAATTTCGATTTTTGGAGCAAAAGCGCAGACTCAAGCCATTTTTTTTCAGCGGTAAAATTTCACGCAGTTGATGTACTAATATAAAGGCAACTTTTGGCACCTACCCGTTTTTGATTTTCAAAAAAAATTTTTTTCTCTCCACCCTAATATATATATATATATATATATATATATATATATATATATATATATATATATATATATATATGGGTGATTCTCAAAATAGGGGACAATTAATGTCTTTTGGCATACAAAAAAAATTGAGAGGTTTTCTATCATGTTTTTATATTTAGATATGTTTGTCTTAATATTATTCATTATTTGCACTCAAGAATTACTCACTTTTTAGTTAAAAACACCTTAAAATAACAGATAAATGTTCAAAATGTCATTAGCATGGATGTCCACAGCAGCTGTGCCTTGTATATACTAGCTTTTTCAAGAGTTAATATCATGTTTATAAAATAAAACAAATGTTAGTCTTTCTTTAAATTAATCAAGGAGAGGATTTATCCAATAAATTTCTTTTTAAAAATAAAATTATAGCATATAAAAAAAAGTAAAGTTTGTCCTCCATAATCTATTTTCAAAACAAGGTCATACTATAACAGCTGGTTATTAATCAAAATTTCATTTTCACATATGACAATAGTTTGAAAATATAAAGTTTCTCCATGGCAACAAGAAGCCATTTTATCCCAGCCTGAAAATAGAAGCATGCATTGTATTTTAAGAATAGAAGTTAAATATAAGGGGCGTACATCAATTGTATATCATTAGAATGGATAATAATTTTCATGTTTATTTTATAATCAAAATCTTTATTTTACTTATTTGCATAGGACTTTTGTGTTTTAAAAAGCCCCAGAAAGGACTACTGCATTGTGATTATATTATGGCTCATAATCTTATTTAAATTAAAATTTGTCATTAGCATGGACAAATATCAGTGTCATTAGCATGGTTTTTCTGTCCATGCTAAAGACTCCTATGTGCATAAATGTAACCATTGCTTATATTGTATCTTTTATAAAGTTTAATTTTACATATAAATTTAGGTATTACATTTATTATCCTAATATATGCATTAAATCTGTCAGAAAATCACGAAGACAGCTTCTTACATTGTTAGTGTCAGAATGTTGCTCATGTAAACAAATTTTGCTCTTTGGTAATGTTTTTATTCTCCTTATATGTATATATGTAAAAATGGTAACCATTTGCTGAAAAGGAAGGCTAATAAATATATAAAAAAATATTTAAACAGGAAGAAAATAAAAATTTCTTAATATATTTATTCCATGCAATTTGTTTTGTCATTAGCATGGCTCAAAAAATACTAATTATTTTTTTTAAAGTTAATTTTTAAATATTTAGCTCTGCTGACTACATGTAAAGTATACCTAATATTATATTAACAACACCTATTTTTTTCAGAAATTTTGCTAACAGTAATTTTTTTAAGATTTCACTTTTGAAATTGTCCCCTATATTGAGAATCACCCATATATATATATATATATATATATATATATATATATATAATGATGTCAATGAAACAATATTTGCGATTTATTATACTGGCAAGCTAATATAAAAATACTTTATTTTTTAGCACCGTATACCTTCGCATTAACCGGCATGTCAGAAAAAATCGAGGTACACTAGCGTGAAGGAAAATATGAGGTTTCGAGGATTGGCGGCTGATTAATTTTGGTTTTTCTAACAACATTTTTAATTTTAAGAAAAAAACCAATTTTGTTTCAAACAATTTGAAAAAAAAATTATTTCTCTCCCCCCCTCCTCTCTCAGTATATATATATATATATATATATATATACAGGGTGTTTCGCTACCAGACCGACAAAGTTTGAGGGATGATAGTAGACATGAAAACAAACATTACTAAATAGGGAACCATGGGGCGCAAATGTCTTCTGTAGGAGCTAGCGGCCATTAAAGATTGAGGTCCAAAATTTCAAACAATGATAAAAAACGGAAAAAAGGGTCGATTCGTTTGCGGTTTTCACTAAAACATTTTTTATATCACGTTTTTCTTAGAAAAAAATTTCAAAGGTTATGTTCAAAAATTGTCGATAGAGGGCGCTTTAGACTTTAGAGTAACGAACAGTTACTTTTTACCGCTATTTTGTGCATGGGGTTGAAATTATTCTAAAATTTAGACTTTAACTTAAATTTTAAGCCCAAAATCGGAAACATTGGGATTAAATAACTAGCGAAAATTAAACTGTGAACAGAGGGGGAAATTTTAAACGCTCATAAATATTAGACAAACAAATCGATTTTGTTGCAGATTGCGTGTAAGTCATTCCCTTGGTAATTATTTTATTCAAAATGATGTACAGTTTGGTGCCCTCATATTTTGATAGAGGGCGCTTCTGACACATCTCTGACATTTCAGTGGCATTACTCCTGCGTGTTTTACTACCAGACCATCATACTTCCAGGAAGTGTTAGGGATACAAAGACGACTTGGAATCACATAGGAATGTAACGTTGGAAATGCATTTTTTGCAAGTTACGGTTAAAGGAAGCAGAGAAAAAAGTAACAGGAACAGCAGAGAAAGAACGACACATTAATGTGACAGAAAACAGTTTATTTGAAGGTTTTACGAGAAAAGGTGTTAAAAATTACAACCAGAAGTAGTCCGGTATGCTTGACAGCGGCGTCACGTGGAATTTCTCACGCTTTGAAAGTTTCCTGGCATCTCTGATAGTTTTCTGGCAGCTACAGAAATACCAGCTGCGAGGTCGTCAACTGGTAGTACGGGAGTCTCATACATCCAATTTTCTATGTGACCCCAGCAAAAGAAGTCCAGACATGATAGATCCGGCGATCTGACATGCCAATGAACCGGGCTACCACGACCTATCCACCACTGTCCATATGTTACTTTGAACTGTCGGTAAACGTCATTGGTAAAATGTATAGGAGCCCTATCGTGCTGTTCATCGTTCAAATACTTCATTCTGCTACCTTTGGAACCGGTTCGCGAATGATCACTTCAAAGTGATCTTTGCGCATGCGCATTACCGTTTAGGGCCATCTACCGTCGCTGTCAAATTTGCCGGACTACTTCTGGTCATAATTTCAAACACCTTTTCTAGTAAAACCTTTAAATAAATTGGTTTCTGTGACATTAACGTGTCGCTCTTCTCGCACTAACGTGTCTCTCCGTTTCTGTAACTTTTTTCTCAGCTTCCTTTAACCGTACCTTGCAAAAAATGCATTTCCGACGTTACATTTCTATGCGATTCCAAGTCATCTTTGTATTCCTATCAATTCCTGGAAGTATGATGGTCTAGTAGTAAAACAACCAGGAGTAATGCCTTTGAAATGTCAGAGATGTGTCGGAAGCGCCCTCTATCAAAAAATGAGGGCACTAAATCTGTACATCACTTTGAATAAAATAATTACCAAGTTAATGACTTACACGCAAACTGCAACAAAATCGATTTGTTTGTCCAATATTTATGAGCGTTTAAAATTTCCCCCTCGGTTCACAGTTTAATTTTTGCTAGTTACCCGATCCCAATGTTTCCGATTTTAGGCTTAAAATTTAAGTTAAAGTCTAAACTTTAGAATAATTTCAACCCCATACACAAAATAGCGGTAAAAAGTAACTGTTCGTTACTCTAAAGTCTAAAACGCCCTCTATCGACAATTTTTGAACATAACCTTTGAAATTTTTTTCTAAGAAAAACGTGATATAAAGAATGTTTTAGTGAAAACCGCAAACGAATCGACCCTTTTTTCCGTTTTTTATCATCGTTTGAAATTTTGGACCTCAAACTTTAATGGCCGCTAGCTCCTACAGAAGACGTTTGCGCTCCATGGTTCCCTATTTAATAATGTTTGTTTTCATGTCTACTATCATCCCTCAAAGATTGTCGGTCTGGTAGCGAAACACCCTGTATAATTATATTTAAGTGATTATTAGATTTTATTTATCGAATTACTATGCAAAATTTTCATGATTAACGTTTGTACTCCTGGTAATGATGTTAAATTAATTAAATTATCATATAAATTACTTTTTTGATAGCGCATACTTCTTCAATAATTACTATAGTTTTCTTATTTTATATATAATAAGAATATATCTGTTGATGTCATAATTTATGAGATAATTTATTTCTACATTGTAAATACCCTATGGGTGCTAGAATATGAGCTTTGTGTGAAATGGTAATAGATACATGAAACACAAATTTATTCTCTTGAATGTGTAGAAAAGGGCAAACTAAATAATTAGAAAAGTGGGGACAATTTCTATATTGCACTCCTCATCCCCAACAGAAGTTGCTGCTACGGAATACAGCTAATGAGCCACATTCCTTTCCATTTTCGAAGTCTTTCGCTTTTTCCGGCTTGCCGCAAAAATCAGTGACTAATATTTAAAAATCTGGTCTCCCTCGAATTTTGCGGCATGCCAAATAATGCGGAAGAATACGGTATAAATGTAATAAACGTAGTCTTTGTTTGTTTCAGGTTTGTACTTCAAATTATTTTGGAAAAACTGATTTGACGAATTATTTATTCATTTTCTGTTCCATTCTTTCTTTTTCTTTTCTTAAAAGAAAAAAAAAAACTTAAATTTTACCGTTATCTTAGCATGACATAATTTAAGTTTTTGTCCCGTTGAACAGGGAGGGTGTACTTTCAAATGTGAAGTGTTTGAACTCTTTTTTTCCATTTAACGATTTTTGAACCGAATAAATCGATTACGAAATAATATAGTATATGAATATTCTTATCAGTAATATAAATTTTTTCAAGAAAAACCACTATTTTTACCCATTGCTTAGAACAGGCATTTACATAAGTATCTGAATAATTATAGCAATTTAAATTATCTCTTTTGCAAGAATATTTATGGTACCATAATGCATAAACCATTTTACAAACATACTACAGATGGTCGAAAATGGTCGAAATATTTTTCCGTAAACTCAGAATAGTCTTTGATATTCAAAGGCGAATATAACTCTAAATTGCAGAGAGAAATAAAAGCGTGTTAGAATTTCCGAGTTCTAAATTTTACAGACAAAAATTACAGAAGAAAATCTTTGAATTCCACGCCATGTATGTGAGACGTTAAGAAAATCCCTTTGCAAATATTTGTGTCTAGAGGTATACATTTTTATAAGAGATTTCTTCTTTTCTGATCAGTTGAAATTGACAATTTCGAATAAAATTTAAAAACTGAAATTAAAATGAATCAAATTTAAAAGTGAAGTTAGATAAATAATATACCCAGTTAAATATTTTTCAATACATATAACAAAATTTATTCAATATAAAAATAAAAATTATACAGTTCTTATTTTTATCCTACACAGGCTTATTCTTTGGTATTATTTAAAGATATTAGAAGTATTGGTATACTACTTTTGTAGCATAAATATACTTAAAAAATTTAATAATTGTAACTTTATCAAATTAATGGTAACTCATATTTGTTATAGTGACGAAATTTGCGACTCCGACGCCGCAGCCCTGGTGACTTAGAGGCAACGGTAAATAAATGATAAGAAGAGAAACTTTATGTTATTACCAATTGGCAACATTGTTAGAGTTACAATAAAACGCATTTTATAAGATCTTCTTCACCACTTTTAAAATTTATTATTCAAAACATATTCCGTTTTCTAAATGTTTAATTCATTAAACAGGGATAACATGTTACTCTTCACAATCGGTTATAGAAATTTAACTACGTTACTGCTGACAGAAATTGAAATAGATTTTTCTCGACACCAAGAATAAAATTTCAAGTGCAATTCAAGATAGGAAACAAGATTGGGGAGAAAAACAAGGACGTGTCATGAATTTCTGAATTCTGAAATATCGACAAAAAAGCGATAAAGAATGTCTTTAACAAGAATGTCTTCGCAGTCATAGATTTAAAGGAGAACATGCTAGAAATTTTACTAAATCTGGAGTTCTTAAATTGTTTTACTGTTGTATCTCTGAATCGATATTTATCTTTCTGCTGCATACTTGATATTTCTGCAACGTATTACAAAATATATCAGAGACTGATTTACAGTGTCGTGTTTAGCATAATGTCTATCGATGTGCGGTAAATTCCGAAAGTAATTAAAAAAACTTAATTAATCCTAATAGTAAAATTATTATGCACATAAAGTGCTCTAGGAAGATTCCAAAAATCATATACAAGTATACCTACAGATATAAAATAGGGATCATTTAATGCTAGTATTTAAAAGGACATGATTGTATTAATAAAATGGCAGTGTATTGATCTTTTTTTATTGTTATTCTTGCATAAAGATACATCAACATTATAAACTAATAATACGTAAAACAGTCCTTGGTACAGTGAGCCTGTCTATTTATTTTTTGAAGACATACATCTTACTTGAGGTTGACGTCATGCTCCTGTTTATAAGTTATCGTCAATATACAAGGACAGGAGAGCAGAAGGAAATTTACAAGACCAGATAACTACAGTGTTGGAAAAAATATGGAATTTTTGATAACAAGAATTTTATTTTCCACACTTAATCAACAATGCAATAATATTTAGAAAAACGGCAAGGGGAACATAAGTTATGCTAATTTCTTATAACCAATGAAAAATAACATGGAAAAAATTATGAAGTTGATGGTTCTAAACGCATTTGGCATAATGTCAGACTTGAGAAAATAGGTCACCAGGAAGATAAAAGTAAACGTGTTGCGTACATTCAATTTGTATTTCTGATGTATATTACAATGCCAAGAAAAGAAAAATATCTGATGGTGAACAAATTAAAATAATTACATTAAGTGAAGCTAGAATGTCTGGATCTAATATTGCAAGAAAAATAAGGAGGCCCAAGACTATAAATAGTAAACTATTAACTGCTTTAAGAATTGGACAGAAAGATTTAATTCCTTAACTATAATGCAATCAAAACACATCCGGAAGCTAGCTTGCTAACAAGATGTAACAAGACGTCAACCCAAATTCAAGAACAGTTACATTTACCATGTACAAGCCGAACAGTAAAAAATATTTTGAGTAAAAATCCCATTAATCAATTTTATAAAATTAAAGTTAAATCCCCTCTTTCTAATCACAACAAAATTGTTGGTTCATCCTTTGCAAGAGACAGTTTAATCCAAGGCACAAATTAAAGAGATGTCTTTCCGATGAAAAGAAATTTAATTTCGATAGACCCGGCGGCTATAACTTCCTTTGGCACGATTTATGACAGGAACCTGATACTTTTTCAATAGTCAATTTGGAGGTAGCTGAGTAATAGTTTGGGCTGCATTTGCTGCCTCTAAAACCACTCCAATAATTTTCATATATAACAAAATGAATTGAGTTGTGTACTAAGATATTTTAGGAGATAATGTATCACCCATTGCTTCTCTTATAACTTCAGGAGACTAGAAATTTCAGCAGGATAACGCTTTCGTTAATGTTTCGAAGCCAACTAAATCTTGGTTGGAAGCTAATCAGGTAAAATGCCTTGAATGACCATCTCATATAACTTTGACCTGAATGTAATAAAAAATCTTTGGGGAATTTTCGCTTGAAATGTTTACAAAAATGGACAAAAACTCAATTCAAATTTGGATATGATGAATGCTATTGAAAAGTCTGGAAAACTAACGATGCGATTTATGTGCTCTGGTTGATGCAATGAACAAGCAAATAATCAAAGTCATTGAAAAAAAGGGTCTAAGATTGATTATTGATGAAATACATGTATCGAATTTATAGTTGTTTCCATCTTTCTTTGTACAGAAAGTTTTCTTAAGGCTTTTAATTTTTTATTAATGAATTTATTTTTTCTTTACTTTCTTGCAGCACATAATATATATGTATGAAATTCCTTAAATGTTACATATTTTGTTTTTAATTATATCATATTTCAAAGTGACTTTATAATTTTTTCAACCACTGTACAACCAGGAGCTCCACAATCATGTACAACGGAGCCAGAAAGAGTCAAACCCGCATCTTACATAAACTCTGAAATGATTAGCGGTGTTTTGTATTCTACCATTTAGCCTCGATAGGCTCCAAATCCTGTTAACTGTCTTGTAGTATAACTTCTGAATTGCTTTTTAATGCACATAGTCCATAGTCAGATTCATTTTGAATTTTGTGCCATTAAAAGACATTTAAAAGAATTGTATTACGAAATATTAAATGGAAAATAATTTGTGACCAATTACTAACGTTACATATAATAAGAAATCCGTTTTATCTTTTACTGTGTGAAGTGTTTCATTTCTAAACCTAAGAATTTAATAATTTATATTTAGGAATAAATCACATTTCGGAAATATTGATTCATCTAGGTAACACACCATTAGGAATGATATATTCTGTTTTCCTTACGTAAGGTATTATTCTTCTTAACGTGAAATGTGAGCACATTGCTGATAGCAGAAAATAAAAGTGAAATATTTTTCTCTGCGAGGTCAGCAATAAAATTTCAAATGCGCGTAAGGGATCAAGAATTTTTTAAAGTATAAAACTAAATAAGAGAAGAAAAAGACTTGAATTTAAAAGTTTAGCATTTAGGGGTAACAATTCACAGGGAATAGCTTTAAAAAGATGTTTTGAGATGTTTTGGATAAGAGAGATTTGAGATAGGGTAGAAAAAAGGTTTTATTTAAATCACAGATATGTGTTCCATGCGTTTTTATGAGATTTAATACATATTCTGGCAAGAAACTATAAGAACTAAACCATTCTTTTAAACCTCAAAAATGTTCAATTTTTTTTAAATAGTGAAAGGAAAATCAGGTTTATAAGTTTAACTTTATATTTAATTAATATTTCATTAAAAAAATATTTTGAATCGAAATGGAGATTATGTAGATTTATTGATGCCTTTTTAAAATAAAGTACTTCTCTATACTTTGGATAAATCAATTTATTTTTTACTAAGCAAAGAGAAAAAAATAAATCTCATAATATTATAAAAATAACTTCAACTGATTATAGATATACTGAAAAAAATAAAATGACAAATATATGTCCATAAAGGGGCTAATTTAAATTAAATATTTAAATAATTTTCCTAGATTACATTTATACTCAATCTAGGAATTATGGAAATTATCTCATGTGGTAATAATATATATATGTTAGAACTCAATTTTTTCTGAAGTAAATAAAATATATTTTTAAAAGATCCAACAAAAGTTACAGATTATAGTGGTCTAATTGCACGCATTTGTTTTAGGTTTTTTCATATGACAAAAAAACATATTTTTTGTATTTGAAATATTTCAAACCGATCCGTCACATTTATGAAGATCAGTATATTTAATTTCACAAGATATTTATTATGTAAGGATGTGATACTCTCGCGGAAAGAGAAAACAATCACATTATTAAAGACATAAATTGGAAATGAATAGTTTCCCACAAAGTCGGGAAAATTTCTAAACTTAAATAAATGTCTGGAATTTAATTGAAGAGAGAAGTTAAAAATCATCAGGAGTTTTTTAGTTTTAAGTTTTACTGACAAAAATATAAGAAAAAAAATAAAATATACCTCTCAACTGTGAGAGAATTTCAAGTTATATATAAACAGTTTGAAAAAAAAAAAAAAAAGGATATCTGTCTGCGCCATATTTTCCCCCCAAGAAATTTGATTTTTTTTCAGTGAGCAACAGTTCATGTGATTGGAGGATTTGAAATTAAATTTATCGCAAAAATACACAAATCTAAGACTAAGAGTAGAGAATTTTCAATTCAGATACACTTTATGTATTTTCATATTAAATATGGGATTAAATATATTTAAAAAAAGATTTCAATATTTTCAAAAAATTTTACAATGTTTTCTCAAAATTTAGAAGCATTAATTATATATATTTTTTTTTCAAGTATGATAATAAATCAAATAACGTTTTAAAGTTATTAAAAGTAATGCAGTAATATTATGACATGTATCACGATAAAAAAGTTATCAGAAAGCTTTTAGTATTAACCGCGCACCAAATATACCTCTAAAATAAATTAAAGACTGACGATGAGTTTTTGCAGCATTATATTTGAGATATTGTTTTCATCGTGAATATATTTTTCATCCATTGTTTTATTATATATGGTACATATGACTTTTATTTTTAAGACGAAAAAAAAATTTAATTTATTCGACAAGTAAAAAATTCGATAAAATAAGGAAATAATGCGGAATGTTTTGAAAATTTGTATTGATAAATTTTACATTATGTTCCTAGGCGTGATATAAAGAATAAAATTAATTTCAACAATTCAAAATACAGATATTTTGAGGTCAAAGTATAACTATGTATTATAAATCTATTGTACTGATACATAGTATATGCTTTAAAGAATTTCATGTTGTAAAAATGTAGTTAGTTTGTACTTTTTGCAACATATATCTCTCATAAATAAAAGTGTAATAATGCTTTTTTCCCTCTTAATCAGAAATTAAAATATAAAAAATTTAATTTTATTTCAGAAAGTGACTTTTAAACCTTATTTCTTGAAATATAAAATCGTACGGACCTAAATGAGTTAAACTAAAAAATTAGCACTTGAAATTAAATATGCACTGCACTCGGCGATGGGTATGGGGAAACAATGCTTTTATCCCCGACTTATCTCGGGGCAGACGGTGAAGTGATTAAAAATTGTAATTTTGCAGTGTAAAGTTACAGAAATTTGTACGCTTACTTAAATTTTATCAGTACCGTGTATAAATCCGTGTATACCGTGTGTAAAAAAGATATAAATATACAAAACATTTTTTTTTATAAAGTACGTCATTCTGTAGTTTTACATAAGGACCTAATAAAATTACAGTGATTTTACTAAAATTTTATCTGTAGTCCAGAGTGCAGTTATATAAATGTTCTGGGAATCCAATTTTTCTAAATCAATTTTATTAACCTTAAAAATTTTAAAAGTTTCAGTGTAAATGTGTATCTGTATTTGCGGCTTCCTGTATTTGAAAAGCTCTTGAAATCACAATTTCCTGGAAAAATTTTAGCGACTTTGCTGATTTTTTTTTCTTTTAGTACATCAAGTTATAAACAGCATTTTCTAAAAAAGAATTTCAGAAAAAAAAAACAGGTTCATTTAACTTCAAAATTATATTAAATGCACGATCCCACAAAGTTCACTTTCATTTACAAGTTACTTCATTTGTTGTGATATACACTCTAGATATTATAACACTTACTAAAATTATTACTAAAATATCACTTAATAAAGACATATTCTGCAAAAAAAGAATAATCCTACAGATGTTAAGTAAAAGAAAACTGTATGTTTTTTTTTTTTTTTTTTTTTTTTAAATCTATGGACACTGTGCAATGAAAGATGCACCTCTATAAACTAATTTTTCTCCAAGAGATATTGAATTACAGAAAGCTCTTGCTTACTATTTATATATATCTGTGCACTGTCCAAAAAATAGATGTAAATCTATAAAACTAGCTTTTGTAAAGCAACAGAAATCTGTATATTTACAAAGAACCTACTAAAATTACAGAAATCTCACTAAAATTTTATCGTTAACTCGGGTTGCACTTACATAAAAAAAATATGGGCATTTCAGTTTCCCAAAAAAATTCCATGGTAACCTTGCAGATTTTTTCATTTACAGTGCGAATTTGTATCATTTACATTGAATTTTTATTGTACGGTTACATAAAATGTTCTAGAAATTCCACTTTCCAAAAGAAAAAATTAATAACTTTACAGATTTTTTTTACAGTGTACAACATAAATAAATTTAAAAACCAAAACGGTTCACTCGAGTAAATAAATAGAAATTATAAAAATGAAAAAATATCAGATTTACGTAGATTCTATAATTATTTTTCCGCTGTTGTTTTTTTTTTACTTTTAATTTATTGTTTTTTAATGTGTCAATAAGTTTTATTTTACGATTAGTTTCACGATATTCCACTATATATTAACATTCACTTTTATACGAAATAAATTAACCCATAAGTACATACATTTTTTTTCTGAACATGAAATAAAACCACACTATTCATGACAGAATATGAAAGTGAAATATTTTTCTGCAAATTCAGGAATTATATTTCAAATTCGATGAAAAGCATAAAACCAAATTGGACAGAAAAATAGGAGCGTGTCATGAATTTACGAGTTCAAAATTTTACCGAGAGAATTTACTGAAAAAAAATCTCTTCATAAAAGAAGAAAAAAATGCCTTAGGTATGATAGATTTTGTAAAGAACAAGAAATAGATTCGTCTAAATCGAATTCGTGTGCTGTGTTATAAATGTTTATGACATATCTTTTTTTTCACAAAAGCATCATTTTTTATTGAGAATTTGAAATAAAATATATTAAAGTATTTTAAAATGTACATATTTACAAGTAAAGCCTAAGGACATGTAATAAGCTAAATGTTTGAGTATTTTCTATTTAGTGCTGGATAAAATTTATTTTCAAAAGAAATTCTGTAAATAAATTTTATTTAACTTTTTAATTATTTTTTTGCAGATATCGAAAGAGTTAACCCTTTCGAGTCTGATGTGCTATTAAAAGTACATATTTTTTAATCTAATATTATTTTGTCTTAAAAATTACTTAGTTACTTTCGACATACACTAAAAAACCGAAATATTATGACCACACCCACATTTTGCAATAAACTCGCCTGGATGATGCAATGCTGCTGGAATGGATGCTTAAATGCTGCAGGAAAGTGTCAGGAAACAGTTTTGATCTTACATTTGCTTATTACTGTAAAGGTTACTGATCTAAGCTTATTCGACGAGGCAAAATTCAATCGTTCGACGACTCGGGACGCGTAACTTCGAAATTTCACGTCTCAGGAGTTGTTTGGGACATATCGTTGTTAGTACTTATACAAAGTAGATGAATGACGGTGAAACAATTAGAAGAAGTCATTGCGTTGGACTCCCAAGAGTTATCAAATAAAAAGGACGTCGGAGACACCCTCCCTCTCTTGGTAAAGCAAAATTGTCACCAAATATTGGCTCAATTTATAACCCAAGACAATATATATCCCAGTGGAATTTTTTCGGAGCATACAGCTCAGCTGACACTGTTGAATGTGAGCTATTGTCCCATTCATGAGCCCCTGTTGACCAAGCGTCATTGCCAAATACTCATACCAATTCCCTTTAAAAAAAAAACAAGGTAGAACCCGTCGAATTTCGACGAAAGAAAATATTTAAAAGGAAACTATTTCTTGATTTATTATTAGCCTACAAAATTAGTTACATTAAAAAATTCATGTTATACTGGTACGTCTAACTCATAAATGATATTTAGACTAAAGTTAACAATATACTATTTCCATAAAACTCAGTTTTAGAAATAATGAAAATTAAACTTTAATCGTAATATAAGCTATTAAATATAATAAATGCCTGTTTTTATGACAAAGTTATCAATTGCGGCTCTTATTCTCGGTATTTCAAAATGTAAAATAGCAAAATTTATTCCAACTTGACACAATCATTTAGTTTTTCCCGTGAAATCTAAACCCGTTATCATTTTCATCATTACAAAACTTACATATGCCCCTCTCATATCCGTATTCATTTTTTTTTTTTGTATTCTAATTTTATCATTTTCAATATATGATCAATCAATATCAATTCAAAACTTGAAGCCTTGATTTCTGTTAGCTGAAAACAGATACTAATATAAACTGTTTATGTCATTTTAAGTGTAAATGAAAATTTCTGAAATAATCTGCATGCAATACTGTCTATAGATCACATTTCTGTGACATCACATAAGGTAAAATGACGACATAATCTTGACACAACACGCATTTGAACTTCAATTTTTTTTAAACGTTTTTAAGAAAATGGCAACGAAATATAAAATAATTTTTTCCCATTTCCTTTTAATAGAAATGAAGTGTTTTTGTTGCCACAATTACAAAGCGGTATTAAAAACTACAAAAAAAATAATAATATCTCAAAAGTAAATTAAGATACAGTTTTCAAACAAATTGCATTTAAAAGCAGGTTTTTTTTCTCTATACGATGTTGTAAAAATTGAAAATGCGCGATGTTTAGCAGTTTAAAAATTCGCAGTAGCAAAAATTGCAGAACCAAAATTTCATTTCAAAGTGTTGCCATTCGCAAAATGACGTATGCGTTACGCACAGATAAGTTTGGCCTTTATAATATAGATAATTCATTTAATATGCATAAATCACGATTCTTAATGTGAAATTCAACTATGCATTTTTGACGAATTAAATAAAAAAAAAATATTGTTCTGCTAGTTAAGATAGGAGTAAAATTTCAAAAGCAGCGTCATATAATTAAATTTAATTAAAGATAACAATAATATTCTGCAAAATTTACATTGTTTCAAGTTTTCTAGATTTTGCTAATTTAATCTTAGGCATTTTGTATCAATAAATCTGAAAACGACCTTCATATTTTACCATCACGCCATGATTTTTCGCAAAACAAAAGTCTTCAAGTTTTTAAAATGTCAAAATAGTTTGAAAATGATTTTCCGAAAACTGTAGTATATTGTAATAAAACTTTTAACAGATATTCTCACATTGATTGTAAATATATAATTATAAAGAATGCAGTAGAATTTTACATTATGCGCGCCAACAACATGCACTTGACATTATCGTTGCAACAGAGAAGAAATACGAAGAGAAAAAACTTCTTTAAAATACTATAAAAATATAATAAATTGCGCAAGACCTTTTGAAAGAACTGAATCTTTCTTCGCCAAGCGCAAAGAAGTCATAGAAGTCTACTATGAATGTAGCGTCATGACTGAAATGAAAAGGCGGGAAAGGTAGCAAGCTGAAGGAACAGCCAATCACGGAAGAGTGTAATCAAAACGTTTAACGGATACAGTGAAAAAGGGGGAAAAATAAACAAAATGTTAATAAAGAATACTGCCCAGTTAAACCGATGGCATTGAGCTCACAGGCTACAAATACTAATTGTACATTAAAGCTTTATATTTTCAAGGCTTAGTTCCGTTCAAAAAAAAATTAAGAAGGGGAAACAGCTCTCCCTTTTCCTCTTTTTTTATACTTAATCATTGAACCTCCTATACTATACAAACATGCTTTATCATATAAAAAATCTATATCCAAAATTCAGAGCAAATGAGATAATTCTTAATAAAAACCCATTTAGCATTTATATAATTTAAAAGGAGTTATCCCCCTCTTTTATACTTAACCATTAAACTTCCAAAACTATTCAGAGATTTGAACGAAATCTGAAAATTCTGCTTGAAAAACCCATTTATATAAATTAAAGGGGGGGGGGCATTAGAACCCCTGTTCCCCCTATTTATACTTATTAAATGAACACCTAATAACAGTCACGGAATCGCCTCATCAGAATACTCCTAATCTAAATTTTGAACGAAAACTTAATTCTGCATGAAAATCCCATTTATATCAACTAAGGGGAGGGGCATGAGCCCTCCGTTCCCCCTCTTATACATATCGAATGAACTCCAAAAACTA
Organism: Maratus speculifer; assembly: GCA_964019185.1. Taxonomy (NCBI): domain Eukaryota; kingdom Metazoa; phylum Arthropoda; class Arachnida; order Araneae; family Salticidae; genus Maratus; species Maratus speculifer. Next base: position 301,209,668 of record OZ025294.1, on the reverse strand, counting down.
ATCAGGGAAGCGCCTTGTCAGGATATACCTACATACAAAATATCAAGTGGATCGGATATTTTTATCATGAGTTATCGCGTTACGCACGAACGTACGAACGTACATACAGAACGGACGGGCACATAAGCTCTCAGACTATGATAGCCTGTGAGCTAAAAAAAGAGATTATATTAAAAGTAAATACACACAAATCAAAGGGTCAAAAAAGCGTACACGCCTGACGAAGAAAGACTTAGTTCTTTCGAAAGGCCTTGAGTAATTTATTATATTTTATGGTGTTTTAAAGAATTTTTTTCACTTCGATTAATTAACACCAGTTTCACCTTATTATCTACAGAAGACATAGTTGCAATACACTTTGGACAGCGATTGCCTTTTCATAGAATATCATTGGTGGTTTGAGCTCCCTTGTTTTTGCAGAACTTTTCGTGATGTTATAACATTTCCCATAAAAGAATGTACATATCGTTGCATTTTCATTGCAGTGTTTTTAGGTTCGTTCGTAATTATGAATATGCGTTGTCGTTGTTCAGTCCGATCGTCTCTCCGGATATAAACAACGCTAAAACTACTTAATCGAATTGTTTGAAATTAAAAATATATAATTATTACATAATTTTGTCGAGTCGTTTCAAACTTTTTGAAAATCGTATGTATAGTCCAATTATAGGGACAATCAAATATATTAAAATTATAAAAATAGTTTAAAAAAATAATTTCACGGAAAAATATAATTTCAAGCGTAAAATGATGTTGCACTGTTTCGAACGTAATAAAATTGATGTACACTTATGAAATATATACTGAAATATACAGTTTGTACAATCTGTGATGCAAAAAAAAAAAATATTTTCGTCCATGTACAGAGTCACACAAGAGTATTCAACTACATAATGAAATTCGGAAGAAACACTGCTTGGGGTGCGTTTTAATTATATTAAACCTTTTCACATTTTATGAAATTGATATATTTTTGTGATGTTTACTACAAGTTACTTCCTGTATAATAGCAAGCATAAGGTATATACAGGGTCGCCCAAAAGATTTCGGATATTATATTGCATCCTAAATATTATATATTTTAAAAACTTCGTTATATTATTTGCTACGTTTGATGTGCCATTTTTAGCTTAATATTTTTCTCAAAATTACTAATTACCAGCCGAAATCCAGTTAGAATGAAACACCCTGTATTTGTCTCTAAATAAGTGGTTTCCGTCCGCGTGGTCAATGGCAATTTTTCATTTCTTGAAGCCTATTAACATTCGTCAGTACTTACCGATAGAATTTGTTAAACTTTTGCAATAAAACCTTGATGAATCAAAGTTAAAATTTCAAACATATTCAAAATATTCTGAAAACATACACATAAAAATGTATTCGACTGATCTTAAGTTGTTTACAGAACTTTACGCAGTTTCGAAGCCTATTTTAGCATGTGAAAAGAGCATAAAATTTAAAGCGCCAACAACATTTGTGTAATGCGATGAAAAACAGGTGGTATTGATCCACAGTTTTCTCAAGAAATACTCAAGCTATTTCAGTATTTTATTTTACACTGTTGGCAGTAGCTAAACTATAAAATAATCATTGAGAAAGGAACAAATATGTGAAATGTGTGTGTGAAATGCAATTTTGTAGGTAAAATATTCCAAATTTCGGTTTTTAAAAATGAACGTTATAGGAAATAAATCGATTTTCTAGTTAAAGTAAAGTATCAAAGTATAGCTAATTACACACATACACAGAGAGATACAAAGCATAATTTATTAAAAAGCGGAAAATGTACTGTGGTGAAAAGTGTCGGGTTTTTTTTCATGAATCTGCGCCGTTGTAATACATCTCCGTTTGTCAAACGGAATTTTTTCAGAAATTAAGACGGGAAATTTATGGTTTTAGAAACGAATTTGATCATTGTCACAATATTTAAAAAATAATAAATGTTAGTTGTAAATGTATACTAATACAAATGTGAACAAAAGAAAAGTTTACAAACATCAGCATTTAAAATGTAACTGTAGCGGAGGGAATATTTTTTTCCCCAGAAGGGAAACAGGTAGCACTATTTATGAACACAGCGGTTGTGCGGGAAGGAAGTAGACAAAGCTTTATAACAAGTCAAATGGCAAGAGAAACAAAAAGTTTGGGTGTCGTGATTTGTTTCTTATGGTAAAATACAGCAAGCTGGCATGATGAGTGAAGATAGCGTTTGCCTGTATTATAATGCTAAGTCCTACACTGAGAAAAAAATATAGTTCCAGCATCTAGAATCTAAATTGTGGCTCTAGAAAAAATAGTTCCATGTCATCCTTATAAATTCTAGTTTCCTATGTCAAAGAGTTCAGGAGTTTCCTATTAGAATTCAAGAGCGTTTTCCTATATTCTCGTAGTGAAATCTATTTAAAAACCTTTGCAAATAGATGCGAACACGATAGGTTTGATTTAGTAACTAGAATTCTAGTATATGAAACCATTCCCGAAATCAAGTTACAATTTCTCTTTACTGAAACGTTTCAATATCAATTCTTCATCTAGAAATCACTAGACTAGAAATGTCAGGTCATTGCGTCTACTCAACATAGTTGTTTAATCTATTCGCATAGTTCGGTCATCTATAGTTCTAGTTTGGGTATTCAGAAAGTGATTAACTATTCCTTCTAGGTGAATGAGGTATATTTTTTTCTCAGTGTACATTTCTTGGGAAAATCGAGAATTTCTACAAAAGTTCAAGTTGTAAGTCTGATTCATCCCCATACAGTCCAGACTTGACATCCAGTGACTTTTTTCCTTTTTTACTGAAATTTAAGGAAGTCTTGTCTGGAAGGAAGTTCTTTTTTGAGAATGATGCAAAAAAAGTTTTTGAGAACTGGTTCTATCGAAAAGGATGTGATATCTAGCAAGCAAGGTTAAACAAGTGTGTCCTACATTCAAATAAATGCCTAAATAGGTTTCATGATTATGTTTTAAAGTGATCGGCTAGCATATTTCTTAATTAAATTTTGTATTTTATGTTAATAATTATTTTTTATCATCTGTAACACTTTTTGTTGTACTGAAAAAATGGTTTCTCAAAACTAAGTAAAAAGTACACAATTTTAAGTACTTCACATACTCAAAATAGCTCCGATCCAAATGTACTCAAAACTAAGAAACACATGTACTCATTTTTGATTCCATAGTTGTATTCAAATATAAATCGCTATAAATTGTCCCCTTCACATATAAATTAAAGTAAAAATGTACTAACATTTATTTCTTGCTCAAAATGATTAACAATGAATGTTTAATTGATTGTCTATAAAGAAAAACTAGCAAAAATTATTAGCAAAATACCCAAATCAAATATTTTTATGACAAGAGCACTATTTTCAAGCATTTTTAAACTATTTCAAAATGCTGTGTATAATTTAATATTTAAATTAATAAGCATCTTTTATGCACCACAAATTAAATAAACCGTTACAGGGTATAAAATCATTCGTTAGTTTAGATTTGATAACATGTGATGTTTCAAAATTGAGAAAGCAATGTGATTATTTTTAATCAAAACATACTCAATTCAACATGAGTACATCGATGTACTCATTTTTGAGTATTAATTTTTTTCAGTGTGAATACATCTTTGTACATAGACAGGGAACAGGAATTTGTACTGAGTATTATTAGAACAGATTTGTATCATCTTTCTTTTCTCTCAATTTGAGACCCCATTTTCCAATATATAATGAATGCTCTGCATGTTAAACAAATTGGATTTATGCAACGTGATAGTTATAGGTTAAAACATCAATTTAAAATATATAGCAGACGATTTTTCGTTTTCTCTGAAATTAAATAAAAAAATTCCGTTTGTTTGTCTTGGAAAGATAATTCCGTTTTTTAATAAGTAACGAGTAACGATAAAAGTAAATTTTCTCATTATTTCTTTAAATTTTTATTTCCAGTTATAGTAGAAAATTTCTGTTAGAAGACGAAAAATTTCAGATAAAATAAACTGATTATATACTTTTTTATGTGTATAATGTCAATAAAAAACATTAAATACGAAGCACAAATTTTGAAAAAATTACATCAGCATCCTTTTTTTTAAATATGATTTCGAAAGTGTTGTTGTCCCCTTAAATTAACTCACACTATAAAATATATTAATATGTTACTGTTCGAGAATACATATAAAGGTAACTCAAATGAAAGTGTCATTACCGTAATAACTCCGCCATTTGAAGAATAAAGATGGCTGCGCATACTCCTATAGAGGATGCAGGAATATCGTAAAATCCCGCCAGATAAGCGCGTGATAACGTGAGAACACATTTTAAGGCATCATTTGCATCATAAATGCCTCCTAAGAGTGTCAACGCACGGTCCTGCTATTTTTAACAGCGGAAAACGTGAGTGTTTGGGAAATATATCACCAAATTCAAAATGTGTATGGCATGGAGTGTATGTCACCACATCTTCGGTCTACTCAAAAAAGCCGTGAACTGACAACAATTTGCCGACGATAATGAAATCCAAGATGTCTTTGAAAATTGGTTGGCAAATCGCCTTCCTTTCAATGTTTTCTTGAGTGGACCAAAGATATGGCGACATACACTCAGTGCCACACAAGTTTTAAATTCGACTATGGATTTCACTGGCACACACATTTTCCATCGTTGAAAATTGCACAATCACGCGTTGACACCTTTTGGACGTACACACGATGCGAACAATGTCTTAAAATGTATTTCCACGCTATCACGCTTGCATCTGGTGGAATCTGGTGATATCGCATGAATTCCCAACACTCTGCTCCCTAAATAGCAGCATGCACATTCATGTTTCTATTCAAACAACGGAGTTATTACAGCAATGCCTGCACGTATATATATACTTATCAAACTTAACCCAATGCCCATTTAAAGTAAATAACGTGTGAAACATATAGGTTTAGTTTATGATTTCAGGATTAAGTGTGTTTTACTTGTAATATTTGAATTGAATAAGTTTTATTCTGTAATGAATCATATTTTTAAAGTATTGATTGAAAAAAAATCTAATATAGATGAATATTATGGAGATGAATTCAGCTTTATGTTACGTAAGATGACATTAACTAAAAATTCTTAACGTGAACTTCAAGGACATTATCGATGACAGAAAATTAAAGTGTAACTTTTCTGTGTGATCAAGAGTAAAATCATAAGTTTAGAAGGAAGGAAAAGTTAAGAAGGAAAAAAAATCAGCGCACAAAACTAGACTTGAACAAAAAAAAATTTGAAATGACATGAATTTAAAAATTTTGTATTTTACTTTTAAAAGTTGGTGGAACTTAAATACTTTAAAAAGTATGTTTTTGTTATATGAGAAATTTGAGCAAGAGAACGAAGAGGATTTATTTGAATCAGAGGCATGTGTCTAATCTCTTTTTAAGAAAGATAGTTTCTTTTCGAAAGAGCGAACGTAATGTGAGGATTTCAAATCTTTTTTTTTAATCTCACTTTCAAATGTGTGAAGTTTTCGAGAGATGTAAAAAGAGTAAAATCAAAAGACCTATTTTTAATGCATTCTTATTTAATACACAGTAATATGTATTTTGGTAGGAAATTCGGAATTTTAAAACTTTTTCTCTTGGTATTTTAATTATAATCCTTTTTTTATTTTGAAATCATTAATATACAGGATGGTTCAGAACTAATATGTCATAAATATAAAGGCAAATAGAGAGGACCTAAGTAAGCATATTTCGAAAAAGAATGCCTATAAGCCTATGAAGCGTTGAACTATAAGTCGAACGCTAAGAAATGAAGCGTTGAACATTAGATGACAATGTTGAGTTCAGTCCATAAATGTACCTTGTTGGCTTGAATCGTCATTCTCCGCACAGATTTCGACCAGCATGTATCATTACTACAATAAGGAGCTTGCCGGATTGCACTTCTGTATGGATCTATGCAAAAAAAATGTAATGGCTACGCCAAGGATGTACATGTATTGATTCCCCGGCAGGAATCTGTTGGATTGCTAGCCATTTTAGTGTCTTTATCGGGAGTTGTGCGTGAATAACTCATATTATGCCTCGAGGCATGGTATGAGCACTGTTCGGAATTTATGCAGTGAAAGAAGTAGTATTACGCAAATTATAGAAACATCCCTGTACAAGGTTCGACGTGCGTTGGATGCAAGTTATTTCCTTGCGCAGCCCAATACAAATATGAAGGCAAGATACGGATTTGTATAACGATGCATGTTGCTGTAAATCCATACGCGTAATGGCGGTTCAAATTAGTGAGGCGCTTTCCACTGACAGCTCAGTAGCTGCTTCAACGTTGCATTTCCGCACCCACATTGTCATGTATGTAAATCTGCTTATTTAGGTTCCTTCTATCTGCATTTACACTTTTCACATATAATTCTGAACCACCCTGTAGAATTTCACAAATGTAATGCAGAAAACAATAATTCATTCTATTTATAAAAAACATAATATAAAAATGTTGCATATTATTGAGAATTAAAAAACAATGTACTCAATGAATTCATTAAATCTACTTGCGTAAATGGTTTATTCAATTTTTTTAGATTTAGTTATAAATTTGCTTTACGAATTAAAGCGATTAAAAATTTCTTAGATGAATATAATTTCATATACATATATGATATGTTTAATTTAAAACAACTCGAGTAAGATGTTTCAAGTCAGTGAAGCGTTTTCAACTGCCAAACTCAACTGCACTCGCTATTGCCTCAACGCTGCATTTCCGCACTCTCATTTTCATACAAAGTTTATTTATTTAGGTCCCCTCTACCTGCCTCTATTTTTTTGACGTGTTTTCTGAACTACACTGTGGTATTTTACAAATTTAATAGAGTAAGAAGCAATTCATTGGATTTTTTTTAAAAAAGGTAATATTAAAATGTTGCATATTAATGAGTAATATAAAACAATTTCTGAATAAATTTCTCAAATCTATATGCGTAATACGGTGCAAACCTACCAATTTCATTAGACATAGTTATATATTTGGTTTATGAATTAAACCGGTTAAAAAAATTCTCAAATAATGTAATTTCATAAGCATATACAGCATGTCTAATTAAAGAATTTTTGAGTTTGATATGAATAATATACTTTATTAAATTTTGCTTTAACTATTATATATAAAAATGTGGAATATATTTTTGCATAAACATTGTGGAGGATTAAGAAATTTCTTATGAACGTAAATATAGTATTATGTGTGGGTGACGTATGACATATATAATTCTTGATTCAAGTTTCATTTCCATATTCAAATAGAAGGGACATATGAATATTTTTTTTCCTAATCACTTTCTAAATGCAAACGTCAAAAAATAATGTAACAAAAGATCTTAAATTATTCTAATTTTTAAAATTTCTTTAATAGAATTTCGGCCAAAACAAATAAAACAGAAATTTAAAAAAAAAATATGATTTGTTTAAGGCATTTCAATATCAGAAAAACAATTAAATGAAAGCATGGCAAAAGCTGCGTTAAGGAAACTAAAGAATTCGGAAATTGTACGTCAAACGTAGCAAATGAGGTGCGTTCATACTATAACGAAGTTTTAAAATATTTATATCTTCATTTAATAATATACAGAGCATTTGTGTCCCTGTAAATACTATCCTCTTTGTATAATATAGGAAGTAACTTGTAACAAACCTCAGTAACTTATATCAATATAATAAAATATGAAATAGTTTAATATAATTAAAATGCGGAAACGGCATGGTATAGGCGGAAACATTGTTTCCCCCTATTGTGTAACCATTGTGTAACGGAATACTTTTGTGCGCCTTGCAATTTAATAACAAATATTCTTTGCACCACATATTGTACAGAATGTATATTTCAGTTTATACTTCATAGATGCGTATCAATTTCAACATTTTCGAAAGAGTCTAACATCTTTAAAATGCACTTGAAGTTGATTTTTCTCATTGGCCTTAATGCTACGGGATACTGTTGATTGTTCCTATAATTGAAATATACATCTATTTTTCATAAAATGTGAAAGGACTTGACGACATTATCCTACATTATCCATAATCCTGTATTTTAAATTTCAAACTATTCGGTTTAATAGTTTTGCCTTATTATATGCGGACGGACGGCCAGACAGATTGATGAACGGGAGACTAAACAATGACTATATGTGCTACGTATTTATATAATTACGAACACACATGAAAAAGCATTTTCCAATTAAAAAACAATTTCACCGTATCATATTTAGACATAATTTACTATTATTAAATCTAAATTTTAATGTTGTATAAAATCTTTATCTTTTTGAGATTATGCAACGTATATTATTAGACATTTAACACTTTTCAAAGAAAACTCTTAAATAATTGCTCACCAATTTCCAATGAAGTTGTAATCTGAAACTTTAATAACAGAGAAAAAATACCTCGAGACATATCTTGTGTACAAAGAACTGATAATTTTTAAAACGAAAAAAAAAATTAAAATTAAAATACATTTAAAAAACATAGACTCTCTCTTAATTAGAAAACTTTTACGTAAAAATTATGCAAAGCTATTCTAAATTAATTTTCTAGTTAGTTCAAAAATAATTATTTAATTTCTTTTTAAAGAAACGTTTTTTTATGTTTCTAAAATGTACTTCCTGTTATCCAAATTGTAATGCCGTAAATATTAAATTTCCTTAGAAATAAAAAAAATATTTTTAAAGATATTCATTAACTTAGAACCTTCAATAGTTAAAGTTTAAGAAAAGAACGACAAATAAAAAAATATGCATAAAATATTGTAGTAATTCAATAACAATTTTAAAAGTTTTAATTTTTATAATTATACAAAGGCTTAGAAAAATGTCCTATACTGGAGTGAAAAATAGCGTTAATAAGGATTTTTGAAAAACGAAAACGTCGTTTTGAAGAATTTCTACGTGTTCTTTTTAATTACTTATGTATATTTTAATTAATTTTTCAACCATTTCGGGTCCATTTTTTTAATCAAGTTTTAGTTAAAATTATTTTCACGTTATCATTTACACTAGAAAACCGAATAGATTAATCACAGTTTAACGAATATTTTATTGTCTGAAGCAATACGAAAATCGCTCTTTTGCAAATTCTTCAACAGATATTCATATGAAAATAGGCTAAGAAAGAGTTTTTGAAGATGCTTTGAAAATATTATATTAAAATAAGATTTAACTGATAGTACAAATTTCTAATACTTTTTCAGCTTTATTAAACATGATTTTTTCGGGAAAGTAACGTACCTGTATTTAAACAGATAAAAATATGTTTAAAATAAAATAATCGTAAACGGTGCAAAAAGGAATTAGGTAAATATTTATTATTATTATTGTTGTTAAATGCCTAAAAGTTAATGATGTCATATTGTAAATGCATAGACACATACTAACATTACTATATGTAAACTGTAACATAATTTATGATATGAAATTTACAATATTCAGGTTTACTTAAAAAGTGATTAAAATAATTAAGAAGATGTGTTACTAGTTAATTTTATTTAAAACATCTTAGTAGTTTCAAGCCTTAATATGACTCTGAGGAAGAGCCATATTTGTGAAGAGGTAGTATTCCTTATGCAACCTATAAAAATGACAAAGGAAAAAAATATATGCATATCTAACCAGTCCAACATTTCAGTTATTAGAGGCACGCATTAGCTGGTCGCAAGCAAAGAGAGGCGCTATTATTCACATGAACGTGCAGAGATACAAACAGACATACTTACTTTAATATAACAGATTGAAGGTTAAACAATATTTAAAAAATATATATCTAAGTAAATTAAGATGCAGTTTTTAAAGAAATTGAATTTGAAAGTAAGGTTTTTTTATTTTTGTCTATTCAATGCCCATGAAAGGTTATTTACAAACATATTTTTGCTTTGCAATATAGATATAATAACGATTGATTGATAAAAAAAAACAGTATTAAATGATCTATAATCACCAATGCATTTTATTGCGATCAATGAACTTATGCGTGAAATTCAGCTCTGTAGCTAAATTTGAAATAAACACGTGCATAATGGTTCTCACTTAAAAAAAAAAATGTACAACTCATTAGGAATTCACAACTTGATTTTGAAATAACGGCTTCAAACATTTGAGAATGATTTGCATACTTCTCTTGTCTTTCTCAGATATGATCATTATCTTTTGTGAAAGCTGTGGAACAAAGCGGAAACATGTGATTACGGGGACATTAAGGGTTATTACGACACGTAAAAGAAGTGTTTATTATTTCCTACTTCTGAGTTCTAAGATTACAGAAAAGGAAATGAGCGTGACTTATTACTAAATATTTTCTTCGCTTTATTAAAACGAAATATGTACCGGAAAATTAAAAAATATATATTCCGATCTCGGAAAACTAATTAACATGAGCCAGGTACAGAGTTTAGCTTCGTTTGTAATTACAGTCCATTGTAATAAAGAAACAATAATGCATTTCCTCGTTCATCTGCGAAAATTTTTGCATAGGAGAGTAGGTAATGGGTAGTATTATTTACGAAATTTATCTAAATGGCAAAGAAAAAAAAATACATATTTAACCTGTCCAACGTTTCAGTTGTCAAGAGCGCACATTAGCTAATAGTAAGCAATGAAGAGAGCCATTATTCAAATGAAGAGATACAAACAGACATGTTTGTTTAAATACAAAAAATTGACGATGTTAAAAAACATAAAATGTTATAAATTCGGATACAGTTTTTAAACAAACTGAATTTTCTAGTATGATTTTTTTCCCATTCAACGTCGATGGCAACATTATTTAATAACATATTTTTGCTTTGCAATAAAGATAAAAGATCGATTGACCGATAAAACAACAGTATTAAATGATCAACTGTAGTCACAAATATATTTTAATGCGATCAATGAACTTATTCGTAAAATTCAGTTCTGTAGCTAAACTTGAAATAAACACGTGCATATAATGGTTCTCACTTTTAAAAAAGTATTCAACTCATTAAGAATTCTCAATTTGATTTTGAAATAATGGCTTCAAACATTTGCGCTGGTTTGCATACTTCTCTTGTCTTCCTCAGATCTGATCATTATCTTTTGTGAAAGGTGTGAGGAACTAACCGAAAACATGTGATTAATGGGACATTAAGTATTGCGATTTTTTTCATTTATTTTGCGTTTTTTTAATTATTTACTTAAGATACATTGTTGCATCTTATTAAACAACCAAACTGTAAATTATCTGGTGTTCTGAAAGTGTGTGAAAATGTTTCGTGATCTATGCCTGATGCATGACTTACATTCTTCTTTCTTTATTACAATGGACTGTAATTACAAACGAACCTAAAATCTTTATTGGCTTATGTTAATCAGTTTTCCGGGATCGGAATATTTTTATTTAAATTTTCCGGTACATATTTAGTTTTAATAAAGAGTAGAAATTATTTAATAATAAGTCACGTTCATTTCCTTATTTATATGTGACATACTTTTTTTAATATAACATATTGATGCTTGAACAATATTAAAAAAAAAAAAAAATAAGATATCAGTATTAAGATGTAGTTTTTAAATAAATTGAATTTGAAAGTAATTTTTTTATCACTACGACGCCGATGAAGTATTGTTTATAACATATTTTTGCTTTGCAATATACATATAAGAAAGATTGATCGATTAAAGAACAGTACTAAATGATCAACTACGGTCACCAATGCATTTTAATGCGATCAATGAACTTATGAGTAAAATTCAGTTCTGAAAGCTAAACTTGAAATAAACACGTGCATAATTGTTCTCACTTTCAAAAAAATGTAGAACTCATTAGGAATTCACAACTTGATTTTACAATAACGGCTTCAAACATTTGCGAATGATTTGCATAACTTCTGTTGTCTTCCTCAGATCTGATCATTATCTTTTCTGAAAGCTGTGAGGAACAAAGCGGAAACATGTGATTATTGAGACATTAAGGGTTATTACGACACGTAGAAGAAGTGTTTGTTATTTCCTACTTGTGAGTTCTAAGATTAGAGGAAAGGAAATGAGCGTGACTTATTACTAAATATTTTCTTCGCTTTATTAAAACGAAATATGTACCGGAAAATTAAAAAATATATATTCCGATCTCCGAAAACTAATTAACATAAGCAAGGTAAAGAGTTTAGGATCGTTTGTAATTATAGACCATGGTAGAAAAGACACAAGAATGAAAAGTCATGCGTCACGCATAAACCACGGAACCTTTTCCAACACTTCCGGAATACAAGATAATTTACAATTTAACTGTTTAATAGAACAATGAAGCTTAAAAGCGATAAAAACTGAATAAATCATAGTGGCAACGGAAACACCTATCAAGGCAATGTATCCGATTCTTTCATTGGTATATGTATTAATTTTTGTCTACAAACGTCTCTTAATAGAGCAAATATAGTTCAGGTGAAAAGTTCCTAACTAAATATAGGTTTTTCCTTGAGCAATTCACGGTAATACATTGTAAAACTCACGAATTTTTCTGCGCAGCTCTGAATAATGGTTATATCCTTACATGGTATGTATGAGTTTATTAGAATTTATACATACCATGTAATATAAAAAAATTTAAACGTAGAACAGCATACAAAAAAGAAAACGTTTATAAAGAATTTATCGGTTATAGAAATTAAATTTTACCTGGGTAGTTTTATTTATTTATATTCTTTCATTTGTTGTGACTTCGAACGAAGCGCTCGGTACTACTAGGTTAGCCCGTCGACCAAAAAATTATCGCCAAACTATAAGATTAAATGCCAATAATGGATGATCGTGAATGTCACATCCAATGACATTAAATACAATTCATATGTTTAAAATGTCATTAAGTGATTTTTATTCCGTTTTTTTTATTTGAATTTTTATTAATATTCTACTAATTATTTGCTTTTTTCGTTATTTAAAATAAAAATTATGTCAATATGTATAATTTGGCTATTACTTAGGCGATTTGTATAATTTGGCGAAATTCGTCGACGGGATAACAGAGAAGTACCAAACGCTCTTTTCAGTAAAAATTTATAACATGAAAAGTAATGAAATGCATTTTTATCATATTCGCGAAAGAACACTTAAAAACCGCCGTAGTATAAACGGGAAAGCATAAATTTTATTCTTCAACTTTCGAAATCGAAGAATGAATGAATTCGTAAGGGAAATACTTCGCAGTTGGTATTTTAAAAGCATCAGTTACACATAAATACAACATCATGTGCATAATCGAGAGTAAGCATCATGAATAAAGTCATGCGCTCAAATTTCAGTTTGCCCATGTTTTCAGATTTGTGCATATATGTTTCAAACTTGAATAACTTTTATTCGGAACCATTTTGACTATGCGATATTCCTAGATTTGAGCATATACATGTTTTAGCCTTGAGTAACTTTGATTCGTAGCCATTTTGACTATGCGACATATTCAGATTTGAGTATATACATGTTTCAAACTTAAGTAACTTTTATTCGGAGCCATTAGCTACTTTGCGATATACTCACATTTAAATATATTTTGCTCATTTTTGAAAATGTCTTTTTTAAAATGTATAGTTCAGCTCATCGATATTCTTTCTAATACTAAGTAGCATAAACTTCGTTTGTTACTTATCTGTTTAAAGTATTTGATTATACATGGACAATCATGCATTATTATTCAAACTCTATTTCCTCAAGAGGAATTTAAAAACTGGTATATTTTCTTTTACAAACAAGTAAGAATGAAGCACCAATTGCAATCATTGGACAGAAATTAATATTCACCTCCTTACTCTACCTACGTCATAAAAACAATCTGTATAAGATGATAATTTATTTCAGACACACCTTTATAATAGTAGAGGTATTTCTCCATTCCTCCTGCAGATAAAAGAATATTATGTAATAAGAACACAAATAATATATAAGTTCTTATTAATCTATTAATATCTTATTATGTATCTTTGATAAAAAAAATTTTTATCAATAGTTTATTAATATATTATTCTTATCTTCATACAATAAGAAAATAATATTTATTATTATTAAAACGCCAATTTCTCTTGGGGAAACAAACAAATAAAAAACTATTTCATTAAAAATTGAAAGTTTTTAATTGAAATCACTTTTATACAGAAGTTTCAGTTCATACCGAACAACAATGGATATTATTAATACAGTTTTATCGGAATTAAACATCAATCATAATTGTAAATGATCTCAGATTTCGGGTATAATTCAAATTAACAAAGAGAAAAAAAGCTTGGAACAAGTATCACGAATCTTAAAAATTAACCAACTAATGGATTTTAGCTGAAAAATTTACATAGCATTGTGGTATTTATTTTTTTTACAATTTTTTATGCTAAGTCGAAATTTTTTTATATATAAAAAATGATTTTGGTAAATTATTTTTTGTATAAAATCACTAAATTAAATATTTAATAAAACCCGTAATTTTTTTTATTTTAATGCTTTTTGGAGATAGTACATACATGAAATTTTATAAATATTGGAATACAATTTTCTCAAAAAAGCACCTCTAAATATAATTGCTTACAAAAAGTTCTATTAATAAATGTAAAAAAGTAATGACTTTTTCATATTTTGTTTTGCTTTTTCGTTGTCAATACAATGGTAATAATTATCACACAAACTCTAGTCAATCACTCTTAGAAATTTCGATAAACACAGTTTTGTTGATAGACTGTCACCGCCGATATATGTATGATTTCGAACATAATGTGAGAACGGTAATAATCAAATACTAACTTATTCTGTAAATATAAATGATTAATTTATTTATATATTATGCATATAAAATAACATTATTTACAATTACAGGCTCGGATACAGCAGATTCTATCTAACACTAAATTATACGTTGAAATAATTTCTACGTATTGGGTAGTATTATTAAACTAAGAGCTATTGTTCTTCTGATTTTAATGAATTCAGCAAGGCTTATCGCAGAACCACCCGTGTATCCCTTTCGCATATATGTTTTTACCCGTATTAGTAAATTTTTTCCCATGCAAATCCACAGCTTAAACATTCAATCTATCTTCACGAGACTACAGCTAAGATTATTCAATTAATTCTCCCAGGTTCTACCTCTAGAGAGAAAACGTATGTAGCCTACTTCGTACAACCATGAAAACACCAGTTCTCCCATTCCACTTCATTCTTCGCTCAGTCATTCAATAGAAATTACAAAAAAACTTATTTTGTTACTTTACCTATTTTATTTTGTTCACCATATTCTCATATGCAATATGTATATTGGTATGATGCTTACACGATGTGTAATTTCATATAATAATTAATGAATATAATAGTTCATTCCAGATAAGAAAGTTCAAGATAAGAAAGATATTCCTCTAATTAAGTATGAAGAACATGATTTACACATGAAATACTAGAAGTAAAACAAAATAACATTAATTAACAGTAATCTTAATTTGTCATCACGATCATTAAAGTCAAACATCTGGCAATTTTATTTTTCATTATCATTAAATCATTTTAATTACTGACGGATTTTAATAAATATGGTCTTGCATAAGTTACATTCGCATTCATCATAAATTCATTCCTAATATTATATAATTTACTATTTCATCACATCTGGATTTTCAGCGTTTATGCAATTTTATAACGCACAGTAGCTTTTTGTTGAAAGCGGAAGTAATCGAACTGAGTATATTTTATGCATGCAATTTTGAAAATGAAAAACCCATTTACAAATTTTCCTTTTCCCTTCAATGCCAGGAAATGCATGAATAGAATTTTGAAGATGGCATATCGCAAATTTCCGATGAATGCGTTAGGGTATTTTCAATTTGCTTGCATCTCGTTCCATTTTATTTTTTATTTTTTTATTTTTTTTTGAATACGTTTTGAAAGGCGGTAAAAATCATGAGACATATTTTGAAAGTTTTAACACCTGCTTTCGAAGATCCATTTTTTCCTATGAATAATCAATAATGTAAATTTAACTGAAGTTCGAAACTTCAGAAATTGGTAGGATTTGTGTTTAATGTAGCAATGCATGTAGTTTAAGAATTCACTAAAGTTCAGGAATGCATTATTTATATTTTTATAGTTAATAAAAATATTAAAACAGCATCTAATAAAGTAAATATACAAATGTTTTAATTTTAGAATCTTACAATTAATTAATTCTACAAATTATTGATATAAATTAATTAATTAAAGAAAAGGTGGAGACATTTCATCTATATCTTCTCATAAAGTACACAATGTATACTTTCGTATAAAAATTTATAAATATAATGTTAATAAATGTAATTCAAGATAAGACGCATCAAGATAAGAAAGGTACTCTTCTAACTCAAGAATGAAGAACATAATTTACATATGATATACTATAAGTAAAATAAAACAGTATCATTTAACAGTAATTTTAATTAGTCACCAAGTTAATTAAAGTAAAAAACCTGACAATTTTATTTTTCCTTAAAATTATATCATTTTAATAACTGTCGGATTTTAATAAATATGATATTACATAAGTTACATTCGCATTTAACAGAAATTCATTTCTAATATTACATAATTTACTATTTCGTCATGTCTGGATTATCAGCGTTTATGCAATTTTATAACGCACAGTAGCTTTTTGTTGAAAGCGGAAGTAATCGAACTTTCGAGTATATTTTATGCATGCAATTTTGAAAATGAAAAACATATTTAAAAATTTTCCTTTTCCCTTCAATGCCAGGAAATGCATGAATAAAATTTTGACGATGACATATCGCAAATTTCCGATGAATGCTTTAGGGTAGTTTCAATTTGCTTGCATCTCGTTCTACTTTATATTTTTTATCTATTTTGAATACATTTTGAAACGCGGTAAAAATCATGAGACATATTTTGAAAGTTTTAACACCTGCTTTTGAAGATCCATTTTTTCCTATGAATAATCAATAATGTAAATTTAACAGAAGTTCGAAACAACAGAAATTGGTAGGCTTTGTGTTTCATGTAGCAATGCATGTAGTTTAAGAATTTACTAAAGTTTAGGAATGCATTATTTACACTTTTATAGTTAATAAAAATATTAAAACAGCATCTACTAAAGTAAATATACAAATGTTTTAATTTTAGAATCTTACAATTAATTAATTCTACACATTATTGCTATAAATTAATTAATTAAAGAAAAGATGGAGACATTTCATCTTTATCTTCTCGTAAATTACACAATGTATACTTTTGTACAATAATTTATAAATATAATGTTAATAAATGTAATTCAAGATAAGACGCATTAAAGAATTCAATTTGTTCGAAAGTTTATTTTTTAATATTTTACTCAACTCAAAATTAAATACGCATCTCTCACTTTAAACAGTTTATTCTGATGAGTAAACTCAACTCAAGTTCTTTCGAACATTAATAATTTCACAAAACACAACTCCAATAAAAACCGTAACAATTTTTCACACACAACTCATTAAACAACATTCTAATCAAACTCAAAACAAAAAGAATATTGTTTCACACAGCTTAGGTAAAAGCAGAAGAATTAAACAGATAAATTCATTTATCACAAAAAATCGTTTGCACAGAAAACTTTTTACATTTTAAAATAATTAGGTACATCTTGGTTGCTAGGTGACAAAGTCAGTAGAAAATTAAATAGCATTTTATCAAACATACCGCCCCTCTTGAAACCTCCGAGGGGGGTTTCAAACTAAAACACTGCAATTACAACCATTGTAAAAAATATAAATAACAATACAATTAAACACAATATAAATGAGTCACAGTTAAGTTAAATTTAAGCAAATATTTAAAAAATTTTACATAATACATAATAAATAAAGAAATTTTACAATAATGAGCATTTTCTTATAAAAACTGAATTACTTTTCAAGAGGTAATGCAGCAATTTTGGATACTGCTCTTTTATTTATTCCATTTGGGGTTTTTATATTCACAACTCTTATTCTATTATCATTACCAAAAAATACTTCTACAATTCTCCCTAATAACCATTTAGACACTGGAAGATCATCTTCCTTTATTACAACCATATCTCCTATTTTGAGGTTGTTTTTTGATATCATCCACTTATGCCTTTGCTGCAATGTACTTAAATAACTATTTTTCCACTTTTTCCAGATGGTCTGAACCATTTTAGTGGTCTTTTGCCATAAGTTAAGTCTATTGTCTTCAATATTACTCAGGTCAGATTCAGCAATGGCATTAAGTGGGCGACCAATAAGAAAATGTCCCGGGGTCAAGACCTCCAAGTCATCAATATCTGTACTCAAGGGAGTAAGCGGGCGCGAATTTAAGATACCTTCAATTTGGACAATTATAGTTAACATTTCTTCATAAGTTAATTTAGAGTTGCCCACAACACGTTTAAAGTGATACTTGAAGGACTTGACTCCCGATTCCCATAAACCTCCAAAATTTGGAGCTTTAGGGGGAATAAATTCCCAAGCAATACCTTCAGATATCAAGTAATTAGTAAGGTTCTGGTCTGGTTTGTTTACCAATTCATGCAACCTTTTAAGCTCTACATTAGTCTTCACAAAATTGCCTGCATTATCACTGAAAATTTTTCGAGGTTTGCCTCGTCTGGCAAAAAACCTCTTTAATGTTGCAATAAAAGCCTCAGATGTTAAATCATTGACTAATTCCAAATGCACTGCCTTTGTTACCATACAAATAAAAATACAAACATAAACTTTATGATAAATACCTTTACGTTGACCTCTATATCTAATCAAAAATGGACCACAGAAATCAGTTCCTGTGCAATTAAAAACAAAGTCTACATTTATTCTTTCTTTTGGGAGCTCGCCCATAATTTGCTCTAATAATTTAGGTTTGGCCCTAAAGCATGTAATACATTTATGTACAATTTTTCTACAAATAGCCCTACCGTTTAAAGGCCAAAATTCTCTACGAACACAATAAAGTAAATTTTGTGGTCCTATATGTAGATATTTTTTGTGATAAAACTCGATAATTAATTCTGTTAATTTGTGTTTAGAGGGCAGTACAATTGGGTGTTTTTGGGCATAATTTACCGAGCTATTTTGGAGACGACCTCCAACTCTGATTAAATTATTTTTATCCAAGAAAGGATTTAATGAAAGTAATCTACTATTTTTTGGTAACTCCTTACCCTTAGATAACAATGTGAATTCAGAACTGAACTCTTTTTCTTGAACAGATTTTATGATAAACTGCTCAGCTTTCTTCAATTCATCAGATGTTAACTTACCTAAATACCTTTCTTTTCGCTTTTTGACATTCTGAATGAACCTGAAAACATAGCTAAGAATTCTTATTAATTTAGCATAATTATTACTCAATTGCAAAAAATAATCAATAAAAGATGAACAGTCGGATATTAAAAGTGAAGTCTCTGAAAAAGTCTTTATAAGTTCACTTCTGTATAGATCATTATCATTTTGCTCAAGTTCGACAGTATTTAAAGAAGGTTCAATTTGTTGGGTTAGGAATAGTGGACCCTTCCACCATAAGTTACTCTGGAGAAGTTTGTCTGGATCTACACCTCGTGACACAAGATCAGCAGGATTATCAGAAGAAGCCACATGTCCCCAATGACTGATATCAGAAAGATTCTGAATCGTAGCCACACTTGATGACACAAAGGTTTTTAAGTCACACGGCTGTTTTCGAATCCAACATAATACAATAGTACTATCTGAATAATAGTAAACAGATTCTTTAGGAACTTTTAAGGTTTTGGCAATCTTATTCATCAATTTGGCTAATAAAACTGCACCACAGAGCTCCAAGCGAGGAATAGTGATTGTTTTGATTGGTGCAACTCGACTTTTACTGCAAAGCAACTGAGAAATTTGCTCTCCTGAAGAATTTGAAGACACAGCATACAATGCCACACCGTAGGCTTTCTCCGAAGCATCTGAAAAGCCACAAATTTTAATTTGCACTGGATTATTTGTAAAAATGTATCTAACAGCACTTATATTATTGATGTCTCTTAATGATTCTAAAAACTGCAACCAATCATCAAGCTCAGCTGTAGGGAGATTTTCATCCCAATCAATTTGCAGTCTCCACAGTCTTTGTAGGAAAATTTTTGCTTTCGTCACAACTGGTCCAAGTAGACCCAAGGGGTCGAAAATGCGAGCAATATTTGACAGCACACTTCTTTTAGTTACCTTGGTTTGCTCACTGAATGATACACTAAAAGTAAAAGTATCATCATTGGAATTCCAGCAAAGTCCTAGTGCCTTAGTTTCACTCATATTTTCAAAAGTGTAATTCTCATTTTTAAAGGCTGGCTCCATTAATTCTGGATGATTACTAAACCATTTATGTAAGTTCATGCCACACGTATTTAATAGTTGAATAAGCTCAATTTGCAGTCTCTTAGCCGATTTTAGATCAGCTGCTCCAGTCAGGACATCGTCCATGTAAAAGTCTGATTGTACCACACCAGAGGCATACGGAAATTGAGATTCACCATCTATACCAAGCTGTTTAAGGCAGCGCATGGCTAAATAAGGGGCACTAGTTGTGCCATATGTGACTGTACATAGTCTGTAATATTTCATCTCACCATTTACAGAATCTTTCCAAACTATGCGCTGTAAATCACGTTGACTTTTATCGATAAGTATCATGCGATACATCATTTTTACATCTGCTGTAAATGCATAGCGGTGTGTACGAAATCTAATTATTATGCTAAACAAATCATCTTGAATGACACCTCCATTCAGCTGTATGGAATTTAGGGATTCTCCGGATGAAGTTGCATGTGAACCATTAAAGACAACTCTCAATTTTGTAGAACTTTTATCTGGGCGATAAACAGCATGATGAGGTAGATAATTCGCATGTATTGGCTCATCTGTTTTCTCTACTTCCTCCATATGGCCTAACTCTCTATACTCTGCCATAAATGCGCAATATAACTCTAAAAGATTTGGATTTTTGACTAGCCTATTCCAAAGTGAATTTAATCTATTTTCCGCAAATTGTTTTGATTCTCCCAAAGAACTAGGATCTTTTTCAACGGCATTTGTACTATGAATTTGCCCGTTATATCTCTCTGATGTGTGTTTATAAAGTGGGTGTCGCATGCTAATTCTTCTGTATTTCTCAATGGTGTACTTTCTTCTACTCTTTCAATTTCCCAAAATTTTTTCATTTCGAAATTTAAATCTGTTTCAGTAATTAACCCACAATGTATTTGTTCCTGCTCGTTACAATCGTAAACACTCCCACTTACTATGCAACCGAACACCGTATTTTGCAGTATTAATTTAGAATTTGGTAACTTCATACGACCCACCTTTATCAATTCTAGAAATACTTCAGCTCCTAGCAAAAGATCTATTTTCCCTGGTCTATTAAATTCAGGATCAGCAAGAATAATAGACTCTGGAATTCCTAGCTCTGAAATATTAATATATTTCGAGGGCATAATTTGCGAAATCTTTGGTATGATAAGGAAATCTAACTCTCGGCTATAATCTCCCGAATTATTACTGATCAAGGCAGTAGTTTTATTTTTTACCGCTACAGAGGATCCACTTAAACACGATACCGAAATATTACTTTTTTCTTTTCGAATTCCTAATCTTTCAACTAACTGCAATGTTAAAAAATTGCTCATTGAACCATTGTCCAATAAAGCACGCACCGGAACTTTATTTCCGAATTTATCTCTCATATAAACAATAGCAGTGGAAAGAAGAACTGTTTTAACATTATTCGATCTCACATTTGAAGTACCAGTGAAATTTTGAATTTGGTTATTTAACTCAAATGGTATGGCGTCAGCATTTAACGTTGATTTACTTTCATTCGTCGACAATGCATTTGGCACTTCCTTATCACTATAATTTTTTGTGTTTCCCACCGCATTGGCATTTCTCTCACGCCTATCAAAACAAAGAAGTACATTGTGGCGTTTATAGCATTTTGAACACGAGAATTTTGAGTTACATTTTTTGACGCAGTGGAATTCTGAAAGACAGTTAAAGCACATATTGTTTTTTTTCACAAAATCTACTCTTTCCTGTACATTAAATTTTTGAAATTTAGGACATTTAAAAACACTGTGATTTTCCTGGTTGCATACAACACATTTGCGCATATTTTTCTCATTTAAACTCGCAACCATGGATGTTACCTTTGAAAAGCTATGCTTTGTTTGGCTTTCGTTTTGAAAATTTCGCTTTGTATTTACTTGTTTGGACGCACTTAATGTACGCGCGTGGTCTCTCAAGAATTCTAGCAATTCAGTTAAACTCGGTAAATTATCCCGCTTAAGATGTCTTTCCCACCACATTTTTGTATTTACATCTAATTTTTGAGCCAAAATATAAGCAAACATAGTAGTAGAAAACCCCTCAACTTTTTGTTCTAAAATCTCTAACGACCTAATACATTCATTTGTTATATCTATTAGATTTAATAATGCTGCTGGGGACTCATTCTGAATAACAGGAATATTTAAAAAACGTTTTAAATGCGCGTAAACTTGTTCTCTCGAATTTGAAAACCGTTCTTCCAAAAGCGACCATGCAACTTCATAATTAGAATCCACGATTGAAATAGACTGGATTATACGAAAGGCATCTTCTCTCAATGAAGACTTCAAATATTGTAATTTCATTGCCCCTGACAAATTAGAATTTTCATGAACAGTAGCCTTAAATATATCCTTAAAGGATAGCCACTCATGCAAATTACCCGTAAATATAGGAAGAGTTAACTTTGGCAATTTAATGTTATTATCAGCCTTTGTGACGTTTTCTAAATTAACAGTTTGCACTTTCATTTTTGACAACTTTTTTGTAAGTTCAAATTCCATTATTTCTAAAATTTCATTAATTTCTTCGTTTTCCTTAATAAAATCCTCAATTTCATCTTCTTTACTTATCTTATAGATAGACTCAAATAACTCAGAAAAGTTTTTCTCTAATTTATTCCGTTTCTCCTTTATGAGAATTAATTCATTTAATTCTAGCTCGGAATTCGATAATTTTTCTTTTAATTTTGTCAAGTTTGTTTTGAAAATTTTCTTTTTTGCTTTTAATTCTTTCATACTCATTTTTAATGAATAAAAATTAAATGGGTGCACTTACCCCTCTTGGCTCTTTAAAAGATGAGTTCTAACATCGAAGAAATAGCAAAACAGCACAAAATATTCACCAGTTATCCTTCAATCATTGACGTAGAATAACTCGCTGATTTTTCTCCGTAGAGACGGACCATATGAAGATTTCAATTTGTTCGAAAGTTTATTTTTTAATATTTTACTCAACTCAAAATTAAATACGCATCTCTCACTTTAAACAGTTTATTCTGATGAGTAAACTCAACTCAAGTTCTTTCGAACATTAATAATTTCACAAAACACAACTCCAATAAAAACCGTAACAATTTTTCACACACAACTCATTAAACAACATTCTAATCAAACTCAAAACAAAAAGAATATTGTTTCACACAGCTTAGGTAAAAGCAGAAGAATTAAACAGATAAATTCATTTATCACAAAAAATCGTTTGCACAGAAAACTTTTTACATTTTAAAATAATTAGGTACATCTTGGTTGCTAGGTGACAAAGTCAGTAGAAAATTAAATAGCATTTTATCAAACACGCATCAAGATAAGAAAGATACTCTTATAACTTAAGTATGAAAAACATAATTTACATATGATATACTATAAGTAAAATAAAATAATATCAATTAACAGTAATCTTAATTACTCACCAAGTTAATTAAAGTCAAAAACCTGACAATTTTATTTTTCCTTATCATTACATCATTTTAATAACAGTCGGATTTTAATAAATATGATATTGCATAAGTTACATTCGCATTCATCATAAATTCATTCCTAATATTACATAATTTACTATTTCATCACATCTGGATTTTCAGAGTTCATGCAATTTTATAACGCACAGTAGCTTTTTGTTGAAAGCGGAAGTTATCGAACTGTCGAGTATATTTTATGCATGCAATTTTCAAAATGAAAAACACATTTACAAATTTTCCTTTTCCCTTCAATGCCAGGAAATGCATGAATAGAATTTTGACGATGGCATATCGCAAATTTCCGATGAATGCGTTAGGGTATTTTCAATTTGCTTGCATCTCGTTCTATTTTGTTTTTTGATTTATTTTGAATACATTTTGAAAAGCGGTAAAAATCATGAGACATATTTTGAAAGTTTTAACACCTGCTTTCGAAGATCCATTTTTTTCCTATGCATAATCAATAATGTAAATTTAGCTAAAGTTTAAAACTACAGAAATTGATAGGATTTGTGTTTAATGTAACTATGTATGTCGTTTTAATATTTACTAAAGCTTAGGATTGCATTCTTTATGATCTTATTCTTAATGAAACTATTAAAATTGCACATACTAAAATAAATATTTTTTTTTTTTAATTTTAGAATCTTACAGTTCTAACGGATTCTACACATATTCCTATAAAAAAAATTAAATAAATAAAAGGTGGAGACACTTTATTTTTATCTTCTCATAATCCGTAATAAATCGCATTGAATGACTGTTCTATAAAAAGGGTAATTTCTCAATAACTGGAGAAATTACTGGGATAGTATATCAAATACACGGTACGCTGTCGACCCAGGTTCGATTCCTGAGCAGCAATTCCATCTTGAGTTATTGTATTAATTGTGTTTATGTTTGTCTTATTATATATATATATATATATATATATATATATATATATGTAACTTAATAAAATTCCAACATTAATTTCTATATTATTTAATACATGCATTATAAATAAGAAATTTTGATTGTTTCAATGTTATTTAGGATATGCTCTGTTTTGAGCCATTTTGGGTTAACCAATTTGCGAACATTACTGCACCATTTCTGGAATACTACTGTGCCGTCTTAGGAACACTACTACTACCCAGAAAACTTACAACTCAGTTTGGATTTTTGATCTTAACATTTTAATAAAAATTTAGTTTTATAAACCCTTCTTTAAATTTTGAAAATAATTTTTTTTTTGGTGTGTTTAAACGTAAAGAAACGCTTTGCAGTATCTTCGATGA
The DNA here is from genome assembly GCA_964019185.1 of Maratus speculifer. Classification (NCBI taxonomy): domain Eukaryota; kingdom Metazoa; phylum Arthropoda; class Arachnida; order Araneae; family Salticidae; genus Maratus; species Maratus speculifer. The sequence goes on along the minus strand of OZ025294.1, from coordinate 301,184,577 downwards.
CTCGGAAGTGGTTATTGTATATTTTCGTTCTTGATCATAAATAAATTTTAGGGGACGTCCATAAATGATGTTACGCGTTTTTTCAATATTTTTAGTCCCCTCTGCTCCTTTTGTCACAAAGTGTCACAGATCACTTTACCCCCCCTCCCCCCTCTTCTCTCACGCTATATTACGTAAACATATACTTGTAGTTCAGAAGTAAAGCACTACGTTTTAGATCATATTTCAAATTTTATTTTTAAACTTTGACTATGTGTTTTAATGACATTTGTGAGATGAACATAAAAATTATTCATATTTTGTATAAAATAAAGTTTACAACAAGGAAACTATAGAACAGTAATAAAAAATTAATATGAAAGAAGTATTGAAAACAGTAGTATTTTGGAACTTGAAATAGAATTTAACATATTTGTCTTTAAATTTTATCTTTATGAGCACAAAATATTTTTATTTTAAAATAATTTCTTACGTCATAATTTGATCTGCATTTTTAACCAAAATATGTGAGTCACATTTCTTCTTACTCCCTCCCACCTCCTTGTCACAAACTGTCACAATTTCACGAGCCCCCTCCCTCCTTCAAGTATGACATCATTTATTATTGGTCCCCAAGTAGATTGAAAAATACGTCGTTTTTCAGTGCAGAAATAATATTATATAATGAATCAGGTATCATTGTATGAAATTTACAGCTGGGCGGAAGTACCAAAGATTACATGAAATGTTCCATCTTATTTTGTTCATGTTTTATTCCGATATGTTTGTTACAAAGTTTTTACTCTCTGCTCATCTTGTTTCATTGTTATATGATGTCTCAAAGTATTACGTACCTAGACACCAATTTCAAGTCTTCAAATTTACATGCTTCTAATTAAAACATAAATTGTTTCTGAGTAACATTTAAAACCAAAATAATAAATATAAACAAAAAGGTTCTTCATGTTCGTTAGCTTTGTTTGTTTGTTTGTATGTATGTCGGCCAACTATCTACACTGTGGGATATATTCCCTAAAGGGGTGGGGTGCCCTCCGTGAGGGGTCTTTCTAAGGGATCCTAGCCCGTGTTTGCGCAAGGTTTGAAGAAAACCATGGAAAACTCCGAACGGTTAGGCCTAAGATCGTGATTGGTTTCGACCGCAGCACGTACCGTCTACCAGTTTGAGGTCAGAACCTCTCGGCCACTGGTGGGACCCATGTTTGTTAGCACTCTGTATTATTTTAGTGATTAAAGCATACATTATTTTATGAAAATTTCAATAAATGGTCCAAAATGAATTACATTTTTCGTTTTTTCTAAGTAAATATCATTTAATTGCATTATTTTTTCCGAGCTGATATCATTCTGTTTTAACTGCGGAGAATACATAATTGTATTTTTTTTCAGTGTCGATATGTTAAAAGAAATTAACACAAATATTTAAACAAAATATTTCTTAATAAAGTATATAGAAATAAAGTATAGTTCAAAATTTTATGAATCATTGGTGCATAGCTTTCCGTAGTTTATTTATTTATTTATTTATTTATTTATTTGTCAACAGACGTAAAAAAAAATTACCTTGTTTGTTTACGAATCTTTGAGGTAAACGTTGGGACTGCTAATAAAAATAACTTATGCTAATAAAAATGTGAAAAATAATTTAAACAATGTAATATGTAAGTTTGTGTACATGTCAATAAAACATCATACCAGAAAATTGCTAATTGAAGATTTAAAAACTAGTGAAAAATGCTCCAAGGAGCAGTGCAAAAGCAGAATATGATTTTAACTGAGCATTAAAAAGTAATGGACAAGTGCTTCTGTTAATTACTGAGCATGAGGAAGGATAAGGGATCCCTTCTTGGCTACAACTCACTTCAATGCCAACTTTGAAAAAATCATATTTGCGCTTTTTCCATATAAAAGAAATTTGCGGTTCTTTAGTAGAATTTTCCACCCTGCTTTAGATGTTAACCAGGGGTGTAGTCATAAAAATAACATAAGATATATGCTCTAAGCAGAGGGATATTCTAGAATGTTTATACTATAAGCTTTCTTGAAAAACAGAGGGTATATGGTGTTCTATTAAAAAGTCCAGAAGGTGTACGGCGTATAGCCTGTACTATATCTCTGATGTTAACTGCACTGTTCACTCTGCACTATATTACAAATCAATTTTCTGTGCAATTATACACTTAGGGTATGCTTGGTGGCAGTGCATGAATGTGATACCTACAAGAACTAGGTATCTGGCATTATGTCGCCTTCCTTTACATTTATGTCTAATTAAGCTGCATCTTTACTGATTACGTCTTTACACTATACATTTTTATAGTAATTGCGACTGATTTGTTTTCACGGAAAAAGCGCAAATATGATTTTTTCAAAGTTGGCATTGAAGTGAGTTGTAGCCAAGAAGGGATCCCTTATCCTTCCTCATGCTCAGTAATTAACAGAAGCACTTGTCTATTACTTTTTAATGCTCAATTAAAATCATATTCTGCTTTTGCACTGCTCTATTTTCACTAGTCCTTCTATTTTTCCATATTCCATAGGGATACTGCACAACTTGTTTTGTATTTTATATATAGAAAACAAAATCTTATTTGTATTGAAATTAAAAAATGCTACATACTCTAATACTCTGGTGTTACAAATTAAAAAAAATTTTTTAAACAGGTTTTTCTATACCAAAATTCTACGGTGGTTAAAAAAAAAAAAAAAAAAAAAAAAAAAATCAGTTTTTTACTAAAGTGAATAAAATAATAAATCCTTTCAAAGAATAGATTTTTCATTCAAATATCCATTATTTTTGCCAAAAACAGGAAATTTTTTTATGCAAGAGTAAAGTTTGATACAAAAACCATGCTTCTTTTTTTTCTTAATCCGTATTTATTACGGACTTATTAAAAACGTACTCCACCGCTTTTATAGGAAACGATTGCTTTACTGTGTTATGGAGCATTCTCATTGGCCATAAAGAGACATTCTATAAAAGCTGTGGAGTGACTCTGCAACAAATGGGTCAAATTTTTAACAGTGCACTGTTAAAAATCTGCTGCATTTTGCTGCAACGCCCTCCACCACTTGTATATAATATCTCTATTCCAACCAATGAGAAAGCGCCATTTCACGGCCAAGTAACCGTTTTCTATACAAGCAGGGGAGTGCGTTGCAGCAAAATGCAGCAGATTTTTAACAGTGTGCATATCCTTGGCGCTATTGTTTACAGGAGTGGTACATTGTTCAAAATTTGAAACTTTTGCTGCATCGCCACTCCATCGCTTTGATAGAATATCTCTATTTTGATCGATGAGAATCCTCGATAATGCATTTAAGTAATCGTTTTCTACTTATCTACTATATCGTTTCCGTATATTTATTTTTTCAATCAGCACCAAGGTGCGCACTTTATTAGAAGACGCGCTCTATTAGAGGGCGCATTCTATTAGAATAAATACGGTATATACTTATAATAAATACACTTTGTTAAAGTACACGGCCCCAATATTTGACAAGTATGCCAGACATTTTTGCCATTGATGCCATTGTGCTAAAAACAAAATATAAATAAATGAAAAAAATGGATAAAATATAAATTTGGCATGGTGCAAAAAATTGCCTAATTTAAAATTAAAAATCAAATTTGACAGCCACCAGGGCTAGACACCGTGCATAATTATTCAGTAAATGATTCATTAAAAAATGACAAAAATCAGCATGTCAGAAATTTCAAAAAAATTCATAATTCGTTAAAAAATTAAGTTAAAAATAAGAGAAAAAAAAAAAGCATTCTGTATTTTTTTATGCTTAATCGAATAGTGTAACTGGTTTTTCTCTCCGATGATCACAAGTATCTTAGATTGATGACTGCTATTCTTTTATTTCATCTTGTAAAAAAAACTGTGTAACGTAAAGCTATGAATTTTTGCAGGATTAATTAGCATCGCAAAATCTTTAAAATAAACTTTACCGCAACATTCTATCTGCAATAGAACGTTAGATATACCCATTTATGACCAAGTTTGGAAAATACGCAATTTCAGAAAAACCGCCCAGCGAAATAACGTTTTCTCGATAACTACCTCGGAATAAAAAGTTTGTCTTTTGTTTAAAAAAAAATTAAGTTTTTATCTTTAGTAGTTTTCGAGAAAAGTGCTGTGACACAAAATTTTTGTCCGATTTTCAGAATACTCTACAGTACACCTACAGTATGCCATAAAAAAAAATAATTTTTGTGCTATGTTGTGCTTCTTGGTCAGACGAACATTTAAAAAAAATCCTCAAAATTGGATAAGTATTTAGTTAGTTATTGCAAAAAGAAAAATTGAAAAATCCTTATGCATTATCGCTCAATCATATTATTGTTGCGCGCTGCCGCGCGCACAATGGTATCTCAGTTCAAAAAGTTCATGCATAAAAAATGAAACCTTGTATTAAATTAATATATTTAAAAGTTCATTCTAAGATTCTAAATTCGTTTTTAATATATCGCTTCATTTACTGAAATCCACAAATGAAAACGAAATAGTAATAATAAAATTAAAAATCAAGCTGAACTCAATTTAAAAGAGAATAATTTAGATACAAATTCAAAGTAGAGCAATTATATTATGTTTATTTTTGTTAATTTTAAATTAATAAATTCTTGTAGATTGCAATATACAGTGGAACGTACCTTTAACGAAGTTTTCAACACAACGAAATTTTCTATTAAACTTTGAATTTGAACACCATTAGTATGTAAATTAACCTCCATATTACGAAAAAAGTATTCCATGTAATGAAGTTTATTTCACTTTTGTGCGTGTACAATATTCAAACTTAAAAGTTACTGTTGTGACAGATGATGAATTAATTACAACGTTTTGTATGAAAATAAAATTATTTATTTATTTAAAAATTTGCATTCAAAATAAGAAATGCTAAAAATTTTCGATACAATAAAGGAAGGGAACTCCAATTTCACGAAAATGTAACAGATGTATTCTTCTGATGATTACAAAAGTAGGAAATTTTTTATAAACTATGTATTTTTTTTTACAAAATATTTGTACAAAGTAAGGGAAGAGTTCCACATTATAATCCAGTTGGCATGATTGGCAAAAAAATCGAAAGTGGCGATTAAGAGCCATTTTAGCAATTTTATTAGATTTTTCAAGATGGCAGAAAAACATGATTTTTAAATAATTTATAAATGCACATTTATTTAATAAACGTTATATATGACGCATGTTAAAATAATATACGATGTTTAAGTAAATATTTTTATTATATACATTTCAGATAATCTTTATAGACATGTAATTAATTCATTTTCAGTGAATGTGTATGGCAGCGTGGCGAAATATTAGAGATATCGCCACTTGGCAATACAAGTTGGCGTCACTTTTGACGACTAATTTTGGTCGCCAAATTTGGCGATATATCGCCAAGTTGGTGACAAACTTGGCGATTGTTGGTGATGGTAACCCTTCCCTCTCTGTGGTAACCCTCTTTAGATAAGCTAATACATTGAATGTTATTCCTTGGTTTTCTGGAATATTCGAGAAGCCTGTGGAAATTTCCGGCGCATGCTGCGAGCCTATATAAGAAGAGCAATGCGAGCTGTGTTTGGTTATTATTTATCAGTTAGTCATTGAGTGAACAACTAGGCGATAGTTAAGCAAGTTTGCTTGAGTTTTATTTACGTTGTTTTGAATGTTATTTAGTGTTGAGACATTGTATAAAGAGTCTCTGGGACCTATATCTGTACTTGTATGATAGATTTGAACAGTTATTTTTGAATATCTAGTAATATTTGTGAGTTTCGAAGACTCTGTTGTTCTGAAGATCTGTAAATAAATTATTTTCTACTTTTCTAAGAGACAAGAGTTTGAAGTTGTCTAACCATAAGATCAAAAGAACCCAATATACGCTGTAACAATATGTATATATATGTACTAATGTATATTTTTATAATTTGATATATTTGATATATTTGTTATTATAGATGTCAAATTAAAAAAAAATCCATAAATATTTCCTAAAAAATATGATAAGTGCTAAAAAATACACGCAAGAAAAACAAATGAAGAAAGTCCCTGCCAGAAGTAAAAAAGCAACCCCAAACACTGGAGACAGCCACACCGATTCATTTAATGCCAAAGAAAATTTATGTCAAACAAAAGCGAAACAGGATATGAAACTCTTCCCTAAAGTAAAATTGCAGATTTTTTGTAGTTTAAGAATTTGAAATACAAGAAAAAAAAAGATACACCAATCTTCAGTATTTAATTACCTTTCTGTATTACGTGTGTTTTAGACATTTATTTAATTATTTATTGTATTGAACTGATACATTTGGCTTGTGCGCTCGACATGAAACCCTGCTTATAATTCATCGACAATATACAGGGACGAGATATAACGAAAATAAGAAATGCTAAAAATTTTCGATACAATAAAGAAGGGAGATTCCAGTTTCACGAAAAATAAAAGATGTATTTTTCAGATGCTTACAAAAGTACGAAAATTTTTATGAACTGAGTAATTGTTATAAAAGACTTGAACAAAGTGAGGAAACGGTTTTTCATTCTAATCCCGTTAGTGCGATTGACAAAAAAAATCGAAAGTGGCGATGGCGACAAATATAATGTTATGTAATTTTAGCAATTTTTTTAGATTTTTCAAGATGGCGGAAAAACATGATTTTTATAAATATATATTTATAAATATTTTTATAAATATTATTTATAAATATATATTTATTTTATAAACCATTATAAACTATTTATTTATTTCATAAACGTTATATACGGCACATGTTAAAAAAGTATACGATGTTTAAGTAAATATTTTTATGTAAAATACATTTCATATAATTTATATATACCAGTAATTATATATATATATATATATATATATATATATATATATAGAATATTATATATAATTATATATAATTATAAATATATATAAATTATTATATATGTCAAATTAAAACAAAAGCTATAAGTTTTTCTGAAAAAAAAGTATGCAAAATGCAAAAAGATATGCACACACGCAAAAAAATGGATGAAGTCCATGCCAAAAGTAAAAAAGCAACCCCACAGACTGGATATAGCACCCACTCCGATTCATTTAATGCCAAAAAATGTATACCAACAAAACCGAAACAGGATATGAAACTCTTCCCCAAAGTTATATTACGGAATTTTTGTAAATTCGGAATACAAGAAAAAAAAGGTACACCAATCTTCAGTTTTTAATTACATTTCTGTATTACGTGTGTTTAAGACATTTTTTTTTTTATTGTATTGAACACCTACATTTGACTTGTGTGCTTGACATGAAAGCCTGCTTATCATTCATCGCCAATATACAGGGAAGAGATATCAAAAGGAAATTTTACAACACTGAGAAAATACAGTCGAGAGCCCCACACAAGGAGTGTGTGGAGGGAAGTCAGACAGAATCGAACCCACAAACTCCTACACGCACTCCTGCGATTAGCGGCGTGGTGCCTTAATCACTCAACCACGGAGGCTCCTCTTTCAGGTGTTAATATAACTGTTTTTTTCTCATATTCTACAATGCATAAAATAAAGATTATTGTTTGATTTAAAATACATTTTTCCAATATTTCCTTTTAACGTATATTTTGCATTTTATGAATGCTATTTTTTTTAAACAAAATTCATAAATTTGATTTGATTTTCATTAAACGAATTTTCTTCTAGTTTTTAAATGAACAATGAGGCTTCGTTAAATGGAAGTTCCACTATAAATTCAAATCTTTCAATATTCCTCTTTTCTATTTTCTACTTTAAAATAATTCCAGAAACAAGAGATTCCGTCTCAAAATATCCGAAATTCAAAAACTTTAAGCAATGTATTTACAGTAAGATGAAAAGAGATCGACATAAGTAACAAATTCTGCTATTTCTATTTCATATTTACATTTTTAAATATTAATTTCAAAAGAAATGTTTTGAAGGGTTTCAACAGCTTAAAACAGAAATTTTCGAAAGTTTCTCGGATGTAAAAAATTCTTATTTCTGCTTTACATTTCGCTAGTAATTTCTTTATAAACATTGACTACTTTATTAAATAAATAAATGAAATCATGTTTATTTTGGAAAAAAATAAACAAATATTTTGTGCCAGGGGAAATAGTATTTGGAAATTTTAATATCAGCAGATTATGGAATATTACTATGAGAAATAATATGTACAGAAATGTATTTTTATTAGCGAAAATTAAATACCAGGAATTCAAAAATGATAACAATACTCAACATATTATGATAAATAAAATTAAAGCTATGTCTTGAAAAGAAAACACTAACATAATATAGAGACTAAGCATGACTTCATGTAAAGTAATACTAAAAATTTTGCACAGTAAATGACATATAAAATAATCTAAATTGCATTTATTTTTTATTCATTTCTTGCGTATTATCAAATTTTATTGATTCGCGAACATGAAATGTCATTTTAGAAACTTGAACTATTTTTTTAAATAGAAATTGTTAATTGGCTTGAAAAACAAAATAAAAGAAATTTGCATTTTAAAATTATAATTTTATGTTAGTTTTTTAATACTTATATTAAAATTAATTTATGTAAGTATGAAGATGTCAGTTAGTATTCATTATATTCCTAAGCATCGCATGGAGTTTCCCCATTTTTCAGCTATTATTTGTACATTTACGAAATTTAGCTGTTCTAGTGTTATATCGAAGATACCTTATTGTATATTTTGTATAAAATACCTTACCATTAACATAATGTATCCTTGAAAACTTTAATTTTACAGAATCATATCAAAAGATTTTTATAATACAATCGTTAATTTGTTCTCAATATTTATTTCTCATTTATTTGTGCTCTGATAAATGTATTATCTTTTCAAAATTAATTTTAAAGCATATATATATATTTACAGCTTTATTATAACAAATTTACTGACAAATTTTACTTCACGCTGTCAATTTTAAAAAATATTTTTCAATATTTTTTCTATACAATTATTTTTACAAATTGAAGGGGTACAACAAAAATGTTTTCTAAATATAAAAATGCAACAATTCTCAGTCATTTTTTGCGACAAAAGAAATTATGGTTTAAAATTTTTAAAGGATTCATTCGTTTTAACATAATCAATTTCAGTTAGTCGTGTTTTAAATTTAGCTTTTTTTTATCACAAAAGTAATGTATAATCTTCGATTCACTGAACAATTTATTCTTAGAAAGAAACCACAATCTGTAATATTGCAATGTTTCTTTAAATTTGTATTATTCAAATAAAAAAATAATTTTCTGATAAATAGCTATTACTTTTCTTATAGATAATCGCAAAAGTTTTATTCAATTTTGTAATGTCATTCCTGTGTATTAAATATGTTGGTAAATTTTAAGCAAACGTTTAGCAGCTATTAATTATAAGTAAATAATAATAAAATACGATTTTTTTGTGTAAAAAATAAGGCAGCTCAAAAATGTAATTTTTGAATTTTTAATCATATCGTAAAAAGACGCGTTTATTAGTACCGTACTTTCTACATACACATTCTAGGCTATACACTTATTGCTAAAACCTTATCTAAATGTGACTTTACTTCGTCATTTTTTAATGAATTTCAGGACCTCTAATAATTAGTAAGAGATTTATGACCATTTAAGTATATAATTAAAACATCCAGAGTAATACTGTAGTCATAAAGATGATAAAAATCATTATTAAAATATTGCTAATTATTAATATATATTACTATTTATTAAAACATATTATTAATTATAAAAATAATATTGAAGAAAATATCTATAATTCATGAAAAAATGAATTGTTGAAAATTTATGATGTAAACAGTTTTGCCTATTACGTAGGATTTACATAAGAATTTGAAACTTTTTTTTTAAATATCCAAATTCAAAATCATTATTGAAAGATCAAGCTAATCAGAAATTGCAGGAACCTCCACTTATATAATAAACGTGTAGTCAAGAAATTACCAATTATGATGTTAACATATCATACGAAATTAATTGATTTTAAATTTATAATTAATTAATTTTAAATCATTCATTGTTAAAAACATGCTTTTAAAAATTCATCTATTATAGTGTCTTTATTATTTTCTATAGATAAGAAGTAGAATTCCTAGTTGCTGTTAAAAATGAAGTCATGTAGTTTTTATTTTTGTTCCCGAAATCGAACAAAATTTTATTTTAAATTTCAGATATACTCTTTCTTTCTTTCTGATTTCACCGATCTATTTGATTTTCTAAATCCATTTCTTAGCACCAATTGCCCTTAATATAACAATTATTTACGCAGGGTGTCAAAAAAAAAAAAAAAAAAAAAAAAAAAAAAAAACAATATCTAGATAATTTTATCATAATGTATTTTTTTATTGACACACGCTTTATTTTGTATTTTGAAATTGCACTACAATAGTGAACGCTTTATATAAATCAACACCTGTAATCTCAGAAATACTCTCTTCAGTTCACGAAAATATCTTGGCAGGACTTCTACCGGTACATATTCGAGAACTGCAGAAATATGCATTCTGAGACAGAAAATTTCTGTAATCTAAAAAAAAAAAAAAAAAAAAAAAAAAAATTAATATGCCACTGGTTTTTCCGCGGATATGCTTGGATTCGAACCCGGATTCTCGCGCCCCGAATCGAGCTTTTTAGCCACCCAACCAGAAAGCACACGGTTAAGAGTGATTTAAAATGGAGGTATGCGTTTTCCCAAATGGGTAAGTTTGGTATATTGGTAAGTTTCTGTTAAACTTCTTGTTCAGTAAACCTCAGAAGTTTAAAATTACAAGGAGAGGACCAACTTTAATAATCGAAGTTTTTAAATATTTTTATATATGTTGTAGCGTAGAGACCCCTTAATCTCATGTTCAATGGATTTTACACAACGCTCCTTAGTTTTGAAAAACGGGGGGGGGGGTGTCTAATACTACAATACAACTTAAATACTTACTTTGTATAACAGCTTTAGCAATGATCTAGCGCGTTCGGTAGAACGTTTGCTCATTGTAGCGCGGGCTTGGTTTGCTTTATGTCGGTCAATTATGTACGCTTGGGATATAGGGAAGCAGGACGTTTCGGTCCCGCCATTTCGGTTCTGCCATTTCGGTCCCGAGACATTTCGATCCCGAGACATTTTGGTCCCTAGCCATTTCGGTCTCAAGACGTTTCGGTCAGTAGACGTTTCGGTCCCAAGACATTTCGGTCCCTTGTCATTTCGATCCCAATTCATTTCGGTTCCTTCTCCTGCAAAAATGAAATTTTGTGAAATAAGACGTAATTTTACAGGGAACATAATTTTATAGGGTTTTTAAACTGAAGGCCAAAAAATTTTAGTATAATGCGATTATAAACGCCCGAAAACCGCACACACGTATAACTCTTATCCAAAATATTATAATTCACACAATTTTTGTATGGTAATCCTAATCAATCAATCAGTTGGGATTTCCAATTACCATTTAGGAAATCCTAATGGTAATTGGTAATCCCAATTCTCAAAACACTTAATAATTTTAATATAAAAATCAAATTAATATTTTATTAAGTACATTTATTAATTGATAACATTATTGTGTCCCGAGACATAATTGATTGCATTATTATGTCTCGGGACCGAAATGTCGTGACCGAAGTGGCGGGACCGAAATGGCGTGACCGAAGTGGCGGGACCGAAATGGCGTGTACCCGGGATATAGGCCCTAATGGGTGGGATGCCCTCCGTGGGGGTCTTTCTAAGGGAACCTAACACGTATTTACGCAAGGTTCGAAGAAAACCACGGAAAACTCCGAACGGTTAGGCCGACGGTCACGATTGGGTTCGAACCCAGCACCTACCATCTACCAGTTTCGAGGTCAGAACCTCGCGGCCATTGGTGGGGCACTTGTAGCGCGGGTATCGGGTTTGATCCCGGAATATGCAACTTCCTTTTTTTAAATATAATTGTAATTAAAATTTAATAAACACATTGTCAATTAAAAAATGTGCATCAATGATAATCCTAAAGCATACCCCCTTTTTTTCTTTTCTTGTAGCTACATTGTTATATAAAACGATTTCTTTTCATCTATTATTTACCGACGTAATGATATTAAATTTGTGTCAATTTGTGATTTTAAAGAAACATCTTTTATGTATTGCCTTAAGGGAGACCCGTAAGAAAAAAACCCAAAATTTTTATTATTGATTTTAAAGTAATGAATTTTGGTGTACTATTTAAGAATCTTCTTATAAGGAATAATTAGCAAAAAAATTCACTTTTTATTAAAAAGTATATTTTTTATGGGGATTTTTATGATTTTTTTTGTCGAAAAATACACTTTTTAAAATTACTACTCCTCATTCAATTTTCAATATTTTGGTATTACTAAAATTTCTTAAATAGTGTTGTAGTATATAGGAAAGAACTAAGGAGAGATATTTTTAATTTTCTATTTTAAACAGCTAAAAAAATAAATAAAAATACGCATGGTAAATTTCCTTAAATTCGTTACAATTTTCATGTTTACCAATTTATGTAAAATTTTCAGAAATAGATTAAAAAAAAAATCTCTCCTTACTTTGTTGCAATTTTTTTTAAGATTCTAAAAACATAAACACTTTGTTTCTAAATCATTTTACCCACTGAGCCTTAGTACTTTGAACTTAATCAAAATATGAAAAAAGTCATCTTCAGGAAAACACGTTTTAAATGGCCGGTAGTCCTTTAAACTCTATAGTGAGTACAATTTAAAAAGCTCATTTGCTACCTGTTCCAAGTGTCGCCGAGTTCTGAAATTTTGCATGGATATTCGCAAATATGTATTTTATCGTTTTCTGAGAAAAAAAGTTTTTTTTGAACTTTTGATGATTTTTGGTCGAAAATGGGGTACGGGTCTCCCTTAATAAAGGAAATGAATAAGATGAAAATACGGGATGATAGAAATAATCCGAATTAATTATTTTATAAATATATTGTAATTATAATTGAACATTCTCGATTTAAAAATTTAAAATCATACATTAATTAAAATTTAAATATCGATTTTATTAATCTAGCCTTTTTAATTTTTTTCATTATTATTAAACTTTTCTCAGCACTCAAAGAATTAAAAAAAATTGATCTATTACGATTAGCAAAAATTCCAAAATCTTATGTGGCGGCTTCTAATAGTAAAAAATAAAAATAAAAAATGTAGAAAGAAGATAAAGATGACCTCAAAATAATTAAAAACGAAGCATATACGTATTACAAAATTAAAAAAATCTTTAAATATGCAAAAAAGAAGTTATAATTTAATTCTTATGCTACTTTTAAATATAGTGTTGCGTATATAGGGTTCTTTTGATCTTATGGTTAGACAATTACAAACCCTTGTCTCTTAGAAAAGTAGAAAATAATTTATTTACAGATCTTCAGAACAACAGAGTCTTCGAAACTCACAAATATTACTAGATATTCAAAAATAACTGCTCAAATCTATCGTACAAGTGCAGCTTTAGATCCCAGAGACTCTTTATATAAGTCTCAACACTTAATAACATTCAAAACAACATAGATGAAACTCAAGCAAACTTGCTTAACAATCGCCTTGTTCACTCAATGACAGACTGGTAAATAATAACCACAACAGCTCGTATTGCTCTCCTTATATAGGCTCGCAGCATGTGCTGGAAATTTCTACAACCTTCTCGAAAAATCCACGGAACAACATTCAATGTATCAGTATATCTATAGGGGGGTTACCATAGAGAGGGAAGGGTTACCATCGCCAACAATCGCCAAGTTTGTCGCCAACTTGGCGATATATCGCCAAATTTGGCGACCAAAATTAGTCGTCAAAAGTGACGCCAACTTGGCGATATCTCTATTATTTCGCCAAGCTGCCATAGACATTCACTGAAAATAATAGACAAGTTTACTTGATAACAGAGACAATGTAACAAAAACTAATATTAGTAAAGGAATGGAGCTTAATAAGATTACTTACATTATTTTACAGTACAAACACTAACTATTTACAAAATTCGTAACAATAGTTATGCTTCTTAATTAAAAAATAGAGCATTATTATTATCATCGTATCTGCTTTTATTGAGCAACATAAATGGTGTTTCTTTAAATTCACGAATTCACACAATTGTTGGATATCATTACATCGACAAACAATATGTGAATTACATTTTACAAGTAATTAAAAAAATACTTGTAAAATTTATTTTACATAATTTTAAACTCAGCTTTTTCAAAGTTATTGAATAAACAATTTATAACAATACGGACAACAATCATAACTTTTTTAAAACAACTTAATCTTTCATTCAATTTTTCTGATTAACACAGCACATATTAATTCATATATTATGATGTGTATGTAGATTGTATGATGTCTTGTACTCATCATTTGAAAAAACTGCAGAGACTGGTATCTGTTTTCGTGAAAACCATTTTTTATCCATACATAAAAAGTGTGTAACTAAACTTTTACATGGACTTTGAGGAATCAATAGAAGGGGTTAGAGTCACAAACACACTCACAAATGCGTGGTTAATTGTCCACGAAATAAGACTGTAAAAAAACATTAGTTAGTAAAAAAATTTCCTTTTTTTTTGTGTGTGTGTGTGTCAGAAAAAAGGAGTTGTAACCTAGATGTGTATTAATTTTGATCGATATGTATGTTTTGTATTTGTTTTTAATAATTAATATCGAATCTCGTTTGTCTGTGCATAAAGAATATATATTTCATTGTAAAATAATTTAAAATTAGTTTGAAGATATTATAAAATTATTTTTAAAACTATGTATTTATTTCTATCAAATCAAATACAATATCGTCTGCTACACGAGAAATTCCTAATTCGAGGGAAAAATTAAATAACAATGCATTGTAATATAATTATTTTTACTAAAAACTTACTCGAATATCATTTTACATTTTTAATCAAATTAGAATTTATTTTTAATTAACTATTCTAAAAAAATTGCAGCAAAGACTAATGACGTTTAAAATATTATCAATTGGTTTCCTTTTCATCATAAGAATATAAAAAAATCGCCTACACACAGTCTTTCATATTGATTGCTTTTTTCATTGAGAGTTTATTGTGAGGCTAGAATGTCGTTCGATAGAATGTGTAAGAGATATTAGTATAATAACTGAAATCCTGCTTTATTTAAGGTAATGTTTCAAACAAGTAATCATCTTAAAATTTTAAAATTTCATATTAAAAATCTTAGATATCTTTTACAATTATTTGAATCTAATTTTTGTTTTGAGATTCCAAATGTATATTAAATGTTAAAATTAAAATATACATAAATGTATGCGTCATTCCATTTCATGTGTATTCGAGTAAGTTTTTAGTAAAAATAATTATATTACAATGCATTGTTATTTAATTTTTCCCTCGAATTAGGAATTTCTCGTGTAGCAGACGATATTATATTTGATTTGATAGAAATAAATACATAGTTTTAAAAATAATTTTATACTATCTTCAAACTAATTTTAAATTATTTTACAATGAAATATATATTCTTTATGCACAGACAAAAGAGATTCGATATTAATCCTGCTTTACTTAAGGTAATGTTTCAAACAATTAATCATCTTAAAATTTTAAAATTTCATATTAGGAATCTTAGATATCTTTTACAAATATTTGAATCTAATTTTTGTTTTTAGATTCCAAATGTATATTAGATGTTAAAATTAAAATATACATAAATGTATGCGTCATTCCATTTTATGTGTTCATATGCTATTATATAACGATTTTTACTAAAACCTCATTCTAATTCCATCTTATAATTTTTAACGAATTTGAAATTATTTTTAATTACTATTTTCAGAAAAAAATATGCAATAAAAGATTAATGAAGTTAAAATATTATCAAATGGTTTTATTTTCATCAAATGTATTTAAACATTTCTTTTTCGCCCACGTAACATTTCATATTGATCACTTTTGTCATTGAGAGTTAGTTGTAAGGCTAAAATGTCGTTACAGATGTGTAAGAAGTATTAGTATAATGATTGAATTACTGCTTCATCTTATGTAATATTTCAAACATGTAATGATTTTTAAACTTTAAAATTTCATATTAAAAAACTTGGTTATCTTACCCAAATATTTTAATCTATTTTTTTTTTTTTTTTTTTTTTTTGGATTCAAAATACTTATTTATTCTAAAATTAAAATCTATACAACTGTATAAGGGTCATTCCATGTAATATGTTCACATGTTATTATATAACTATTTTTACTAAAAAGTTACTAGAATTCCATCTCACAATTTTAATTAAATTTTAATTTTTATAATTACTGTTCACAGAAAATTTTGCAAAAAATAAAAATAAAAATAAAATAAAAATAAAATAAAAAAATAAAGACTAATGAAGCTTAACATATTATAAATTGTTTTTTTTTTTTTTTTTTTTTTTTTTTTCATTATAAGTATTTGAAAAAAAAATTCGCCCACAAAATTTATCATATTGATCACTTTTGTCATTGAGAGTTAATTGTGAGGCTTGAATATCGTTCGATATAATGTGTAGGAGATGATTCCAATATAATGATTGAAATTTATTTTATTTCTTGTAATGTTACAAACAAGTAATCATTTTAAAATATTAAAATTTCATATTAGGAATCTTAGATATTTTCTGCAATTGAATCTAAATTTTGTATAGGGATTCAAAAAATATATTATATGCGAACATTAAAATATATATATATAAGTTTATAAGGGTCATTTCATGTCATGTGTTCACATGTTATTATATAATTATTTTAAATAAAAACTACTCCAATTCCATCTTATAATTTTAATCAATTTTTTTAATTACTATTCTCAGAAAACTTTGCAGCAAAAGACTAATGAATTTTGAAATATTATCAATTGTTTTGTTTTTCAACAGAAGTATTTCAACATTTATATCTTCCGCCCACACAATATTTCATATTGATCAATTTTGTCATTGAGAGTTAGTTGTAAGGCTAGAATGAAGATCGAGATAAGGTGCAAGAAATATCAGTATAATGATTGAACTTTTTTTTTTAAATGTAATATCTCAAACAAGTGATCGTTTTAAAATTTTAACATATCTTACCAGGAATCTTAGATATTTTCTCCAAATATTTGAATATAATTTATGTATTGGGATTCAAAAAATATATTATATGCTAAAATTAAAATGTATGTAAGTTTATAAGTGTCATTTCATGTCATGTATTCATAAGTTATTATATAACTATTTAAAAAAAAAAAAAAAAAAAAAAACTTACTCGAATTCTATCTTATAATTTTAATCAAATGTGATTATTTTTTTTAATTATTCTTCTCGAAAACTTTGCTCGAAACTAAGGAATTTTAAAGTATTATCAATTCATTTCATTTTCATCATAAATATATATTTAAATGTCCCACAAAATTTGCCCACACAATCTTTTATATTGATCACTTGTGTCATTATAAGATAGTTACGAGGCTAGAATTGTTCGAGATGTGTAGGAAACATTAGTATAATGACTGAACTTCTACTTTATTTAATGTAATATTTGGAACAAGTAATCATTATAAATTTTAAAAATTTCATACTAAGATTCTTAGATATCTTTTTCTGATATTTGAATCTAATATTTGTATTGGGATTCAAAAAATACATTACATGATAAAATTAAAATACATTTAAAAATATAAGAGTCATTCCATGTCATAGCTTCATATGTTATTACATAACTATTTTTAATAAAAACTTACTCGAACTCCATCTTACAATTTTAAGGAAATTTAAAATTCTTTTAAATTATTATTTTCAGAAAGTTTTGCATCAAAAGAATAAGTAAGTTAAAATATTATCAAATAATTTTCTTTTCATTACAAGTATTTTATCCTTTTTTTCGCCCACACAATCTTTCATATTGATCACATTGGTCATTGATAGTTAGTTGAAGGCTAGAATGTTGTTAAAATAATGTGCAGGTGACACCAGTATCATGATTGAACTCCTACTTTTTTTAATTTAATATTTCAAACAAGTAATCGTTCTAAAATTTTAAAATTTCATATTAGAAATCTTAGATATCTTTTCCAAATATTTGAATGTAATTTTTAGTATTGGGATTCAAAAAATATATTACATGCTAAAGTTAAAATATATGTAAGTATATAAGTGTTATTCTACGTCCTGTGTTCATATGCAATTATATGGCTATTTCTACTAAAAACTTACTCGAATTCCACCTTATAAGTTTTATGAAATAAAAAAAAATTCTAATTACTACTCTCAAAAAATATTGTAACAAATGATTAACAAAGTTTAAAATGTTAGGAACTGGTTTCCTTCTCATCATAACTATTTAAACATTTTTTCCCATACAATTTTTCATATTGATCACTTTTGTCATAAAGAGTTAAAATGTAAGGCTAAAATTTTGTTCTAGATAAGGTGTAGGTTGCATCGGTATAATTATGGAACTGCTACTTCATCGAATGTAATATTTAAAATAAGTAATCATTTTAAAACTTTTAAATTTCATATTAGGAATCTATGATATTTCCTCCAAATATCTGAATTTGAGTTTTGTATTGGCTTTCAAAAAATATATGATATGCTAAAACAAAGGATGCAATGGAGCTAGCGGAAATTGAACCGGCAACCAACCTACGATCTATAGGGATTGGAGGTATGGTACCATAACCACTCAGACACGGTGAGCCCGACACGACGAATATTTTTCAACAATGCTTGAAAGTGTTATAATTCTCATAATCGGTTTTAAGTTAAAAAAGTCATCGAAGTCTAAATAAAAATAATTTAAGGTGAACTATTCTAATAATTGTGATGTTATAAATGGAAAAGCGTAAAATCGTTTTTTCTGATTGTAGATTATTATTATTATTATTATTATTATTATTATTATTATTATTATTATCATTATCATTATTTTACAGTTAACAGACAGTGTTAGAAAGCCCATTAACAGTACTGAAAATCTGATTCATTCAACTGAAAACCAACTCAATTTAAAAATAGCGAAATATCTATTACAATTGTGAATTAATTTTCTTTCATTTTGAACCAAAACAAAATGATTCTAGTCTAATGTACTTTCAATTTTATGAAAAAAAATATATATATATAAAATATAATTTGTAATAATTTATTTAATATAAATGTATTATCACAATATTTATTATAAAATTTATGTATGAATGGAAATACTTACCACACACTACCTACATAACTGAAAACTTGAGATGTATGTGTGTGTATTGCAATTGTGAATGAAATTTCTTAGAGATCGAAAAAAAATTCTTGTATATAAAACAAAAAATGTTTGTCTGTCTGCTGTTTGATCACGGATAACGTCGAAATTATAACACCCAGGACTCTAAAATTTTTGTCATGTGGAAGCTAACATAGGAAAGGGCACTTCGCAGCCGGATATTAAAATTATTATTTTGATTTTTTTTAAGTAAAACTTACTGGGTAAGAGGATATTTGCAGCTTTCTACCAATCCATGTAAAGGAATCCGCCAAGTTAGAGACTATTTGCAGTTCGCCTCCAATCCGTGGTAACGAAACAGTTTAACTACTACTGCAATTTAACTATTGCATTTCTCGGATGAACGCCAGAAACAAATTGCACACAAATTTATTAATTTTTCCTGTTTTGATGACTTTGTTTTACCTGATTGATTCATAGTCAGTCTTCAAAATCCATCTTCGGCACCATTAACAAAAAGTAGTCAATTAGGTAATTAATATATCTATCTTCTAAAACATGGCTTTCAAAACAGAAATGTATACTTATGATCACTCAGATAAAATTAAAAATATTTTACAATTTCAAATATTCTTCTGATTAAGTTAAAGTTTTTTTTTATATTTTAGTATTAATGGAGATTTTAAATATTCACAATTTGATTAAAAACATCTATGTTCCCGGACTATGCCGGGCGGCTCAGTTTGTATAATATTAAGCTTTAAATTTTACGGAAATAACCAAATATAATATGAATCTGTAATGATTTATTTTTTTTATAATTCATTATTAGGATATTTATAAATAAATTTATTTATTTGATTCTGAGAAATAACCCTTTTTTAACTAAAATTTTAAGAGTTAAGAATACTATCATCACCGATTTTAATACATCATGTCTAGTACGAAATTCTCTTGTTTAATTTATTTAAAGCTTTTGTAAAACGGAAAACATACATGCATTTTTAAAAAATTTTGAATAATAAAAATAATAATCCGTTTTTAATAGTAACTGTAATTTATTTTTCCATTATTCTGATGACTGTTTATCACATTTGCCTTTTTTCCTTTGACAAATGATCCTTATATTTTAATATTATTAGATTCAATATTCTTCGTCATTTTATTTATTTTTATTTATTAAACGTTTAATTTATTTCAAAAAAGCATGTTTTTTGTATGTACGAAAATAAAAAAATTCCTCCTCTGGCACATAATTTAGCTGTCAAATTTGTTTTAAGAACGCAATTTTTGAGAAGATGGAAAAACTGATTTACAAATTCTCATTTTTTTTTTTTTCTCTGGCTTGGCAAAGAAATGTTGACAAAAACAAAAATTTGACAAGGAAATATCTCATATTTCCTAGAGCTACGTTCGCTGTATTCAATTTTCTTGTGTTTTTCTGATATATCCCGAATACGTTTTCGGAATAGATGGACTGAAAAAACTCATTATGGGAGTTATAACATCTGCTGTTTAAGATAGAATATTTTGTACATAGCGTAAAGTTCAATACAAACTGAAAAAAAGAGACAGGAAATTTGTATATTTTAAACAATGAGAATGATTTTGGATAACTAAAAGGAAATAGAAAAAAATGCTTCAAATCTAAAATAAAGCTTTAAAGTTTTTGAAAATAAACAAATGTAAATATTAATAATTTATTTATTATAATATTTAATATATCATTTGTGTGTGTAGGAAAAAAAACATGCCACTAACTCTCAACTCAACTGAAAACTTCATAAATAAATATTTTAATTGAGAATTAATTTTTTCAGATCGAAAAAAAATATTCTTATCTAATAAAGAGCTTCAAATTTTATGAAAATAATCAAATATGATAGTAAACCACGATAATTTATTTTATACAACTTTAGTGTTACAATATTTATAAATAAATTTATGTATTTATTTATTTGTTTCTGAGAAAAAATTCTTAATATTTTTAACAAAAACTTTAAAAGCTTAAAGATACTCTCATCACCGATTAAAGAACAAGAAGTCTGCTGCTTCCTTTGTTTAATTTATTTAAACCTCAAGTAAAATGCAAAACATATATGCATTTTTAAAATTATTGGGAAAGAAAATAAATTCGTTTTGAACAATCACTGTATTTTATTTTTCCATTATTCTGTTGACTGTTTATCGTATTTGTCTTCTTTCTTATGACAAATGATCATTATATTTTAATACCATTAGACTCAATATTCTTCATTTTCTTCCATCGCTATATTTTTTTTATTGAATTTTTTTTTTATTTCATAAAAGCATGTTATTAGGAAGCTCAAAAATAAAACTTTTCTCCCTCTAGCACATAATCTAGTTGTCAAATTTGCTTTATGAACGCATTTCTTGAGAAGATGGAAAAAGAGATTTATAAATACTCATTTTTTTTCTATGGATCGACAATGAAATGTAAAATAAAAATTTGACAAGGAAATATCTCATATTTCCCAGAGATACGTTCACTGTTTTAATTTTTTTTATGTTTTTCTGATTGATCCCTAATACGTGTTTGAAAGAGATAGATTCAAAAAACTTATTTTGAGAGTTTTAACACCTGCTTCTTGAGATCCAATGTTTTGAACATAGCGTAAAGTTCGGTACAAACTGAAAAAAAAAAAAGAAATTTGTATACATTAAAGAATGAGAATACTTTTGGATAGCTAAAATGAAAAGGGGGAAAAATAGTACGTGCTTCTAATCTGATATGAAGCTTTACATTTTTCGAAAATAAACAAGTATATTTCGTAATAATTTTTTATTACAATATTTATTATAATATTTATATATCTGCGGAAAAACATACCACTATCTCCGAATTCAGCTGAAAACTTGATAAGAAAATATTTCAATTGTGAATTGCATTTTTTCAGTTCAAAAAAAAAATATTTTTATCCAATAAAAAGTTCTAAATTTTATGGAAATAATCAAATATGATATAAAACTGTAATAATTCATTTTTTACAAATTTAATGTTATATATTTATAAATGAATTTATGCATTTTTTTATTTGATTCTGAGATACTATTCTTACCTTTTTAAACTAAAATTTTAAGATCTAAAAACACTACCATAAGCAATTAAAATACATAAAGTCTAGTAGGAAATTCTTTTGTTTCATTTATTTAAAACTATGTTAATAAAAATGAAAAACATACACGCATTAAAAAAAATAATTGAAGAAAAATTTCCTTTTGAACAATTACTGTAATTTATTTTTCCATTATTCTGATGACGATTTATCGAATTGATTTTATTTCTTTTGACAAATAATCATTATATTCTAATGTCTGTAGTTTCAATAAAATTCTTTTTCCTCCGTCGTACTATTTATTTTTATTTATTGTACGCTTAATTTATTTCAAAAAAGCATGTTATTTGTAAGTGAAAAAAAAATCCACCAGTTAGCACATAATCTAGTTGTCAAATTTCTTTTATGAACGCAGTTTTTGAGAAAATGGAAAAACTGATTTATAAATTCTCATTTTTTTTCTCTGGATTGGCAAAGAAATGTAAAACAAAAATTTGACAAGGAAATATCTCATATTTCCTTGAGATATGTTCACTGTTTTCAATTTTCTAATGTTTTTCTTATATATCTCAAATAGGTTTTCGGAATAGATAGACTCAAAAAAACACATTTTGAGAGTTATAACACCTGCTGTTTAAGATCGAATATTTTGTACATAGCGTTAAGTTCGGTACAAACTGAAAAAGAAAGATACAGGAAATTTGCATGCATTAAAGAATGAGAATGTTTTTGGATAGCTAAAAGGAAATAGGAAAAAATGCTTCAAATCTAATATAAGGATTTAAATTTTTTGAAAATAAATAAACATAAATAATAATAAATTATTTATTAAAATATTTATTATATCATTTATGTATGTAGGAAAAACATACCACTAACTTTCAACTCAACTGAAAACTTGATAAATAAATATTTCAATTGAGATTTTTTTCTTTTTAAGATCGAAAAAAAAAAGATTCTTATCAAACAAAAACCTATAAATTTTATGAAAATAATAAAATATGATATCAAACTGTAATAATTTATTTTATATAAGTTTTAGTACTACAATATTTATAAATAATGTAGCACTAAACTTGTAAATACATAATTAGCTGTATAAATGTAATTATAAATACATAAATAAATTTATGCATTTATTTATCTGTTTCTGAGAAACAATTATTACTTTTTTCAATAAAATCTTTAAAGGATTAAAAATACTCCCATCATCTATTAAAAAAGTCTGCGAGGAATTTCTTTGTTTAATTTATTTAAAGCTCAAGTAAAATGCAAAACATATATATTTTTAAAAATATTTGAAGAAAAAATAATCCGTTTTGAACAATAATTGTAATTTATTTTTCCATTATTTTGATTACTGTTTATCGCATTTATCTTCTCTCTTATGACAAATTGTTATTATATTTTAATATCATTAGATTCAATATTCTTCTTTTTCCTTCGTCATTTTTTTTTTCGTTTATTGAACATTTCATTTATTTCATAAAAGCATGTTATTTGTAAGTTCAAATTTTTTTTTCTCCCTCTGGCACATAATCTAGTTGTCAAATTTGTTTTATGAACGCACTTTTTGAGAAGATGGAAAAACAGATTTATAAATTCTCATTTTTTCTCCTGAATCGGCAAAGAAATGTAAAACAAAATTTTGACAAGTAAATATCTCATATTTCCTAGAGATACGTTCACTGTTTTCAATTTTGTTATGTTTTTCTGATTTATCTCGAATACGTTTTCGGAAGAGATAGACTCAATAGAACTTATTATGAGATTTTTAACAGCTGCTGTTTGAGATCGAATATCTTGCACACAGCATTAATTTCGGTACAAACTGGAAAAAAAGATACAGGAAATTTCTATATATTAAAGAATAAGAATGTATTTGGATAGCTGAAAGGAAATGGGAAAGTCTAATATAAGGCTTTAAATTTTTTGAAAATAAACACATATAAATAGCAATAATTTATTTATTACAATATTTATTCTATCATTTATGTATGTATGGAAAAACATACCACTAATTTCCAACTCAACTGAAAAGTTGATAAATAAATATTTCAATTGAGAAATAATTTTTTTTCAGATCAAAACAAAAAATATTTTTATCTAATAAAAAACATTAAATTTCTTGAAAATAATCAAATATGATAGCAAACTGTAATAATTTATTTTATACAAGTTTATTCTTACAATATTTATAAATAAATGTATGTATTTATTTATTTTTTCTGAGAAACAATTCTTACTTTTAAAAACAAAATCTTTAAAAGCTTAAAAATACTTCCATCACCTATTAAAAAGATCAAGTATGCTAGCGAATTCGTTTGTTTAATGTATTTAAACCTCTAGTAAAATTGAAAACAATTTTTAAAAACATTTGAAAAAAAAATAATCCGTTTTGAAGAATAACTGTAATTTATTTTTCCATTATTCTGATGACTGTTTATCGCATTTGTCTTATTATGACAAATGATGATTATATTTGAATATTATTATATTCAATATTCTGCTTTTTCTTCGTCATTTTATTTATTTTTATTTAATGTACATTTAATTTATTTCATAAAAGCATGTTATTTGTGAGCGAAAAATAATTTCTTACTCCCTCTGGCACATAATCTAGTTGTCAAATTTGTTTCATGAACGCATTTTTTGAGAAGATGGAAAAACAGATTTATAAATTCTCATTTTTTTCTATGGATCGACAAGTAAATGTCAAACAAAAAATTGACAAGGAAATATCTCATATTTCGTAGACATACGTTCACTATTTTCAATTTTCTTATGTTTTTCTGATTTACCGAAAATACGCTTTCGGAAGAGATAGATTCAAAATAACTTATTTTGAGAGTTTTAACAGCTGCTGTTTGAGATCGAATATTTTGTACAAAGCGTTAAATCTGGAATAGGCTGGGGAAAATAAAAAATACAGGAAATTGGTATATATTAAAGAATGAGGATGTTTTTGTATAAGTGAAAGAAAAAGAGAAAAAAAAATTAAATTTACACATTAAAAATGGGCAGATGTTTCTTAAGGGGTAGAATACCTCTAAACCTTCAAAATTTTTTAGTATTATTTTTATACATACTTTAATTTCATAATTATTTCTAAAAAAAAATCGCATACAAAAAATTTCCTACTTATTCTCTAATTATGGTCCCCAAAATATTGATAATGATGTTAAACTAACCATCTTAAACCTTTATATCATTTGAAAGCAATTTATTTATTTATTTATTTGAAATTTAAATTTAAATTACACAACTCTAAAAAACTCATTTTTTACTGAAAAATTTCCAATTTTAAATAATTAATGCAATTATATTACTAAATTTAATGCATAAGTTATTCTTTAACTTAAAATGAAGATTTTTTTCAAGTTTCATGCAAATTGCTTTTGATAACGTTGCGCGCAATTGTCGCATGTCAAACAAAAATGTAACATTTTTTTTTCAAAAATTAATCGCAAAAAAATAAAATAAAATTTCAATATAGAATATTTAAAAAGTTATTTTAACTAGAAGACATATTAAGTTGTCTATATTAAAAATCTTACTCATTAGAAGCAGGAAAGAAAAAAAAATTAAATGTGACATGACTCTAAATTGCATAACCTTGTAAAAAGTAAGACTCTTGAAACCCTTTAAGAAATTAGAATGCCAGTAAATATGTATATTAACCACCACCACTCTTTTAACTAAAATGTAGAGTAAAAAAATTAAAAATCATTAATAGGTTTATGAAAATTAATTCCGAACTTCGATTTTTATCTAAGGGATTTTTTTATGCGATATATATATATATATATATATATATATATATATATATATATATATATATATATATATATATATATATATATATATATATATATATATATATATATATATATATATATATATATATATATATCAGAGAATTCAGATTGTCGATTAACATTATACAAAATGTAACAGTTAAAAGATAAATGGAAAAATCTTATATTTTTGTTAATATTCCAATAATAATAATAATAATAATAACAATAATAATAATAATAATAATAATAATAATAATAATAATAATAATAATAATAATAATGAAAATAATAATAATAATAATAATAATAATAATAATAATAATAATAATAATAATAATAATAATAATAAATAATAATAATAATAATAATAATAATAATAATAATAATAATAATAATAATAATAATAATAATAATAACCATCTCTTCTGAAACTGATTTACAATTTTTTCGTTATTTAAATATTAATTTATCATATTTGTCATTTAAAACATTATTTCACATTTACTATTTATTTTATTTAATAAAAGACCATTATTTTTAAATTGACAAATAATTTTGTTTTCCTCACTAGGTGGATAATCCAGTTGCCATATTTGTTTTATGGATACAATTTTTGATAAGGACTAAAAAAAGATTTATAAACTCTCGTTTTCTTTTTATCTGTTCTAGAGAAAACAAAATAGAAGGAAATATTTTATACGTCCAAAACAGATAAGTTCTTTCTTTTCAAATTTCTTATTATTTTCTGATTTATACTGAATAATTTTTCAAAAGAAATGATTAAAAATATATATATTTTGAGAATTTAACACCTAGGATTTTCGTGGTTGAACCTTATTCATGCAACAGTATGATGTATACATGCTGGACAAAAACATAAGAAAAAAAAAGAAATAATTAAAAAAAAATAAGCTGGGAAAAAATGAATTAAAAAATATTTGCAAAATAAAATAAATGGAAATATTCAAATGATAAGTACCAGTGTTTGGTTGTTTCAATTTGAATATTTGAATTATTGAATGTTACTAGATTAAATTGGCAAACAGAATATATGAATATGTATACATATGTGTGTGCGGGGGGGGGGGGAGGTAATAAGAGTACCGAATGGTATAATGAGAGTATCGAAATATCTTTCAATTTAGTAGAAGTTATTTTATTGTACGCACTAATTGTTAGGCAATAAGATATTAATACTAATTTACTTAAAACCTCCAAATCCATCGAAAACCAGAATCGGAAAAATTTCAAAAATCCTAGATTTTTACCTGTCACATTTTCACATCTTATATTCAACACCGATATTTAAAATTCAGAGTATCTTTTATGTTTTTTTTTCTTTTTTATCGTGTTTAGAACATTTCAAAACGCATATGGAAATTTTTAATATTAGATTTCTTTTCTTTTTATTTGTATACAGAAAAAAACGTGTTGCTATTTATACCAGTTTAGTGAATAAAGGCATATATCAACTCCGCATTTAAAATTCAAAATGCATTTAGTGTTGTTTTTCTTTTAAACAATTTCGTGTCTGTTGTACTATTGTAATAGTACACGTCTTTTAATTCAGCATTATTCTGTTTTAACAAATACTTATGTTAACGTTTTATATGTAGCAATGTTAGTATGTGCCTATGCATTTACTATACAACTTCATTAACGTTTAGACAGTTAGCAGTAATAATAATGGTAGTTATTTGCTTAATTCTGTTTGTACCATTTGCGATTACCTTATTTTAAACATATATTTCACTTTTTAAATTTAAAATAAAGGATACTTTTCAGAAAGAATAACGTATGATAAAACGCAAAAAATTATTTGAAAGTTATAATAT
The DNA here is from genome assembly GCA_964019185.1 of Maratus speculifer. Taxonomy (NCBI): domain Eukaryota; kingdom Metazoa; phylum Arthropoda; class Arachnida; order Araneae; family Salticidae; genus Maratus; species Maratus speculifer. Next base: position 301,156,636 of record OZ025294.1, on the reverse strand, counting down.
TTGTTAAATTTTGTTGCAATTCGATGTTTTCCAAACACCTGCAAAAATACTTCTTTAGTCTAGTTTCATGTAAAAATTAATTGAATAGTGCACAAAGTAACTACATTTGTTAGATCTCAGACAATGACATATTTGTTAAACTTCCATAAATCTATTCGGATACAAGTATTAACATTAGTAATACAAAAATAATTTTTCGCCCAAAATTGAAAAAAAAAAATCATCCGAAAGGATTCAATAGATAATTTCTTTATGAAACTTCGTATTAGGTTTTTTTATGTCATCATGTAAGCATATTATGCGTTTTAAAATTCACACACATCGCCAAAATCATTTCAGTTCTAGACCCGAAAGTGTTAAATACATAATTTCATTCTGAAACTTCATATTAGATTATTTTGATGTCATCATGTAAATATATTATATATTTTAAAATTCACACACATCGCCTAAATCCCTTCAATTCTAGACCCGAAATGGTTAAATAGATAATTTCATTCTGAAACTTCGTATTAGATTTTTTTTTAAATGTCATCATGTAAGTATATTATATATTTTAAAATTCATACGCATCACCAAAATCACTTCAATTGTAGAACAGCAGCTGTGGCCTATGTTTCAGTTTTTCTCATTTAAATTATCAAATTCTCCATAAATGCCAGACCCATTTTGTAAAATGACATAATCACCAAAATAACATGGCCGCGGATGCAGATCACTTATGCAATCTTCAACGTTACTCGCTGTAATTTATGGTTGCAATTTAAATATCTCAGACATCTAAATTGCTTCTTTGTTCTTTAATTGAAACTTCTTTTCAGCAAATATTTTAACATTTATCTCGCGAAATTACTTCCACTATCACTCAAGACAAATAACTCCACGTTATATAATAAACAATGCCATAAGTGAACAAAGCCATTGTAATTAACTCACTGATTGTTCAAGCAGGATTTTCCAGAAAGATAAAACCGGATGAAATGTGCGAATTTAAGTAAGTGGCTGTAGTTCAACTCTGTCAGGAGCACAAATCATTTTAAGCAGCTAGCTAGCTCCCTTCCACCAACTAGAAATTCCCCTCCGCGTGAAAGTAGCAGAAATAAAAGAACAGAGGCCGTGACATCTTTGAACTGCTGTCAGGAATAAAGACGTTAGTTTTTTCTTATTTACCTTATTACGTATTTAAAAGATTTCTCTGATAAAGAATTGCATGGTTTAGAATATTAAACAGAATGATTGTTAGCATAAACTATTAGAAGGTTAAGAATTGAAATTTATCAAGTGAGGTTAGGTAAAGATGTATTTATTTAGAAAATAATTCCTTAGAATTTTTTCTTTCTCAGTAGCTAATAAAAGTGTTTCTGAACAATGCTATTGAGAGTTGGTAAGAAACTGCGTTTTTGAATTCTTTGTATTAAATAATGAATGAATTAGACAATATTTATAAAATATTTTGTGTACATGATACTAACTAATAGATTAAAAAGAAAGAATATTCATTCATCACGCATAGGTTATGAAATACATTCCAATACTAGCAGACTTTTGTAACAATAAAAATACCCTTTTTACTTTCTTCTGTATTTGAAAGAAGAAAGTATTGAATATTCGTGAAAATTTTCGAATTTCGGTCTTTTTCGGTTTTACACGTTTCTGGGGTTGGAGATTCCAAAAAACAGAGGCCGTGACATCTTTGAACTGCTGTCAGGAGTAAAGACGTTATTTTTTTCTTATTTACCTTATTACGAATTTAAAAGATTTCTCTGATAAAGAATTGCATGGTTTAGAATATTAAGCTGAATGGTTGTTATCATAAATTATTAGAAGGTTAAGAATTGAAATTTATCAAGTGAGGTAAAGTAGCGATGTATCTACTTAGAAAATAGTTGTGTAGAAATTTTATTTCTTAGTAGTAACTAATAAAAGTGTTTTTAAACAATGCTGTTGAGAGTTAATAAAAAACTGCGTTTACAGTTTGTTTTAAATTAAATAATGTATAAACTAAATAATCTTTATGAAATATTTTGCATACATGATACTAATGTCCATGTACTAATAGATTATAAAAGAACAAAAATTCAATTATTACACACAGATTATGTAACACATTCCAATACTAGCAGACTATTGTAACAATAAAACTATCCTTTTTACTTTCTTCTATCTTTACCAGATTGGATTCGTGAAATTTTCTGAATTTCGGCTTTTGGCCGATTTACATGTTATAGGGGGTACAAGATTCCAAAAAACAGGTTTTTAGCTCACAGGGTGTCAAAGCCTGGGAGCTTATGTGCCCGTCCGTTCTGTATGTGCGTATGTGCATATGTGCGTAACGCGATAACTCATGATAAAAATATCCGATTCACTTGAAATTTTGGATATATGTATATTTTCGTAAAGTGCTTCCTTGATTAGTTTTTGGAGTTCATTTGAAATGTATAAGAGGGGGAACGGGGGCTAATGTACCTCCGCTTAATTTTTATAAATGGGTTTTTCATGCAGAATTACCAGTTTTCGTTCAAAATTTTTTATATGATAAAGCATATCCCTGATTAGTTTAAGAGGTTCAATGATAAGTATAAAACGGGGAAATGGAGGAGCTATTCCCTCCCCGCGCTTCATTTGTTTTTCGAACGGAATTAACCCTTGAAAATATTAGGCTGTAATTTACAATTATTATTTGTAGCCTGTGAGTTCAATGCCATCAGTTTAACTGGGCAACAGTCTTTTTATTACAAAATGTCCTTCTCTGAGTCTGTCTGCTCTCTATCTATATCTGACATAGATTTTGTGTGCAGTATATCAAGAACTAATGTACGAATTTAAATAAGTGGCTGTAGTTTATCTCTGTCAGAAGCACAAATCATTTTAAGCAGCTTACCCTCCAACAACTCGAAATTCTTCTCCGCTTGAAAGTAGCAGAAGTAAAAGAACAGAGGCCGTGACATCTTTAAACTGCTGTCAGTAATAAATATATTATTTTTCTTATTCGCCTCATTACGTATTTAAAAGATTTCTCTTATAAAGAATTGAATGGTTTACAATATTAAGCAGAATGGTTATATGAATAATAATTGAATAGTATGAATAATTGAATAGTAATAGGTGCTGAAGGGTAGCCTGTAGACAAAACATCAATCATGCAACAGAAAACCTTACGACTATCTGTTTATTGCAAAATACGTTGATATTTAATAAAAAAATTTCAAAAGTGTTTAACAAATAGTTTTTTTAAACATTAAAACTTAAAAGTTTTTTTTTTTCGATTGTATTTGACATTTCGTTACCCCATGAATAAAACTATGGGCTGTCACTCAGCTGTAGTAAAAATAATGCTCTTTTTAATTACCCTTTAATAAAGATTGATACAATGAAAAGATTTCGTAATTAAATGTTTTAAGAAGACTTTTATGATTTTTTATTTTCATTCACGTACTGTTGTTATAAATTTTGATCAGGAGCATTTCAGAATTGAAAAACAGTGTTTTTTATGTAAATGTTTTGCTGTCTTTAATTTTATATGATCGTTACGGGATTCGTAAATTATGTAAATCTGTCCTCATTTCTTAAATCAAACAAAAGAAAAAAAGTAGTTCTTAATACAAAAAGCTCTGAAAATTTATAAAAATCAAAGCATTATATCTCGGTAAGTTTCTTTTTTGTTTGTTATTTTATGAAACACATTTTCGAATTTTCTTTTTACAAGAGTTCTATAAATATAAAAGCCACATGTTAAAGAAAGAAAGAAAAAAAGATTAAATAGAATGTCTTATCATACTTAAAATTACAATAAAATATTACAATTTACATATTATTTATTTTTATTTTTTATAAATAAATTATTTGTACTATTAAAAATGCGATCTCTCATTAATGCTTGTTGCTTTAAAACATGGAATTTTTATTGTGTACTTCTTAGAACACGTAGAAGATAAAAACCTTCTACGTGGTTTACATACAACATGGTGTATACCTAGTTACCATAACTTTTTTTTTTTTAATTCCACATTTTTTTTAAGAATCACATTAATATTAATGGATTTGTATATGAGTAAGAATATTTTAAACTATTTTGCAATTGGCTTAAAACTCTAAAACTAACAATTTAAAAATTAGTTATCAGCAAACCATCGAAAAAGTTATCTTGTAAAATTAGATTAGAAATTAACTATTATTTAAAGTGTATTTCGTTCCGATCATTAAATACCTTATTCGAAATTTTAAACTTGAAAAGTTGTATGAAATTGGAAAAAGTTTTCTTTCGGTCAAAGAATGTTTTATTTCCGGCATGAAAGTAGAATAAATCATTTATTAAACTACCAGATTACTTTTATTTCTACGCAATTAAACATGTTATTCACTTACGTATTATACTTTTGTTCAATATTTAGAAATAGACTACTAAGCAAACCAGAAGCAACTGATATAACATAATTTGCCGTCCCAATCTGTATAATTAATGTCTGTCCTCGGATTTCGGTAAATAATGCATACCCAATTTCATAATAATTAGGTGCGTGTATTTTTCGAATATTATGTTATAAATACAAAGCACCCGATAATTAACTGACACAATGCCACAGCAATTTTAAATTACAATTTAGAAATTAGGAAACTATTTAGTTAGCAAACTATTGCAAAAGATACCCTGTAAAAGTAAATTGAAAAGTAATGATTATTTAAAGTGTATTTCATTCAGATATTTAAAAATTTAATTCTTAATTTTAAGCTCGGAAATTCGCATGAAATTTGAACAAGATTCTTTTTGGTTAAAGAAAGTGTTATTTCTGGTATGAAAGTAGAATAATCATTTATTAAACTACCAAATTACATTTACTTCTACAAAATTAAATATATTATTCTTTCAAGCATTATAATTTTCTGAATAATTTGAAATTAACGTATCCTTGAATTAAACGTAAAACAATGATCAAAGCATAATGTCCTTCATCTCAAATTTGACTAGTAAGCAAACCAGAGGCAACTGATTTAGCATAATTTACCGTCCCAATCTGTATAATTAATGTCTCTCCTCGGATTTCGGTAACTAATGCGCAACCAATTTCATAATAGATAGGTGCATGTATTTTGCGAATATTATTTTATAAATACAAAGCACCCGATAATTAACTGACACAATGCTACAGCAATTTTAAACTATAATTTAGAAATTAGCAAACAATTTAGTAAGCAAACTATTGGAAAGGATATCCTGTAAAAGTAAATTGAAGAGTAATAATTATTTAAAAGTGTATTTCATTCAGATCATTAAAAACTTTATTCGAAATTTTAAGCTGGGAAATTTGCATAAAATTCAAACAAGATTACTTTTGGTCAAAGAAAGTTTTATTTCTGGTATGAAATAGAATAATCATTTATTAACCCCCTGACAGCCGAGCAAAAGGGCAAAATTGTAATATTTTTTTCTCTGCAATTTATTTTAAATGTTAATAAAAGAGGGATTTTCTATCATGGTGAAATTTGTTGTTACATATATGCTTATGAGCCCTGAAAGTATCAATCATAGCTTAATTTCTTAATACTGGATTATATTTGAAAAATTATATTAATTTACATAAAGCTTCAACTGCAGTGAAACTTGTAGCGTAGTAAACGGATATATCCGGTCGCGGCACAAGGGTAGTTTAAACTGCCAGATTACACTTATTTTTGCAAAATTAAGCATATTATTCACTCAAGCATTATAATTTCACTCAATATTTAGAAATTAGCGCATCCTTGAATTAAACCTAAAACAATGATCATAGCATAAAGTCATTCATCTCAAACTAGACTACTAAGCAAACCTGAAATAACTGATTTAGCATAATTTACCGTCCCAATCTATATAGTGTATACTTAATATCTGTCCTCGGATTTCGGAAACTAATACATACTTAATTGCGTAATAAATAGCCTCGTGTATTTTGCGAATATTATGTTATACAAATCATCCACAATTAACTGACACAATAGTGCAGCAATTTTAAATTACAATTTAGAAATTAGCAAACTATTTAGTTAGCAAACTATTGGAAAGGATATCCTGTAAAAGTAAACTGGAAAGTAATGAATATTTAAAGTGCATTTCACTCAGATCATTAAAAACTTTATTCGAAATTTTAAGCTCGGAAACTCGTATGAAATTCGAACAAGATTCCTTTCGCTCAAAGAATGTTTTATTTCTAGTATGAAAATAGAATAATCATTTATTAAACTGTTAGATTACATTTATTTCTAAAAAATTAAACATAATATTCACTCAAGCATTATAATTTTGCTCAATATTTAGACATTAACATATCCTTGAATTATACCTGAAAACAATGATCATGGCATAAAGGCCTTCATCTCAAACTAGACTACTAAGCAAACCAGAAGCAACTGATTTAGCATAATTTACTGTCCCAATCTGTATAATTAATGTCTGTCTTCGGATTTCGGTTATCGTACTCAATTGCGTAATAAATAGGCGCGTGTATTTTGCGAATATTATGCTATAACTACAAATCACCCAATAATTAACGTACACAATGCTGCTTCAATAATATTTAGAAATTCGCGTATCTTTGAAATAAACCGAAAACGATGATCAAGGGGTAATGTCCTTCATCACAAACTTGACTATTAAGCAAACCAGATGCAACTGATTTAAGATAACTTACAGACCCAATCTGTATAACTAATACCTGTCCTCGGATTTCGGTAACTGACGAATACTCAATTCATAATAAATACGTGTGAGTATTTTGCGATTATTATGCTACACATACGAAGCACCCGATAATGAACTGATTCAGTGCTGCGGCAGTAATATTTAAAAATTCACGTATCCTTGAACTAAACCGAAAACAATGATAATGGATAATTTCCTTCATCTCAAGCTTGACTGCTAAGCAATACAAAAGGAACTGATTTAATATAATTTATAGTTCCAATCAATTAATACCTGTCTTCGGATTTCGGTAACTAACGCGTTCTCAATTGCGTAATAAATAGGCGCGCGTATTTTGCAAATATTATGCTATAGCTACTAAGCACCCATTAATTAACGTACACAATACTGCTTCAATAATATTTAGAAATTCACGTATCTTTGAAATAAACCGAAAACAATGATCATGGCATAACCTCCATCTCAAACTTGACTATTAAGCAAACCAGATGCAACTGATTTCAGATAACTTACCGACCCAATCTGTATAACTAATGCCTGTCCTCGGATTTCGGTAACTGACACATACTCAATTTCTTAATAAATAAGTGTGAGTATTTTGCAATTATTATGCTATACATACGAAGTATCCAATAATTAACTGACTCAGTGCTGCGGCAGTAATATTTTAAAATTCACGTATCCTTGAATTAAACCGAAAACAATGATCATGGATAATTTCCTTCATCTCAAGCTTGCCTGCTAAGCAAACCAAAAGGAACTGATTTAATATAATTTACAGTCCCAATCAATTAATGCCTGTCTTCAGATTTCGGTAACTAACGCATACTCAATTTCCTTATAAACAGGTGTATGTATCGTGCAAATATTATGCTATAAATACAAAGCTCCTGGTAATTAACTGACACAGTGCTATAGCAATAATCCGTCTTTTAAGCAACAATAAATTATCTCTAAACTATTGAACTGGAAAAAATGTATTAAAATCTAAGTTTTAAGGAAATCATAATAGTTTTTCACAAATAATATATTTAAAAATCTTAATCACAGATATTTACTATAAAAAAAAGGAGAGAGAGAGAAAATGTTGCTGAAATTATTTAATTTGTATGTAATTAACTTAAAATGTATAGGGCTGTTTAGAGATGAATTAGCTTAATTGCAATTTTCAACGAAATTTATGAGAAATAAAATAAAATCAAATGTTATTGACAAGAATCAGTGACTTACTTTAATCCTTATAATTAACCGAAAACAGTGATCATGGGATAATGCCCTTCATCCCAAACTTGACTACTAAGCAAACAAAAAGCAACTGATTTAACATAATTTACCGTCCCAATCTGTATAATCAATATCTGTCTCAAGATTTCGGTAACTAACGCATACTTAATTTCATAATAAACAGGTGTGTGTATCTAGCGAATATTATGCTATAAATACAAAGCACCTGATAATTATTTGACACAATGCTCTAGCAATAATCCGTCTTTTTAAGCAACAATAAATTATCTCTAAAATATTGAACTGAAAAAAAAAGTATTAAAATCTAAGTTTAAAAAAATCATAACAGTTTTTTGTCAAAAATATATTTTAAAATCTTACTCGCAGATATTTAATATGAAAAAATACTTGAAATAAACCGAAAGCAATGATCATGGGATAATGTCCTTCATATCAAATTTGACTATTAAGGAAGCCAGATGCAACTGATTTAAGATAATTTACCGTCCCAATTTGTATAATTAATCTATATAATTTGTATAATAATTAATGCTGCAAATACAAAGCACCCGACAGTTAACTGACACAGTGCTGTTACAATAATATTTTAAAATCCATCTATCCTAGAAATAAACCGAAAACAATGATCATGGGTTAATCTCCTTCATCTCATACTTGACTACTAAGCAATCCAGATACAACTGATTACCGTCCCAATCTGTATAATTAATGTCTGTCTTCGGATTTCGGTAACTATCGCGTACCCAATTTCATAATCCATAGGTGCGTGTATCATGCAAATATTATGTTATTAATACAAAACCCCTGATAATTAACTAACACAATGGTATAGCAATAATCCGTCTTTTAAGCAACAATAAATTATCTCTAAACTATTGAACTGAAAAAAAGTATTAAAATCAAAGTTTCAAAGAAATCATAATAATTTTTCGCCAAAAATATATTAAAAAACCTTACTCGCAGAGATTTAATATAATAAATAAATAGAGAAAATGTTGCTGAAATTATTTAATTTGAAAGAATTAATGTAAATTGTATAGAACTGTTTAGAGATTAATTGGGCTGAATTGAAATTTTCAATGAAATTTATGAGAAATAAAATAAAATCAAATGTTATTGACTAGAATCAGGGACTTATTTTATTCCTTGAAATAAACCGAAAACAATGATCATGGGATAATGTTCATCTCAAACTTGAGTACTAAGCAAACCAGAATCTTCTGATTTAACATAATTTACCGTCCCAATCAGTATAATGAATATTTGCCTTCGGATTTCGGTAACTAACGCATACTCAATTTCATAATAAACAGGTGTGTGTATCTTGCGAATACTATGCTATAAATAGAATACTACTGATAATTATCTGATACAATGCTATAGCAATAATTCGTCTTTTAAGCAACAATAAATTATCTCTAAACTATTGAACTGAAAAAAATTGAATTAAAATATACACTGTTAAAAATCTGCTGCATTTTGCTGCAACGCACTCCCCTACTTGTATAGAAAACGGTTACTTGGCCGTGAACTGGAGCTTTCTCATTGGTTGGAATAGAGATATTATATACAAGCGGTGGAGTGCGTTGCAGCAAAATGCACCAGATTTTTAACAGTGTAAGTTTTAAAGGAATCAAAATAATTTTTCACCAAAAACATATTTAAAAATCTTACTCGCAGGTATTTAATATGAAAAAAATAGAGAAAATGTTGCTGAAATTATTTAATTTGTATATAATTTATGTAAATTGTATAGGGCTGTTTAGAGATTAATTGAGTTGGATTGTAATTTCAACGAAATTTATGAGAAATAAAATAAAATCAAATGTTATTGACCTGAATCAGTGACTTACTTTAGTGACTTTTTCATTGAGAGATAATTCAAATTACAACTATAATTTGGTTATGCTATCATGAATAATGAAGTGTTTTCATGGGAATGACTCTACAATTTTCATTAATTTTCGCATGTTTGTCCATGGAAAATTAAATAAATACCATGCTGTATTTTATTTTTATTACTTTTGCACTCACTACTGGAAAATTTTAAATTACAGTCAATAAAAATTATGTATTATGGAATATTTTATTTTAAGAAATACACATTCCTTTCCACACAGTGTTTCAACTTCATTTATTTGTATTTATATTGTTGTTGTCGTCGTTTTACTTTGTTTTGTTTAAGAAGTAGAAAAATGAAATACCTTTATTAATCATCCATGATTTTTTATATAGATTATATATATACAGGGTGTCCCAAAAATGGCGCCCAAACTCTGCACAGCCAGATTCTTCGTTGGAAGTACATAAAAAAACCCCAAAGAACAGTGACTGTATCACGAATAGTTTACGAGAAAAATGGGAAAAGCAACGTATGACATCACAGTCTGTGCAAGGGAAAACCCTTTATTTGACACATCAACAGCAGTATTTGCAAATTATAAAGGCAATGTAAGATCAGTTCGTATGGAATTTCAATTACATTGTCCGCGTATCAAACACGTGTAGCAACATCCATGTGAAAAATACCGGTGGCTGCAAGATACAGTAAGGAGTTCAACGGCGACGGCTTAACGTCATTTTACGGCAAGCGCATGCAGGAAGAGATGTGAGCAGTGAACGTCTTCAACGTTATCACCTAGAAAGATATACAAATAGTATTGTTGATGCGTTAAATATGATGTTTATCCTTGCATCAGTTATGACGTCGTACTTTATTTTTCGCAATTTACTCGTAAACTATGGTTCCTACAGATAGAGTTCTGTGGGCATTTTTAATATACTCCTAACGAGGAATCTGGCTGAGTTTGGGTGCCATTTTTGAAAAACAACCTATGTTAACTATATGTTAACAAGACAATTTAAAAGATTTGATAGCTAAAATATCTCATATATATATATATATATATATATATATATATACACATATATATATAATACGAAGATGAAACCACACACTTTATTTGTAGTTCCAAAGTTTTATTGGCTTGAGAATTCTGCTTTGTTTCTACCAATTTAGATTGTATTCAATTTAATTAATTTTTTCCCATGTATCAATGTGGTAATTTTGTATTAAATTCAATAATTCTTATATTGTTTTACAATTAATGGTTATTGATGGAGAGATTTTTACATACCTAAAAATAATTTGTGATAATTATATTACTTCCTTATTACCTTGGATTCTTCTCCGAGATTTCTCTCCCCAAAATTGTGCATCAATTTGATCAACCAATTTTTTTTTTATTTTATAATAATTATGATTAAATCTGTTAGTGATCGTATTATGTTTCTAGGATCTGATCAGGGAAAAGAATATTTTCTGCAGCTTAAGGAATAATAATAATAATCCTAATAAAAATGATAACATTCCTTACAAAATACTTCCAATTAAAATTTCTCACAAAAATAAAATATTCTCATCCAAAAAAATTTAGATTAATTTATGCGTTGTGTTATTTCGATGTTATCAGATCCTTATGAAACGTTGATCAGCATGCACCTAGAGTAATTTCGACACATACTCCATAAATCATTACCATGCTTTGTCATTTATAAAACAAAAACATTTATTTGTACAACACAGAACACACATAATATACTAAATATATACATGCACATAAATAAATTACAAAGATACAAAATAATCAAATCAAAATCTATTCATTTTTTTTATAGCTGTTGGCATTACTGCATAAATACATTTTATGCTTTGTAGCACGATATTTTCAACATTGAAATTGCTTTCATAAATTCATTAGTTATCATCACCATAATGAATTAACCTTCGGGACAATTGGCGTGCAAGTGTTTCACCATTATTTGATTGTTCTATCATACTCTATAGTTGTGGGCAAAATAAGGGGAAATAAGTCGGTAAAAAGCATACCTTTTCTAAAGTTGCTGACACTATAGGCAAATGTATATCCGGTCAGATGAGGAGAAGTCCGGCACATTTTCGTTACTCATATTGGCACATCTCACTCGAGCACACTTAGTAGACTGACTGACTGACTGTTATATTATATCAAAAAAAAACTCAAGAAGTAAAAATGTATAATAATTATTCTGTAGTCGAATATCCTTCGACCATTCACAGTTTTCTTTTTAACATTTTTTTTCCTCTTCCATTCTCGTGTTATTTCATTTGTGCTTATTTTAAGGCGGTCCCCTGTTATTGGCTGTCCTTAAATTGACTATTAACTTGAACACCCCCTAATTTTAATTTTCTAGGGGCTTGTAACGGCCTAGTCGTCAGAATGTCTATGTGGTTGATAATTATTACCCCACACGGAGATTTCGCCTTTTGCCCTGTTGTAAATACACTCTTAGTGAAAGTGTCTCTGTTTTGTCATTTTATTTATGGCCGTCCGTCACAGTCTTATTGCCGCTATAAATTTCACAGTCTTATTGCCGCTATAAATTTCTTGTCTGAGCTGTCCATCAACTGTCCTCTGTTCCTTTTTTTCTATAATTTATTTCGAATAGTTAGTTTTCTTTACAGAATTGTCTGGTTTGAGTGATGTGGGGGTTTTACACCCATCAGTCATATATGTATGTAGATAGATACATAGATTTATGAAACAATTTAAAATATTGACTAATAAAAAAAATTACTGTAATATGTATATATATATATGTGTGTGTGTGTAGAATACATTTTACTATGTATGCTATCAATATTAAGACGTACAGATTCGAAAATATAATTAAAAATAAACTAAAAGTTATAACAAACTTCGTTAAAGTGTCAAGAGTAATGTGACTTCTGTGAAGACGAATTCAGAAATGTATGCACATTTCATAACTTTATCTCTTAAACACCCCACCGCAAAAAGACCGAGCGCGACTGATAACTTTCTTAAAAAAGACGCATTTATTCTCTGGTTAAAATGCTATCGAGAAATTTGCAAAGAACGCTCACATATGTTTAACATTAGATCAGAGGTGCTTTCGTATCATTAATGTGTGCTTTCAACACACATGCAAATGGATCCGTTCTTTTAATTTTTCCAAAAGCAAAAATGTCCTCTAAATAAAAAAGAAAACGAAAAAAAGAAAGATAGATAAGATAAGAAAAGAAAAGTATGAATTTACAACCAGCAAAAAAGTGTTTAAAGGTAATGAATTTCAAACAGTGTATTTATAAAAACGCTCTCACAGGTTTAACTTTAGCTTGCGAGCATGTTCTAATATGTGAAAAATATTATTAAGTTTAAGCTAATGGTAAGCTTTTAGCTGCAAATTATTGATGAGATAAAATATTTAAAAATATGCTTTAAGGTTGTCCCTAGAATGCCCCCCCCCAATAGAATATAATTTCAGATAAATATTATTTATTTAATGTGACGATGGAAGATAAAAAAAATAATGTTCATTTAATTTCAGTTTTATTCTTAAATCAATCACAGATGAAATTATAATATAATAAAATTTATTAATAGCAATCTACAATATATTTAATCCAACATCAATCAGAATTTTTCTAAACATTCAGAATAAAGTAGTGTATCGCATATTAAATATTATTCTTTCTTTCTATTTTCTGGCAATTTAAACATTTATTGTTTATTTATTAAACATTCATTTGCTGATCATCAATTTGTCTGAAGTAAAATCGTGTGATATTTATTATATTTATGTGTCTGCTGTTCTGTTGCCAAAATATTTTTTGGAATTTCCTTGAAAGATAGAAAGATTAACTATTTCTATTACAAAAAAGTTTGTTTATAAAATATTTATCATTCTCTCCAACAACGTCTCGGGTAAACAAAGAGATATATCAATTGAAGATGACAGTGTGTTTTTAAACTATTGAGTGAAAACAAAACTACGATAAAAAATTCTGGAAACCATTTTGAGAGTGATGAAAAACAAGATGTATATTTCCATTGCCCTTCGCTTAGACGACATTTTGGAACGTTTCCAGACACTTTTGATTTTAGAATTTTATTTTTTACTTTTTTTTTTCTTTTCATTCTTTTGCAGACTGCATGGTTTCATGTGATGTCACATCCAGAACGTCATAATTGTTTTCGCCTATTTCACATATCTATATATAAAGTTTCGTAAAGAAAGACGTTATTTCAATATTGCGTGAAAGCTGCTTGACAGATCTTCTTATAACTTAATAGTACAGGTTTGACTGGTAGCGATAAAATATAAATTTTTAGTTTTGGTCATTCTAACTTTTGCGGGGTTAATTTTCAATGCCAAAAGAAAATCTGATTATATAACCCCTTCGAGACGAGTGTTTTTAGCGAAATTTTTAATGTTTTATCACCGATTTCTAAAAACCGAAAATTGTGCTTTATTTAATCGAGAAAATGCTCTAATTTAATAAGGCAAATTTTAAAGTAAAATTTTACTTTTGGTTATAACAAGGGTTCTGAGCAGTTTCTGCGGTACGTATACGGGTCTCTCATAGTCAAGAGCATAAAAAATAATTTTTTCTTATGTTTTTCACCTGGAAAGTTTAATAATTCTGATAAAATCGACATAAAATGTTATGAATGAGAACGAGAGGAATTTTTTAAAAAATAATTTTCGTAATGTATTAAAAAATGCTTTTTACTTTTATTGATGATTGAATCAATATTAAAATTGTTTTGAAAGAATTGTTTAGAAAGCAGAAAACTCTGATTTCTGAATCGTAATTTTCACCTTTTCCTCGTGTCAAAATATTTACTGCTGCAAATTTTATGAGACCTGCTGTCAAAATTACTACTGTTGTATTTTTAACTGGGTGTACTTTGCTAGAATCTAGATATAAAACTGGGGTAGATGTGCAAGAATAGAAGTGTATTAAAATATTTGTTGGAACGTATAGTGAGATTGCTTTTAATCTAAAAGAACTACAAATTTCAGCAAGCTGAGAGTTCTGATGTTCAAGGACTAATAAATGTTAATGAATATTTTCCCCTTTTCTTCCTGTAGAAATAGTTATTTCTGCTTCATATTTTCTGTGGATTGCAATCTAATTTACCACTATTCCATTTTTAACCTGAACTCTGCTGAAATTCGAATATGTAAAACTGAGATAGATCTGCAAGAATAGGAAGTATATTTAAAAAATTGACGGGCCGTAAAGTGAAATTGCAAGTAAAAATTGGCAAAACTGCAAATGTAATCAATCTAAGAGGCAATGGGTGAAGAACTAACAAATGACAGTGAATCATCTCAACATTATACACTGCTTTAACACACTTTTTCTAAAATTTATCATGCATTCAATGCATTATTTTCGTCCCCAGTCTGCGTAAGTCAAGTCTCTGCGTGGTCAATGATCTTCTTTTCCTCAGCAAAATTCTCAGCACTAAATAGTAGTTTAAAGTATATCCAATAAATAATATGCTTTATCTTGAGTAAAAATTGGTTAATAATATTTAAGGGGCCATCCATAAATCATGTCAAACTTTTTTTCAATATTTTTGACACCACTCCCCCCCTTTTGCCACAAAGTGTCACGCTTCGCTACTCACCCTCTCTTGTAACATGCCACGCTATATTACATATACATATACTTATTGTTCAAAAGCAAAGTACTGCAGCATAAATCATATTTCAATTTTGCTTTTAAACTTTATGTGTTTTAATGACATTTCTGAGAATAACAATAAAACGTATTCATATACTTATTTTGTATGAAATAAGATAAAGATTTACAACAAAAAACCTAACTAATATACATGAATAATAAAGCTTAATATGAAAGAGCAATTGAAAGTAGTAGCATTTTGGAATTTAACATTACTTGATTTTAAATTTTATTTTTACTTCAGCAACACAAAATAAATTAATTTCAAAGTAACTTCAAAATTTAATCTTCTGATTTTTAATGCTTTTATTTTAATCAAAGTTTGTGATGTCTAATTTCTTCTTACCCCCTCCCACCCCCTTATCATAAACTGTTATAATTTCACGAACCTCCTACCCCCCTTCCATGCGTGACATCATTTATGGACGGCCTCTAAGAGATATTGATGAAAATTTAGCGAAAATATTTTAGGTTAATTATTATTATTTACATATAGATAAATGTGACAATTAATTATTGTGAAAGGTATAATTTATGTAGCATGAGAAATAATTAAATGTATATTGGCCATTGCTAGTGTCAAAATAGTGGATCAAATTAAGTGATTTAGTAAAAACTATTGCAGGCTTCAAAATATATATCAATAAATAACAGTAGATGGTTTTATGATGTTTTTTAAGAATTAGTGTTTTTTTTTTCTTTTTTTGAGACGTTAGTTATTTTAGCAGGCTTTTAAAAAAAAAGAAAAAAAATTGCTGTTTAATATTTACTAATTAATCAGAAAAATTTTCAGTAGTATTACACTTCGAAGGATTTTTTTTATAAAATGTAATTATTTTCAAATAGCTGACTATTAAAAAAAGTCAATGTTTGAATCCTATTATTATTAATCTAATTAAATTAATTTACATGAAAAATGTTTATTTTAACCCTTTTTTTAAGATTTTAAAACATACATTATTTTATTACATTTGCACTGTCGGAAATTTTTTCTGCTGTTTGTATTAATAAAGTTTATAAAATCTTGGAATATATCACTGTGTGGGTAAAATGAGCCGTGAAAATATTAATAATTAAATAGGCTTTGATTTAGCATAACAAATTGATGACCTTTCTGACCAATTTTGAGGTAAACTAAGTTATTTATGCTATATTTCATATACTAACAAATTAGATTTTTAGTAATATAAATGTTTCTTATTTGTTTATTCATTAATAAAAATCTTAAGTAAATAATTAATTTTATTATATTCCCAAGGGCTTTATAGGCAATATATTTATAGGGCTTTTGTTTTCTTAAAGTTATTAGCCTTTGAGAAATCAAATATATATTATTATTTAAGATTTTTTTTTTAAATCATGTAAAAAAAAATCATACAATTCAAACATTGTAGGAGGCTTTCAAAATTTTATCTTAATAATTTAAAAAATTACATTTCTCAAATTTGTTGCAAGATACATCTTTTTTATGAATATTTGAGTTTCATCACACATAGTGAATTGATAACGATTCAAAGACAAATAATATTTTAAAATTTGTGAAAATAAATGTTTTACAATATTTTTTTTTCTTTATCTGCTTCTGTTGATTGACTGTTTTTTTTTTTTCAATCATTAAAAGCGACATTAAACATATCATATTTCTTAGCAATATAAATATTGTTTTAATAAAAATATTAATTATATATATGATTTTTTTATATATTTCTAACAAAAATTACACCTTTGTAATTTAATACTTATTAGATTTTCAGAAGTCAAATATTTAGCACTATATAAATGATTTTGTAAGAAGCATGTAAATAAAAGTTTTTCATAGTTCACAAACTATTAGAGAAGGAAAGTAAATATTTAGCTAAATTTCTTAATAAATGACATTTTTCAAATTTTGTCAGAAGAATTCCATTTTTAACTTGATCTCAGTGAATTCATAATCGATTAGAAGTCCAACAATATTTTAAAATACCTGGATGTGAATGATTTACAATGGTTATTTTTCTTTAATTCCTTCTGTGTTATAAATGTATCGTACTAATCTATTTTCCAAAATATATTTCATGCACTTCTATCATAAATTCAAAATATAAAAGGATAAACTTACTTATCAAGTTACATACTAGACAGGAAGAAAAACAGAAGTATACATACCTGAAACAAACAAAAAAATTTTAAATATTCGATATAAGAAAATTAAAAGTTTTTGTACAGTTAAAAGCTTGATAATTAAACAGTGCGGATTAATTAATATTGATATACTTCTCATCAAATTTAATGGTAAAAGATAACACCAGGTAATATTGGGAGAAAATAATATGATAAATCATTAGCACTACAACGACTTTATAATCAATATTAGTATTAAATTCATTTGTATACTATCTACAACCAAATAAAATAAAATAAAATAAAATAAAATAAAATAAAATAAAATAAAAATGATTAAAATGTAAAGAAAAAAAAGATATCGTGTAAGCTTGATTGTTAAATATTTCAAACGAAAGTTTAAACTTTTAAAACAGATTTGAAGCTCGAGAAAATCATTTTCCAGTTCTAATTTGCTTTTAAACAAGGGAATGATTTATTAGATCACATAAATGAAAGAAAGTTTTCTGTCATTTATTTTGTTACCGTTAGCAATTTATTTCTCAGCAGTCCATTTAACTACAATTGTATTCTTTTTCTGAAATCATTATCACATTTCAAAATTAAATGTGTGTCTAAAACTTTTATCTGTTATTTATTTCATGATAAGGATAACTAACGATCAAGAAAAATACATTTTATTTACATTTAATTAAAATAAGACCTGTTTTATTGTTATATGTTAATGAAATCTGATAAAAAAATTAATTTAGCAAATTACAATTTTTCAGTAAAAATAAAAGTATATTTAAACAAAAACGAAAGATTATGTACAAAGAAATTATAATGTTTGAAGAAAGTTATATTTTTTGTAAAATATTAGTATTCAAAAACTTTTGATACAACCCAAACAAACCCTTTTTCTGAAAAAAAAAAATGTTTCAATTTATTTTTAAACTTATCCCAACATTTCTCTAAAGTTTTTATAATTTAATAACAAGTTGTATACGACAAACAAAAGAACTTGTCTGCACAAAAAAGTAACTATTTTGCATTGCAAATCTAGGTGTCAAGACATTTTTTTTATGTCACTTATGAAACATTTTTTGCAGAAAAAAACTTAGGTTAAGCAAAAATTAAAAAAATCCTCCTGATTAAATTTGTTTTTGCAATAAAAAAGTCTCTTGTAGTTATTAAAAAGAAAACATTTTTTTTCCTTTTTAACATGAAGAACATATTTTTTTTCTCTTTTTATTGAATTTATGGAAATGGATTAAGATACAGCGAAACTTCCATTTAGCGAAGTCTGATTGTCACACTTAAATACTTCGCTATGAAGTAAATTCGTTAAATAGAATCGCACTTAAATTCATGAAATTCGTATAATACAATACGCATTCATAAAATGAAAAATGTACATAAAATGGAAATATTAAAAAATGTATTTTAGTTCGTATATTACATTTTTCATCCAATGTAAACGTGTGAGTAAAATTCACTTAAAATTAAGTAAAAAAAAAAAAAAAATCATTGTAAATGTGTGTAAACAAAAACTGATGGGTACCGTATACTTTCTCATTTTTCTCAGTATTCAGAATTTTTACATTTATAAAGTCTGTAATATTGCTTTGTACACGTTTATAAAGAATACACGGTTCATAAAAATTTTCGCACTTTTGTAAGCATCCGAAGAATTGATCTGTAATATTTTCGTCAAATGGAACCCAATTCTTATTGTATTTCTTCTTATTGTACTGTCTTTTAGTATTTATTCCTTTAAATGTCTTTCAATTTATTCTTATTATGGTCTTCATTGCTCTGTATAGTTTTTTCGCTACATTTTATTACACTTATTAAAATATCATCGCCAATAGGATATTTAGTTGTCTTAAGAGAATATTGATACTTCATATAATTCTGTATTTTTTCATTTTAAGTATTGTTATCTTAACATTATCAAATGCACAGGTAATATTTTTATAAAACAAAATTGTTTATTAAAATGTTTTCGCGTAACGAAAGCAATTTCAGTAAAAACATTTTTTTTAACGGAATAGGAAGCTCAAAATCACAAAATGCGATTGAAAAACGATTTTTTTCCTCAATCTAAGGAATTATAAAACTACATATGAAAATAAAAGATTTTTTTAAAATTATGATGCGTCTTCGCAGAAATATTAGCATTTATATTTGTAAATGTTTTATTAATTTTGCAAAAAAGAAAAAAAAAACTGCGGATTTTTTAAATTTCAAAATATTGCACATTTAAAGATTTTACAACTAGTTATCTACCTTTAGATTAAGTTACCAAAAAATAAATAGGTTAGAAATATAATAATATAATATAGTTTTTTGTAAAAGTGTTTTACTCGTACATATAAAATGCAAGTGATTAAACATATATCTAAATTAAAAAATAGACTTTTTTAATGAATGAAATTTTTTATTTTTTTTTTATTGAATGATAATAAATTTCAAAATAAATGTAATTTAATTGAGCTTTTTTAAATAAATTTAAAGGTATCTTTTCTTTTCTTATGAACATTGAATATAAAAGAAGATAAAATTGGAAACCTGATTTCTTTATCTCTTTACAATCTATAACGCATTCTTTAGAACTATCCAAAGTATCAAATGACATGGTAAATTTGTATGATTGCCATAAGCTTAGCTTTAGATGTTTTAAACATTAGATATACAAATTTTGAAAACTGTTTGTAATGTACAAATATCTGTTAATTTTTCTTTTCCCTTTTTTAACACATTAAATACAGAAAACATATACATTGGATTTTTTAAGTCTTTGCTCTGTACCCTAACTTTTTTAATCCATACCCCGCCCTTCGATATCATGATAATCATTAATTTATAATATTGAATATAAATTCAGAAATTTTTCTAATTCTGCTATATAAAACAGGAAGATCATTATTTCAAGATTCATGTCTCAGATCATCGTATGTTTTCAATGAACTTCGGAAAACTACATTTTTTTAATTTTTTTTAAAATTTATTTCCTTACTTCTCCATTGGAATGAAGATGCTTTTTTAAATAGCAGAAAATCACGGACAAAAACATCTGAGAATCTATCGTTATCAGTAAAAATTTGATAGATTATTTTTGTATATTTTAACAAAAGCAATATAGAATTTTTATTAATTTCTTTTGCTTAATAATGTATATACAAGTAATAAAACCTTTCGTAATTTAAAAAATATTTTTGAAAATCACATATATATGTTTTCCTTATCAGACATTAATTTAAGAGCCGTTTTTAAGAGCAGTGCATAATACCACGGAATATATAATTGCTAAGAGTGCTGTTGTTACTATTCCTCTTCAATGCGGCCACAAAAAATTATAAACGATGCTTTTTTTTTTAGAACTGAGAAAAAGGAGTAACAATTTCAACACAATTTATAATTATTAATAACATCATGACAATAATAATAATATACAAGAATAACATTATACAAACATAGATTAAAATTTTACTGTTCCAAAACATAATAGGCAGCTCTTTTTTTTTTTTTTTTTTTTTTTTTTTTGCCTTAAACTATTTAAACTATTTTATCTAATAACTTCAAAAACTCGCGTACACAAAACAAGAGTTAGAAGAATTTCTGGCCATGAAGAAAATTATTTTCGTTAAATTTTTAACTTTAGATCTTGAACCGCTGCAAATTGACGCTCATTAGCTTATACATAAACAATAAACAATTAATCATTTCAATTTTGTTATAATTTCAATTTTACCTCAGCTAAGATTATCCTAAAATGCACTACTCCGCTTGATTTGGACTTTTTTGAAGCACTCCATATCAATAAAGTAAAAAATTCCTTAATTAATGATTTGTCTAGCCTACCGTACATCTCAACTTTCTGGTTGGATTTGTTATGTCACGAAACTTCATTTCCGGTTTAATTTTATTGGATACTGAGACTTGTTGGTATTTTGAAATCATTGTTTGAAATCATTTGAGTTTCTGACTTGTTAATAGTTGGGGAGGGGGTTGATTTTAAATATTTTATCACTGAGTAAACGAGTCCCAGTTATTCGCGAAACGTATAGCTATGATTATGTGATTTTAATTATTGTGTGTTTAAATGTTGGTTTTAATGCTTGCAGCTTATACATCTCTAGCTAATAATTCCCAGAGGTTCTATATTGTTTTCATGTCAAGATTTATAAATGGCCATTCTATAACATTTGTTTGGTTCTGCTTAAACCACTGCATTGTGGAGAAGACTCTTGAATAGAGCAAATGTCTTGCTGGTACATCCATTTGTCACAAACTAGCAACTTCGCAAATGGAAGTAACTACACTTAAAGCGTTTTTTGACAAATTTAGGAAAATTTGCGATCTTTCAAAAAATCAATATCGGTTATTCCTTTATATGAAAATGCTCTTCATAGCGTTGAAGCAGTTAATAAAAGTTCCTGGTTCTTTGCAAATATCGTTAAAATAGTTTGGTCAAACAAGAGGTTTTTTTTTTCTTTCATCGCTGAAAAGAAAATTCAACCATTTATCTATCTAATGCATGTGATCCCGGGCCCACTGAACACGATCCTATTTGCTCTGTTTAGTAAACTTTGGAGAAGGACGTATTTTACGGTAATTAAGATATGTACTAACCAGCAGCCATCAATGGATTGTTGCAATGTCCACAATTATTCATCTGCGATCAATGACAGGTTTGTATATTTTCTTTTTGACAAACTGCGCACTGTGAGGCATCTTTGCAATCAGTCGTAAAAGAAAAGACAGGTTATCTTTTAATCTCAGGAAAACATTGCGTCGCAAGTACATGACTTTAGAATATGCAGATATTTGGAATCAGTACTAAAGTCATCTTTTATTATAGGTTGTTTATGTAATTTTCGGATAGCATATATATATTTTTATTTTTGTATCTTAAAACTCTGACTGTATGTTTGAGTATTTTATAATTTCTATTTCATCATTATTTATTCGTATAATTTTATTCGTCTTTCTTACTCGTTTAATTTGCTCTTAAATAAAAAAAAATGTTTGTCTATAAACTTTTGATAACGCATTTCATACGTTTAGTCTATCTGTTTTTATCGGTATAGCTATCTAACTGTAAATAATCTATTTCTAAATAAAAATACACGTTCAAATTAGTAATCTGTATATTTATTAATAAATATATTGTTAGAAAATTTCCACGAATACTGATTTGCACGGTGTAGAACAGTCGCCCATATCAATTTTAAAAAGTTAATTTATGCGCTCTTAAAAAAATATCTGCAAAGTTGTAAAACATTTTCTACGAAACTGAGATTCCTAGATTTTTTAATGTAACGGCAACACCAAACCTTCTTGTAACAGATACAAATTTGCAAAGAAAATCAAAAAATCTGTAAGGTTATTAAGACACTTTTAGGAAACAGGGATGCGAAGAACTTTTTATGTAACTTTTTTTTTTTTTTTTTTTTTTTTGCAAAGTTCAGAATGCTGTAGCTTTACAAAAACTAATTTTGTAGATTTGCATATTTTTCCATACAAGATACAGATAAAATTTTAGTAAACATACAGATTTCTGTTAATTCCCTTCTGTACAGTTCAGATTTTTTTTAAAGTATAAAGGCTATTTCTTACGAGGACCTTTCAATTACTAACATTTTTTAATCGAAGCACAGTGAATTTTAATTTTTTTTTTTTTTTAAACGTTATAGAAGAAAAGTTATTTTCAATTTTTGTTGTCCCTTTTCTTATTTGCCCCATTACAATTTTTTCTAGTAGAACACATGATTCGAATGATTGAAGTAGTTTTTATAATTGATAATATGTCAGTCTATACAGATATTTTTCGGACACGGTTTTACTGCAGAAAACTGCTGACTAACAAGGAAGGTCTCCGTACGGGCATACCCCGAAAAATCTGAAAAAAATTACAGAATGTTGTTCTCATGTGGATATATACGTTTATAAAAAAATTTCGGCGAAACCTTCATTCAGTATCTTTTAAAAAATAATGAAAATTTCGTTATTTGGCGATTTATCACCGGTTGGCGAAGGAATGTAATTTCAAAAAATACTTTGTGTCAAATATACTTCAGGAAAAAAAAAAAAAGTTTCATGTTGAACTTTTTTGATAAATTTAATTTAAATAACTTTATTTTATAAATTAATTTCTTTTAAGTGTAATTTTGTTATATCGATATTTATATGTATTTATATTCAAATTTAATCACCAAAATTTGAGATTTAAAACGAAATTCATAATTTAAATTAATTAAATTTGTTTCATGCTCAAAATTCATTTGCGAATTGTCGATTAGATTTTGTTGCTATGGAATCATGTGGCTTTTATTTTTGAATACGCTTAAATTTCTGAAGATTATTTTTCTCAATATGATTTCTTTTATCTATGAAAACATTTTTTCCAGTGATTAATTAACTAGCTACTTCAACAAGTAATATATATATGCAATATAATGTGTACACATATGTATATAATATATTAAAGTCTCTCATTGTTTATGTTTAAATTCATTAAATACGATTTGCACGAATTCTAAATATCTAACAGTTTTGAGTTGCATAATAATCATTTGCTTTTGGCGAGGAAAAGAGCTGTCCGCCAAATCGAGTGACTCTTTCGTCTTTTCACGCCAAATATTCGAAACTATTTTATTTTTTTACATAATTTCTAATATGATTCCTCCGCTAATTTTGACGGATCCTTTATTACATACATAAGTACTTTAATTAGTATTTTTTTCATAAAATTCTGAGTATGCTCAGTATGGAGACCTTCCTTGTAAGCTTACTTCCTAACTTTTCACCGTAACATTGAATCCAATTCGAAGTCCAAAATAAATAATTTTTGGGTAGAAGAAAAAATTATTAGAAGTAGTTTCTTTTTTCAGCTGTCACATTATATTTTAAAGTTAGAAAAAATTGAGATTTAAATTTAATATTGAATTTTAAAATTGCATTACCTTCTTCTTCTTCTCTCGCTCTTACACATACAAACACATAAATATACATTACTATTTTGAAATATAAAATAAATTACCTAATAAAAATGCCACATGAATTCTCTGATTTTCAAGGCATTTAATGATCAATGTTTCTTAAGTATTTTTTTTTCTATAAATGCAACCACTAATAAAACTTTAAAAACCTGTATAAATCAATCATTATCAAAAAAATCTAACACATTAAGTTTACTCTAATAATTTTACGACAGTAATTATGTTTTTCAATATTTTTTCAGCAAAAACCATTATCATTAAAAAGTAATTTTCTTTGTTTTTCTGCATTTTTTATAGTTCTCTTTTTTCCACTTCATAAACCTAGCTTTTTAATGAAAACTTATTATAAAGAATGAAAATAGAACGCTCAAACAAGTTTTTAATGATAAGGACAATTTGTATCCTTACATGTCCCGCAAAATAAACGTTAGTATCAATAAAGATTTTTTTTTCTTTTTAGTTTACTAAATTAATTTTTATCAATAAAATGTTTGATCGTTAAAACGAACTGAAATTAATTTTATGATAACATCACTTTGAGAAAGATATTTTCATTCGCAAAATAATCTCCAGTACCGAAGAAGAAAGTGATAAATATTAATAGGTGATATAGTTACTAATAACTACATCGATATTAAAAACTTCAATATAGTGATCTAAATTTTTAAACTAGAAAAATCTTAACGTTGAAACATCATAAAATTTGCTGTTTGTTTTTTCCTTTAATTAGAGATTATGTTTTATGAAGTACTGTAAGGAATTTTAGATCACATAAATTTTATATTATTCCTGAGCGACGGTTGGAGATAAAGCTGCTGAGTCATATGGCTAATACCAAACCATACAAGATTACGAAAAAAATATACATATTTATTTTCTACTTATCTTCAATATATATAGTCTACTTAAATTTATAATTCAATTTTGTTATAAATATAAATAATAAAGTAGGCAATTTCCTTGTTTTGTACGTCACGAATCCAATAACGAAGTTTATGTGCGATGTGTATATTAATAAGTAATTCATATAAAAATGAAATAATCCCAAGATATCCCTTCCAAAGTATAAATGATTTTTAGTTATTTGTGTAGAACATTTAATTCAATTTGTAAATATAAGTTGCATGTAACCATTACAAATTTAGTCTTATCTACATAAAATTTTAAAATAAATTTTGTTTTTTATTTCCACAAAAAAAAAAAAAAAAAAAAAAAAAAAAAAAAAAAAAAAACCTGGGAAATTTTTATTTTTGTATTATTACAATTTTAAACTTTGTATAAATGTTTTCATTTGCAAAAGATTTTTTTTCAAGCTATAAATTTATCGTGTTCAATAGGAAAAAGATAAATATCAGACGCATAAATTTAATAATAAAACTGTTTAAATAAAATATGCTTGTTTCTTATTTTCTGTGTTTTGATTGCAAATAAATTTCGTTTTGCATGAATTTAATAATTTCCTACTCAATTACTTTAATAATATTTATTTAATTTTCTTTATTTGTATTAAATAAGATTTTGATTTACACTATAAAGATTTATACATTTGTATACTCGCTACATTTTTACATTTTTAATAAAGTTTTACTCAATTGTTAACTGAATAACACATTTGAAGCTTTAATTTCAGCATTTACAATCAATAGAAAATAATTTGACTGTTTTCAAAAACACTGAATTTGACTCACCGAGTTACATAATTTTAGACACAAAAAATATTAAACTAAAACTTTATTCTTCTGGGATTTCTGTTTAATAACTCTAGAAATTACTGCCCTTAGAGTAAAATATACTGAAAATTATTATTTTTAAAACAATCAAATTGATTGGTAAAGTTAGCAAAAGATTTATATTTCGAAATATGCGAAAAAATGCTCAAACCGGAAATCGGACCCAGATTCTTGATTTACTGGACCAATGCTCTACCGTTTAAGCTCCCTGGTCTGATAATCGTCATGGAGTAACTTGCGGTTTTTTAGCTTGAGCTCTCTATTTGACAGATCAGATGTTATTATGTTATTATTTGACAGATCAGACCAATAAGGTGATTAGAGCGAAATATGCTAGCTCTAGTTCTTATCCCAGGTAGCTTAAGCGGTAGAATATTGACCCTGTATACCAAGGATCTGGGTTCGATTCCCATATTAGGTATTTTATTCGTTCTGTTGGCGATATTCAACTCCTATAAAATATAGTCTTTTTTAATCCGATTATTACATACCCCTTTATATGACTTTTTCCATTTTCTAAAAACAACAATATTTATTTGTATGCTAATTGCAATTTAGATGGTAAATGGATAATGCAATTTAAAAAAATATATATTTTTTCTAAGTATTCATGCTGATAGACAGCAAAGCTTACGAATGTTCTATGCAACCTTGGACATAAACAAAAAATACATAAACACCACCTAATGTACTAAATTTTGTTTAATTTAAAAAAGAACCCCGCTTCTGGGATTGAACTTTCATCGATTATGTTTGTTATACAATATTGCAATAAAAGCCTTGCATGTGGCCGTTTGATGCATTCGTATATTGAAAATATCTTTTATTGAAATTAATATTTTAAGTTCTTTTTTCTGTGTAATCTGTTAAAGGATGTATGTTTTTTCATTACTTATTAAAATATTTCTGAAATCCATGCTTATTTAGATAATTTATGTCTTAAAAACTACGAACTGTGTGTAAAATTTTAACATTCCATATAAAATTAAGCATATATTTTAGAGAATTTTGAAAACTAAGAAAACCAGAGACGTCTTTTAACCTCTTCAGGACGGGAGCTTTTAAAGAAATTTTTATTGTTTTGTCAACGGTTTTTAAAAACAGAAATTTGTGTGATTTAAAATCAAGTAAATGCTCCTATTAAATAAGGCAAATTTTAGTGGTGTGGATAAACAAGGAATATTGAGCCTTTTCGCGGCACGTATATGTGTCGCTCGTCCACAAAGAGTTAAAAAGAATATACAAAAATTAGAAGTTTAAAAAACTAATTTTCCGAAGAGCTGTTTTAAATATACGAATGCTTCAAACGTCTACAGGCTTTATTGAAGTAAAGGGGAATTTGGAAGATGAGTGGCCACCCCCTTAACTTAAAAACGCAAGCCACATTCGGAAATGATAAAGCCTTTATTGGAATTTTTCATTTATAAACAGTATCGTAATTGATTTTTTTCGTATTTGTAAATTAGCAAATAAGTAGTAAAATCAACATTTTACTTAAGTATTTTACAGCACACCTTAGAAAAAGCAATAATTTCATTACACGACGCTTAAAAATTGTATTTTCTTTTGTGCATGTTTAAATGAATGAAAAACGCCAGTACTCAATCTCAATGATATTTATGAGTTTCATTGCGTTTTATACACTGCAACTTTATAAAGATACATTCAGTTTTTCCCCATAGACTATATAGTCCAAAAGCCGACAGCACAAAAACCTATATTATCGAGGACAAGAAAAAAAAAAAACCTTTATTTTATGGAAGAATAATAATAGGAGAATCTAATGACCCATGTCTCCCGGAAGTGAAGTTGTTCGTAAGCCAAAAATTAATACCACGAGATGTTTACTCGTAGGTTTAGCATTGTGCTTGCCGTACAAATCAAAGATATAAAAACATGGAAAACTGGGGGCAGGAAAAAACAATGATAAACCTACGAGTGAGTAACTAGTAATATTAATTTTTAGCTTTTGCACTACATCTCTTCCGGCTGATAAGGATCATTAGCTTCCCTAATAACTGCTCTTCCATAAAATAAAGCTTTTTTTTCTAGTGCTCGATAACGTAGTTTTTTTTTCGGTCGGTTGTTGGGCTAATAGTGCAACGGAATTACTTTTGTTTCCTTTTAAATGAACTTTGAATGCTACAGATTTCATTTTTGATAGGGAATATACTACGGTAAACTTCAATAACATATATTGAGTTCATGGTATACAAGTATATTTACGTGATATATAACAGAGATAGGTAGAGTGTTTTATAAACCGAAAGTAAAAACATTTTTCATCTGTTTTACAAAGTAATGAAAAATGTACGCTATTTCTTTTTATATTTAATTGTCGTACATAGCTCTATCTGATCATTGAAATTTTTTATTGTATTTTTTAATTTCTTTAAACCTTAATAAAAGTAATTGGGGGGGGGGGATATTAAGCTCAACAGACTAGATCCTGGTCTGAGCAGTCTCTCTTAGATTATCAAATCAAATCACCAAAAGGGGAATCTAAGTCACTTTTTAATACGTTCATAGACGTAATAGAACGTAGATATTCATAAAATTAACTTTTGAATGTTGGTTGAAATTACCTATTTGAATAATAATAGGACAATAACAATATCAATATTAGAAATAATAATAATAATAATAATATTACTAAACATACATTATCGGTATGCTTTAGCTTTTACAAATTGGCATATAAAATAAATAATCTTTTGAATTGCTTGCGTTTTCGCAAATTTTGATGAAAAACAAATAACCTTTTATATTTCCATTTTAACATACCACACTTAAACATGTAATAAGAATTATAGTAATGGACATCTAAAAGTCAAGTTCCGGTTTTAGTAGCGTGTGTAAGTCCCATTATAATAGGATAATTCTTGTAAATTCATAAAGATCTTTTTTACAAATTATAACGGTTTATTTTCGTGCTTTAATTATTACTGTGATTCTGCTAAATGTTTTGACATATTTAATATTCTTTCCAAGCAGTACATTTCCTTTATAAATTGCCATTTATGTTAATAAACAATCATATTCGAAACCACAAAATTTCCTTATTTATATAAAAAATTATACATTCACTGAACGTAATAACGATGTTTAACATCTGTCACAAATGTTTAAGACATTTCAAAATTAATGATTACTTTATGTTTAATTATCAAACCAATTGCAGTAAGTCTAATTAATAGAAAATTGCTGGTAAAATAAAATATGTAAACAAGATTACTCCATTAAAGTTTTAATTAAGTCATATTTATAATTTTTCTGCAAAACAATTCTGCCAAAGAAAAGTATATATTAGCAACATAATTTCGTCATGACTTAAACAGATTAGAAAGAAAATAAAATTGCTTTTAACAGAATTTTTCGATAAAAAAAAAAAAAACAAAAAACAAAAAAAAAACACTACATATAAAGAAAAAAAACACAAAGGCGAAAAAAGGAAATTTTAATTAAAATGTTGTAAGAGAATAAATATATTAAAAATTAAAATGAACTAATGAGAAAAGAAATATCACTAAACTATAAATAAATGAAAAAAATATTATGAATTTTGTTTTAAAATACTGCTTTAATTCTTAATATTAGCATTAATTAATGTGTTACGTTTCTTAGGATACTTGATATTTTTGCATTCTTTTCTTTTTAAAAATATAAAAAAGAAAAATAATTATAGATGAAAAATAAAAGCTAGAATGATTTTACTCCTTTCGTTATACACAAATTTTTTATAAAATAAAATGTGATTAATTAATTTTACATTAGTTAATTAAACCAAACAATAATTATGGTTTTTTTTTATTTTTTTTAACAAATCCTATATTTTGTAACAGATATTTGGCATTGTTCAAATTCTGAACGGTCTTTGATAAATATTAATATTAAAAAAGATAGCTTAATTATGTTGCTTGTACAAGTAGCTCGAATGCGTAAAACGTTATTTGTAAGACATTTAAAAATATATATCAAAGATATGGCCCAATTTGTGCCAAATATCTTTCAGTATACACTGAGAAAAAAATGTACCGCTGACACATAGAATGAATAGTTAGTCGTTTTTTGAATCTCTAAACTAGAAATATAGATTTCCGAACTATGCGAATAGGTTAAACAATAAAATTGAATAGTTGAAATCACCTAGCCTTTCTAGTTTATTGTTTTCAAGGTGACGAAGCGATATTGAATTGCTTCAGTAACAAGAAATTATCGCTTGATTTTGGGAATGGTTTCATAAACTAAAATTATAATTATTAAAGCAAACCTCCTGCGTCTGCATCTATTTGCAGAGATTTTTCAATAAATTTGATAACGAAAATATAGGAAAACGCTCTTGAATTCTAGTAAGAGGCTCTAGAACTAATGCGCAAATGGAGCTAAAATTTATAAGGATGACATGGAACTATTTTTTCTAGAGCCACAATTTGGATTCCAGATCCATATTTCTTTCTCAGTGCATCCATGTGATTTCTTTCAATTCCATCTTTGAATCTTCCCTTAAAATAATTGATATTGGTTTTGTAAGAGAGCGCGATATTTTTAACATTTTCTCATAAAGAAATATCACACATTATATCTGTTTATTTAACTGACCAAATCAGTCAGATTGCCTAGACCAGGGCTGCCAACACAGGACCCGCGGGTGCCATGGCGCTCTTCAATTTTTATTATGGAGTTTTTCGACTAGTTACTGTGCTAGAATTTTTAAAAATCAAAAATCCATCCGAAAAAAAGCTTCGTTAAAATCATTAGTGTTCCGCATAATTTTTTTTTACGACAAGAAGGATATAAATTTTCTGCTCTTTCTAAACCAAATACTCTGATAGACTACTTTCTTGGAAAATGTTTTAAATTCATTTTTATTTATGCCTTTTTTTGCAATTATTTTTTTACATCGAGCTATAAATAGTAGGGAACCCTTATGGTTCCTATTGTGAAGTGTCCAATGATATTTATAATCCATTTGCATGAATTTCTCTTTATCACGGTTGTCAATATAATTTCTTTTTTTTCTTTTTTCTTTTTTTTCCAGAAAATCCGAAAACATACCGTAAATTCCGAAGAATAATTTTTATCTATATGATTTTTCAATTTCCGAACAATAAAAGAGACCGACATGATATCACTCTTACCAACTACAGTGAGATCAATAGAATTTTACATTTCAGACATGTGGATACTAGAGCCCTTCAATCTTTCCGCTAGATGAGGAGCGGCCGCGCTTGCTGAAATGTTGGACAGCCCTGGCGAAGTCTAACGGTCTTAAACTTTGTTTATTATTGTCCACAATTCTTAAATATTTCGCCACCTACGTTATAAAAATACATGGGGGATTTTGTATAACCCATTTTTAGAAAGAAAGAGAATCGTTTGTTTCTGTAAGAATTAACAATAATAACAAAAAAAAAAAAAAAAAAAAAAAATATGCACAAAATTAGTACACACATATTACAAGCATAACCTAAGAGTTTGCGTTTTAATAGTTAAAATTTTTCGAGCTGCGAAAAATAATTAAATAAATACTTCTAAAACATAATTATAAAGTATAACCTTCTTTATTTCGCATGAAAAAGTACTATTTTCAATAAGTTTCTAAAAAAAGTTTCTAAATATATCCTTATATTCTATGAATGGAAGAATCGGCACCTCGATTCAGATAAGTATTCTTAGTATTAAGTGAAACTCTACACAATATTTTATAAAACTCTGTAAATAAAAATCGAAGGCTTGAATTTAAATAATTCGAAAGAATGGGGAAGGGGTGTTTTGCACAGTAACTTATATATAATTATTCCTATTACATGAAAATTTGCTTCAATTCTGGAAAATTAAAAATGTGTACTGATGTCGAAAAATTAAGGGGAAGTGAATGGACGCGATCGGTTGCCGAATATCCACTAAAATTCTTCACTGATTGTCCTTAAATTAATAATGAATCCTGATGTCACGAACATGCTTGAATTCATATTTTTTTAGAAGGAATTTAATCACGGTGACAATTAAAAGAGACAGCCATAAATTTAATAAGAAGATAATGCTTGCAATTCCCCATGAAACAGAAAATGACTAACAGATTATTGTATGCCACTGTAACAAATTGTTGTGGGGATACTGTTTAACGTTTCTGTTCATTTGTGTAAGCATAGTACGCTTATTCATAACTTCGTTACCGTTTTTATGGAAAATTCAAATGTTTTATAGTATGCTGAGTTCCTCAATTAAATTTAAGAAAACTCTCTCAAAATATGAAAGTAACAGTAGAAACAGTATGCTGTAATTGAAACATCAATACAGTGTATATTTGATGAGATATGGTCATTTTTATGAAATAAATTTGGAATGCGTATCCGTGAATGATTCTAGAATTTGTATTTCCCGATTGGGTCATCAGATATTTAGGGCGACTTATATAAATAGTCAAATCAAATATTTTGAAAAATTAGAATGATATAAAGAAATGATTGACAAATTCTAGAAGATTCATTGCATGTGAAATAAAGTTACTTTTATAAAACAAGTTTATTACATGTATTTATACTTTAGTACAAAAGTAGTACAGGTTTAGTATAAATAGTCAACTCAAATATTTTGAGAACTTAGAATGATATAAAGAAATGATTGTCAAATTGTGGAAAATTTATTGCATGTGAAATAAAGTTACTTTTATAAAACAAGTTTATTATATGTATTTATACTTTAGTACAAAAGTAGTACAGGTTTAGTATAAATAGTCAAATCAAATATTTTGAGAACTTAGAATTACATAAAGAAATGATTGTCAAATTGTGGAAAATTAATTGCATGTGAAATAAAGTTACTTTTATAAAACAAGTTCATTATATGTACTTATACTTTAGTACGAGCCTATAAATGAGTAATCAGATATTTAGATTGACTTATATAAAAAGCATAATTTCCAAGTACGCTCCGGGAAATAAGAAAAAATAATAATCTCTGTGTAAAAACACAAGAAGACAATGAAAGCGTGTGATCAAACCTTAAGCCAAATTATGACTTTTCTGTCTTATGTCAAGACTTTGCAATAATTTGACAAATTTTTTGTAACAATTATTATTATTAGTATCTATTATTGTTATTTCGTCAGTCTTCGTGAAATTTATTTATTAATCCAAAATGGAAACAGAAACTGTTTTTTTTTATATTATTAAATAAAATAATAATAAAAAAGAATCAAAAGAGCATTGTCTTTTTGAATAAATAAAAGTGTTTCTCAGTGTGGTGATGTGCGTGTTAGTTGTATGTGTACTTTGGTTAAACACCAAAAAGGTCTTTCCTATTCGTTAGTATCTTATTTTGCTTCTTTTGTTTTATTTTATTTTTTGTAAAAACACAGGTGTAAGTTCGCATTGTGCAAGATAGTGACACTTTTGTTGTCTAGCATTGTAACTTTTCTTGATAGTTTAAACGTTTTATTTGTGTAAAAAATAATATATTGCGAATCAGAAATATAGGGTTTAAAATACGACAGTAATTTTGAAAATACTTCTTTATTTGAAATTATTTAAAATAGTGTACAAAGCTGAAACCAAAAGGGCATATTATTACTATCGAATGAAATGATAGTACAAGTGAACATATCATATTAGTTTTTTTTCTTTTATCATTATTTTTTCTTTTTTTAAATTTTTGATACTGAATGTTAAGACAAAAATCTTAAAATATTCACAATACATTTTTTGCACGTTGTACATATATTTCTTCTAGAAAATATCTTAACTCTTTTAGACCTGATATATCCTATAAGATGAACAGGTCTCGCACCGTTCTTAAAATTTTCACACGTTGCTACCAGTATTTTAAATAAAAAATATTTATCGAAGGTCCGTTTAACATCTACAATAGAATTATACAATAAATATTACCGTTTATAAATTGTGATAGGAAAGTACGAAAATTTTAGGAACAGTGCGAACCCTGGATGCACATTTTAATATGCATAAAAAAAGTGAAATTGGTGTGCATGGAACCTAACAAAAATCAGAAATAAGGAAAATAGCAATTTCTTTCTCATAGCACTTTTTGGCGAGCTATGTATTAAATAAATGTAACTTTCAACAGAAATGTACAAAATGTGCAAGCATGAAAACGTAAATAGTTTTACGGTGCATTAAGATACCCATTGTAGAGTCCTTTAGTCATAAAAAAATATTAAATATACATATACTCTATATTTTCCAATGTTTTTGCAATGCAAAAAAAAAAAATTACAAAAAATCCTAAGAAATTGTCAAAAAACTACTTTCTGAGTCCCAATGTATTATGAAATTTTATAAACAAAAGAATAAAGTTTAATTTTTTACCTGTTCAATCTTTCTTAGTTATCTGTTTGCAAATATAAATCAACAACTGAAATTAATTTAAAAAAAACCCCCTAAACTTCGGAAAATGAAGAGGTTAAAAACGATAAGTTTATTTATTCTCTTGAAAATCCATCAATGTGTGTTTAACGTTGGCTAAAAATATTCTAAAAAAAAAAGAAATCTCGCTTTATCTTACTTATAAAAACGTTTTTAAAAAATTTTAAATTTTGTTTAATTGTATCACTTTTTTGTTATATTATTACTAATCTACACATTTATTTCTTCAAATATACCGATTTTGACTGAGAGCCGGTAAATTCAAAAGTCTCGCGATCTCTGAATTGAAAACAAAATTGTGTAAATTGACAAAAAACAGCCATGCGAACAAACTGAATTAGATATGACAAATCTCTACAAGTCGAAAATAACTTCAATTAAATTAATTATCATTATAAAGCTGTAATGAATTACACTTTTCGCAGAAAGTCAACTTTTAATCAGCATCCAGACGCAAAACAAAGTAGCAAACGATAAAAATTCAAAGCAATATAAATTTGTAATTTTAACCCCGTCCGCCTTATTAAAATAGGTATGAATAATCTTTGTCGTACCAATATCTTCTGAAGTACAACAATTTTTTTAAAGGCTCTTAGTATAGTTAATATCCGCAATGATGGTAAAACATCATAGATTTTTAGTAATAATTAATTTAAT
The DNA here is from genome assembly GCA_964019185.1 of Maratus speculifer. Taxonomy (NCBI): domain Eukaryota; kingdom Metazoa; phylum Arthropoda; class Arachnida; order Araneae; family Salticidae; genus Maratus; species Maratus speculifer. The sequence goes on along the minus strand of OZ025294.1, from coordinate 301,121,318 downwards.
TAAACATATTATTGGTTTGCCAAACATAGGCATATCTAACTCATTTTGTTTCTATGTCTATTTTACTATCGACGAACATAAAAAGTTTTCCATTCCGGATGTCACCGAATCCCGACATATTTCTAAATTTTGACAAAACTGATAATTTTATTATGCTTTTTTATTTCTATTTTAATTTAGATTCCGTAACAAAATTTACATTTAACTTCAGAGGGTACTTTTGAGTAATTAGATTACAAATTTCCAAAATTATCCTCGTTAGATACAAATCATAGTTAAATAAGTGTTATTTTTCAAAAGAGAAATACTAATAGAGTAACTTCATTCAAAATGCATCATTTTTGTCTTTTGTCTTCATTTTATCATTTTTGAAAATTAATGTAAGAAATACTGATTTAGGATAAGAAGTTCTTTCGATATAGCCTGATATTTGGACTTTTCGGGGAATATATATATTTTTTTAATATTACACATCGGAAAAAAGTTTTTGAGATTGAATTTGTTTGTTTTCTTCATTGAACTGTGCGAACAAACTGATTCTCCCGATATAGCTTGGTATTTGGGCATTAACGAGAAATATTTGTTTCATTAATGCATGTAAAGAAAAAAATGTAATTTAAAAAATTGCACTGACTATTTGGAAAACGATACTTTCAAAAATTAAAATTTTAGACTTATAAATATTTTCCATATTTAAAATAATGATATTATTATTAACCATCATTTTTATGATGATCAAAACGTAGTTTACGTAATAACAGAGCCCTATATTACGCACGCCATGGATTAAAAATTAATATTCCTGAACCAGTCATATACAAATTATAAATTAAATTTTAGTGTTACCATTTTCATTACTGAAAATTTTTAAACTTCTAAACATAACATTTTCTTAATTTTTATACCGTCGTATAGAGAAAAAAATACTTTTAAATGCAATTTGTTTGAAAGCTGCATCTCAATCTGTTTTTTAGTTATTAATTTTTTGTAGTTTTTATACTTTTTTTGTCATCGTGGCAACAGAGGTATTTCATTTCTGGACATTAAGCACGAACCAATCAGAAAACGAATAAAATAAAAAACAGAAGTATTCGATTTTTGGATATTAAGCATAGACCAACCAGGAAACGAATGAAATAAAAAAAAATAAGTTGCGGAATTCAACCAATAAAAACATTCAGATATACTTCAGATTTCCCAATTCTCTATCGAGGACAGCAACTATTTTCCAAATAGTTAAAAAAAAACTTTACATTGAATTGATTGTATTTTTTCCAGCTAAGTGTGTGACCATTATGTCACATAAAAATGTTAAACCAGTTTGTAAAAGTTTTTACAGTAAATATTGATTTAAAGAGATGTTTTTTAGACACAGCTTGATATTTCGACAATTTAAATTTTTGATGTTAATTTGTTTTCCTTTCTTTCATCTAAGTGTAGGAGCAATGTCATATAAAAATGTTAGCATGCTAATCGATCTAAACTCCTCAAACGATCACTATGCCCAGAATCCACATGTGGAATACCATAAAAATAAGCTTTAAATAAGCCATTGAATAATCTTTTGAAACTCATCACAAAGAAAAATATAACTGATTATACATACGTACATTGGATACCATTTGGAGTTTGAGATCGATTTTTGGTACTCATAATTCGTTTTCAATGCTATAAAAAGTCTAAATTATTGAAAGTTTTAATGTTTTAATGTTTATCATTTTATTAAGAAACAATTTTATTTCCATAAAAAAATGTCGACAGCTTGAACGGGTGTAAGAGTAAAACTGTAAATTGTTAAAAAAAAAAAAAGAAAAAAATTCTTACAGTAAATTTTGATTAATCACAGGTCCGTTTAACTGTTATCACTAATTAGAGCAAACAAGTCGTAAATGTATGTCAATCGTGACAAATGATATGCATCCGTACTATAATGATTTTTTTTAATATTCATATTTTGGTGCAACGGCTGTTGCACTCTAATGCAAAAACGCATGAATACAAAGTTTATTACGATTATAGATATTAAACTCATAAATAATAGATCTCCATCTTAAATGTAACGCAAACACAATGGCAACTTACAGCAATTGCCAAGCATTGAATATCATTGAACTATTTACGTATGATAAAAATTGAATAAAGAAAATTTTTATTAAGATCTCTTTAAGTTGTGACTCGATTCTCATGACATTTGAAATTACTTGGTAAAATTCTATAACGAATACATATATTAAATTTCAATCCTTTCGGATGGGTAGATTTTGCGCTGCTGACAGATAGACAAACAGGTTGACCAAATGACGAATATTGGTATACGTAAATAGAAATCTAAAAATAACGACAGTAAAAGCACCAATGAAATTAAATTAAATGCATACCGATTTTGGTAGCATATCGATTTTTTGCTCAATAATTATAGATTCTGCGTATTTGTTGTTTAATTACGAACGCACGCAAAAGCGATTTTAAGTGCAGTTTCTTGACACTTTAAATCAGCGGTCGTTAAACTTTAGGATATCACGGATCAATAATATCACGAATGTATCAATCGAAGAATATTACTAATACGATATTTTAAATAAAAAGAAATTTATACATTATTGATTCGATTGTTTGCAATTTATTAAGTATTGTAACTATTGAATTAATAACAATCTTGAAAATTATTGCAAAATATTGCTGTAAAATGCAAGAAAATCACAAATGTTCTTTTAATTCTAAGAATGTCAAATAACTGTTACGAATATTTTAAATGTTCTTTAAAAGAGAAACAATATTATTGTTTTAACAAAATAATAGAATCTTATTTAGATATCACACATTTTTATTGCTAAAAATGTTTATTTGAAATAAGTTTGCGGTTTGAAATATTTACTTTGAATGACGTCACCACTAGAGATTTGATTCTATTTCAAGCGAAGACTTTTATTTAGTTTCAGTTGCTGCAGCAGATGAATATTGCTTACCGCACAAGTAATCTGTTGAAAGCTCAGCCAAAGTTTTCACTCAGTAATAAGAGTTTACGTTTTATGCAGAGCCAAATTGGGGGATATGACATGATATCTAATCGTATGTGCCAATCCCAAAACTTTTTTATATCTGATACATGTTAATGCTTTAAAATTTTCTGTCACAGCGCTATCTTCAAGTGTATGTGACTAAAATGTTTTCATTAGATCTAAATGTTAAATTTCGTCGAAAAATGCCAGTAAATTGGTCACTTAAATTTCGAAAACTTGCGAAAGTCACACGAAACTCACTGTTATAGTATCCCTTTCAGTGTATTCTATTTTTATCTGGAACCTAACAAAAACATATATAGGTAATTTGGTTAGGTACTATAGTTTGGTTTCAATCTATATATATAACTTAATGCTCTTTTCGATAATATAATATTGTAAATAACATAAGAATTACTATCACAGCGTTTTCTTCAACTGGAATGTTCTCAGATTCAACCGAAACCTGCTGACCACTCTACAAAAAATTTCTGAATAAAATCTGTAAGTAATTGTCCCACTAAAAATAGAAAAAAAATCTGCAGATAATTTTAATAATATCTGAAGAACCCTGCAGATATTTTTAAGATTAAACAAAATATGCAAATTTTCTTCACATTTCTGTACAATGTCTGAAGAAGTGTCAATTTCTTTAGATTTCTTCTTGTAAAAATTTGTTTTGGAATTTCTAACCTTTAAAACGAGAAATTCTGTCGAAAAACCGAAAGTGAATGTATTTTTTTCGATTATAATCATTTCTTCTATTATAGATAAAAGAAAGTACTAAATGTGAAAAATGAAAAATATCCTTTTTAGAAACCTTTTAACACCAATATTAATTTTATCTGTTGATTAATATTTTCAACACGTTCATCGCGAAAATGCATCGTGTTTTGGGGAAAAATATGTTTATTTATTAATCATCATTTTAAGATATATATACCTATATCTATTTATTTTTTTTAAGTCTATCTATCTATATGTATGCATCCGAATAAATACAAAATACAAAAGAAACAAATTGGTCTTATCCGTGAAGTTAGATATTTTGATAATTTATTTTTATTTTTTATTTATATTTACTTATTTATTTAATTTTGTTAATTTTTTTATTTTTATTTTTTTATTTTTTGCTAATCAATGCGATTTATTGAATATGAAATAGGTAATTAGATTTAAAAAAATAATAATAAACTGTTGAATTTATAGTTAAATTAACACATAGACTCTTTAGTATATATTTTTTATATTCAAAGGATATTTGAATCAAAATTATTCATAGAATGTCATTGAGAACTTTCTACGTTTCTGAAAAATAACTGTGACAGCTACATACGCGATCACAATACATATGTTCGTTAATAAAATGTCAAACATTTTTAAGATGTTGTGCAACATCAATAGTGTTTAAATGACGTTTCAATTTGTTGAGTATTTTAGCTAAAGTCGTACTGAGGAATTTTATTTTATTTTTTATTATTATCATTTTAGTGTGTGCGCGCCTGTAAACGAACCGTAAGATCTACATATTCAATTAGCAAACTCATCACTGATACGGCCAAGATCCAAGTACTGACGCAATAAGGCTCTTGTTGGTTCAGTATTTCGGACATTATGATACTGAAAGATTTCCACGAAACGAAACATCTGTAAATTGCATAATTATACGAATTTCTTTGAAAAAGATTTTTTGTGTTATTTGTATTAAAACAAGGAAAATTCAAATAAGGTTAAATTTTTTCTTCAAGTCCATTGGTTTGCTATCTCTGATTTAAGAGTTAAAAAAGTGTAAAAAATAAAAATAAAATACACATACGCACACACACACACACATGCATATACATATATTGCACAATTCTCCTTGAAATTATCTTTCTTTAACATTCTAATTGTGACAGGTCTAATATCCGTGTGCTTGTGAACAAAAATGTCTTTGTCAGTAATCTCAGAGAGATTGATATTGTTGAACATGTAGAATTCTAAATTCGAGTATGAAGCAAATACTCGGAGCATCTTGTAGTGAATACCTTTAATTTGATATTATTATCTACTTATTATTTTTAGTATATTATAATTCATGTTGTTTTGACAATTTTTAAACATTCTTAGACATTGCTATCAACAATGTAAAACTATAGATGAAGCGAAGCTAAATACAATTTCAAAGCTTTTTTATTGAACAATATTTAAAAAATAAGAAAAAAAAGAAATTAATGTATAAAAAAAGTATATTAGAAAATAACGAAACATTTCTTCTGTATAGTTTCCTTTCGTGTTTGTAAATAATAGAGAGTTATTTACCTACTAAACCATTAAACATAAATGACTGTACACTGTAAAAAAAGGGGGTCGGTCTACTAAAAAAATTTTAGTTTCTCTCAGTGATCCTTGCAATTACTAAAAAAAATTTTGTAATCTTACTCAGTTACAAGAAAATCTGTAAGAATTATTAGAAAAAAAGCTAGCAACTAATAGAGTTAATAGTTTTATATTTTTAATAGCTATTACTAAAACTCACTCGGTGTGGCCGTGATAGCCTAGTGGTCATAACACCGATTTCCAGGTTGAAAGGTCCCGGGTTCGAGGCTCGACACCACCAAAGACGCGCCGAGTGTATGCAGTGTAAATACTCGTTAAATAAAGGGGTTATGATCGTAGCAGTTACCATGGGTAATTATCTCGGACTTTCCCACCCCTTCAGAAGCACATCAAAATTGAGCAATGTTTGGTGCTGCCATCTATTGAGGCTTTGCTGAAAATCTTCCGTTGCTGAAGTCTATCTTCTTACCCACTGGATGGAGTTCGAAGGAAACTCCTGCCCTTCGGGCACACGTCAACAACAAAACTCATTTGGTGGTTCTCGCTAAAATGTTTTAAGCTAGTTATACGAAAAATTCATTTATACAGTTTACAAAATAAATGTTCGTTTTACTTACTAAAATTGCGTTTAGAATAGTTACTAAGAATCAATGAGTAATGGTTACAAAAAATAATTTTGGAATTGTTACTAAAATTTCCTTGGTCGCTCATTCTAAAAAGGTTTTAAGTTAGTTATACAAAAAATTCTTTTGTTTAGTTTACAAAAGAAATGTTTGTTTCACTTGAAAAAAAAAGTTTGAAATGGTTACTATTTGTACTGTGAGTAATGGTTACTAAAACATTTTGTGGAATACAAGTTTATTAAAAATTTTTTAGTAACCTCATGAATTTTTTTTTACAGTGTAGAAATATAACTGTTTGAAACGCATATTTAAATTGAAATTCTACTAAAACAGTATGCTATTCATAGATGCACATTAAATATAAATATATATAAATTAAAAATATACAGTCGACTCTCGTTAATTCGATCTCGTCGGAATCACAAGAAATGTTTGAATTATCCAGAGTTCAAATGGAATAAGTAAGAGAAAACCATGTTTAAAGGGGTACTATTACAAAGGAATTGGTGTTATAGTATTTTTATAAAATTTATCTCTGAAGTTATCATTAAAATATGACTTTATATTAAATTAAGCGATATAATTGCATAAACTAATTAAGGGATTAGGAACAAGCACAATAAAAGAAGGGTTGGAGGTGTCATTGATGGACAGATGGGGCACTGAGAAAGCGAATATCAAATGCATGGGATTATATGTAAGTACTTCAGAACTATTCTGAAGAAAATGAAAGAAAGAAAATTATTTCAAGGATCTGAATTTTTTGAGAAGATAAGAAAAAATGAAAAATCGGAGTTCTCGTTAGTTCGAATTAAACGAGGTCAAGAGAAAATGAATTCGAATTAATAACAATTTTTAATATTATTCTGCCTTTGAAAATTTCGGGACTTCATGTTTGGTTCGAATTAAGCGAAGATTCGATTTATCCGATTTCGAATTAACGAGAGCCGACTGTATATTCTTTTTAAAGAAGGCAAGAATAGCTAGCTCCATTAGTAAAATGTTGCTTACCCAAAAGTGAAATTACTGCGTTTTTCTTTGATAATTGTGGAGAAACAAAATAGATGGAAGTAATACAAAGAGACTTTATCTGATTCAACAACCCCGCGAACTAATGAAACATTATTTGTTGTGAAATAAAACAGTAACGATTACCGTTTTGAATCTTGCAGCAATCTTCAATTATGTTGGAAAATTTCCAATTTTTCGTTTTTTATTGTGAAATGAAGTTTTTGCTTCAGTCGCCAAAATCCTTGAAATAAAGTATTATTCAGAGATGAAATAAAACATGTAATTGATAGAAATAGAAACTTTCTTGGAAAGCTTTTGAATACATTACCATGTATTTAAATATATTTTATAATTTTATTGAAATTTTAATAATCGCTAGTCATTAGTAAAATTTTGCTTGCCCAAAAATGCAATTATTGCGTTATGCACTGGTCATTACTTATTGTATACCTTTCACTTGAGAACTTTTTTCAGAGTTTTAAATGCCCACACGAAATAATATTTATTAGAAATAAACTGTTAGTAGTATATATATAACACATATTTTGTTATGACTGTCATTATTTCCTCATTCTTCATACCAAACTTTCTTTAAAATTCACAATAAGGTGTAGGAAAGTTTGTCATATACATTATATAGGCACTAATCACTGAAGACTTTTAGGCATTTTCTAAATATTTTAAAATATACATGTCGGATTTTTCTGGATGTTCAATGTTAGGAAAAATATGATTTCATAAAAGTCATATGAACCATATGAATATTATGATTTGATTATAATAACAATTAGGGGGGAGGGGGCGATAGAAAATAAAAGATTAATAATAATAATTGGGATCACCCTGTAAAATAAAATTTACTTAAGGATCCACACTATCATTTACGGATGTGTGGCTGTTTTACAGTACGTGCATTCATTTACGGACGAAAAGTTCATATATTCATGGCGATATACCATTTTTTAGTTTAAAAAAAATATTTTTTTGTTCATCTTCTCCCATCATCAATCTTCGTTTATCATTAATCTTTTTATTCATTCGCTGTTAAAAATTTATTTGCGCCATTTGCTGCAGCGTCACTCCACCGCTTTTATAGAACACGGTTACTTCAATGCATTGTGGAGCATTTTCATTTGTAAGAATAGACTTCTTCTATAAAAACATTGGAGTGAAAATATAACAAATAGTACAGATTTTAAACAGTGTTTCATGTAGGGTTTTCTATCAAATTTAACGCTAGTTTGAGAAAATCGGACACAGTATACTAGTAAAAATCAAACGTAGTAAAAATAATACATTGCAGTCGGATTGTTAGTTTATTAAACAGTTTATGAAGTGCGACCAGTTGTATGAAATTTCTGCGCATGTGCGTGCGATAACAAATATTTTTACATGATTTAAAAATGAACTGTGTGGAGTAACTCATAACAAAAATTCAAATATTGTGACAGTTCAGAATTATATTTTTAGTTGTTCTCTAAAAACAGCTAATGTTAAGTCTAATATATTCTTAAATAACATGAAGCTTCAGAAAAAAGACTGTATATTCGTAAGCTATAGTGACAGATATTTCGTGCATTTTATTTTACAAAGTAATTCCAAATATTATTATTTTTATTTGTATTTATTTGTTGTCTCCCTCTCTTTAATTGTCCTTCTGACTTCTTAGCATGGATAAATATGAAGTGAAATATATTCTTCATAATCCTGAAGTTGCCGAAAAATCCGTCAAGTATATTTTTAAATATTCTACGAAATTCCTAAAATTAAAAGTGTCTGGTGATCAATGCTCATTTTGTTACATATCTTGCAGAATACATATCTTGTTCGGAAGTAAAATTATGCCACCAATAAAATGTCCAAAAAATGTTACACTGTTAAATTGTATTCTAATTCAGTTATGTTTTTACAATTCAATTAACTCTAACGTTTGTAAACTGTCAGAATATTTGTTATTACGTTCCTTTATTTAAAAATATTCACACTCAATCACAAAGGCAAATAACAGAGTCATTAACATAAAGTTGCTTATCTAAAATATAATTTGTGCCCTATTAAATTTGTATATATACACAAAAAAAAGAAAGTAGAATAAAGAAGTTTTCTGATTGAATATTCTGCTAATGAAATAAAATTTGTTGTGATATAAAGTCTTAATATTACCCTCCCAAAATTTATAGAAACCTTATTGCATTGCTTTCGAATCATTTCAAGTTTTTATTTTTCATTGTGAAATGAAGTTTTTGCTTCAGTTTTCAAAATCATTGAATTAAAATATTATTCATGGGTTAAATTTAGGTTAAAATATGTATTTGGACAGTTTGAAAAACCACTGAAAAATGCAAATTTATTCTAATAATTTTTGTAGATTTATTATAAATTTAATGCAACAATAACTTTTTCAATATTTCCTTTCCTCGAAATTTTGACGGGTTCTTTCTCGAAAATATTACATACGTAGTTTGTTCAAATCAGATTGTAAAAGCCAAATGCTATTTCATAGCAAGACTTTTATAAAAGCACAAAGAGTTTTCTGTGCACAAATTAAAAATTTATTCATTGAGTTTTATAGATAATTAAATGCGTAAGATATTTAAATGCGAAATAATAATATTATAAAAAAAAATAAAATAAATAAATTGAATAAATAAAAACATTGATTGTCAAAAAACTTAATTAATGTGTTGTTCTTTTTAAATTAAAATAAATGAAACGAAAAGAATACAATAATTAGCTTTTTTTAATCTGAATCAACAAACCTGCGGGCTAATGAAACATTATTTGTTCTTAAATAAATGTGACGATTACCGTTTCAAATATTGTTGCAATCTTAATTTATTTTGGAAAGTTTCCAAACTCTTGCTTTTTGAAATGAAATTTTTTGCTTCACTTAAGAAATCCTTGAAATAAAGTATTATTCATAGAAATAATTAAGAATTCAATTAATTGAAATTTAATAATTCTCACAGATGCTTTTAATAAATTATTATATATTTCGGAATATTTAACAAAACTTTATTTATTTTAATGAATAGTCGTTGCACTCACCCGAAATTGGTGTTCTTTAAAAAGGGCACTTTATTTAATTAAGCATTGCATTTATTAACATAGTTATTAATTTAAATTAATAGTTTAACAATAAATAAAATAAAATCAATATAATGAAACAAAATATCTACATTGTTTTAAACATAAAATGTATAATGTGAACTTTAAAACGTTCACTCTTTTAATTAAAAGGTGATTTAAAAAATCAAAGAGTTGTCATTAGTTAAAACTATTCATTTTATTTAAAATATCTTAGTATTTTCAAGCCTTATCCAAGCTCAACATCAGAGAAAAGTTTCATAACTAAAACTCAACGGTTTTAGAATAATATTATCGCAGTAGGTCGTGTCATTTCTCAAGATATTTGAAATGACCCGACAAAACTTTGGAATTATTATATAGATTAAATTTCAAACCTTTACTTATTAGAAATAAACATAATTATTTTGTAATAAAAATATTCTCTGAAAAAGAGCCTGGGTAATGCTTGAAAGTACTAAGATATTTTAAATAAAATGAAGATTTTTAACTAATTACATCTCTTCTATTTTTGAAATCGCCATTTCATTAAAAGAGTGAACGTTTTAAATTTCATATTATATATATAAACTTAGAATTAATTAATGAAAATCTTCATCCACAACGAAATTCATACAATAAAGGGCGATTCATACATAGAATTAATCATACAATGAATTGAAATTTAAAATTTATTATATATGTATTTTAATAAAACATTATATATTTTGTAATATTTACTAAAACTTTATTTCTTCCAGAAGATTGTTGTTGTATTCAATCCAAATCGCTGTTCCTTAAATAAAAGGAATATAATAAAGACAAATGACAAAAATTTACGAACGAACCAAAAAATATTTAAAATTTTTGCTCACTTGCCGAAAAGATTATAAAAATCGCCTAATTCAAAATACACATAAGTATTAAATAATACACAATTCTTCTTTATTTAAACATTTTGTACAGTAAAGACATTTCATTTAAATTTAACTAAAATAAATTTAATTTAACATTTAAAAAAATTTACTAAAAAGGTTAAAAAGTCAGTATTTGAGCAAAATTCCAAGACATTTTTCGGAAAATGAAGGAATTGTCCAAAAAATATGATTATTTTGTTTAAACTTTGTGCCACCAGTGGCAACTTTTTCGCGCAATTCATTATCGAAAACCAAAAAAAAGTTTTTTGTGGCACACCCTATTACATAGTACATTTTATTTAATTAGGTACTGTATTAATTTGAGTCAGCAAATAAATAAGTAGAATGCTATACACTTCATTTAAAAAGGTAAACTTAATGCTACACTATGTGTAAATTACTTAAGGATGACAAAAAATATTTTAAAAGGCGTTAAATTATTTTTAATCCTTAGTACTTTCATCTCAACTGGTAGACAGCAGGTGCTGGGTTCGAACCCAATCGCGGCTGTCGGCCTAACCGTTCGGAGTTTTCGTGGTTTTTTTTTCGAACCTTGCCTAAATACGGGTTAGGTTCCCTTAGAAAGACCCCCACGAAGGGCATCCCCCCCTGGGCTTATATCCCTAGCGTAGATAATCGGCCGACAAAAATAAACCAAACCAACCTTAGTACTTTCAACTGTAAGACAGCCATCGACCGAGAATATAAAATAAAAATATACATTAAATAAAGAAATAATGTAATTTTAATACTTAAAGAAATATTACTTGTAACGACGTTTTGTTCTACAACATACGAAGAATTTGGATTAGTTTATTCGAAGAAACATAACTCAAGTAATATTCCACGTTGCTCAATATCTACATTTTATTTTCCGGATCTAAAAATTGGCTTTCACTTTCACTCCAATTACGTGACATTTGAAAATTAAGATGTTAATATATAGGATGTCCAGCAAATAACACCGTGATTTCAAAATTAAATTTCTCAAAAACAAAGATCGATAGTGATATGCTGTAAACGGTTTTTTCATTAGGTAAGCTGTAAAAATCTTATACAGAAATTTCAAACAGTGAATATTTTGAAAAAAATGCGTTCTGATTGCATAGAATGCTTTGATTTGACATTTTTCTTATTTTAGATTGCCTGCAGAGAAATAATTTTTCAGCTTACAGTGCAATATTTTAAAGATTTTTCGGAGTAAAATTTTAGAATTTCGAAATTTCAAAAATTTAATTAAAAAAAAACTACGAAACTATGGCACTTTAAGCCGAAAAACACATTCTCTGGCAGCAATCTAAAGCAAGAAAAATGTCAAATCAAAGCATTCTTTGCAATCAGAACACAATCTTTTCAAAATATTTACCGTTCGAAACTGTTGTATAAGATTTTTACAGCTTACCTGATAAACAAACCGTTTATTCCATAATTCTATTGATCTTTGTTTTTGAGAAATTTATTTTTGAAATCAGGGTGTTATTTGCTACACACCCTGTATGTATTTTTATTTTATATTCTTGGTCAATGGCTGTGTTTACAATTGAAAGTACTAAAAACTAAAAGTATTTTAACACCTTTTAAAATATTTTTTTTTGGCCAACTTTAAGTAATTTACACATAGTGTAGTTTTATGTTATTAATTTAAATTAATATTACAACTTAGAATTAACGAAAAATTTCATTTTGAAATTTCATAATTTTTTTAATTTAATCTACTATTTTTTAATTCTCATAGGATTGCACACATTGTTTCATATTGAGAATGATTTAATTATTCTTAATATAAAATATTAAAAAATATTTTTATCACGATGAAACAAGAAATATTAAAAAAAGTTTTTATACTGAAATATTAAAGTAGCAGATTTAATCTGTTTAACAAGAAATTATTATTTTATACAAATGTTTATTGCGAAATACATTTTTAAACTTTCCTACCAATTTAAAATAACATTGTCATCAAGTATTCTCAAGAGAAAGTCTGGTTTCTCAGTTCAGTTAAATTAAATAGAAATACTTAGAACTAAACATTTAGTGGCAGCTAAAGCGACACATATAATTTAATTACAAACGAATGATATACCAATTTCCATTTGTAACACAATCTGAGATAAATTTGAATAAAATTTCAGGTGATAATTTTGTTAATGTGTGAAAATTTAACGTGCAAAAATCCCAGGTTAAAATTCCCGTGAAGCACAACTAATATTTTATGTCTCAAGTACATATTTTTTATAATACAATATTTTTAGAAAAAGATTTATCATAAATATGTTTATTTTATGAGAAACTATTATGTTATACAAATGTTTATGGCGAAAACCATTTTTAAACTTTCGAATAAATTTAAAATAATATTGACATCAAGGAATATCAAGAGAAGGTCTGATTTCTCATTGCAGATAAATTAAATAGAAACACTTACACTTGAACATTTCGTGGTAGCGAAATTTGCATGTGAAATCTAAAGACAGATGAATGATATTCTAATTCCCATCTGTGATACATTCTGAGATAAATTCGGAAAAATTATCAGGGGAAAAATTTGCTTATGTATGGTAGTTTAAAATCCAAAAATCCGAGGTTGAAATTCACGTTAAACAGCACTAGTATTTTATGACTCAAATATTATTTTATAATGCTTTTTTTTAACTTGATATTACTTTTCGGTGTATTTTTTTTTTGTATTTTTGTCGGCCGATTATCTACGCTATGGGATATAGGCCCTAATGCGTGGGTTTCCCTCCGTGGGGGTCTTTCTAAGGGAACCTAACCCGTATTTACGCAAGGTTCGAAGAAAACCACGGAAAACCTCGAACGGTTAGGCCGACGGTCGCGATTGGGTTCGAACCCAGCATCTACCGTCTACCAGTTTGGAGGTCAGAACCTCGCGGCCACTGGTGGGGCTATTACTTTTCGTTACAAGTACAATTATACACGAAACATGTATTATAATTCTAGAAAAAATATTTAATCTTGAACAAAATTCGAACATAGAAAAAGATTTATTTGTAAACAATACATAAATATATTGAACGAATCTTAAACTATTATTTAATACAGATGTCCATTGCAAAATACGATTTACGAATAAAATACGATATAATATACGCATACATAATACATAATAAATATACGATAACGAATAAAAGCGTTTGTAACAATTTAAAATACTAATGTCATAGAGTAACCTCAAGAGAAGGTCGGAATATTCAGTGAAATTAAATTAATTAAAAAACACTTGGAAATAAACATTTACAAGCCGCAAAATTTAGACGTGCAATTTAATTCAAAGCGAATGATATTCCAATTCCCTTTTGCGACACATTCTAAGATAAATTTTGATAAAATATCAGGTGATAATTTTGCTAATGTATGACTATTTGACGTGCAAAAATAGAATGTTGAAATTCATGTAAAGCATAATAAATATTTTATGACTCAAGCAGATACATATATATATATATATATATATATATATATATATATATATATATATATATATATATATATGATATTATTTTTCGTTACAAATACAATTATATATGAAACATGTACATTCTAGAAAAAATTTAATCGTGAAAGGAAATTCGAATGTGGAAAAAAGTGTATCAGTAAATTATAGATAAATATGCTTAAAATACGTGAAACTATTATTTTATACACATTATGTCATGCGTTTGTAAACTTTTCAACAAATTAAAAATAACATTGCCATCATGTACTCTCAAGAAAAGGTCTGATTTATCAGTGCAGGTCAATTAAACAGAAATACTTACAATTATACATTAGGTAACATCAAAAGTGGCGCATGTAATTTAACTACAAACGACTAATATTCCAATTCCTATTTGTGATATATTCTGAGTTAAATTTGAAAAAACATCAGATGATAATTTTGTTAATGTATGACAATTTAAAAATAAGAAAACAACTTTGAAATCAAGAAAAATTAAAGTTTATTTTAAGAAATTACATTCGAATTGCAGAAAGAGAATTTAATACAAATTCATCCCTGTTCTGTGTTATCCTTTAATAGTAGTCATTGGGTAAGTGAATCCATTGAGTAGCCCCAATCGCTGCATGTATTAATACCATCTACTAATACGCCCTCATCCCCAGCCCTTAGTACTGTTTGCATCCCTCGCTTTTTTAATTGGTTTTTCATTTTGAGATGTTTCTCTAATGTTGTGGATGTCCGAGAATAATTCTGTACAGTTTTTTTAACTAATTTGCTATTTTTAAATTCTTTTAGTGTGTGTTCCATATCTGTTGGATTAGGCGTTGACTTTTTTGTTTAACCAAGAAATTTCTTGGCACCTTTAAACTCTTCAAGTAATTAGAAAAAAATACATAGTCATACATATGTTTTCATATATTACATGAAACTATAACTGTATAGAAAATAAACCATGAGAGGCAACGTGTTCCGATTCACCCCATGAATCTTAAACATCTGATGTTACAAGCCATTTTTCATTTTTTCATTATGTAGTTTAGAAATAAGAAAAACTAATAGCGCATATCGTTTACAGGTCTATCATTAATTAAAAATCCCCTCTCTTACGTTTAGAATACGAAAAATACTGTTGTTACATACAAAGTTTTGAAGACGTTGAAAAAATGAGGTTTTTGAGGATCCTATTGAAGTTGTTTTATATACCCCAGTAGTGGTGCAAACATGTGAAAACTGAATTTCCCAACTCTAAATTTTATTATTTTCTAATAAAAAAATTGGCAACTAAAAATATCATCACATATATTTATAATGAATTTATTTGTATGACCGGGAAGTTTCGTTTCTATTCACCCCGCTGTTCCTATTCACCCCATTTTACGGTACGATTCAAGCTATATAAAAAAGTTATTTAAAATAATAACAGTAACAATTGCTGAGTTAAATATCATTGATTATATTACAGATTCTGTGCTGTTATAAAACAAGCATTATCTGCAATTTATTTTTATTTGCCGATTTATTAAGCAGGACCCTTTTTTACGTTCTTGTACAGGAAGCAATATTATTTTATAACATTTTTGCCAAATACCAGCTTTTTTTTTTAAATGTTTGCATTATTTTACAACAAAGGATCACTAAATATTTCAACAAACGTTAAAACTGCAATGTTAAGTTCCACCTATTGTTCATATTGATTTATATTCGCATGGAATTTCCTTTTATCTTTTACGCTTTGTTCATTCCTTTCAAACATTATTAGGATTTTGAATATGAAAGAGCTGACAAATGTATTTTATTGCTAACTATTTTTAGATTTTATTTGGTAGTGTGTAGTATGTACAATATATATGTATATTGATAGATAAATAAAATTTTGTAAGATTTTTAACCAGAATCTAATTAAGAACAATACTTGCTTGTGTAAAACTTACCATTAACAATTTTTTTATTTAGTAAAAACAAATTTTGAAAGTAGTATATTTTGGTCTGTTATGTATTGTTATTGCTTAAATGAAAGCTGACTTTAACTTCCTATGAAAGAACCGCTAATTTAATTTCAGTTGAAAATATAATTGTGATTATACTAATTATCTATACATTAAAAATATACTCTCCTCTATTTTTCTTCAGTGTGAATCTGAAGAATCATGAATCTACCGAAATATATTGTGTTTAAAATTTAAAAATATCAATGTATTTTTTAAATCTTTCAGAATCAAAAAAAAGTTTATATAAGAATTATATTTTTAATCAGACTAATGTAAGAGTATCTATCTCGAAAAATTATTTATGGAAAAAGCTATACCTATTGTTTTATTTCTTTAAAAATTTTTCTGATGATCTTATATAAACACCACGAGATGCTACTTAAATTAAACCTACAAAATTATCATAAAGATATATAAATGATGACTTTCACGTTTGTTATATTTAGTTATCAAAAAAACTTTGGAATAAATAACACGCCTTATTACGTAATTCGAAGTGGAAATTGACTTCACATGTAATTCTGCAGTTGAAAAGTTACACAAATCTAAATACTTACTAAAATTTTATTTATACACCATACAAAAAAAATGTAAAGCTGCAGAAATATGTAGCTTTACAAAAGAGTCTTAGAAAATTACAATAATCATTCTGAAATTCTTTCTGTAATCCGGACTGCGGTAACATAAAAAACTCTAAAAATCACAGTTTCAGAAAAAACGAAAAAAAATCTGAGGAACTTTACATATTTAGTGTTTTACAGTGCAAATATTTATCTATTTTTATTGTTGGCGTTAATGTTCTGGCAATCCGAGTATCGTAGAAAACGTTTAATAAATTTATAGTTTTTTTTTCATTACAGTGTATGCTTATGGTAAAATAAAATACATTAAACCAAAAGCATAAGAACTTTTTCGCTGACTAAACATTGAATACTCTCAAACAGGATTTGGGTCTAGTAATTCCGACATCGTAACATAAAACATCTGTTAAATTATTGTGTCTTTTGTTAAATTAGGATTTATAACTGGATATTGAACGGAAAAGATTGCAAATAATAATTTTAGACTTTTTTTTATCTTTCAGTTATGAAACTTTCCTATAGGAAAGTCAAAACACCATTCGAACATAAGCACTTAAAAGTATTTCCCCTAAAAATTTTTAAATCGTTTTAGCTATCTATTAAATGAAATTGTTCCTATTAATGGTGCATTAACAACTAAACCCTGAAATATAATCACCATTTTTTTCCAAATTGAAACAAAAAATAATCATTTTTTCTTTTCGGTTTTTAATTATTAACTAACAAATTAAAAAATATATATTGTGGAGAAATGCATTGATTATGAATGTTGAAGTGCAAATATTATTAAATATGCATTTAGTATTTTTTTTCTTGCAATTAATAAGTAATCTATTTACCAATTTAATTATTTTACTATTTTTCAATTAATTTAAAAAATACATCTTTTAATTGAAAAATTCTTTAGCAACATTTAATTATTGAAGTTATAAATCTGAAAGTAGAAACATCCACTAAAATTTATATTTCGTATCGAATAATTTTATTGACATATAAAATATTAAACTGATTTTTTATTATAATTATTATTTATTTTAAATGAAGAAAGCTATCATGAATTAATTTCTTAAGAAAAATTAACTAGTTTGTTATAAATATCTATGATAGAATTCGAGAATAGGATTTGGTCAAAATATAACATTACAAATCTGTGTTTTACACCTTATCTACTTCCTTTGTTATGTTCAAACAAATTATGGATAATTTGGGAAAAGAGTAAAGGACAAAATTTTAGAAAAATTTTATAATGTGGGCGTGACAAATGTGGAACAGGTGGGCGTAAAGAGATAAAACTGAAATTATATTGTATAAGACATTTCTTCGAAATTTATATTTTCAAATTCAATAAAATGTTATGAATAACAATGTTTCTATTAGTTCTGAAAATGTAAGTTTTTGATGAATAGAGAAAATAAGCATTTTAAAAGTCTAAAAATTGCTTATTTGTTAGCTATTGAATTGTTTTGGTGATTTTAGAAATACATAAAATATGTGATAGATAATAATAATTTAAATTGAGAGAATCAAAATAAATGAAAATTTAAATAAAAAATACTTAAAAAAGCAATTCAAAGGAAGAAAGGTATAGGTTTGTATTGTATATAGGTTTGTATTGTATGTGACACAAGATTTTCCTCCTTTAAAAGCAGTATTTCATTTTATACAGACGCTAAAGTGTTATATTTTAATAAAATTTTAATTTCTAGACAACTTCTGGAAAAAAAAATTGCAAATTACATAAAATTAAACATATAGACAAAAATATATATTTATTTTTAATTTCTAAGAAAATAACTTTTTTATATACGATATAAGATAGACGATGAAAAAAAAATGAACCTGGTTTAGTAAAATTATTGTGATGAAAATAAAATAACTTAGTTTTATGGTTGAAATTGCAAAAATTTTTTTTCAACTTTAATTTTTTTAAAAGTTTAATCGTTAAATAATAAAGTTTTCAGAACTACTTACCTTGATTTATTAGCATGTGCATTGTTTTAATGATAAAATTTTTGTAATTTTATTACATTAAAATGTAAATTTACTTCAATTTTTCTCATCTTTTTCATTTATATATCCTCAATATATTTTTTATTAGTATACATTATACAGATAGTTTTATTGTTACGTAACTGTGACAGCTTTCAGAAATATTTTGTATTTTATTAGAAAAAGAAAAAAAAATAAAATAAAATACCTTATTACATTTTAAGACGTATAAGTCGGCCAAGAATTTATTCTTTCCTGCAACAAGAAAAGTTTTAAAGAAACTTATTTTGCCTTGACGGTTATCCAGTCATTCTCTGAAACTAATTCTTTTTGTAGCACAAGGAAAAAGTCTGAGAAATATCTTCGATAGTAGCCAACTGATTAATATCTCTGACACGTAAAAGTGTTTGCTCTGAAGAATAGTGTTTTGTCGCCATTTGTTTTAGAACTTTAGATAGCTGGCTTAGATTGTTGATCTTCTTCGAATGTAAAAGACAGAATTTTATTTTTATTTTTTCCATTTAGATCTGAGAAACATTTATAGCATTTGTCTTTATAATTAAGACAATATATGAAATCTATCTCATGAATAAAATGCTTATTTGTCAGTAGAAAAGAAAAAAATCATTTTTTCCCATTTACTGCAATGTTTTTCCAGATGTTTAAAAAAATATTATTTGATGAATTTTGAAGGTCATGAAAATAATAACTTATTCCTTTAACCAAAATTTTTACTTTTATCTCTCGTGATTCAACTATCATAAAAAAGCTTTGTATATCTCGAATTTATCTACAAGAAGTCGTTTGAGAAATATGGCACAGATTGTATCTCTAAAATAAAGATTTAGTATACTTGACTTAGTGACCATTCATAGCAAATCGAGGCGAGATTGAAATGTATATCAATATTTCATCCCGTATATTAGCACAAAGACGCCGAGCTTTTTTATGAACTTATAATGTATTTAAAATGTTTTATATTACATGTGTACACACCTGTAAGCTGTAACATCGCATTTATTTGTACTTTTTTTCAATGAAGTTTAATTATTCAATCAAGATGAATTCAGCAGTTAGATGTAAACTGTTTATTTTTTTAAACGTATTTCTAAATTGCAATAATGTAGCAAAGTATATTTAAAGACCAAGAAAAGGACTTCTAGATATATTGTGCTCTAAATTAAAAACATAGTATACTTGACTTAATGACCTCTTAAGGCAAATTAGGACGGGACTCAAATTTATATCAATATTTCATCAGGTATGTTAAATGAGCATAGACGTCAAGTTTTTTAATGAATTTTTAATGTATTTGGAATGTTTTGTATTATATGCAAAAAAAATAGATAAACTGTAACTCTACAGATGCAAAGTTTAAGAAAATTAGTTGTTGCTAAAATTTTATCGTTACACTGTACAAAAAAAGAGATGTAAATCTACAAAACTAGTTTCTGTAAAGCTATAGAAATCTGCTGTTTTACAAAAGAATTTCTTAAAAATGCAGTGATCTTCCTAAAATTTTATCTGCTATCCGGGTTGCAGTTTCATAAACAATCTAGACACGCTAGTTTCCTATAAAATCCTTAGTAATCTTACAGAATTTTTGATTTACACTGCAAATGTGTATTTGTTGCATGATTTTTTTTGTTGTAGCTGTTCTAGGAAGAAGTTCTACGAATTCGAGTTTCTTTAAAAAAAAAATTGAGATACTTCACAGATATATATATATATATATATATATATACAGTGTATAGTAAATGAGCAAAGACTCCGAGTTTTTTAATGAGCTTTTAATGTGTTTAAAATGTTTTACATTACATGAGTGCACCTGGAAGCAATAATGACGCATTTATTTTTATACTGTTAAAAATTTGACACTTTTACTACATCATCATTCTGCCGCTTTTATAGAACCGATTACTTTAGAGTTTCATGGAGAATTCTCATTGATCAAAATAAAGATATTCCATATAAGTGGTGGAGTTACCGAGCAGCAAACGTTTCAAATTTTCAACAGTGTACTGTTGTTTTATATTATATGTAAAAAATAAATAAATAAAAGTTTAAAACAGAAATTTGCCAATGAACTGTTACTAAAATTTTATCTGTGTACTGTATAAAAAAAATAAAATGTAATAGTTTTCTGAAAAATTTTCAGTATCCTTATATATATATTTTGGTTTAAAATGCAAATTAGTATCCGCTACGTGAATCTTGTTGTTGCCGTTCTAAAAAGAAGTTCCAGGATCCAGTTTCTTAAAAAAATTAAGTTATTTCACAGATTTTTTTTTTTACAGTGTGTGATATATGATCAAAGACGCCAAGTAATAATGAGCAAATATTTTAAAAGATTTAGAATAGGACTGTTGAGAACAGCTTTTTTATAGTACAATAATATGGCGGGGTATTTTTAAAGATTTAGAAAATATTGCCGAGTACAATTTTCTATAGTGCATTGCACAAAAAAAAAAAAAAAAAAAAAAAACTACAGATGTAAAGTTGCCAAAACCTGCATGCTTACTAGCATTTTATCATTACACTGTACTAGGAAAAATGTAAATCTACAAAACTAATTTTTCTAAAGCTACAGAAATCTGAAACTTTACAGATGGATCTGTTAAAACTACAATTATATTATTAAAATTTTATCTGTTGCTTCGGTTGCCGTTTCATAAAAAAAAACCTAAAACATTTCCTACGTTAAAACGTTTCCTAAAACATTTTAATAATCTTACAGATTATTTTATTTTAAATTCAAATCTTGTTTTATTACATGAATTTTTCTTGTTGCCGTTATAAGAAAAGATCTATGAATTCCATTTTTCTAGAAAACTTTTAGTAACTTCAAGAATTTTGTTTACTGTGCACAATAATATAGCAAAGTATATTTAAAGATCTGGAAAAGGGCTTCCAGACAAATTGTGTCTCTAAAATAAAGACTTAGTATACTTGACTTAGTGACCTCCAAAAGCAAAGTGGGACGGGACTGAAATTTATATCAATATTTCATCACGTATAATAAATGAGCAAAGACGTCGAAGCTGTCGTTTTCCGAAGATAACGCGAGACTGATTACCTTCATCGGAAATAGATCGTTACGCCAACGAAGGAGATGCGTGAGAGAAAATGTCACGGGATGAAAAAAACCTATTACTGCAAAATGACTTTAATACACCGGCGATATACCGACAATCTGTAATGTAAAAAGCACGCAATTCAAAGTTATTAGTGATAAAATCATACAACGATTATAACTGTGTTCAAAGGTTGGTTTTTTTCATATATATGCATATGATTATAATAAGTCTTTAAATATTTAAATTTTAATTATTAATTCGGGGGTATTCATTTCTTTAATTCTTTATTTTAATAATTAAATATGTATACATTATTTCTATCGGCTTTTGCTATATTTAACTGAGAAGGAAAATAAAAACATAAATGTTTTACCTATGTACAGGGAAGTAATCGCTGCACTACAAATGGCTGACTGTTACCACTAAATTTTTATAATATTCCTTACCTTGTTTAATGACAGAATTTCTTATATTTAATATTGTAAAGAACAGTACTGAAATTTAGCTGTGAAAATAATCCACATGTGGTGCAGTGCTTGCGTCCTTGTGTATATATAAAAAATGTCACGGGATGAAAAAAAAAAAAACCTATTTCTGCAAAATGACTTTAATACACCGGCAATATATGGACAATCCGTAATGTAAAAGGCACGCGATTCAAAGTTATTAGTGATAAAATCGTATAACGATTATAACTGTGTTCAAAGGTTGATGATTTTCCTATGTATTTATATGATTATAATAGGTCTTTAAATATTTAAATTTTTGGAGGTGGGGAGAAAGTTTTTTTTAGTTCCTTCATCGTTAAATTTAATCATTCAACATATAAAAAATATTTCTATTGGCTTTTGCTATATTTTACACAGTATGGAACTCAGAGCATAAAACTTTTATGTATATACAGGGATGCAAGCCCAATGCCACAAACGTCTGACTGCTACCACTGAATTTTTATAATATTTCTTATCTTGTTTAATGACAGAATTTCTTAGATTTAATGTTGCAAAGAACAGTACTTGCATCCACATATGGCGCTGCGCTTGCATCTTTGTGTATCTATGAAAATGTCACGGGATGAAACAAACAACAACAACAAAAAAAAAAACCTATTTCTGCAAAATGACTTTAATACACCGGCGATATACGGACAATCCATAATGTAAAAGGCACGTAATTCAAAGTTATTAGCGATAAAATCACATAACGATTATAACTGTGTTCAAAGGTTGATGGTTTTCATATATATAATATGATTATAATATGTTTTTAAATATTAATTTTTTTATGTGGGCGGGTGAATGTTTCCAGTTCTTTTATGGTTAAGATTAATTATTAAATATATATAAAATATTTGTATAGGATTTTGCTATATTGTACAGAGTAGAAAAATAAAAGCATAAGTATTTTATGTTTATACAGGGATGCCAGGCCTTAATGCATTATGGACACTTTTTAACTAGTTTTTACAAATAAAATTTTAAGAAAAGTTATCACTGGACTATATATCTTTGCAGAATTTTACAAGAAAATGCTTATTTGAGTAACACTTTTGTTAAAGTGTCAGTTACTGGTTAGGAGTCAATAACTGGATCTTACCCAACATTTTTTTTTTTTTTTTTTTTTTTTTTTTTTTTTTTTTATGTGTTTAAGAAAAATACTGACAATTTTGAGTTGAAACTGCGATACACATTTTTGTTTTTCATTAACTTATTTGTTTTAGAATTTATGTTTTCCAAAGTATGTTAATAAAATCACTTTAAAATGCTGCAAAATTAATTGGAAAAAATCCAGGAACAAACTAGTCGTTGAGGGCCACCGTACTGCTTAATCATCATGGATATGTGCAATATAAAATATTTAAAAAATAAGACATGTGTAAACTATTTATAAAATGAATTGCAATTCCAAAATAAAATCTAAGCATATATTTAAATATTTTTATATACCTTAACGGTTTTTCGACGCTATTTTAAGATTTCTTCGCCAATCGTGCGAACCAGAACAGAATATTAACAGAATCTTCCCCTAAATGTTGTCTTGATCGCATAGATTTGTTGATTTCGCTATCAGAATCTTCAGATTTATTGAAGATACGCAAGTAAAAAAATTATGAATAAAAGTAAAATATTGTAAAGCTTAGCATAAATTTAAGAGAAACCAAACTGGTCACCAGTAGTCCGAGTGCTACGCGACAAAAATAAGGTGAAAACTGCAAATCGTGATAAGAACATACCGCTTGGTGAGTATGTACTTTATGATAATACAATGCATATTAGAGGGGGAGGCATCTCGTAAAGTCGTCTGAATTCAAGATGGCGGCTGTTATTCAAAATGGCGTCATTTTCTAGAGATGCTTAATATAAATGTGCATTTCATGGAGATTTCGATGTTTTTAAAGTCAAGTTTTTGTTTTTAATACTATTCAACATTATTTAAAAGAGAGCATGAATTCTGTTTATCTGTCTGTTTGTCTGTCTGTCCGCCTGTCCTTCCATGCTCTAGCTCGCTTAAATGTTCCCAGATTGCCATGTTTATTTTATATATTTTATGAAGTTTATAGTAACATGTTCGTAGTAAGTGTATAAAAGTGTATAGCTTTTATAGTTTATTTACAGGGCGCTAAAAAAATACATTACAATATTGTGTAGTGGCCAAATCGTTTCCAATGTTTCTTAATGATGTTATATTCTTTAAAACACATTAAAATTCATATACATCAATGTTAATACTACAATGAGCTACCAAATACTTATTATATAATAAGGTGTACATAATATTTATCGCTTATTTCCTGTGACACACCAAAACAAGAAAATATACGTTTGTAATTTGCATATAAATCTTATAACGATCACCGTATAATTCAAGTGTTATTAATGAAAGTGTTAGGTGGGATAAAACGTTTGTAATAAGGATATCCCGAATAGTCAGTATCTATCTTATATTAATAAAATACATGTAAGAAATAGAGTTATCACATAAATTTATAGGAATTCAAAATGGCGACTATTATTTAAAATCTTTTGCAGTTTTATTCCTCTGCATCTTACAAGACTATTTATTATGCTAATTTCCACATTTTATAACTCAATAATCTTTCTAATACTAGAAATATACCTAAAATGAAAATAGATCATTTATTAAAGTATTTTTTCATTTACAGTAAATTTAAAAGAATGAATATATAATAAAAATACTCTTTTATTAATAGATTACTTATACAATATATTAAAAAATGAATGTTACATATAAAACTGTAGAATATAGAAATTTCACTCGGTGTCATCATGTTTCTCACATTCGTGTTTGCAATTGCAAAATAATGCAAGAAAGTCCAATCTTTCTACAGCCACATTTACCTTAAAGATTTTACGCATACACTTTATTAAATCTTCACAAGAGTATAAAATCACTGGAACTCCGACCATCTATTTTTCTATGATAAAATATCCAAGCACCATTCCCATTTGTTTGGAGAGATTGCATGTATTTCCCGATGATCCACTTTTCCCCAAATGTCTCCAGCTTGGAAAGCACTGCGTAAAATATATTTTTGAAGTGCACTACATTGGTTGGTGGAAAATTGTCAGAAACAATTCTTGTCTTGCATTATTGATACTTATGGTATTGCTTGTTGAACAACACAACAATACTACGAACTTTTCTAAAACATTTAAAATACTTTCAAGAATAGAAGTTTGTGGTTTTGATAGGTATGAAAAGACAGCAGTAGCTTCTTGAAAGAGAATGAGCGTTTTCCAATTTGACTTTTTAGTTTTCCCTGTGAAATCCATATTGCTGTCGCATCCTGTGAAAGCATTAAATCCTAGTAAAGTCGCTGACTTTTCTCTTCCAATTGCTGCTATGGTATGAACAAGAATAAATCTGTATTTCTTCCCTGTTCCAAATGCAATCCGAACAGTTTCTAAGCCTCTATTTGAAAGGATATAAAAATATGGAATCACCAAAACTAATACATCAGTGTCTACAGAGCGTACAATATTATTTTTCAGTCCTTTTTCAACCATGTCTTTGAGATGTAGTACTATTCTTTAATCTTGTTTTTTCGTGACCAGGGTAAGTCGTTGTAGTTAAGGAACTTACGGCAGTAAGACTGCCTTTAACTTCTTCTCCTGGAGTGGTTATAACTTTTGTGTTTTTGTATGGTGCTAGTGCTTCAAGGAGATTAAAAAGCTCTTCTTTGTTATTTGAATTTTTTAAGAAATCGTGCCAATTTATAGATAATCTAACATGTGGTGGCACTTGTCATCTCGCCGCTTGAACCGCTCTTCTGTCTAGTTTCTCCTTTAAAGCTTAGTATAATATATCTAACCCAAATCAAATATATTCTTTGACATTTAAAACTCTCAATGTCTTTACGTAAGTAAGGATAAAACGTTTCAATGTAGTAATCATTAAATATCTTTAAAGTCTGTTGAGGCTTTAAAATGTTAGTAAGAAATGGCCCATCATACATTAAAGCATTACATGTTGTAAGCTGCATTCCAACCAAAGAAAATAATCATATAACATTTTGCAATTCGTTCCTACCTGGTAAAGTTTAAAAAAGCATACTATAATTTAAAAGCACATAGACAACATTCTGTTTATAGACAGAACTGTAAACGTATTCTTTTTTAGATCTTGTAAATGAACTATAAATTCTATGCTCATCATATTGTACAGTAAGTATCTTGTACTACACTTCACTGATGTATGTTAATTTCAATATGTTTCAAATAATTTAACATCTTTAAAACATACTAAAAAGGATTTTTGCAAATGAACCATAATGTAAAGGAATTTATTTTGAGTGTGCCTGTAAACGAACTATAAATGCTAAACACTTAATTTTCGATGTAGAACATTTTGCAATATACCACGTCTTTAAATTACACATAGAGATAACACATACATAAACTACATGGATATCTGAGTAAATTTAAGCAAAAAAGAGCAAGGTCAGAAAATTCGTAAATACTTTGAGTGCCCTGTAAATGGACTATAAAAGCTATACAATTTACTTTTTACTCCGAACATGTTATTATGAAATTCATAATACATATAAAATATACATGGTAATATGAGTACATTTAAGCGAGCTAGAGCATGGTAGGACAGGCGGACAGACAGACAAACAGACAGATATACCGAATTCATACACTCTTTTAAATAATGTTGAATAGTGTTAAAAACGAAAACTTGACTTTAAAAACATCGAAATCAACATGAAATGCACATTTATATTAAATATATTCAGAAAATGACGCCATTTTGAATAACAGCCGCCATCTTGAATTCCGACGACTTTGCGAGATGCCTCCCCCTCCAATATGCATTGTATTATCATAAAGTACATACTCACCAAGCGGTATATTCTTATCACGATTTGCAGTTTTCTGATGCGTAGCACCCGGACTACAGAGGTGTCCCTTAATTTAAATGAATAATAATTTCATTAATAAAAAAATATTTCATTTCGCGAGTCAAAATAGATGATAAGTATGATTTAATATGATGAAATAAAAACAAATAAGCAAGTTTTTACGTGATCTATTTAATCCATTAATTTATGTTACATACACAATCATTTTATTTAAACCTGCGTGCAACAATTAGAAGAAATGAAATTTCAATTTTGAAATTTATGCTATTGCAAAATTTTAAGCTTCTAAATATCGCACTTTTTCAAATTTCACACCATCGTATAGGGGAAAAAATGTACATTAGAATGCATTTTGTTTAAAAGCTGTATATAAATTTATTTTTGAGATATTAATTTCTTTTTGTAGTTTTTAATACCAATTTTGTAATTGTGGCAACAGAAGTACTCCATCTCTTTTAAAAGTAAAGGGTAAAAAAAATGAAATAATTTTTATGTCTATTTAAACTTGCGTGGCAACAATTAGAAGAGTAAAAACAACAACAAAATGAACCGATGGGATTTTAAAAATAATATTTAAATTAAAATAATAGTCTTTTTCAAAATTTTATGATTTGTTGTGAGACAAGAGGTATTCAACTGTAAGTATGGAAAATTCGAACTATCTGGCATGTATAACTTTTGTGTACGGTTGTTCAGTGACAGACAGACAGAAAACAGAGAGGAATAGTGTTTCGTCAGATGAAAATGATTCTGAGATCAGAATTTTAAATTTATTAAATTCAAAATACTCATTTTTTTTTTAATAATTTTCAATACGATTACGAAAATCGTATTAGTTTACTTCATTAAACTACTCTTTTCACTAAATTTCTTTAATAGAAACATTAATCTCTTTCTAATAAATGTGAAAGAGAAAAAAATCTCAAAACATGCCAATATCATCCTTATAGCATTTTTTGAAATGTCGTACACATGTACAAGTCGATTGAATGATAAAGTCTCACATTGGATTTAAAGTCGTTTCTATTTGTCTTTGGCAGTCTTCGTAATGCTTTATTGAAAACTATCAAACGCAGAAATAAAATCTGCCTTTTTTTCTTTAGAGCACGAGATTTCTCAGAACATTTTTTTAAATCTATCTGACAGTACCCCAAGATTTTGAACAAGATTTTAAACTCAACGCTTGTTCGAAATTAACATGTTTCCAAACGAGGAAATATGTATCTGCCGTATGACAAAAGCTTTACCTTCTTATAAAGAGGGCATACTTTTTAATAATTATTATTTAAACAGTTGGACATAATTCTTATTTCTGTTATCGATTTTAGATTCATAATTATTTAAAATTGGATATACATTTATTATACATTTATGCAGTGAACTAAAATACAATGTATAAAATAAAATGGAAAGCATTTATTATTCATTTTCATGGCCACACAAAAGAATTTCCGCAAATAATGGTCTACAGGAAAATACAATAATGCAGCGTATTTTAATTATGTTACATTATTCAAACATAAAAACATTTATATTTATTATTAGTTTTTGGGATAGTTGATAATTAAATCGCAAATGGACCTTACTTTTTATATTTCGCCATCTTGAAAAATGAAAATTCTACGAGTACAAACACTAAAAAT
The DNA here is from genome assembly GCA_964019185.1 of Maratus speculifer. Classification (NCBI taxonomy): domain Eukaryota; kingdom Metazoa; phylum Arthropoda; class Arachnida; order Araneae; family Salticidae; genus Maratus; species Maratus speculifer. Next base: position 301,092,259 of record OZ025294.1, on the reverse strand, counting down.
CATTTATTTTAAGCAAGTATCTATTCATATTATGCTGTCATCATCAGGTAGTATATAAAGACATAAGACATTTATGCATGATTACGTTGTACAATTTTGATGTTATAAAAAAAGAGAATTTTAATTAATTTCTTAATTTTTATGAATACAAATTTATTAAAATTCGAAGCGTCCCAAAAATGGGATGCTAACAATAATGGGTTAAGATGAATGCGCTACCAGGTAATTAATTAATAGATGAATTAATAGATGACTCAGAATTTAAAATTTGTTAAATTTAAAGTACTTAGTTTCGATTTTTTAAAAGTAAAATTTTCAGTAATTTACTTCATTGAACGACTCTTGTCTCTAAAGAGTAAATTTCTAATGCAAACAGTTCTTAAGTTCATAAGCTCTTTCTATTATATAAAAAGAGAATAACATATCAAAACAAGCCAATATAATCCTCGTAGCTTTTTTTTTGAAATGCCGAACACATGTACAAGGAGATTGGACGATAATATTTCACATTGTATTTAGTGTCGTTTCTATATGTCTTTGACAGTCTTTATAATATTTTATTGAAAACTATCTCGTTAGAACAAGAGATTTCTGAGACTATAAGTTTTTTTCTAATCTTTCCGACATTACCCTAAGATTTTGAATTTGAATATAATAAGAGCTCTTAAGAAACTCAACGCTTGTTCGAAATTAATAAGTTTCCAAAAGAGGAAATATATTTTTGTCGTATGACGAACACTTTACCATCTTATGAAAAGGGCATATGTTTTTATTAATTAATATTTAAACAGTTGAATATCAATCTCAGTTCCGTTATCGATTTTAAATTCGTGATTATTTCCCATTAGATATACATTTAATATAGATTTATGAAGTGAACTAACACACAATGTATAAAATAAAATGAACAGCCTTCATTATTCATTTTCAGGGCAACTAAAAGAATTTCTTCATATAATGGTTTACAGGAAAATACTATAATGCAGCGTATTTCATTTATGTTACATTATCAAACATAAGGATATTTATATTTATTATATTTTTGGATATTTTTTAGATAAATCGGAAATAGAAATTACTTTTCACATTTTCCCATCTTGAAAAATGAAAAATCTACGAGTATAAACTTTGAAAAAAGCCTTTATTTTAAGCAAATGTATATTCACGTTATGCTCTCATCATTAGGTAACAGATAAAGACATGAGACACTTATAGTAGTTACTTCGTACAATTTTCATGTTATAAAAAAAGAAAAATTATGCAAATTTATTAAAATTCGAAGCGTTCCTAAAAATGGGATGCTAACTATAAATGGGTTAAGATGTATGAGCTTCTTTATAATTAATTAATTGATTACTGTGGGCTCAGAATTTAAAATTTGATAAATTTAAAATACTCATTTTGGATTTTGTAAAAGTAAAATATTCAGTAATTTACTTTATTGAACGACTCTTTCCTCTTAAGAATAAATTTCTAATACAAGCATCAAGCTTTTTCTAATAAATGTAAAAGAGAATAATATGTCAAAACATGCCAATAGCATTCTTGTAGCTTTTTTGAAATGCCGAATACATGTATAAAGGGATTGGATGACAAAGTTTCACTTTGGATTAAGTGTCGCTGCTGTATGTCTTTTACAGTTTCCGTAAGATACTGCATTGAAAACTATCAAACACAAAGATAAAATAAGCTTTTGTTTCGTTAGAACACGAGATTTCTGAGAGCATAATTTTTTTCTAATCTCTCCGACATTTCCCTAAAATTTTGAATTTTATTATAAGAGCTCTTAAGAAACTCAACGCTTTCTCGAAATTAACAAGTTTCTAAAAGAGGAAATATGCTTCTGTCGTATGACGAACACTTTACCATCTTATAAAGAAGACAGACACACACACACACACACATATGTATGTATATATATATATATATATATATATATATATATATATATCTTTTTTACAATTATTATTTAAACTGTTGAACATAACTCTCAGTTCTGATATCTATTTTATATTCTTGATTATTTCATATTTTATGTACATTTAATGTACATTTATGAAATGAATTAATACATGCATATTGTATAAAATAAAATGAAAAGCATTTATTACTCATTTTTATGTAGATACAAAAGAATTTCCTCATATAATGATTTACAGGAAAATACTATGTCCATCGTATTAGTCTCCGATGCTATTTCTTTCAGACAAGCTAAAAAATGTCGTGTCATCAGCCCTGAATTTTCTACTCAACCGATTTAGATAATTATTTTTTTAAATGAAAGCTATTTATTTGTAGTTGTGCCCATTTTAGTTATTTTTTAATTTATTTCCATTTTTATATTTAATTTTTAATTTTAAATGCTTTTTACGATATTTCTTCAAAATGGTGGCAACACAGTTTAGCTTTTCTCTCGATAATAAAAATTTATTTTCCAAAATGATTGCGCATAATTATGCACTAATTGAGGTAAAAAAAATATTTTTACTGAGAAATAATATTAATAATGTAAATAAAATAACAGAAAATAATTTATGATAAAAATTAATGTCTAAAGCAAAATAAAAAAATTTTCAAATGAGGAAAATGATGTCATTCATCAACCAGATAAATAAGAATTACAATATTATTACGGATGCCTTTTTCATATTACTAATAACAGTAACTTTTAAAAAACATTTGAAGAGAAAATGACGTCACTATTTAAAACATCGCATTTTTACTCATAACGATATTAGGTACTACTCTGTTATCCCGTCGACCAATTTCGCCAAATTATACAAATCGCCAAACTAATAGCCAAATTATACATATTGACATAATTTTTATTTTAAATAACGAAAAAACAAATAATTAGTAGAATATTAATGAAAAGTCGAAATAAAAATCACTTAATGACATTTTAAACACATGAATCGTATTTAATGTCATTGAATGTGACATTCACGATCATCCATTATTGGCATTTAATCTTATAGTTTGGCGATAATTTTTTGGTCGACGGGATAACCTGGTAGTAGATATTACATTTCAATCTTTCTTTTCATTATGGACACTGAGATTGAGATTTTACTTTCAGATGACCTCAGTTAGTGAAAATAATGTCACAGTAAAAATGAAATTAGTTTTTTTTTTTTTTTTTTTTTTTTTTTTTTTTTTTTTAATAAAACTATTTTTCTGTGAGTGCATATAAAATAAAATTTCTGGATTTCGCCGGCACTCAGATTACAATTTTAACTGAAGATGTGCGAATATTTGCATGCAAAATTGTAACTGGCAGACTTGACATTTAGTTTAGAAATATATTTATTATATATTGATTCAATAATGTAATTACTTTAGCTTTTTTTTAAAACCAAATCGATCGGCTATTATTTTCAACACAATCTAACTGATTGGTAAAGTAATCACACGAAATGAACAATTACCAGCTGAGCGAAAAATTGCCCAGGCCGGGTGTCGAACCCAGATACTTGGCTTACAAGGCCAATTGTTCAATTCGTGCAAATCGATCGGGTCTTTTAAACATTTCATTCGACAAATTCGACGGGATTCCAGTCGTTTTATTGTTAAATTGCATTTCCTTTTACTCAGAATCTATAAAAAAGCGTTTAAACTAAAGAAAAAATCCGTTTTTGATGAATCTAGTCAATGAAGAAGTAGCACATCAAATTGTATCTCTTTATTATTCCGCAATTCCATCAGAGCAATTCCAAGTCTCAGAGAGAAATTGCTATTCAATTGGGTATTTCACGCCTTTCTGTTTGCTATTATATTGATAAACACAAGAAAAATGAAGTTAATTCATTGCAATCTAAACGGGATCGCCCTTCTAAAAAACCTCTTTCAATTTTTTTTCTAATTGGAGGCGAAACTGAATTCTGCAATGGCAGAATCTACATTCAACTTGTTTTTATTATGTTACATTACTTCAAATACAATGACATTCATATACAGGGTTGTTATAATTAAAGTTCGCCTATTCAGAAGGCTCTAGAGCCGGTTCTATGGCTCCAAACGAAACAAATTTCACTAGTACGTAGTTGAAGAGATGCGCTCTGCGAAAATCGAAAAAAAAAATACTTAAAATTTTTGTCAATAGGTGGCGCTGCGCCAATATTTAAGACGATGTTTGCAGATTCATTATATCAATTTCAGTCAATCCAGATGAAGCACACAAATTTAAAAATTTCGACAAACTTCGACGAACTGCGAAATGTTATAATCAAAATTCACCTAATCAGACAGTTCTAGTGCCTGACCTATGACTAAAAACAATACAGAAAAATGAATATCATTTCATGTGATGTAATCTGCATCAGCAAAAATAAAACATGTCGCTCGGCAGCGAGGAAATAACGAAAATAACATTAAGAATGCTCAATGAATCCTCCCCCATTATCAATAACGCATTCCATTCTGAAAATTGCGTTTTATACAGCATTGCGTAAATTGTCTTGTGAGATTGAGCGAATGTAAAATCTAATACTGTCTTTCAGATCGGAGATTGTCTGACGTCTGTCTTTAGATACAGAATCTTTCAAAATTCCCCACAACCAAAAATCGCATGGTGTTAGATCAGGCAATCGTGGTGGCCAGGCTGTTTGAAAATAACGACTTATGATGCGGTCTTCTGTAAAATGGCTCGTTAAGAAAGTCCGAACTGCTCTAGTAATGTGCGGTGGTGCACCGTCTTGCATAAATACGATATTTTGAAGGCAGTCTCGCTGTTGCAGCTCGGGAATCAGAAAATGCGACAACATATTGAGATACCTTCTTCCATTTACGGAAAATGTAATGGGTCCTGTGGATGTTAGTTCCTCAAAAATTATGGCCCTATCATAAACGTAGCAGTAAAGCCGCACCACACCGTCACTTTAGCTGCATGCAATGGAACATCTTGGACAACATTAGGATTCTCTTTCGCCCAAATTCGGCAGTTGGGTGTGTTCACTTGTCCGTTTAAATAAAAATGCGCTTCATCACTCCATAGAATATTCCAGCGCCAAGAATTGTCCACATTCATTCGTACAAGAAACTGTAGTGAAAATGATAGCCGACTTTCGGTATCACCCTGTATTAGTTGTTGCACCCTCTTAATCTTGTATGGATAGTAACGCAAAATTTGACGCATCACTTTTCACACAGTGGAAATCGGCATATCGACTTCATTCGCAATAGCGGGAACATTTGCATTACCAAATGATGACTGGCTTGCTAAATCAACGGAAGCAGTAGCATTACCTTCAATGCTAGAAATGTCTACCATTTTTAGTCCTCTGCCAGGAAGAATGTCGAGTTTTCCTGTTTCCTCGAACTTTTTAACCATTTTGTGAACTCCACGACCCGACATTGGTCCACGTCTAATATCTTTTAATTTTCGGAATTCTCGAAGAGCTTCAGCTGTATTGCTATTATTTTGATAAAATAACTTTATAAGAAGTGCCTTTCCTTTCAAAGTTACCATTATCCACAAAGCGTAGATTTAAATGCTTTTCAGGAACAATCAACTGTACCAGTGTCAAAGAAATCACAGACACACTTTATCAGAAAGTTTTAAATCGTCAGTTGGTTAGAAAGGTATTTCAAGTTTTCGAAGTTGCGACGTAACTTTGACGTCGTTCGTCGAAAATTTGAATAAAATGTTTTCTTTTTCAAGCGTTGGGTGAAATTTTGTAATTTTGTGTGTTTCATCTGGATTGACCGAAATTGATTTAACGAATCTTAAAAAGTTTAGTCTTATTAACCGTTAAATAAAATTTCCTGTATTTTGTTTTTACAAAATAAAGAAATCTGCAAATATCGGCTTAAATTGTGGTGCAGCGCCATCTATTGACAAAATTTTTAACTGTTTTTTTTTCGATTTTCGCAGAGCGCATCTCTTTAACTACGTACCAGTGAAATTTTGCTTTGATTCGAGCCATAGAACCGGCTCTAGAGCCTTCTGAATAGGCGAACTTTAATTATAACAACCCTGTATACTATAGAGATATACTAGTAGCAACTTGCAGTAAAATATGCTCAATAGTATATCTTCATTAGCTAACAGATAAAAACATTTATTGATGACTATTTTGTACAATTTTCTTGTTATAAAGAAAATAAAAGAATTGTACAAATTTTTAAAATTCGAAGCGTGTCAAATATGGGATGCTAACCGCAATGGGTTAAGATGAGTACGATTCCAATTAATTAATTAAAAGATGACTTATGAACAGAATTTCAAATTTATTCAGTTCAAAATACGCATTTTAATAAATCATTCTAAATAAGATTTTTGAAAAGGAAAAAATCATATTGGTTTAATAAATAAACTACTCGTTTCATTAAAGAAAAAATTTCTAATGCAAACATTAAGCTCTTCCTAAAAATTGTAAAAGAGAATAATATGTCAAAACATGCCGATATCATCCTTGTAGCATTTTTTGAAACGAAGAACACATGTACTAGGAGATTGGATGACATAGTTTCCCATTGTATTTATTCTCGTTTGTATATGTCTTTGACAGTCTTTGTAATATTTTATTGAAAAATATCAAATATAAAAATCTTTTGATCCGTTAGAACACAAGATTCCTTGAAAGCATATTTTTTTAATCTATCCGACATTATCCTAAGATTTTGAATGTAATAAGTGATCTTAAGAAACTCAATGCATGTTCAAAATTAACAAGTTTCAAAAAGAGGAAATATGTTTCTGTCGTATGATGTACACTTTACCGTCGTATAAAGAGGACATATTGTTTTAATAATTATATTTACACAGTTGAAAATAATTTTCAGTTCCGTTGTCGATTTTAAATTCGTGATTATTTCCCATTTGGTATACATTTAATATACATTTATGAAATGAACTAAAACATGCATTATGTATAAAATAAAATGGAAATCATTTATTATTCATTTTAAGGGTCACACAAAAGAATTTCCTTACAAAATGATCTACAGGAAAATACTATAGGCATCGTGTTTTTATTATGTTACATTGCTTCAAGCATTATTACATTTATATGTACTATATTACATATGTTTACTGAAGCAACTTGCGGTAGAATATGATATATATATTATTTATCGTTCATGTGCACGGACAAACAAATATTTTCAAAAATAGAATGCATTTTCCTGTAAAACTAACTTTTTTCACATTTCTATAAATGACGGACAGGGCAATACAAAATAATTCAGAATGAGCGTGTGAATGGCTCATGCAATGTATACCAGATCACGCAAAGAATAAGAAGCATGACGGCGTATTAATTTTATCTGGAATTTCATTATTAATAAGCAATTTTTATATTCAATAAAATTTTAGCATAATAAATGTTGTGTCTTAAAATATTTACATAATATCTATAAAATTTTCAAAAATAATTCAAGTATGTTTCTGACTATTGGTAAAAATTGTTGAAGGTGAATTTTCAACCTTCTATACATTCCCTTTCTAATTTAATTTTAGCATACTATGCAGAATATATACAAATCTATAGATCCATTACATGGTTGCATAAAATAATTGCAGCATTATTAGGGTCATGGATGTTAATTACTGATAATAGATTTTTCAAAGATGTTATAAGTTTTCTAAATTGTTTTTAGATATCTGATTTAACTTATTATAAAGCGAGGTTTTGTTAAAATATTCTGAATTTGTTATTGTTTTTATAACGACCGATTACCTGTACGAGGGATATAGGTTCGAATTGGTGAGTGCCTCCGTGAGTTTTTTTTTTTTTTCTAATAAAACCTAACCCATATTTACGCAAGGATATTCAGGGTTAAACCAAGGAAAACTCCAAATTATTAGTTGGACGGATGCGATTACTTTATAACCCAGCGCCATACATCTATCAGCTTTGAGGGTAGAGCCTCTCGGCCACTGGTAGGGTCTAAAATATTCTGAAACTTTTGCAAAGTTTTTTAAACTGTACGCTTCATGCATTACTTTTTTAAAAAGCTATTTACTTATTTTTAAGAGCCGATAAAGAAGTAAACGTCTGTGGCAAAAAACAGAAGACGGAACATTTTATTTAGATGAAAAGATAATAAAATTTACAATTTACAACAGGGAAAGACTGTACAAAGATAATTGAGACAAGTTTTCGTACAAATTACACATTAATATAACACATCCTTTACTTGAATCAAGAACAACCTCCACGCGATTAAAGTGTTATTTTTTTTCACAGTTCTCAACATACTTGCAAAATAAGTTAATGTTTTCAAAAACTTTCTGACTTAAAGTTTAACCAATAATGTAATAAATGTAAATTTAGATTCACTTACACAAACTGACATTATTCAACAAATAGATGCATTTCAAAATTTAATGCAAAATATAGATTTGTTAAAAGAAATAATAATAAAAAAGGAAATTAAATGAATGATTTAATCAACTTAGATGTTTGTTTCCCTTTACTTTAAAAACGCAATCTACTTACAAATGTAATTATTCTAAAGAAAAGAATGCAGAAGAAAACTAATTACAGAATTTCAGGACGATCTGGAAGACAAGAGCAAAAAAAATCATAATATAATTAACGCAAACAAAACGTAAAAGCGGAGAAAATAAAAAGCCTGAATAGCAGTGTATGGAAATAAATGTGCAGCTTTATGGAGTATTTAATTGTAGAAGACACTTTTATTAAATTTTAGTCATTATGAGAAACGTAGCAAAGTTGTCAATAATCTAAGTTAGTTAAGCATAAACTATACATTTAAAATAATATAAAACACTAGATTTTCATATTAGAATAGTTGTTTTAATTTGGGAATATAATAATATTGTTAAGACAATAGTAATATGTAAAAAAATCGAAACTTGCACGTCAAACACAGCAAATGAGGTGCGCTCGTACTACAACGAAAATTTAAAAAAATTCAGATATTGATGTAATAGTATACAGTTCTTCGGATATAGTACCGTATCCGAAATCTTTTATGTGTCCCGGTAAATAGTATCTGCTTTCTATTAACAGGAATAACTTGCAGTAAACCTTAACAACAGGTACCAATTTCATAAGATATGAAATAGTAATATAATTAAAACGCGCCCCAAAAAATATTTCCCCTATACCATTATGTAATAAAATATTTTTGTATGGCGCGGTCAATTAATAGAAAAAAAAATATGCTTTGCACCACATATTGTACAGAATGCATTTTTTTAAATATACTTTATAGATGAATATCAATTTTATTATGTTCGTAAAAGTATAATATCATTAAAATGCACTTAAAACTGTTTTTTACCATAGGACTTAATGTAACGGAATGCATTTGATTGTCCCTGTAATTGAACTACGCCTCCGAGTGTCATAAAATTTGAAATTACTAGAAGGAATTACGCTACAATTGTATATTTTAAATTCTAAACGAGTTGAAATCAACCGAGTTAACGAGTCAACGAGTCAACCGAGTTTAAATTCTAAACGGTTGAGTAGTTTTTGCGTTCTTATATGCGGACAATGATGGACAGACGGATGGACTGACTGAAAAATGATTATAGGTGTAAATATTTACATAATTACGAGCGCATTTAAAAGACTGTCACACACGTTACACATAATAATCCAGAATTACAATTTTGTACTTGAAATAATTTCTATACAATCTGTTTGATGTCAAATTCTCTAATCCAATTCAAGATTTTTAATAAATCAAATAAAAAAAAACCTTAAAGAATTATCAAAAATATAGTTATTGAAATTTTTTATTACCTTTTAATACAACGAGATGTCATGAAATAGATTCGTTTTAAAATTTAATGAGAAATATTTATTAATCACTAGAATAAAAAACGTATTTAAATTATTGAGTTTAAATATAGAAATATCGTATAAATACATCTATCACTAGAAATAAAGAAACTTCATTATAATACACATCACAAAAAAATAAAGTTAATTAGTATAAATTCAAATAGTACATTGCTTTGTAAAATCACTATGCGTCCAGATATAAGCACAAAACTCCCTGAATGAAAATGACTCAGAATTACACTCTTGTACTGAAAATAATTTTTATACAATCCGCGTTACTGTCAAATTCTCTAATCCAATAAACTTTTTACAATAAATTAAACAGTTAAAAAACTTTTACATTGAATAATAATCAATAATATAATTAAGGAAAAAATTTCTTAAATTACGTTTTATTTCATTCGATGATATGTCATGAAATTATATTTGTTTCAAAATTTAATGAGAAAAATTTATCAAGCGCGAGAATGAAAAACGTATTTAAATAAACCTTTTGATCAATCTCGAAATTATTTCGGTTTTACTTTAAAACGCAAACTGCTAACAAGAGTAATTATTCTAAATCAAATGCGACAGAAAACTAATTACAAAACTTTAGGTAATTCTAAAAAAAACAGGAACGATAATAATATATTATTAATATAAATAAAATGTAAGTGCAGAGAAAAGTTAAGGGTTGAATTATATTGCTTGGGAAAGTAATTGACTGGATAAATCGGACGTATTTATAAATAGAATATCAGGTTCAGTGTAATTAATGTATTTATTTATAGAAAAAAATATATATCACTAGATATAAATAAATATCATTTTAATATTTCTAGAACAAAAATTTATTAGTGTAGATTGAAAAGTATATTGCTTTACAAAGTTACTGTGCGCTCAGATAAAAGAATAAGATTTACTGTATGAAAATAACTTGGAATCAAAATATTGCATTTAAAATAATTATCATACAATCCGTTTAATGTCAAATTTTTTAATCCAATAAAAATTTTACCATAAACTAAATAATTAAAAAAACTTTTACTCTAAAGAATAATCAATAATATAATCATTAAAAAATATCTTAAATTACGTTTTACTTCGACGATATGACATGAAATAGATTTGTTTCTAATTTTAATGAGAAAGATTTATTAATAGTAAGAATATAAAACATATTTAACTAAACATTTTATTCAATCTCGAAATTATTTCTGCTTTACTTTAAAATGCAAACTTCTTACAAACGCAATTATTACGAAGCAAATGCAACAGAAAGCTAAGTACAGAACTTCAGGTTATTCTGAAGAAAAGAAAAAAAAACTTGGACGAAAATAAAATGAAATTAATGCAAAAAAGTATAAGTGTAAAGAAAATTTTGGAGCTGAATTGTATTGCGTGGGAAAGCCATTGACTGGATGTATCGGATGTATTTAAAAATGGAAAATATTTTAATTGGGTTTTTATTATTTAATAAAATCTCGCTACATTAGTCAGATATATCTTTAGAATTCAGATTAAAATTTAATGATAAGCAGGGACGATATTAATGTATTTATTTATAAAAAAAACATATATCACTATAAATAAATAAATATTAGTATAATACATATAAAAAAAGCTAATTAGTGCAAATTCAAAAGTGCATTTCTTTATGAAGGCATCGCGCGTCCAATTATATGATATAAAATTCACTGAATGAAAATGACTCACGATCACAATATTGTATTTGAGACTATCTTTATAAAATTTGCTCAATGTGAAATTCTCGAATCCAATAAAACTTTTACAATAAACTAAATATTTAAGAAACATATACCCTAAAAAAAGTCCCGTACCCATTTTCATGTTTAATAACTCATAAAATGATAAAGATAGATTAAAATTAATAACATAAATGATTAGATAGACTCAAAAAGTTTCATGAACCTTGTCAATGAACTTCCACGTGTGCCCCCTTCGTCGCACGGAGAATATCAAGTCGATAGTCAATTTCACGCCAGTTAGCGGCAAGCATGTCGGCCTCCACAGAAGCTATTGTCGTTCTAATTCTGGCTAGTCATCAATGTTCGACACTCTCCTCCTGTAAACATTGTCCTTTACAAATCCAAAAGGAAAAAGTCCAGCGACATTATATCAGGTGATCTTGGTGGCCAATGAATTGGGCCTCCTCGCCCAATCCATCTTCCTGGAAAATGTCATTCAAAGACATATGAACGATGGTACCCCAATGATGTGGTGCACCATCTTGTTGCAAAAAGACATGTGGCTGAATCTCTTTTAGTTGTGGAAATACGAAGTTTTCCAACATTTCTAAGTGTACGACTGATGAGACCGTCTTTTAGACCCTTTTCCAGGAAGATGGACTGGGCGAGGAGGTCCAATTCCTTGCCACCCAGATCACCTAATATAACGCCGCTGGACTTTTTCTTTTGGGGATTTGTAAAAGACAATGTTTACAGGAGGAGAGTGCGATCAATGATGACTTAAAACCCAGAATTACAACCGCAGTTGCCTCTGTGGATGCCGACGTGCTTGCCGCTACCTGGCGTGAAATTGACTATCGACTTGATATTCTCCGTGCGACGAAGGGGGCACACGTGGAAGTTTATGGACAAAGGTCATGAAACTTTTGGAGTCTATCTTACCATTTATGTTATTAACTTTAATCTATTTTTATTATTTTATGAGTTATTAAACATCAAAATGGGTCCGAGACTTTATAAACACCCTGTATAATTAATGAAAAGTTCCTTGAATTACAAGTTACTTAGATAATATTTTATGAGATAGATTTGTTTCTAAATTTGATGAGAAAAATTTATCAATCGCAAAAACAGAAAACGTTTTTAAATATACGTTTTAATCAATCTCGAAATAATTTTTAGTTTACTTTCAAACGCAAACTGCTTACAAATGTAATTATTCTAAAACAAATGCAACAGAAAGCTAATTACAGAACTTCAGCTAGTTCTAGAAAAAAACAGGGACGAAAATAAAACGTAACTAATGCAAATAAAATGTAAATGGGAATAAAATTTTGGAGCTGAATTGTTTTGCGTAGGAAAGTAATTGACTATGCATACTGGACGTATTTAAAAATAGAAAATAAATTTATTAGTTTTTTGTTATTTATTGAAATCTGGTTACATTAATCAGATATATCATCAGAATGCAATTTAAAAAATAATGATAAGCATGATAATGTGGACTTTCTAACAATGATAATTATGACCATAATGAATGATGAAAATAAGTCTGTAAATCTATAAATAATTTTTATACAATCCGATTACTTTCAAATTCAGTAATCCAGTAAAACTTTTACAATAAATTAAATATTTAAAAATCTTTTACTTTAAGGAATAATCAATAACATAGTTATTTAAAAATTTGTTAAATTATATTTTAGTTCGATGATATTTCATGAAGTAGATTTGTTTCAAAATTTAATGAGAAACATTTCTCAATAGCGAAAAAAGTCTGTAAATCTATAAATAATTTTTATACAATCAGTTTTCTATCAAATTCAATAATCAAGAAAAACTTTAACAATAAATTAAATATTTAAAAAACTTTTACTTTAAAGAATAATCAATAACATAGTTATGGAAAAAAAAATTAATTAAGTTTTACTTCGATGATATGTCATGAAGTAGATTTGTTTCTAAATTTAATGAGGAAGATTTATAAATATCGAAAAAAAGAAAATGCATATAAACTAATGTGCTTGGTTATAGAATTACATATATCACAAAAAAAAAAAAAAAATAAATAAATAAAAAAAATAGCATCGCTAGAAATAACTAAGCTTTATTATAATACGCATCACTATAAATAAAGTTAATTAGTGTGAAATCAAAAGTACATTGCTTTCGAAAATCACTGTGCGTGTAGATATAAGCATAAAACACCCTGAATTAAAATGACTTAGAATTACAATCTTATACTCAATATAATTTCTATACAATCCGTTTTACTGTCAAATTCTCTAATTTAGTAAAACTTTTACAATAAATTAAATATTTAAAAAACTTTTACTTTAAAGAATAATCAATAGTATATTTATTGCAAAATTTTCTTAAATTACGTTTTATTTCGATGATGTGCTATGAAATAGTTTTATTTCTAAATTTAATGAGAAAACTTTATTAATCGCAAGAATAGAAAATATATTTAAAATATATTTAAATAAACGTTTTAATCAATCAAGAAATTATTTTTGCTTTACTTTAAAAAGCAAACTGCTTACAAATGTAATAATTCTAAAGCAAATTTAACTGAAAACTAATTACTGAACTTCAGTTAGTTCTGAATACAAAAACAGGGATAAAAATAAAATGTAATTGCTGAGAAAAGTTAAGGACTTAATTGCATTGCTTGGGAAAATAATTGACTGGATATATTAGATGTATTTAAAAACTATTCTATTTATCTGAATCATTAGTTCTGTATCATTATCATTAGTTCGGTTTTTTGTATCATTATATTCTGTATCATCGATGTTAATGTATTTATCTATAGAAAAAGAAAACATATATCACAAGAAATGAATAAAAATTAGTATGAAACATATCAAAAGAAAATAAGTTAGTTAGTGTAAATTCAAAAGTACATTGCTTTACAAAGGCATTCCACGTCCAGTTAAAAGCATAAAATTCACTTAATGAAAATGACTCAGGATTATAATATTGTTTTTGATACTATTTTTATACAATCCGCTTAATGTCAAATTTTCGAATCCGGTAAAACTTTTACAATAAACTAAATATTTAAGAAACACGTATCCTAAAAATAATCTAGAATATAATTAATCAAAAACTCCTTGTATTATAAGTTACTTCGATATTATTTTATAAGATTGATTTGTTTCTAAATTTAATGAGAAAAAATTATCAATCGCAAAAACAGAAAACGTTTTTAAATATACGTTTTAATCAATATCGAAATTATTTCTTGCTCACTTTAAAACGCAAACTGCTTACAAATGTAATTATTCTAAAACAAATGCAACAGAAAACTAGTTACAGAACTTCAGGTAGTTCTATAAAAAAAGGACAAAAATAAAATGTAATTAATGATAATAAAATGTAATTGCAATGAAAATTTTGGAGCTGAATTGCTTTGCGTGGGAAAGTAATTGATTATGCATATTGGACGTATTTAAAAATAGAAAATAATATTATTAGTTTTTTTTATTTATTGAAATCTGGTTACGTTAATTAGATATATCATCAGAATGTAGTTTAAAAAAATGATAAGCATATAATAATGTGGACTTTCTAAAAATGATAATTATGACCATAATGAATTATGAAAATAAGTCTGTAAATCTATAAATTATTTTTATACAGTCCGTTTACTTTCAAATTCAGTAATCCAGTAAAACTTTTACAATGAATTAAATATTTAAAATCTTTTACTTTTTTTTAAGGAATAATCAATAACATAGTTATTGAAAAATTTGTTAAATTACGTTTTATTTCGATGATATTTCATGAAGTAGATTTGTTTCAAAATTTAATGAGAAACATTTCGCAATAGTGAAAATAGAAAATGCATAATTAATGTGCTTGGTTATAGAATTACATATATCACAAAAAAAGCATCGCTAGAAATAACTAAGCTTCATTATAATACGCATCACTATAAATAAAGCTAATTAGTGTGAATTCAAAAGTACATTGCTTTCGAAAATCACTGCGGGTTTAGATATAAGCATAAAACACCCTGAACTAAAATGACTCCGAATTACAATCTTGTACTCAATATAATTTCTATACAATCCGTTTTACTCTCAAATTCTCTAATTTTGTAAAACTTTTATAATAATTTAAATATTTAAAAACTTTTACTTTAAAGAAAAATCAATAATATATTTATTGCAAAAATTTCTGAAGTTACGTTTTATTTCTATGATATGCAAAGAAATAGATTTATTTCTAAATTTAATGAGAAAATTTTATTAATCGCAAGAATAAAAAATGTATTTAAATAAACGTTTTAATCAATCTAGAAATTATTTCTGCTTTACTTTAAAAAGCAAAGTGCTTACAAATGTATTTATTCTAAAGCAAATGCAACAGAAAACTAATTACAGAACTTCAGTTAGTTCTGAAAAAAAAAACAGGGACAAAAGCAAAACGTAATTAATGCAAATAAAATGTAGATGCGGAGAAAATTTCTGAGCTGAATTGCATTTCGTGGGAATGTAATTGACTGGATATATCGCATGTATTTAAACGTAGAAAATATTTTTATAAGTTTTTTGTTATTTAGTAAAATCTGGCTACATTAGTCAGATGTATTATCGGAATGCAGTTTAAAAATAATGATAAGGGTAGTCGATATTTTTAGAAAAATAATATTTATTAGTATAGTAGCAATAATATTTATTTATTGAAAAAGAAAATATATATCACAAAAATAAAATCAGTATCACTAAAAATAAATAAATTACATTATAACACACATCACTTGGAATAAAGTGAATTAGTGTGAATTCAAAAGTACATTACTTTTCAAAATCACTGTGCGTTTAGATATAAGCATAAAACACCCTGATTGAAAATGACTGAGAATTACAATATAGAAATCAAAATAATTTCTTAGAATCCGTTTACTGTCAAATTCTCAAATCCAGTAAAAGTTTTATAACAAATTAGATATTTAAAAGACTTTTACTTTAAGGAATAATCAATAATATTATTATTGCAAAAATTTCTTAAATTACGTTTTATTTCAATGATATGCTATGAAATAGATTTATTTCAAAATTTAATGAGAAAACCTTATTAATCGCAATAATAGAAAACGTATTTAAATAAACGTTTTAATCAAACTATATTCGACTTATTTTAAAAAGCAAACTGCTTACAAATGTAATTATTCTAAAACAAATGCAACAGAAAACTAATTACAGAACTTCAGTTAGTTTTGTAAAAAACAGAGGCAAAAATAAAGTATAATTAATGCAAATAAAATGTAAATGCAGAGAAAAGTTAAGGGCTGGATTGCATTGCGTGGGAAAGTAATTGACTGGATATATCGGATGTATTTTAAAATAGAAAACATTTTTATTTGGTTTTCGTTTTTTGATAAAATCTGGCTACGTAAATCAGATATATTATCAGAATGTCGCACAGAAAATAGTGATAAGCATATAATAATGTGACTAAATAGAGATTTACTGAATCTGAAATTTGCTGAATATTCGTTAATTAGTTTCTGAGATAGAGCTTTTGCGATAATCATGAATAATGCCGCGTAGCAGCGTCTCCAGTAAGGCGATTTACATCAAAACGTATTCAGGACCATTTTATATTAAGAACTAATGAAATCTAAAGTTCTATAAAAATCCATCCATTAGTTTTTGAGATATAGGTATTGTAGAAATCGTGAAAAAAGCAGCATAGCAGCATCACCTGGTGGGCGATATACACAAAAAATAATCAGATACAGTTTAAATCAACGTCTAATTGAATAAAAAGTTTTATGAAATATCATGCATTAGTGCCCACAAAATTTATTCCACATACATACAGACAGACCGAAAAACTGACGGATAGACAAAATGATAGGCAGACTGTCAGAGTGACAGACATTTTATAAAAACATATTGTTCTGGAATCTGTTACCCCTAAAACGTGTAAATCCTTCAAAACCGGAATTGGAAAATTTTTACGAATCCAATACTTTTTTCTTGTAAAGATAGAAGAAAGCAATATGGATAAGCATATGATAATGTGAACTTTCTAAGAATGATAATCATGGTCATAATAAATCATGCTATAATATTAAATTGATTATAATTGAATTCATAATTAACGACTTAATGATTGTTTAAAAAGAAAAGGAAAATAAATACTGTCTTTTATATTCAGATTATGGTTTTACTTTTAATTACAAAATGATATCTTTAATTGTATTAAAGTTACTGACAGTGACATTTGATAAAACAATCTATTTAACAAATATATTTCACATACCAACCTAATGGAGGAGGCATACAAAACCAAAAAGAGAAGGGACATCCTCTTAAATGAAATGCAAAACACAACGCGGTCCGAGAGAATAAATAACACTGTTTTATTTTTCAGTTGCAAAATAACGTGCTATCACTTTTAGAGTAAGTACTAAAAAAACTATATGGAAATGCAATAAAATTCGAAAGCGAGGTATGGGGCAGAAAACAATTAATGTGATTTCAGTAATCAGCAAACAATGAAATTAATGAAACAATGAATATATATATAAGCGATACATGAAAAAAAAATCATTCTTCACCATTCCTTTTTTTTCTATTATTCTATTTTTTTTACTTGGAGCTGAATATAAATTTATGTATGTGTGTGTGTATTTGTTTGATCATCAATAGTATACATATATATTTTTCTCTGTTTATGTGTGCAATTGTTCATAAAAAAAAAAAAAAAAAAAAAACTCTCGATTGCAAACACAATTTCCATATTTATCAAGTTTTTTATGATTAAATTTATTTCCGAAATCAGTCAAACAATACGAGTTACATCTATCACATGGATTTTATCCACCACATGGATGTTTTAATCTTTCTTGTGTGTTTTTATCTTGTATAACAATATATAATTCAGCGCCTTCTAGCATCTTAACGTTCTATTTTCCATTATGCATTTTTTGTTGAATATTGCTTGTTTGAATGTTTTAACAATCAGCCCTTAATGTCTTGCTCATCTGTTATGAAACATCCTGTATATATATCCACACATATAAATAACAATTATCACAAACAGCTGACTTTTGTTATATAGATATATTTCAACTTATTTTATATCATATTCTTATATCAGGTTTTTGCAATAATTTTTTATAATATTTATTTATGTATACATTTTTATGCTGGCATAAAAATTCAAACAGAAGAAAAAAAGATCTTTATTATGATAAAAATATTCAGAGATATCTTACAATCGAAAAATATAATTCCTGCTTCTTGAGTCTGTCTCATTTTTTTTTCCATGCCATCTATGCACGCAATGGCAGGATTAAAGACAATCAAAAAATACGGTAGATGCAAGGTAATTGGATTTGTCGGGATCTTCATAAAAAACCTCAACTCAACGGTTTCAGACTTTCTCATAAATCACTAAGGCATGTATTTCAACATATGATGTATAGAAAACAAGTTTTTTCCCCTCTTATCTATCATAAGTAAGTTTATCGAGTGATAGCACATCATTTTTTACATATGCTTACTTAAGTAAAGAAGTTCATTTTTTATAGTGCAAAAAAAAGTAAAAAATACATGTAGTCGAATTCATTAATTTTTTCCTGTTATTCAGCTAGAAATATGTCTTCAAATATGAAATAAAAATAAACTGAACTGATAATAACTGATGTTTGCTATAAATTTGATTTTTACTCATTCAAAAAAGAATGGGTGTGTTAAGATTTTTTAATTGCGAACCTTTACTAGCAAATTATAAATTTGTGAAGAATTTCTAAGTGATATTAGCAAATCATGTTTGTAATTTTTTAAATAACAATAAAAAATAAATAAAATATGTTTAAACCCGTGCATTACAGCACTGTATATTGCATTGCATACAAAAGTGAATTTTATTTATACAGCAGACTTTAACAACTTAACTGATTTGTCCGTACGTTGAACTGAAAAGAGGATTTAGATTGATCCTTGAAATAAATTTCTTTCTTTCATTTTTGTCACAAATATTTTGAACTAGTATACATATAATCCCATGCATTTGACATTCGCTTTCTTACAAGGAAGGTCCCCATACTGGGCATACTCAGATTTTTTTTTTTTTTTTTGAAAAAAAAATACTAATTAAACTACTCTTGTATGCAATAAAGGATCAGTGAAAATTAGCGGCGGAATTGCAGTAGAAAAGATGTAAAAAAATATAATACTTTCGAATATTTGGCGTGAAAAGAAGAAAGTGTCACACGATTTGGCGAGAAGTAATTTTCTCCCCCAAAAGAAAACGATTTTAATGCAACTGAAAACTTTTGGATTTTTAGAATCAGTGTAAATTGTATTTAATGGATTTAACCATAAAAAATGAGAGAGCTTAACACACACACACACACACACACACACACACACACACATATATATATATATGTATGTATGTACTAAATTGCATATACACTATATTGCCATTGATTATGGGACACTTGCGATTTTAGACATTTTACTAAATATCTAGAAAAATACAGGAGGAATCAACTCAAAACTCTTAGTGTATAAATATAATAGTATACGTCATACATCTCCGTGAAGATTTTTTACCGAAACTCCATAGGGGACCGTCAACAAATTAAAAAAGAATGAATATCTTTTGAATAACCCTGTCAAAACTAATGTAGCAAAAGAGCTCAAACTCTAGATTATGATTGAATGCCTTATTGTAATATACTGTGTTCATTTTTATGCAAATAGCATGCATACTCGCAGAGTAATTAAGGTTTTTATAAAAATGGCCCCAAATTTTTCTAAGTTTTTCCCTTATAATTTTCAGAGTTCTTAATATAAAAAAATATTTTTTTCAGAAAATATGACAAACAACATTGCACACAGTACCCTGTAATCAGAATTAAAAAATAATAAAAATTGTATGAAAAATGAGTAGGTTTACTAAATAATTTTTTACTGCGCATGCGTCAAAGATATCAAAATTTCATTTGCATATTATGTTAGCTAAATGTATAGAGTAACTTTTGTAAAAGTCTCAAAATCATAGCTTGAAAATTCTGAAAGTTATCGTCTATAGAAAAAGGACAAAATCCGTTGTTTCCAAAATGAAGCAAAAAAATGAGGGATTTTATCCAAAAGTAGTCGTAACATCTCGTATTGTGTATTCTATATTGACACTAATCAATGAATATATGGATACAACCCCTCTTGATTTTGCTTCATTTTGAGAATAACGGATTTTCAACTTATTCAATTGACGATTATTTTCAGAATTTTCAAGTTATGATTTTGTGACTTTCACAAAAGTTGCTCTATACATTTAGCTAACATAATATGCAAATGAAATTTTGATATCGTTGACGCATGCCCAGTAAAAAATTATTTAGTAAACCAACTCATTTTGTATACAATTTTCATTATTTTTTAATTCTTATTACAGGGTATTGTGTGCAATGTTGTTTGTCATATTTTCTAAAAAAAATATTATTTTATATTAAGAACTCTGAAAATTATAAGGAAAAAACTTGGAAAAATTTGGGACCATTTTTATAAAAACCTTAATTACTCTGCGAGTATGCATGCTATTTGCATAAAAATGAACACAGTGTATTACAATAAGGCATTCAATCATAATCTAGAGTTTGAGCGCTTTTGCTACATTAGTTTTGACAGGGTTATTCAAAAGATATTCATTCTTTTTTAATTTGTTGACGGTCCCTTATGGAGTTTCGGTAAAAAATCTGCACGGAGATGTATGACGTATACTATTATATTTACACACTAAGAGTTTCGAGATGATTCCTCATGTATTTTTCTAGATATTTAGTAAAATGTCTAAAATCGCAAGTGTCCCATAATCAATGGCAATATAGTGTATATATGTTATTTGTTGCTGTAGTAATTTAATTTACCTCTAGAAAAAATATTTTCATATATAAAAAATTCTTATTCATTAAAATTATTTTCATAGATTTAAGCGTATTCAAAAATAAAAGCCAGATGTTTCCATAGCAACAAAATCGAATTGTCAATGCTCAACTGCACTTTTAACTTCAAACAATTTTAATTAAGTTAAATTTGAATTTCGTTTTAATCTCAAATTATGATGGTTATAAATTCATATAAATATCAATATAACGAAATGATACTTAAAACAAACTAAAACTGACAAAACCAAAAATATTTACTTTATCTAAACACTTTGAACATGAAACTTTTATCCTTTAAAATGCATTTGACATTTAAAAAAACCTTTTTTTGAAATTGCTTTTCATTACCAACCGATGATAAATCGCCAAATAACAAAATTTTCACCCTTTTTTTTTTACGGACAGAGTATGATGGTTCCGCCGAATGTTTTTCTATAAACGTATATATCCTCATGAGAAGAACATTCTGTAATTTTTTTAGATTTTTTGGAGTATGACCGTATGGAGACCTTCCTTGTTAGTCCTCGAACCTGGTCTGTATTCAAATGAGATCTCTACCCCTTCTTCCACTGCGCTTGTTTCTAATCCTTTAATTAGTTTATGTATTCATGTATTTAAGTATTTTAATTTAATAATAAGAAATATTCTAATGATAACAGCGGAAGGAAATTTAAAAAAGTACTATATTTATTTGTATATTATATTTATTTGTAATAGTGCCCCTTTAAACATATAATCCTCTCATATTTTCCATAATTCGAGCTCCAGATAATTCGTACAAGTCTTGTGGTCAAAACGAATTCGAATTAACGAGAGTCTATTTTAAATGTGTTTTCACCGCTTTGAAATTATATAACATTTTTTCCGATCGTAAAATGTATTTATTTACAATTACATTTTTTAATTATATAAAGTTTATGTTCGTATCTATGATGTCCGCAGGAAGAATGTCTAAAGAACGTTGAAAGTACGTCATACTAATAATCGCCACAGGTTGTGCGTCATTATTCCAGTGACGCACATTCATAGAATTAAGAAATTTCTTTTAAACACGAATCTCTTTAATTTGAAGACGCCATAAAACATATTTTTGCTAGAATATATATTGTATTAAGACAAAACAATGTAAGTTAATAGTTAGCCAGTATAAGAAAAGGTCACACCCATTAAAGAAAATTCCATTTGAGAAAAATGTTATAAAATTCCAAAGCAGTAAATAGCACATTTGAAATCGACTCTCGTCAATTCGAATTCGTTTTGACTACAAGACTTGTACGAATTATCTGGATCTCGAATTATGGAATATATGAGATGATTATATGTTTAAAGGGGTACTATTAGAAATACATAAATGTTATAGTGCTTTTTTAAATTTCCTTCCGCTGTTGTCCATTGATCAGAGAAATGTGTAACGTATTATGCGAAGTGTTTGCAGATGAATTTCGGTCAATATGATTAATGAAGCTTACTAACGAATACGTATTATCATAAGTGTTTGAATCTTATAAAAAATATTAAGATACAAAAATACTCAATCAGAAGAAGTTTACTGTTAATAAGAAGTAAAAGACTAAACAGTTTTAAAAAATATTTTTGTGATTACCAAATAAATGAGGTACACAATTTTAAGCAATGAAATATACAAAAAATAAATTAGGCAGCTTAGAATTGCATACTTTTAGCCATGGATATAAAAAAAGTACACAAAATAATAATCTGAAGCTGTATGAGTTAAAATTTATTATATTTACCAACCTTGATTGGTAATCATTAAAAATAACCGGCTAATTTGATAAATACTCATAAATTTATCATATTAACCTATTTATTTCGATATCATTTGATTATTATTAATAAAAACCGATTAATCAAATTGACAGCAACATGTGAAACTTTAGTTACGAAAAGTCGTATTGTCTTCATGTACAAAGATATGTTTTGTGGTGTCTTTATATTAAAGGTATTCGTGATTAAAAATGGTTATCCTTATTTCTTTGAAAGTGCGTCACAAGTAGCTTTAATATTAGGTGGAACTGCTAAATTCGACGCAATTCAATGAATATTTCATTCTATTTAATTTTTATTCTATAATATTAACGCCTTTTTCGCACTGCGTAGAAGAATAAAAGCAAAATCTTTTCCAGCCATTTTTCTCTTCTTTATTTGTTTATTTTTTTTTAAAGATCATTTAAGTTTTTTATAGTTGTTAATTTCAGCAAAATGACACGACACAATTTTTTCTGAAAATAGTTATTTATTGAATAAAACGCAAAAAGAATCTGCTATGAATATGAGATTTTTTAAACGAAATATAGATTTAAAAGTAAGTAATTTGTAATGAAAAGAAAGTAATACAGTAAAACCCCGATCTATCGTTCCCGCATCCATCGTTTTTCCGCATTGATCGTTTTATTTTTAAGGTTCCTGCGCAAATTATATTTAAATAATGTTAGCAAAACCCGCAAGCATCGTTCTTCAAAAAGTCATTTCCCGTATTCATCGTTGTAAAATTTTTCTCCTCATCGAAGTTAAATTGTAACTCAAGCGAATCTATGTAACATACAAACTGAAATTATTTCTTTTATCTTAAAATAATTCTTTTGTGTGGCGGCGACAATAATAAAATCAAAAGTGGTTGTATATAGCAAAGGATTCGATTACGTTTTCATTGATCAAGATGTTGCGACATGTTGTGTTCTAAACATAGGAGAAACATGTGATAATGTAAATAATTAAAATAATGACAAAGAAGCAGGGGATAACTTCAAGCCAATAGAGCTAAGGCACCAATGCCAGCTCTGTCTCATGCAGTTACGGAATTTGAAACAGTATGAACTTTTATATATGCACATGAAATTGCAGAAAATGACCAGAAAAATATTGTATATCTTGAAAATTAATATTTTGATTTAAAAAAATGAACAAAAAACCAAACAAAATTATTGGTTTTTAAAAATAAATAAAAATTTTCTATAACTTCGATTTATTACTTTTGCAACTTAGTAACTAACAAGTTAGTATTTATTAGTATATTATATACATTGCATGCATTAGTAAAGAATAATCATTGTGTTTTTTCGTATTTTGAAGTTAAAACCTCATTCATCGTGTTCCCGCATTGATCGTTTTTTTCCTCGTACCCCTTGAAAAACGATGGATCGAGGTTCTACTGTAATACATTAATTTTATAGATATTTTTTAAGAAAAAACATCATTTGATTTTTTTAATATATATATATATATATATATATATATATATTTCAGATTGCTGATTCATGATAGTGAAAAACATATGTCGAAAAGATGAATTATTTATAGAAATGAATTTTTAAATTTCATTATCACTCATATTTTTGTATTATTAACCACATACCAGATGTTAATCAACCGAGGAAATCGCTAAGGTTTTCGCTACTTAGACCAGTCTTTTTTTCCGATAATTTCTGTAGATTAAGAGGGTGTTTCGACTATGATTTTGTAGTGCCGCGTCATTTATACAATGACGCAGGCAGTGGACGCATGTTGGACGTTAGTATAGAATATATTGCGACCTCTAAGTTTAGAAAGTGGATTTTGAAAGTTTTGCAGCGTGTACGCAACGTACCTAAAATGTGCCAGATGCAGCTGGGACACGTGAAGAAGCTTCTGTCGGAAAGTAGTCTTGTTTAGATAAGTGTGCGTTCCCTGGAAGTGGAAGATTGAACTAAAAGGTTTTGCAGCACGCCTGCTGTACGATACTGCACACAGCGGGATGTCTTGTAGGCTCGTTTGGAACAAAATGTGCCAACTACGGAAGGAAATCGAAAGTATAAGATTGTCCGACACATGTACTGCACGCCCAGTACAGATCCCTTAGGCAGCGGGATCCTAAGATGGATGTTCATTGAGTTCAATGCTTTTATTTAATATTTCATATTAATTCGAATTTTCGATGAAATTGCATAAAAATTTCAGTTTCAGATTATTATCATGGGCCCCGGCAACGTCAAGTAGTCAGCTTGTTTAATAACAAAAACGGGCACAGCTGAATTCGGGTCAGATGCTCATATTTAATAAGCGATCCCGCTAAATATGGAAAGTTTCTTTCAGGCCCATAGTTCATAAGACTAATACAAAAATATCACTTAATGCAAGAACGATTTTTATGCGATAAGTTTAGTGCGTCTTGAGAGGGGAAAATGTCATTTATTTTACAATATCAGAGTTCAAAATGCGAATTTCACACTTCTTCTACAATGTTGTCAATGTACAGGACTTTTGTTGTTGTTGTTAAGATATATTTTTTATTTCCGAATAGTAATATTCGCCTGATTAATGCATAACATGCATTAAGGCGATAAGATGCATTAAGGCGAATAATATTAATCACAAAGAGTGGTATATTTTTGAATTAAAAAATATCGATAAATTATCATTACTGTACCTCTTATTCTCTCTCTGAATTATTATTCTCGCTCTAACTACCTCTGTCTGAATATTGTTTGACTGGTATACTCGTGTTCGGGCATGGAACATACCTCTGAATGACAAATAATCAAACATAAAACTTCAAAGGTAGCAAAAATTTTCGTTAAAAAAATAACACCCGATTAAAGCTATTTAAAATTTGGTATAGAATTCTATACAGTCGTATTCTTGAAGAAGTAGCAATGGTGAACTCCGCAGATATAGATTATACATTGTTGGAAATCCAGCATGTTTCGATAAATTATCAAAAAATCTATTGGTTATGATATCTTCAAAATGGTCAAAGTCACACGATTCTTCAAAATTAATAATTAATATCCGATAAACAATCCTTGTGAAAAAGGACAAATATACTCACCTAGGGAATTTCAGTAAAGATACCATGTTTTTCGGAAGCAACATGGAAAAAAAGTAAGAGCTTCTTGATTCGTAAATATCAAAACCACTCTGTTTATATGTTAAAAGTTTCCTCTGTGAATATTCAAACCAGAAGCAGATGTGTATGACTGACGATCGTTTCGTCTAATTATTTCAAACTTCAACTTGAAAAAACAGAAAAAATGTGGGAATGTAATGTTTTTCGGGTGGGAGAACAATTTATTTCACATGCAAAAACGTGCCTGAATTTCAAAATGTCCACGTGGAGTTTTTGTTGGCAGATTTGACTAGTGTTCTCCAGCACATGTATCATGCAGTAATTAAGGCTCTAAGACTAAATTAACAATTATCATTGTTCATCATTGTCAGTTTATCGGTTCGCGTGGCAACCTACAAATATGAAAAACTGACATCTGTTAATTTTTGGATAAAATGCATCTTCAATACATTTTGGGATAGCTTTAGCTTTAGAAAAAACTTAAACAAACTATTACCAGAAGGCCAGTTTTACATTAAAAAACTGATGCTCATCTCGAGAAATTTTGATGATCACTTCAACTCGAAACATTTAATTGCTGATTAACAAAACACATGATGACGAAACAAATATATGATGCTCATGTAAAAGGAATTAAATGAACACCTCATATCTAAGTATTGAATTGCTGCGTTTTAAAACTCGTGTAGATTAAATAAATAAGCAATGCTCATTTTGAGGAATTGGATAACCATATCATACCTAGATATTGAATTGCTGCGTTTTAAAACTCGTGTATATTAAATAAATAAGCAATGCTCATTTTGAGGAATTGGATAACCATATCATACCTAGATATTGAATTGTTCCGATTCAAAAACTGAAGAACTCTAGACAAATATAACTTCTATTGTATGTTTCTTTGATATTTTCTTTTTTGTTTATTTTTGTCATTCTAGCATTCTAGCAATATTTTTTAAAAGAAAGATTAGAGAGAATATTTTTTTTACATAAAATGTATGGATTCATTATAAGATTACTCATTATGACAAGTACAAAATTTGATTTTAGTAAAGGGGATTGTTCTGCAAAGATTTCATATTTTTGGTTTGAATTAAAGAAACTAGGATAGTTTGAAAAATATTTTTGCTGTATTATTTTCAACTGTAATATATTAATCGATAATAAGTCACATTTGGTTCTTTTTTTTATTAATTAAGGCTGTTGGTTACCTAGCAACAAGCAAAGAGTTAAACTTGAATGTAGCCAAATTTTAATCTAAATAAGCGTAAATCACAGCTGTTTTAATCATAAAAACAGAAATGAAACCTCTAAAGTTCATTCATTAAGATGTGTAAATAAATTCAGATTGTGAAATATTATGAAAATCACCTTTAATATGTGATTAAATCCCGAGTAATAAACGTCATGTTTAATACGCGACTTTAATCAAGTTCCTTAAAATGCATATTAATTTGGGTTTAACTATACTGAATTTAAATATAA
Source organism: Maratus speculifer (assembly GCA_964019185.1). Taxonomy (NCBI): domain Eukaryota; kingdom Metazoa; phylum Arthropoda; class Arachnida; order Araneae; family Salticidae; genus Maratus; species Maratus speculifer. Next base: position 301,064,560 of record OZ025294.1, on the reverse strand, counting down.
TGATCACACAATAAACTAATATTATTTTGCAGGTTACATCAGCGGAAAAAAAAAGTTTTCGATTGTAAAAAAATGTATACAAATCACAGTATCCCATAACTAATAAAAAAGCTATTTTCTAACTAAAAGCATGTGTAGTAAGGTTATTTTAATTAATATACTTAAAAAAAAATTCTTTACTCGAGATACTAGTAAAATTAAACTATCTCCAAATATTTATTTTAAAAAGAAAAGCCTTCTGATATTATACTTTAAACCATTAATTTCAAAACAATTTTTATTTATGTTCAGTTTTACAGATACTGTTCCACTTCTTATCTATTTACATTTCTCAAAAAGAGAAAAATAAATGCACTAACTTATATTAATTTATTTTCCAGTTCTCCAGGACGTAAATTTTAAAACAAGGAAAAGCTTTCAAAACCTAAGTACCACATGCATGTCAAAACAAATAAAGTATTGTCACGTTACGTAAACAGCTCTAAGTATAATGCCGGAAAAGAAATTGTAGTTTCGAAGCTCTATCTGGAAAAGTTATTTTGTTATAACTTTTAAGAAAAAAAGGTTAGGCATGTAAAATCACAAAATAAATAATTTCTAGTTTTTTTTTTTTTTTTTTTTTTTGGGGGGGGGGGGGGGGGACTAACATTATTCATAGTTTAAACACTTGTGGAGATGCAAAATTAATCTCTTCCATTTGTTAAATTGTTTTTGTTTCATAACAATGTTAGTTCAAGCTTTTCTCCGCAAGTTTTATTAATAATTAAATTATTATTTATTTTGTAGCCTGAAAAAGTAAATAAACTCAAAAAAGGGATAATTTTTTGGATTTTATCAGAGATGAACCAGGAAAGACATTTTTAAGTGTGCATGATACTTAATCTCAGTGTATGAGTAACTAATTGTCTCTTTAAAAATGCTGAATAATTTGATTTCAGGCATTTAAGATTTTTTTAAAGGGAAGAAAAATAATGTTTAAGCAAAATTTAAAATGCTGAATCATTAATTAATCGCAATAATTTTTAAAAATAGGAAGAAAATTGAATTCTGGAAAATATTATGAATATCAGTGATTTTTAACACAGCAGAAAAAAATAAATTAAACTCTTAAAATATAAAAAATACAAATTTTTTTTAATTAGATCCATATTTATTTGAAAGCTTCGAAGACCGGTACCGCAGTTAGAATGAAGAACCTTCAGTTTACTAGAAAGATGCTTTACCATCAAGGTATGATTTCCACACGAAAAACGTTGATATTAAGATTAAGTTCTAGAATTCAAATCGCAAAAATGAACGGATGATATATAAAAAAAACTAGTTGGATGTGCCAATCCCAAAACTTTCTTCTATCTCATACATGCATTTTAATATTTAAAAAAAGTTACTAATTTTAATGTTTAATAATTTTAATTCAATACCCTACCAACGTTGATTTTCATCTTAAATTTCTGCTTCAATCAATTAATCGGAGTAAAAACGATTTTCCGTCTCTGCACGAGCCGATGGACAATAGAATGATAGGCAGATTTTTTTTTCAACTTCAGGGAGGACCTACTTGCCTTACCAAAAAATAATCATATACAAAATGTTTAGTTCAGTTCTGGAACTAACTTCATACAGTTTTATGTGGTACAATATCGAAAATGGCACAAAAATCGCGATTGCAGCGCCCCTTCCGGCGGAATATTTCAAAACTGAAGGAGGACCTGCTTGCCACAGCCAAAAACACTCACAAAAAATTTGGTTCAATTCTATGCATAACTTCATACACTTTTTGATGGTAGAATGGCGACATACAGACAGACACACAGACACACAGACACACGGACAGACAGACATTTTTTTAAAAACATGTTTTAGGAATCTCTGACCCCTAAAACGTGTAAATCCGTCGAAAACCGGAAGTCGAAAAAAAATTTCGATTACAATACTTTCTTCTATTGAAGATAGAAGAAAGTAATAATTTAAGTAAAATAGTTGACTTTTCAAATTTTTATAATTTGTCGTGTGGCATCAGATATGAAGGTGTAAGTACAGAAAATTTAAAGTTTCTGACAAATACAATTTTTGTGTATCGACTCTGTGACAGACAAACAGGAGAGGAGACGAATAGGGTTTTGCTTCAATTATTCCTTTAAATAGCAAAAATTAACGGAGGATAAACAAACAAATAATTTAAGTAAAATAGTAGACTTTTCAAATTTTTATGATTTGTCGTGTGACATCAGATATGAAGGTGTAAGCACAGAAAATTTGAAGTTTCTGATAAATACAATTTTTGTGTACCGACTCTGTGACGGACAGACAGACAGAGGGGTGAGACGAGTAGGGTTTTATTACATGAACGAAACACTAAAAAACACTAATACATGCTGTCGATACTAAAAATAAAGGTACTTAATACAATACTTAATACAATATTTTTTATAGTTGCAGCATGTGTAATAAATTGTATTTCATTAATATACCATACAGAAATCTCTTTATCCAACTTTAAACTACTTAACACAAATTATTTAAAAAACAAAAATACTTTGCGATAACACTTCTAAGCATTATTTTCAAGACAACTTTTATTTATTTTCAGTTTAACATATACGGTTCCATTTCTTATCTATTTACATTTTAAAACAGAGAAAACTAAATGCACTAGCTTATACTAATTTATTTTCTAATTCTCTAGGACTTTAAATTTTAAAACAAGGAAAAGCTTTCAAAACCCAAGTCCACATACATGTCAAAACAAATAATTTAGTGTCACGTTACGTAAACAGCTCTCCATATAATGCCGGAAAAGAAATTGTAGTTGTGAGTCTCTTACCTGCAAAAGTTATTTTGTTTAGCGCTTTATATTTTTTATGAAAAAAACTTACTTATGTAAAAACACAGCAAATATATTTTCTACCATTTGCATTTTTTTTAAATTTTGAACTAACATAAATCATACTTTAAACACTTGTGGAGATGCAAAATGAATCTCCAAACTTCCATTAGTTACGTTGTTTTTGCTTCATAACAATGATAGTTCAAGCTTTTTTCCTGTTTTATTCATTATTATTTTATTATTTATTTTGTTGCCTGGAAAAGTAAATAAATTCATAAGGGTATAATATATATATATATATATTTGCCTTTCATAACAGTTGAACCAGAACAGGAAATTTCTAAATATGGTTGATACTTAATCTCAATGTCTGTATGACTGTCTTTATTAAAATAACTGAATAATTCAAAGAGATGCATTTAGTAATTTATAAAGGGAAAAAAAGATTGTTTAAGCAAAACTTTAAAGGCTGAATCATTATTAAATCTTAATATTTTTTTTAATAGAAAGAAAATTGAACTAAAAAGTACTATAGATGTCTGTGATTATTTTTCACAGCATAAAAAATAATATAAACCATTGTATTGGCAAAAAATACGAAATTTCTTGTAATGAAATCCATCTTCATAAAAAATTTTAAATTGCAATACAGGAGTTCGAAGTAAGAATCTTCAATTAACTAGAGAGAATTGTTACCCCCAAGCTATAATGTCTGCCCTAAAAACTTTTTTTATTAAGGTTACGCTGTAGAATTTAAATCACAAAAAATTGAGCGGATGCAATTAAAAAATTAATTAAATTAAAACAGTAGAATTTTTCAAACTTTTATGCTTTGTCGTGTGACACCAGATATGCTGTTGTAATTACACAAAATTTTTGAAGTTTCTGACTTATACAATTTTTGTGTACGAACTCTGTGACAGACAGACAGATAGAAGAGTGAGACGAATATTGTTTCGTTAGATAAACGAAACCCTAAAAAACTCAAACACAAGTGGTTGACACTAAAAATAAAGATACAAATTACTGTATAAAATATTTAATGCAATATGGCTTTCTAATTAAAGCATTTCCAATAAATTAATTTTAATTAATGTACTTAAATGAAAATTTTTACTCGAGTTACTATTAAAATTAAACAATCATCAAAAATTTACTTAAAATACAAAAGCATTTTGCGATAAATTTTTAAACAATAATTTCAAAACAAATTTTATTTTTTTTCCAATTTTATAAATATTATTCCACTCCTTATCTATCGACATTTCTAAAACAGAGAAAAATAAATGCACCAGCTTTTACTAATTAATTTTCCAGTTCTCTAGGACTTTAAAATTTAAAAGCTTTCAAAACCTAAGAATCACATGCATGTAAAAACAAATAAGTTTGTGTCATGCTACGTAAACAACTCTGAGTATACACTGTAAAAAAAAAATGTAAATTTACGGGCATTTACCGTAATATTTGACGGTAGTTGTCCGTTTTTGAAGCTTAACGGTACACTTCCGTAAATTTACGTTGCGGAAACATAAATTCGGAGTACTAATATGTTTTTACGGGCAAAGCCCGTTTTTTTATGCAGAATGTTCAAATCTGCTGCCTAGCCATTTTTTTTACGGACAAATACCTTTAAATAAAAGTCTTTCGATGACGTCATAACAGAACGTTTTATTTTGTTTGTTGAAAATATTATTATTATTTATTTAAATTATTGTCTGGTTTAAATTATCGCATCTAGATTAAATTATCGCATAAAATTATCGTCTGGTTTTAATATGCTATTGTTTTGGTAAATTTATAGAAAAATATTAGTCGGTGGTGGCACTCCAGAATTTTTTTTTATCTCATAATATGTAAATACTTCCTGAAAAGTGCAGTATAACAGCGACACCGGTTATGTGATTTACACCAAAATCTAATCATTAACAACTTACGTGAACTCCTAACTGCATCTGAAGTTTGCTGAAAATCCGTGCATTAGTTTCTGAGATAGCGCTATTACTGAATCTGAAATAAGTTCTGCATAATGTGCCACTTGCAGAGTGATATACACAAAAAACTAATCAGAACTAATTTTAATGAGGGGTTAAACTGAATCTGAAGTTTGATGAAAATTCATGTATTAGTTCTTGCGATATAACTATTGCGAAATCGTGAAAAATGCATCATCCCAGGTAAGCATGGTAGCACAGCAATATCGGCTCGATATTGCCCAATATCGGACAACTTTGGCGTGCATCGGCAAAGACAGGTTACCTTTTACCAGGGATGTAGTGGAGGGTATACGGGGGTATACGCCGTATACCCTCTAAACTTTTTTAAGGAACACCATATACTCTCTGCTTCTCAAGAAAACTATAGTATATACATTTTAGGGCATACCCTCTATTTTGAGCGTATACTCTCTGGATTTTTTACCACTACACCACTGCCTTTTACCGACATTAGCCAATATTGATCGATGTTCGGCGATATTGGATCTAAAATATAAAAACTTGTGGAATTTTCAATATTTAAATTTTTAATTTATGTATTGTACACTTTTGGAAAAATGGAAGGTAGGAATCAATTTTTATAACATCTTAAATTCTTTAAATTTACGTAGAAAATGTCTATTTCTCAATATCGGTCTATATCGGCCATCGATCATGACCAATATCAGCCAATCTTGGCCTCTATTGGCAAAGACCGATTTTATTTTACCGATACTGGTCAATATTGGTCGATGTTGACCAATGCTGGATCTGAAATATTGAAACTTATGGAAACTTAAGTATTTATTTTTTTTAATTATATATTATACTTTTTTGGGAACAGGTCTTTTTTATTGCATGGACAAATCGGGACTTTGCCTATGAGCCTTGGACTTCAAGGGGCCCGCTCCATATATTAATTTCCAAAATATTTATCATTTCCCCCAATTCAAACTCTGAAAATTTTCAAATACAAAATACAAATTTAAATTAAAAAAAAAATTGCCTAACTTTCTGAAAAACAAATTTCATTTTGAACTCACAGAGCTCAATGCTTTCGCAAAGCTAATTTTGACCACTATTAAAAAAGAAATAATATTTTTATTGTAATAGATCGTATTAACAATGAACTTAAATCATATCAAAATTTTAGTGATTGAAAATAATCAATATGTGTAGTACAACTTAAAAAGATGCTAAAGAACATTGGCGCACCCACGGGGGGAGCTAAGGGGGCTGAAGCCCCTCCCAGAAAGCAAGATTAATCTAACTATTTAAAGTTTCTAAAATTATGAAAGTTTACTTTTATTATTTTTAATAGATTAAGCAAAATGGAAATTTTGAAAAATAGTAATCTTTTCACAATTTTTTTCTTATTTATGAATTTTCTTATGAAATTTGAAATATGAGCATTTTTTATATTCACCACTTTATTCATAATATTTTCTTTTTTATTTATCAAAGAGGTTTAAGCCTTCAGAATGAGCCCCATCCAAAATTTTCCGATACCCTAACCCAGGTTTTGCTGATTGTCCCCCCCCCCCCCCCGCTTTTCTCCACCCAATCTTCATTCTGATCAAGTCAAAAGAAAAAATATATATGTCCGGGAACGACATACCTCGTCCATTTTTAATAAAATATAAAAAACAACTGACCAATCTCGTCTGACATTTCGGGTCAGATCAGGAAAATACAGATATATAGAAAATATAGAACATGCTAGCCCCCTCCAAAACTTAATCCTGGGTGCGCCACTGCTAAAGAAAGTAACATGGTAAACTCTCCTGAAGTTATTAAATTCATCTTAAAGTAATATAACAAGTTCCTAAAGTTATATAAAAGAACCTTGTTCTATACTAAGAAAAAAAAAGAGTATTTTTATTAATTAAAATACTTAATTTAGAATTGTCCCAGCTAAGAGTTTTCTTCGATTTGAAATCCAAGGTGCGGGTTTCTCTCCAATCGGGCAGACAAATATTCAACCAATCAGAGACAAGCATCCTTTTCAACATTTCAACGCTACCGCTTACCAAAACAGTTTATCCAAAAACATGGCGGTCTATCGTCTGTTAAGCACCAGTCTTACGTTAATCCTCATTTAAAACAGGTAAGCGCTTTTATAATTTATATTCTAAATTGATTTTGAAGTATTGCTTTCTGTTTAAGTTATTTATATTCTTGTGTAGCATGTATTTTCTGTTCGAATTGTGTTTTAGAAAAGCCATCGCCAATGTACAAACGTTTGAAGTATATTATTTAAATGTGTATCATCATTTTCATACATTAAATTCGATCAGTTGATACATCCAACTAGTTTTTTACAACAAACAGTTTTTCATGTATCTTTGATTATAAACCATCTGTTTTTGATTTCAAATTATTATTTATTAAGGATGCAACAATTGATCTCTCTTCCAGTATAGCACAAAATTAACATTCGCCATTTGCCATAGACAGTGCCCGAAATGGATTTCCCCCTACTTCTATCACTTTTCAAAAATTTGTTGTTAATTTCAGATAGGGATGTACTGAATATTCGATATTCGGCCTTGTTACTGAATATTCGGTTAGGCCGAATATCAAAGTATTCGGCCGAATCCAATACTTAATAAAGTCTTTTAAAACACTCATTTTAAAGAACTTTTCATAATTTCTACTTTTAACTGTCAATTTATTAATATATTTAAAATAATTAGAAATAAAATCATATTTAAATAATATAGAATGTTTTTACATTATTTATTTGCTGTTTGTAAAGTTTAACTTAAGAAAATTAACCATGAGAAGGATTAAAATTATGATTTATTAGTATTCTTCCTAGGAATAAATGATGCGAGTGCAGATGCAACTTCCTAAGTTCTATTTAGTAAATAATCTGTTTCTTGCTTTTTCCAAAAGTCCTTAAACAAGAAAGGAAAACTTTTGAGATTAGTAATAGCTATCAAAGCAGACAATTTTTTGTTTATGAAACCATAATTGCACTATTGAATCATAAATGCATTGTATTCAGGGCCGTAGCTGGAAGTGTATGCTAGGGGGGGCTCAGGAGAATATAGGGGGGGGGGGCTCAAGGGAATGTAGGGGGGGGGGCTCATATTTTTTTGTTCTCTCTCTAATGCAGAAAGATAAATTAGTGCATATTCACTTTGTAGGTACTATGTTTCTCATTAAACTGCTGTAATAACTTCATTTTATGCTAAGAAAAGTATATGATGATGAAAATTTTGAATGTATAACTGGTGCAAAATTAAACATCCTGTTAGCTTCATATGTACCAATAGGATGAGGGAGTGTTGAAACACGTATTTTAGATACAATTTAGTAACTCTGCAAAACTGTGAAAGGGTCTCAAAACTAAATTAGATTTTTGAACAGAATTTCATTTGAATTTTCGGAACATTTAGTCACCTTGGAATTTTTTTCCAGGGGGGGGGGCTCAAAATATTTTAGGGGGGGCTGAGCCGCCCCTAGCGCCCCCTTAGCTACGGCCCTGATTGTATTTCATCTCATTCTAGGTCAAACTTGTGTTTTCGTTTGTTGTATTTACAATAAATAAGATATATTTTCAACTCACATGCTTTGATTTCTGTAAAATATGATATGATGGGAAGGATGGAAAATGCCACTATTCATAAGAAAAGAACTCAGGGTTGGGTTTTTGCCGGCAGAAAGGGGTTTCTGCCGTGCCAGTGGCAGAAAGTGGTTTTAACCGGCAGGAACTGGCAACAACTGGCATAAAGACATTCTGTGACATAATCTGATTTTTTTTTAGTAATATTAAATTTATTAAGTAGTTCATCCTTAAATAATTAGTACTTAAATAATTCAGAATAAATATATGCACACAAATAAAATATTGTGGATAGTTTTAATTTAAAAAAAAAAATTGATTTTTGAAAAATTGAGTAATGTAACAGATTTTTTTTTTTTTTTGTCACATATGCATATGTAATTTATGTATAAACAATTATTTTATACAACTCAATATTTTATACTCAACAAATTAAGAAATAATCTGGGGGCAAAAAGATTAGCAAAACTAGTCCTATGTTATAGAATGCTTCATGGGAAAAATACTAATAGTATATTTGAGTGGTAATTTGTTTCTTCAATATTGTAAAATAATTGTACAAGATATTTCATTAAATTTTCTTTGTCTATGTTATTTTTTGTGCTTCAATTATTTACTTATATATTTTCACTAGAAATTGCATTATGTTATTTGTTTAAAAATAATCTGAAAAGTAATTTGTTATTAAATCAGAATTTTTTGTAAATTTATTTTTAAAAGAAATAGAAATTCAACTGTAAACAATAATATTAATAATTAAACTTGTACAGTATCAGGTTATTGTTGTGAAAGTTTCTGTTTTTCAAGTGAATGAAAATTAGTGTTTTAAATAAGCAAGGTATGCTTTTATATGATCATTTTTAAACGTTTTGGTACTTTGAATAACATTCATAATCTTATGTTTTAATTTTTAGCTCATTGGTTTACATATCAAATGTAAGTGTGAATTATGAATCATTGCTGAGTAAAGTTCTTATTTAGTACTGTTTCTTAGTTTCTGCCAGTTTTTGCCACTTACTGGCAGAAACCAGTTTCTGCCATGTCGGTTTTAACCGGTTTCTACCGCTGGTTTTAACCACCCCGGCAGAAACTTGCCAACCCTGAAAGAACTATGATCTAGACATTCCTTTATTCAGAATTAAGTTGAAAGTATTTACAGTGGCGGTCAAAAGTTTCAGGCCAGCAAAAAATTTTCAGTTAATTTGTAAATACACCCATATGAAGAGGAATCTCAAAGCGATACTTATACATTATATTGACATATTAGTTAAGAACTTACTTATAGAAAAATGTGTAAATATCAATAAATTTTATTGACAAAATTAAATATAAAAGAAAACGCATGTTCTCAAAAGCTTCCAGCCACTTATCATTCTTTAGTTTTTTTCTATCCATAAAGTGTTTTTTTGGTTGTGTTTATGAATGAATCAACCTGTATAGCATAGTTTGAATTCAAATTTGAAAAGTTCAACAATTACCTATTATTTATAAATGAGTGATTAGTTTGTCGCTAAAAGGACAATCTTCTCGAGATATTGCGGCTAAGTTATCGATCGCTAAAATCGACTGTAAACATTATTTACAAAATTAAATAAAGATGGTTATGGCTTTCAGAGGTCCGTGAGACCCCGGAAAATTGCTATTCCTGAAGACAGAATTATCAGGAGAAAAACCCTTGATAATCTGCATGAAAATTCCGTTGCAATATACTGCGATTTACGGAATGAAAATATTGCTGGAATAAGTTTGTCTACCATGTTATGATGCTGGTGTGATACAGAACTTTATGGAATAGTCGGTGTTAAAAATTTTTCAGAGGTAAAAAAAATACCGACATACCCTACTTTCATTTTCCAAGAAACACAAAGTCTGGTTAAATGAAAACTAGAAAAAAGTTCTATTTTTCCATCAATCGAATTCAAAACAGTTTTGGAAGTGATGGCAGACACAACGCAAGACTATTTTCTGCCTTATTAAAGAAAAAAATTTGGTCGCATCTATTTTTCTTAACATGATAACGATGTAAATAATGTTTGCAAACCTCGATAAGCTATGGTTTTCGCACAAAAAATTTTGTTTTTGAAATGATCAGCCCAAGCGCCCAGCATGAATCCAATAGAAAATCTTTGAAAAGAAGTTGACAAAAGTCTGCGGAACTATAAATATTCCAACTCAGCCGAAATTTCGCCAAAATTGCAAGAAATGTGGGAAAAACGTACCATAGACGATCTTTAATTGCTGATTGTATGAATGTCACGTTGCTGCGCCACAGTACTTATTGCTAAAGCTAATAAAATAGTAATATGATAAAATACTAATCGTAAATGTTGTTGATCACTGTAATTTTCTATTACAATACCATTTTTTTACAAACTTGTGAAGGTGGCTGGAAACTTTTGAGAACATGCATTTTCCTTTATACTTAATTTTGTCAGTTAAATTTATTGATATTTACATGTTCTTCTGTAAGTAAGTTCCTAACTGTTATGTCAATAAAATGTATAAATATCACTTTGAGATTTCTCTTCATATGGGTATATTTACAAATTAACTGAAAAATTTTTGCTGGCCGGAAACTTTTAACCGCCACTGTATACTTTATATTGAAAAAAAATCTGCCTGAGTTATTTAAAAAGAACAAATATGAGACTGTACAGTTTTTCTTCAACTATTTTTTCATTATTTCTCTTTGATTTCAAAATGTTTGTTTCAATTCGTAGAAGAAATGAAATTTAAAATTTTACTAATTGAAAAAGTCTCATAATTATGCTTCTTAATTAAAAAAAGGCAGATTTTTTTCAATGAATGTTCTTATAAAAAACTCTTGTTTATCAAAATGTAAGTTTCTCTTATTAAACATTATGTAAAATTGTTTTAAAAAGTAACATTTTAATACCTTTAAACTTTGAAATATAAAAAGTACAGTCGAGTCTCTGTATAACGAAACTCCATACATCGAATTTCTCTATATAACGAATTTTTAGTAGGAACAGTCCCCTTTTCGCATGATTACATTAAAAACAGTTTGTATATAGCGAAATATCTATCTCCATATAACGGATTTTTTCATAAATTGGTCTTAATTTATTCAGTTTTAAAAAGCTTAGAAATCATATGGTATCAATTTTCCATCACTTATTTTTAATTTATCGTCAGTGCTGAGTTTTTTTTTTTATATTACTTCTCTCCTTGTTCTTTAAATCCAATGAATTCATCCCACCTCCCACACACCTTTCCACACCCTTCTCAAAACAGTCAATTGGATTGATACACACATAAGAGAGGAATCAATGAGAAGCACATAAGAGATTTCTTCAAATGGAGGAAAATGTTAACGACAATTTTTCATTCCTCTCTAAAAGTTTTTTGAGAGCGTAACAATTTTAAAATCAAAACAACAAAAAATTACAGATATCTTCGTCTGAAATTAATGCAAGTCTTCCTCATTTGATTTTCATTAAGCTTTCAAATAAATGTCTGTTCTCTTTTTTGAAACAACTTAAATAATTAAGAAATAAAATGTTAGGTTAATATTTACTTTTAAATATTTCAAATACTTAATTCAAAAGATTAATTTCTCTATACAATGAATTTTTTACTGGAACAGTAGATTTCGTTATATAGAGACTCGACTGTATTTGGAAAGCCAAATATTCGGTATTCGGCCGAACAGTTACTATTCGGCTGGCCGAATATTCGGTATTCGACCAAAATCACTATTCGGTGCATCCCTAACTTCAGGTTTTTATTTATTTTTTTCAGAATCACCTGTGGTGTACAATCCTATTGAATGGTAAGTAACAGAAATAGTAAATAACATTGTTATTAGCTAGAAAAAACACAATTTTGTATGAAGCATTCGTAACTTTGGTACTTGCCAGCAGTTGAAAAAAATAGCGAGTGAGAAAAATTAGTGTTCTGGCCGATGACCATTGGCTAAAAATGTTAATTTTGACCTATATCTTCCACACACACACAAAAAAAAGCACAAGTATCCTATACCTAAATTTAGTTTTGATGCTGCCCATGTAGCGAATTGATTATTATCTTTATTGCATACTGTCTGGCCCATAGGACAGTGCCTGTATCTTGATTGAATTAGTGTAATTTTACATTTTAAAAAGAAAATTCTTCAAAAGCAAACCTATGATTGATGACCTCACGGACTTTGGTAGTGTATTTCCTTGTGTTCTCTCCAACATTGTTTAGGCCTCGATAGAATTTGCATGTTTTCAAATTTTATTAAAGAAATCTTTCAAAATGAACTTTATTTTTATAGTTATTATATTAATAGTAAATAGAAATTAGCTTTTTATTTTTAACAATTTCAGTTTTAAGCATTTACCTTCATTTTTTCTTGCTCAATATGATAATTAGTCCCCTTGTCCCCCCCCCCTTTTATTAAAAGTATGTGAAAAAGTTGTATATAAACTTACTTTTTTGATATAAAATTTGTTTGATATTTTCATTTTATATTAAGTACTTTATTTTCAGTAAATGGTGTTGGTAGCAAAAAATAATTGGTTTATGTAAGTAAGAAATTTATGATGCTAAGCCTGAAATTCTTCAAAATTGGTTTTATGAATTTTTTATTGTGCTTTTCACTATGATAAATGAGTAATTAAATTCGACACAAAAATCATTAAAGGTCAGGTGGAATGAAATTGTTATAAAAACAGCACATAGTGTGTTCAAGATTATTAGGAAATATTGTTAATTGGCAATACTGTCTTTAAGTTTCATAGCTGGCTTTACAGCCTACCAGTTGTAAAAAGAGCAATTGAAATCTAGGAATATTTGTAGTTGTTTATATGTTGTGTTGAAAAAGAAAGAAAAAAAAAAAAGAATCCCAATTATCACATGTATGATTCTATTGTATCTTTTTTAAAAAGTTAAATTTATTCTTAATTTTCATTTTCCTTCGTCAGTTTATTGTTGTATTATTTACCCATTTAAGTTCACTTACCCAGTCAAAATACCCAATTCAGTTGTTAAGGATATATCAGCAGTTTTTACATTTTTATATATAACAGATATAGCAAGGATTTTTTTCTAGATTTAAAGATATTCCTTGACATAATTCAAGAGATTATGTTTTGTTTTATTAAAAGTGCTAAAAAAAGAGCATAAATGGCTGGTGTCAAAAAATGTGAATTTTATGAACGAAGGAGAGAGAAGGAGCCAATTAACAAGATTTTTTTTATCTACGTTATTTTAAATTTTTCCGCTCCTGATCAATAAAATTTGCGATTTTTACCTTGCCGATTGACGAAATTCGATATTTTTACAAAGCGATCGATAAAATTCGGGATTTTTACAAAGTTGGTCGATGAAATTTGCTATTTTCCTTCGTATTATCTGCAAAATTCATGATTTTTCTGTGTATGATCGACGAGATTTGTAATTTTTCCACACCTGATCGACAAAATTTCCAATTTCAATGTGCCTGATCGAAGAAATTTGCGTTTTTCTGAAGCCAATCTACGAAATTCGCATTTTTATAAAGCCAATCAATAAAATTCGAGATTTTTAGAAAGTCGATTGATAAAATTCGCTGTTTTCTTTCGCACAATTGGCGAAATTCATGATATTTCAGCGCTTGATAGGCAAAATTCATGATTTTTACAAAGCCGATCAACGAAATTCACGATTTTTCCACACCTGATCTACGAAATTTGCAATTTTTACAAAGGCGATAGACAAAATTCACGATGTTCATAAGCCGATCGACAAAATTCACGATTTTTGCAAGCTGATAGACAAAATTCACAATTTTCCTTCGCATGATCGACGAAATTGGCGATTCATCCGAACCTGATTGACGAAATACGTGATTTTAATGTGACTGGATAACAAAACTCGCTATTTTTCTGCACCTAATCAACGAAATTCATGATTTTCCGATTCGAATCGGCAAAATTCATGATTTTTACGAAGCCAATCAATCAAATTTGCGATTTTTACAAAGCCTATCGGCGAAATTCGTGATCTTTGCAAAGCCAATTGCGAAATTACTCCGCATGATTGATGAAATTCTCGATTTTATTCGAGTCTGATCGATGTAGTTAGCAATTTTTCCGCGTGTGACCAACAAAATTTGCAAAATTCCCATCTCTGTCCAAAGAAATTTGCTATTATTCGAAATGCAATTAATAAAACTCGCAATTGTTTCGTCTTCAATTGACGAAAGTGTGCTTTTTTTGCTGTAAATTGACAAAATACACATTTTTCTTCGACCGAGTATCAATATTCGTGATTTTTGTATTAACATTGACGAAATCTGCATTTTTTTATGCGCCAAGATAAAACTCGCGATTTTTTTTTCTCTTGATAAACTGACAAAAACACTATTTTTCCGCAGCTGATCAACGAAATTTGCAATACAGTAAAACCCCGATCTATCGTTCCCGCATTCATTGTTTTCCCGCATTGATCGTTTTATTTTTACGGTCCCTGCACAAATTATACTTAAATAATGTTAACGAAACCCGCATTCATCGTTCTTTAAAAAGTTGTTTTCCCGCATTCATCGTTGTAAAATTTTTCTCCTCGCCGAGATGAAATTGAAAGTCATGCGAATTCCTATGAAACACAAACTGGAATTACTTTTTTTTATCCTAAAATAAGTCATTTGAGTTGTTTGTGTTGATAATGGCGACAATAATGCGGATGAAGAGTGGTTGTATATAGCAGAGGATGCAATTATGTTTCCACTGATCAAGATTTTGCGACATGTGGTGCCCTAAACTTAGGAGAAATGTTTGATAATGCAAAAAATCAAAATAATTGCGAAGAAGCAGAGAATAACGCTCATGCCGATGAAGCTGAACCATCATAGTTCTAACTCTGTCTGATGTAATTACGACTTTTGAAACTGTATGAACTTTTATATACGCATATGAAATTACAGAAAATGACCAGAGAAGGGTTGTATATCTTGAAAATTTATTTTTTGACTTAAAAAAATGAACAGAAAACCAAAAATATATATTGATTTTTTTAAAATAAATATCAATTTTCTGTAACTTCGATTGATTTATTTTACAGTTTAGTAAGCAACATGTTAATATTTATTAGTACACTGTATACATTGCATGCATTAGTAAGGCATATATATTGTGTTTTTTCCTATTTTGATGCTAACCCATATTCATCGTTTTCCCGCATTCATCGTTTTTTTCTCCGCACCCCTTGAAAAACGAGGGTTCTACTGTATTTCCATGCGTCATCACTTAATTCGCGATTTTCCTGAGTCTTATCAGCGAAATTTGCTTTTTTTTTTTGTCTCTGATCGAGAAAGTTTGCGATTTTTTGTGCCTTATCGATGAAATTCGCTTTTTTTTTCATGCGATAAACCAAGAAAATATGCTATTTTTCCATTCGATGATAATTTGCAATTTTTTCGAGGAACAACAACATTTATGATTTTTTTCTTGCTTGATCAACGAAATGTGTGAGTTTTCGCGTCCATCCGACAAGATCCGCGATTTTTCCATGCCTGGTCGAAAAAACTCGCGATTTTTTCGTGCCCAATCGAGAAAATTTGCTACTTTTTCCCCCCGAGTCTCATGAGCAAAATTCGCGATTTTCCCCTCTGGTGAGCAAAACTGACGATTTTTCCGATCCTCATCGATAAAATTTGCCTTTTTTCGCATTTGATCAATGGAATTCGTGATTTTTCCGTGCCGATAAACAAAATTTGTGGTTCTTAAATGACGAAATTTTATATTTTCCCGCAGTAAATTGACAAAATTTAGGATTTTTTTTTTGTGTGATGTATGTAGTGTTCATTCTAGGCCATTTTTGAAGTTTGCAGCACCCTGCCCTTTTTCAAATTTACAAAATGCACTCTGCTCTTTTTAAAAGTAATAAACTGCACCACTGGTTTTACTCGGAGATTTTAAAAAAATAATTTTTTTATTCCGTAGTATTTCAGAACTTGTGTGTCCAAAAATGATAGAATTTTTTCATTTCTTTAAGACAGGGATGCACAAACTTTTTACCAGAAAATCGGTTGACACCGGAATATTTGAAAAGTGTACTTTATTTTCTTTAATAGCAAAGTTTCTGTCATTACTATAAGGAAAATTATTCTGCATAAAAATAGTGGTATAATTGTGGCCCGCGCAGCGGCGCAGCCAAGGGGGTGGTCTTAGGGTTAAAACCCCTCCCAGAGCTGAGAAAGATCGCTATAATTGTTGCTTATATGAATGAAATCCAAACTTAATATTTAAATGTTTTGGCGCATCTCGGAACCCGCCACTTTATTGAATAAGATTTCATTTAATAAAGTGATTCAATTAAATGGCAAAAATTCTACTTAAAATTGTGAAAGTGCATATTGCATGAATCAGTTAAGTAAAAATTGGTTACTTAAACTAAATTACTTTTCTTAGATGCTTCATGCTAAAATAAAAAAAATGATGATTTCCGGCCACACAGACGCTCTTATACAGTAAATATTCTAATTAGTACTGATTCTATTAACCGGCGATTCAAATAACCGGCAAGCACCTTTATCAGAAACTCAAAACCCCCCTTAGAACCGAATTCTGGCTGCGCCACTGGGCCCGCGGGCCAAAGGTTGTGCACCCCTGCTTTAAGAAAAAGAACATGAAACTATTCAATTATGTTTTAATTTTATATCATAAAATTATTCGAAATTAATGTTACTTGATTTATCATATTTAAAAATTATGCATTTTCTCGCTTTCTTTTTTTCCCCTTCTAAAGGCAATAATAAATTTTTTCTTGCAAAAGTGCCCTTTTCTGCTGCAGTAGTGCCCTTTTTCGTGAATAGCACCATGCCCTTTTTATTTCTAGAGTGAACACTAATGTATGTACAAAAATTGCAATTTTTTCCAGCTGTAAATTGATGAAATTCGCTGGCCACATATTAACACATCGCGGGCCACTTTTGGCCCGCGGGCCACAGGTTGTGCATCCCTAGTTTACAGATATTTCATATTAAATTTGAATTAATTTATTTGTAATACACTTATATATATTTTCTATTAAAAAATTTACATTTCTACTAAATTTTAACAAATAAATGAGTCTTTATAACTGCTGATGCATCTGTGAAGGCATTATGTCTGAAATTGAAATTATAAATATTCATAAGAATACATTAGACTGTAAAGTTGTGGTTTGGAATTCATTGTTGCATAGCTCTACATATACCAAACATTTTAAAGATTATATGAAACAATAACTAAATGTTACACATAAAAATGGAATTTTCCTTACATACTTCTATTTACTTTTGAAATTGACTATAGCTTATGTGTATTTAATAATTGAAATTATCTTGTTGTAATAAAACTTGTTGAATTAAAATTTTGAAAAGCTCATTGTTATTTTAAAGAATGCATACTCATACATAAACTAATGCAAAGTTATTCATAATGCTGTTTTATTCAAAAGAATTGCTCTTTTTATTAAATGACTTTATATGTGGCTTCAAATAAACATTTATGAGCAATAAAAAAAAGACTTGTATATTAATATCCTTTAAAATTAGTTAAGTAATAAATTAATACTAACTATGCAACTATTGTCCTTTTTAATTATATAAAGCAGTAATAAAGAAAAAACTGTGTGTGTGTGTGGGGGGGGGATAAAGTCAGTGTAAACTAGAGAAAGCATTTTGTATGGTCTTTTAAAAGTTAACTGATATATTTATAATTTTGACTGCAAATCAATACGTATTATTCCAATATTAACATGTTCAGTTTTGAATATTGAATTCTACCTCAATTAAGTCTTTAAAACTAACTAAAAAAACACCAATTTTGTCCAATAAAAGCTGGTTAAAACAAATAAAAGCCACCGGCATGGCTTTTTTGCAATCCTGGTTATAATTGGTTCAAACGGCTATTGCCAAAAGTTTTAATACTTTAAAAATTAGACAATTGTTGTTCTATAAAATAATTTGTTACATCTTAAAATGCATTAACTTTACACACTTTAACATACTCAGTTATTTCATGAAATAATTAGGTATTTTATGAAGTAACATAATCACTTTAATGGTAACTAATACATTTTTGTAAACACCCTGTATAATATTGCATTTTTTTACAGATGAACCAAGTAAGCCTGGCCGACTACAAGCTACTGGTTAAAAGGTTACAAATTACCAATTTCAAATGGACAGCTCCAGAATATGATGGAGGCACTTCTATCACTGGTAGTGTCATTGAGAAGAGAAAGAAATGGAGGCATAAAGTGTGCGTATCAAAAGTAAAATCTCAGTTTTAAATTTTTAAACGAATAACTTTATTTATTTGTTTTAATTTTAATGTTCTAACATATACTATAAATAATAAGTATTTTTGATTTAAAAAAAAAA
Organism: Maratus speculifer; assembly: GCA_964019185.1. Taxonomy (NCBI): domain Eukaryota; kingdom Metazoa; phylum Arthropoda; class Arachnida; order Araneae; family Salticidae; genus Maratus; species Maratus speculifer. Next base: position 301,045,835 of record OZ025294.1, on the reverse strand, counting down.
GAATTCTAAAATTGAGAAATGTTAATGATTTGTCAATTTAACTCTAGTGACCATGTGGGTCATTTGTGAACAGAATAGTTGAGGCAGATATGAACAGTTCATAAGTGTCTCAATAATCATTCTGTGATTCTGTTTCTTTCAGTTCACTTCACGTGAAATAATGTCATATCTAATATTGTCTCCCCCCCCCCTTCCTCTTTCAAAAGTAAAACAAGTTAAATTTGGGTGTGTGCTTGTAATTGAGTTTTTTTTTTTTTTTAAATCATTATAAAATCCTTTATCATTATTTTAGAATAGAAGGGAAATACAAAGATATTCGAAGGATACAAGTATACCCTTACAAGGTATATATATATCCTATACAAGGATACTAGAAGGGAAATACATGGATAATAATCTTTTGTACTTTGGCAGATTTTTGATAAACATTATCTAAATTCCCCTAAGCAAAATTTAAAGGCTTTATTTTTTTCAAATGTACATCTTAATTTTATTTTATTCCGACAATATTCAATTAGTCATATAATTCTCCCTTTTCCCAATCTACTTATTTTCGTCTTATAATCTTGTGCTTAAATCTATCACTGCGGAACTAGAATTTTGTTTATAGTAAATTTAACACGTAGTGTAACTAATGATCATGACAACAAATAAAAAACAGAATGTAAAGCATATCAAATATTTTCCCTTGTGTTCACAACTACCCTGCTGTTGGGGCACTTGTGAGCAATTCATTGAATTTATAAAGTTATTAAAAAAAAGAAGAGCTAACTATAAAGATGATTTTATAAAAAATTACCTTGTTTAAAAAAAGGGGTTCTGTTTACTGTATTCAGTATTTTTTGTTTTCAGAAATTAACCAGTAATAAAAAAAAAGCTATGCTTATGTGAACTATTCACATGTGCTCCAGTCTCTCCTTCGTGTATTCAAAGGCAATACACACATTAGGCTGTTTTTGTTTGTGTAATCCAGTCCCTAAGGTGGTCAGTGGGCTGCCCTAGGTATAATAGTTGTTTTCATATGAAGAAATCTGCATCAGCTTAAATAATGGGTAATTGTAAAAAAAAAAAAAAAAAAAAAAAAAAAAAAAAAAGTAGTAATAGCAGTATTACTACCATAGAACTAAATTTTGACCAATTTGGTCATATAACACTAAATTTGGCAACAAAATAAATTGCCATATATAAAGCCAACTTAGCTCGTTAATTTGGTGAAATTTTCTATCTTTTAATTCATTTTTGAAAAATGTATATTTTTGTGAATGTTACAATAATGAAAGCATGCTTTTTTTTTTCATCTATATTTAATTCATAATAATGTTTTTTTCTTTTTTTTTTTTTTTTTTTTTTTTGTATGTAGATTCGTAATGTTGCAAACAAGTTTTTACCTGCTTCCTGACATGTTAAAATAAAAAATTATGCAAAAAAATGTTAAAATGACGATATAGCATTTTAATATTGTTACAAATAATTATTAATTTTAAGGCATTTACATTCAGTTAGTTATAATTCGAAATATTAGGTGTTGCATTGAAATCATTGTAGCGACAAGTCATCACAGCATCAATTTGTTTGTGTGAAGTTCCCCCCCCCAAAAAAAATAATAATAATACTCACCACTAAGCGGGTGGCACAGTGTGCAATATTATTAATCTAAATACGTTTTCGTTAACTTAAAAAAATTGACTGTGAATTACAGCTCTGCAAATTAGATACTCTACCGTATAATATTTTTTAGAATATTGTATCGTTTTTAATTTCTCGAAAATTAAAATCAATTACAAATACCACTACAGATCTGCCAACTATTGGAGTTAAATTGTATTTTGAATGATTTTTAATGCTCACTACGATAATACAATTTTACTAGCAAAGATGATTTTTTGTCATATCTGAAATACTCTAGATTCTAGAAAGAAAAAAAAGTGGGGGGGGGGCACCCGCTGGAATTTTTCGAAGAGGAATCACTAATTTAAAGAAAGAGTACATTTTTTAAAAAGGGCTATTAAAAAAAGGGGGGGTATGCTTGTTGTTTGTATACCAAAAATATTTGCTATAATTTTCAAAGATCAATTGAATTTCCACAGGCTGCCATTTAAATGTTTAAAAAAAACCATTGTGTGCATCAAAAGGGTTTAAAAGAGCCGCCAAGCACATAAAATAAATTGGCTGCTTATGGTGCCATCAAAGAATCTTGGTAAAAAATGCTAATTTCATCATACTTACAAAATGCAGATTTCAACATAGAATCATGATAGAAAAATGGAATTATGATTCTGCGAAGAGGGAGGGGGTGATATGAATATCATTAAATAATCGGAAAAATTGTGACTTTAGTTGACATCTTCGGAAAAAGTGTGAATTTAGTCAAGATTTCAGGGGGCGGGGTGCAAATTTAGTTAAGATCCTGGGAGGGAGTGCAAATTTAGTCGCGGTCTCGAGAAAATGCATTATCTAGTCGAGATCTCAATAAAAGATGCAACTTTAGTCACGATCTTGGGAAAACATGCAAATTGGTTGAGATCTCCAGAAAACGTGCAAAATTAGTCAAGATCTGGAAAAAAAAGCACATTAATTAGTCGAGATCTTGAGAAAAAGTGTTAATTTTGTCGAGATCTCAGGAAAACGTGCAAATTGAGTCCAGATCCTGGAGAAAAAAGTGTGAATTTAGTCCAGATCCTGGGAAAAAAAATGTGAATTTAGTCGAAATCTTGAGAAAAAGAGCAAATTTAGTCAAGATATCTTGGAAAGAGCACCAATTTATTCGAGATATCTCAGAAAAAGTGCCAATTTAGTCGATCTTGAAAAGAGTGTGAATCTAGTTGAGAGATCTTGTAAAACATACAAATTTAGTTGAGAGTGCAGTGACAGAACTATCTTCAAGTGTCTGCAACAATAATATTATTAAAAAGTCTGCAAGATGGAATGTATTATATAAATCTATTCTTTGTGCTGTTGTAGTGTTAATTATGACAACATGTGTGTGTATGTGTAAAATATTTCCATCACTTATGATTAAAAAAAAAGTTTTTCGATAAACAAAAATATTTATTTATGGTACTTTTACTATTTTACTTTTTACTAATTTTCTGCTTAAGCAGAAAATTAGTTACTAAGGGAACATTGGAAAATGCTCTATTTGAAAGAAAAAAATATTATTTTATTATTCTCCAAAATTCTCAATATAACTGTTGATTTATTGCATGATACAAAAAACGTTGATGTCGATATATTTTTGAAATGGTAGTAAAAAATTGTTCCCGATATATGAATTGAAGCACTTTTTAAATCAGGAACTAGAATTTGAAGTTTTATAATAACCCGTGCATTAATTCTTGAGTTAGAGATATTATGGAAACTGTGAATAATGCATCATATCAGTGCCGCCTGTTAAGAGATATACCCCCAAAACTAACCAGCTTCAGTTTATATCAATGCTCTAACTGAATGTAAAGTTTTGTGAAATGTCATACATTAGTTCTTGAGACAAAGCTACCACTTTTTTTTTTTTTTTTTTTTTTTTTTAATTAAAAACTTACAGAGTTGACTGATAGATATTATCTAAAAACTTTTAAATGTCATTCCTTGCCTTCCAATACGTACAAATCCACCGAAAGTCAGAATACCATATTTTCTTTGAATTCAATATTTTCTTGTAAAGATAAAAGAACATAAAAACATATGAAAAAACATGCACTCTCAATGTCTCAATTACAGTTAGCAATGAAGAAGAGATCTAAGAAATGCAATATACACATTGGCTGCAAAACAGACATAAACAATTCAAAAGTGATTAAAACCAACTATAATTGGTTCAAACGGCTATAAGTGGTATATATATAAACAGTTCAAGGTGCTATAAAGGCATTTTACTTTGATATAAAGAACATTAATGTCTATCAGAGATGTTCAGGCCTTTTTGTTTTTGGGCCCAGAGTTTTATATCGGAGCTTAAAAGAATTTTGTCATTTTAAAATTGCTTCAAATGTAATTTACTCATTAAAAAATATTTTACATAGAAATAAAAGGTCAAGTGCAAGTTTTATTCATGTACAAAAGGTTCAGTAAAATAAATTACTAACTGTAACATTACAACAAATGAATTATTTTACAATAATTAAAATTAATTTTGGGTTAAACTGGAATGAATTCTAATTCCTTACTTTTTTGTTACTTGTTTTAATAGGATGCTCATAACAATTATCTATTAAACATAACTGCTGTATTTGCTGTTCATCTGGAATAACTGAGATTGTTACTATACTCAATTTCTGTTTATTGTGTATACTTTTATTTAATATTTATTTTTACCTTCTTTTTAAATAGGACATGCTTGGCTATTAATCTGGAAAAAGACAGAAAATTGAAAAAACGATTGACAAGATTCAAAATCAACCTTGGCGATAAATTCTGTTACTACAAATCTGTATGGAAAAATGAATTTTTTATTTGTTGTTTCTTAATTTGTTATTTAAATTTGTTACTTCTAAGAATACTGTGTTGAAGTATATTAAATAAATTTGTAAAAATTCATGTTTTCTTTTTATTTATTGAATGATAATTTATAAAACAGAACCATTGTAATAATTTCATCTTCAAACATTCTCAAGTTTAATCAATTTTCACCGAAGTCTCGTAAACAATATAGTATGTATTATTTGTGTACACAAGATCAAGAACCGTGGGACATGGGTGCAAGACCTTCAATCTCAGGACTGATTTCAGTGTTGAAGAGATTTTTGACTGACTCAAAATTCTACCTTATATACTTAAATAATAGTGGTTCTACCATCAAGAACATTTAATCACTTTCTTTTATTGTAAGAGACCAATTTTTAGGTATAATACAAGACTTAGAAATCTTCTAACCCTTTTGCATTTAGTTATTTCTAATGCTCAGAAAAAATTTCAGTCTCGACTTAGATGGATTTCTTGCACCGATGTGTGTGGGATTATGAATCATTGTTAAATCAAAAATGGACTACTTTTGTTTCATGTAGTATTTAGTAAATATGTGATACATAAAAATCGAAATAATAAATTAGCATTTGTGTATCATAAAAAAGCTGCTCTCTATTATTAAAGGGCTTGGAAGGGAGGAGAGGGAGCAATAGCAGTACAGCTAGTAATAAACTGATATTACTGATCATAATTTTTCTGATCAATTCAGGAGTCGATGCAGGATTTTATTCTTGGGGCTCATTTTGTGAAAAAGAAAAGTTATTTTTGTGAAAATAACATTTTGTAATGGAAGTTGACTGTTATTTGAACAAGGAATTTAAAAACTAAATATATATATTTTTAAAAATTACTTTGCTAAGTTTTTGAAAATTATGACATGTTTTTGTGTACAAATTAGATTTTAAAACAGTATTTATGAAAATAGCATAAAAGAATTTTGTGAAAGGATCTGTTTTATTAAAATTATTTTGTGAAGAATCCTATTTTATTAAATAGATTTTTGTGGACCCCAAATTTTGCCTGCTTCAACCCCTGTAATTTAATATTATATTTTCTATTTTCATTTTACATATCAGACTTTTATCTAAACACACGAGGGTTTGTTATCCTGCCAGTTTTTAAATGCTCCACCACTCTCACTATTAAAGTGTGTGATGGTAAATTTTGGAAAGCTAAAAATTGTATTTTAACATAAGTTATTAATGCAACAACACCAAAAGTGAGAACCTTGTAATTGAATAAAAATACAATTTACTATAGGAAATGAGTGAGAATGCTCTCCTTTAATAAAATTAAACTTTAATTTGAAAAAAAAAAAAAAAAAAAACTACAAACTGCCTGCTAAGAGTACCTGAAAACCTTGGAAAATTAGGTTTTGAATATACAAGTTTTATAGTATGCATAAGTTATGAATGTTTTATTCAAATATTGCGAAAACATAAGTACTCCTGTGAAAATTAATTTTTGTTGTTTATTAGTGTTGTGAATTATCTATATTCCTCTTTTAAATCTATTATGGATTTTTTCAGTTGGTATATATGGCGATCCCCATTAAAGATTTTATTTTAAAAACCACATAATTTTATGATTTGTGAAAAGAGAATAGGGTAATGCTGGATAACTGTATGGAAATTTATATTAATTTCACTGAATAATCCTTTTTGTAGTTTTATAGACAATCCTTTTTCTTTAATGAGGTATCCTAATGTATGCGTTTTGTTATTTTATGGGCAATCGCCCCTTTTTTTCATGCCCAGAATTTTTATTATTTTACGGGCAATGTCCCTTTTCTCAGAGATATCTTGGTATTGTATTTTTACGGTTAATGCACCTTTTTTTACGGGCATCTTGCCATTATAGTTTTACAGCCAATGCCCCTTTTTTGACGGGCATCCTGGCATTATAGTTTTGCGGGCAATGCCCTTTTTTTCACGGGCAACTTGGCATTGTATTTTTACGGACAATACTACTTTTTTTACGGGCTAGTTATGCATTTGCTAAAATGTAAAATTACGGGTGATTTTTTGATTTACGGTCAAAATATTTTTTTACGGATACTGTCCGGAATCTCTGCTGCCGGCTTTTGTCCGTAATTTTACGTAGATTTTTTTTACAGTGTAATGCCAGAAAAGAGACTGTAGTTACAAGTCTCTTTTTGCAAAAGTTATTTTGTTGGTGCTTTATAATTTTTAGAAAAAAAGTCATTTATGTTTAAAAACGCACAAAATATTTTTTGTACCATTTGCATTTTTTTTAAATTTTTGAACTAACATAAATCATAATTAAAATACTTGTGTAGATGCAAAATTAATCTCCAAAGCTTCCATAAGCAATATTTTGTTTTTGCTTCATAACAATGATTGTTCAAGTTTTTCACCTCAAGTTTTATTAATTAATTTTTTATTATTCATTTTTCAGTCTGTAAAAGAAGATAATACTAAAAGTTAATAATATTTTTTGGATTTCATGATATTTGAACCAAGAAAGGGAATTTCTAAGTGTGGATGATACATAATATCACAGTATGTTTAACTGTCTCTATTAAAATGACTGAATAATACAAAGTGGTGCATTTAGTAATTTATGAAGGGGAAAAAAGCGAAATTTGTAAATCATTAATAAATAGCAATATATATATATATGAAATAATTAGCAGATTATCGTGGAATAACACCTGATGATCAGACGAAAAGAAACTGTCGTCGATTGATGCGATGAAGGTCATTGGTCATAGGAGAATTTCTTCTTGATTTAGCGGTTGGAGTTAAAGGCAATGGAGATGACATGTATGGGAATTTCTCCAGAAATAATGCAAGAGATCAGTTTTTAGTCCTTTATTCTTTTTGAGCACTTCTAGTGGCTATTCCACACATCTTCAATCTTCAAAAATTTATATTAGATGAAAAATGTTCTCAATTCTATCATGAATTTTGATGTAAGGCTTAAAAAGCCACTAGAATTGTTTTCAAGGTAAAGGTAATCCACCTCGCGCTCTATTATTGGCTGACGGGGGGGACTAGATCCAAGGACTATTTAACAAATAGCGTAAACCGTAGAGTAATATGAACCACGAAAAGCGTATGAATTTCACTAGCAGACGATCAATTAAATAATAAAATTAAATTAAAGTTTCGATAAAAAATTTTTAATTCTAAAAAGGAAAATGGATTTGTGTAATGAATTTAAGATTTCGCAATAAGATATTGACATTCAAGATACATTCTATCTCTTTTAAGAAAATAATCGGTAGATTATGCTAAGTTAAATAAAATAAAATAAAAATAACTTTAGCCGTTAAAAATATTAATACATTACGGAAACTGTGAATAAAAGTATGTTCCTATAAAACTTTAGAACAAACTCAAGGCTGGAAAATGGCGAATTTTTTTTTTTTTTATTACATAATAATCACTGGCATTTAAATACTTTAAATGCCAGTGATAATTTATCTCAGTATAAAAATAATTATGAACCCTTATATTGGTAAGTTTCTTTTAATTAAACACATCTTATTATAAAAATTTCAAATTCCAGCACAGGAGCTCGATTTAGGAACTTTTATTTACAAGCGAAATGCTTTACCTCTGAACTATGCTCTCTGCACAAAAAACGTTGAAATTAAGGTTATTTTCGAGAATTTAAATCGAAAAAATGAACAAATACCATTAAAAAATATATTAAATTAAAATAACAGACTTCTTAAACTTTCATGATTTGTCGTGTGACATGAGATATTCTGATGTAAGTACACAAAATTTGAAGTCTCCGATTTATTCAGTTTTTATGTACGGACTCTGAGATAGACGTAGAGGCATAGGAGTGCGATGAATAAGATTTTGTCAGATAAACAAAACCCTAAAAAGCAATAACACATGTTGTCGATAGTAAAAATATAGTTACAAATTATGGTAGCCAATATTTAACACAATAATTATTTTGTAGTTTCAGCATGAGTAATAAATTGAATTTGAAACTACTAAAATTAAATTACTTAAAAAATTTATTTAAAAAATACAAAAATTTTGAGATGATATTTTTAACCATGAATTTCAAAACAGCTTTTATATTTTTTCTAGATTTAAAGATAATGTTTCATTTCTTATCTTTATAAATTTCTAAAACAAAGAAAAATAAATGCACTAGCTTATACTCATTTATTTCCCATTTGTCTAGGACATTAAATTTTAAAACAAAGAAAAGATTTCAAAACCTAAGTATCACATGCACGTCAAAATAAATAAGTTAGTGTCAATTTACGTAAAACAGCTCTGCCGGAATAGAAATTGCGATTGTGAGTCTCTATCTGCAAAAGTTATTTCTATTGGCGCTTTATAATTTTTAGGAAAAAATAAAGATACTTATGTAAAAACATGGAAAATACATTTTCTAACATTTGCTGTTCTTAAAAATTTTGAACTAACATAGATCATAATTTAAACACTTGTGGCGAAGCAAAATGAATGTCCAAAGCTTCCATTAGTTACATTGTTTTTCATTTATAAAAATGATACTATTTTCCACAAGTTTTAATCATTATTATTCTATTATTTATTTTGTAGCCTGAAAATGTAAGAAAAAAAAACTCAAAAGGAAATAATATTTTTAGATTTCATGAGAGTTGAATCAAGAATACAAATTTCTAAGTGTGGATGACACTTAAGTTCACTGATGCATTTAATAGTTTATAAAGAGAAAAAAGATTATTTATACAAAATTTAAAATATTAAATAATTACACGAATGGCTATAGATTTTTAAAGTAGAAAGAATAATGAGTTTCAAAAAATTTTATGAATGCCAATAGTTATTTATCACACATAAAAATAATATAAATCCTTATATTTGTCAAAAATGCGAAATTTCCCTTACTTTAACCCATCTTAATAAAAATTTTGAAATTCTAGCACTAGAGTTATAATTAAGAACCTTCTATTTACTAGCGAGATACTTTAACTTCAAGCTATGATGTCTACACGAAAAACGTTGAAAATAATGTTATGTTCTTGAAATCGAAAAAATTAGCGGATGACATTAAATAAAATCTTTAATTAAAATAATACACTTCTTCAATTTTTTATCATTAGTTGTGTGAAACGAGTGTTGCTGTAAGTACACAAAATTTGCAGTCTCTTATTTATACAGTTTTGTTTACGGACTCTGTGATGAACAGAGGAGTGGGGTAAATAGGGCTTCGTTAAATAAACAAAAACCTTAAAAAAGAATAACACAAGTTATCGATGCTAAAAATAAAGGTACAAACTTTATTATCCAATATTTAATACAATAGCTCTTTTGTGATTACAGCATGCGTAATAAATATACTTAAATGAAATCTATTTCTCAAACTACTAAAATTTTATCATCATTATTATTATTATCTATTACTTTCAATAATTTATTTAAAAAATAAAAATATTTTGAAATAATACTTTTAACCATTCATTTCAAAAAAACTTTTTTTTAATTTCCAGTTTTGCAAATACTGTTCCACTTCTTATCTATTTACACTTTTAAAACAGACAACAATAAATGCACTAGCTTATACTAATTTATTTTCTAGTTCTCTAGGATTTTAAAATTTAAAACATGGAAAATCCTTCAAAACCTAAATATCTCATGCATGTCAAAACAAATAAGTTAGTGTCACGTTACGTAAAGTCCTTTAAATATTATACCGGAAAAGAAATTGCAGTTGCGAGGCTCTATCGGCAAAAGTTATTTAGTTTGGTGCTTTATAATTTTTATGAAAAAAATGTTACTTATGTAAAAACCCAGAAAAGATATTTTCTAGCACTTGCATTAAAAAAAATTAAAGTAACATAAATCATAGTTTAAACACTTGTTGAGATGCAAAATGAATCTTCAAAGCTTCCATTTTTTACATTGTTTTTGATTTTTAACAATAATAGTCTAAGCTTTTCTTCGAAATGTTTATTCAATTTTTTTTATTTATTTATTTTGTAGAGCGAAAAAGTAATAAATTCAAATCTGATTTCATGATACTTGAAACAGGAAAAAAAGTTTCCAAGTGTAGATAATGTTTAAACTCAGTGTATGTGTTACTAGCTGTCTTTAAAAAAGTAGTTTCAGCAGAATTTAAAATGCTGAATCATTATAAAAACGCATTTTTTTTTTATTCCAAAAAATAGTCGGAATGTTAAAGTTTATTTTTTTACAGCATAAAAATAATATAAATGCTGAAACTTTTAAAAAAATACGACATGTCTTTCAACTAAACCCATTTTAATATGAAAATTTCCAACTCCTGCACCGGAGTTCGAAGTAAAAACCTTTAGTTGACTATCGAGATTCTTTATCTTGAAGGTATGAACACTACACGAACAACATTAAAATTAATGTTATGTTCTAGAATTTAAGAAAGAAAAATTATCATTTTTTAACATTGATATTACTAAAAATAATAATTAAATTAAAATTATAAACTTTTTAAAAACTTTTATGAATTTTTATGTGAAACGAATAATTAGCTGTAAGAATGTTGTAAGATAGCTGTTGAAATCTCTTAATCATGCAGATTGTGTGTATTATGGGAAGTCCTTGACGTACAGACAGTCAAATAAATGATACGGATAGGCCTTCGTCAGAAGAACGAAACCCTAAAAAAGAGTAACACGAGTTGTCGGTAGTAATAATAACGATACAAATTATAGTATGAAATATTTAATACAATAGCTCCTATCTAATTAAAGCATGTTTAATAAATTTACTTTAATTAATATACCAAAATAAATTTTCTTTTTAAACCACTTAAAATAATATCTAAAAAAAAAATTTTGCGATAACACTTTTAATTTTTAATTTCAAAACAACTTACATTTATTTTCAGTTTTGCAGATACTGTTTCACTTCTTATCTATTTACATTTATAAAACAGAGAAAAATAAATGCACTAGCTTATACTAATTTATTTTCCAGATCTCGAGGAATTTAAATTTTAAAACAAGGAAAAGCTTTCAAAACCTAAATATCGCATGCATGTTAAAACAAAGAAGTCAGTGTCACGTTACATAAACAGCTCTCAGTGTAATGCCGGAAAAGGAATTGTAGTTGGGAGTCTCTATCTGCAGAAAATATTTTGTTTGGTACTTTAAAATTTTTAGGGAAAAAAAGTTACGAATGTAAAAACACAGAAAAGATATTTTTTCATTTAGCACTTGCAATTTTCTAAAAATTTTGAAAACATAAACCACACTTCAAACGCTTGTGTTGATGCAGAATCAATCTCCAAAGCTTCCATTAGTTACATTTTTCATAACAACGACATTACTTCATACCAATGATTGTTCAAGCTTTTCTACGCAAGTTTTATTAATTATTATTTTATTATTTATTTTATAGTCTGAAAAAGAAAGTGAACTTTTTGAAAATTTTTTGGGGGTTTTGAAAACATAAACTATTATTTAAACGCTTGTGTAAATGCAAAATTCACTCTCCAAAGCTTCCTTTAGTTCCTTTGTTTTTGTTTTACATTTGCATTGCTTCATACCAATGATAGTTCAAGTTTTTCCCCGCAAGTTTTATTAATTATTATTTTATTGTTTATTTTATAGTCTGAAAACGTAAGTCACTTCAAAATTGAGTGTTATTTTTTTAATTTCATGATAGTTGAATCAAGAAGGAAATTTCTAAGTGTAGATGATACTTAATTTTAGTGTATATGTAACTGATGTGAAAAAAACTTCTTTAAAACACCATAAAATAAATAAAATTGCGCAAGGCTTTTCGAAAGAACTTATTCTTTCTTCGTCAGGCACTAAAATACGTGCGTCTACTATAAATGTAGCAGCACGACTGAAGTGAAAAGGCAGGAAAGGGATCAAGCTGAAGGAACAGCCAATAGGAAAGTAGAAGGAGGGAAAGTGAAAAGGAAAATGGTAACAAGGAGAAAAAAGTAAAAAAAAGAATAAGTAAAAAGTATTAAGTAAAAGGCAGATTATAATGAAAGTAAATACATAAAAAAACTTATATTGATCAAAATAAAAGAAATCTTGAAAAATGCCCAAAAGAACATTCTTGGTATGTTTATTAATCAAGAAATTTCTAAATCTTCTGTTACTAAGCACTCTTGGAATTCTTTCGAAAGACTGCGCAATATAGTTTATTTTATGGTGTTTTAAAGAAGTTTTTTCGATTTGATTGGTTAACACCAGTTTCAACTTATTATATTGTATGTATACCTGCCAAAATGACATTTTAAAATGACTATGTTAAGACTGAATAATTCATAGTGATGTATTTAGTAATGGATAAAGGGGAAAAAGGGGGGAAATGCTAAATCATTACATCATTACTATATTGCGATTTTTTTTAATAGAAAGAAAATTGAATTTCACAATAAATATTATAAATATCAGTGATAATTTACTACAGCATAAAAAATAAACTAAGCCCTTATATTGGTAAAAAATACAAAATTTATCTCCATATACAAACTTCAAATTCCATCATCGGATTTTGAACTAAGAACCTCTTATTTGCTAGCGAGATGCTTTACTTCCAAGCTATGATGTCTACATGAAAAATGGTGTAATTAAAGTTATGTTCTAGAATTTAAATCGCAAAAATGAACGGATGACATTAAAAAAATTAATAAAAATAATAGACTTCTTTAAAACTTTTATGACTTGTTGAGTGACACAAGATATATAGCTTATAAGAACATTTAAATTTGAGGTCTCTTATTTATACCGTTTTTGTGCAACGCCTCTGTGACGGACAGATAGGGGAGTGAGATAAATAAGGTTTTGTCAGATGAACAAAACACTAAAAAGTACCAACACAAGTTGTCTAAAGTACAAATAAATATACAAATTATAGTATCAAATATTTAATGCAATGGCTCCTTTTTAATTAAATCATGTTTAACAAATTTACTTTAATTAATATACCAAAATGAAATTTATTTTTAAACTACTAAAATTAGACTACTTACAAGAAACTATTTAAAAAATAAAATATTTTGATATGATAATTTTAAACATTTATTTCAAAACAACATTTATTTATTTCTGGATTTACAATATACTGTCGCCACATTTTATATTTATACATTTCTAAACCAGAGAAAAATAAATGCGCTAGCTTATACTTATTTATTTTCCAGTTCTCTAGGACTTTAAATTTTAAAACAAGGAAAAACTTTAAAAACCTAAGTATCACCTCCTTAGTGTCAAATATGTTAGTGTCACCTTAAGCAAACTGCTCTCAGTATAATGCCGGAAAAGAAATTGTAGTTGCGAGTCACTGCAAAAATTATTTTGTTTGGTGCTTTTAAAAAAATGTTACTTATGAAAAACCCAGAAAAGATTTTTTCTAGCATTTGCATTTTTTTTTAAATTTTTAACTAAAATAAATCATAGTTTACGCACTTGTGGAGATGCAAAACGAATCTTCAAAGCTTCCATTAGTTACATTGTTTCTGTTTCATAACTAGCTTTTCTCCGAAAGATTTAGTCATTATTATTTTTTATACATTTTTGTAGTTTGAAAAAATATATAAACTTAAAAGGAATAATATTTTTTTGGAATTTCATGAAAGTTGAACTAGGAAAAGAGATTTCTAAGCGTGGATGATGCTTATTATCACTGTTGTGCAACTGTCTCTATTAAAATCCTCTGAAGATCTTGCAAAAGGGCAAAATTGTAATGATCTTTACTCTGTATTTAGTTTTAAATGCTAAAAAAAGTTGAACTATTGAACATTATATTAAAAAAAAAAAAAAAAAAAAAAAAAAAAAAAAAAACTTGATCAGAAATATAAATGTCAACCTCGAGAGTAATAATCACTGCACAAAGAATTAAAAATCCATTAAATCATTAGATTTCTATTACTTTAAATATTGCTTGTATTGCAGTGAAACCTGGAGCGTAGTGAATACGGGTATCCCGGCGCCCGTATTAATACGGGCTTGTCAGTGAGGGGGGGGGGGGTTAAAACCACTGAATAATTCGAAGTGATGCATTTATTAAATTATAAAGAAAGAAAAAAGAATATTTAAGCGAAATCAATAAGATTGAATCATTAATAAATCTCAATAGTTTTTTAAATAGATAGAAGTAGTAGATTTTTAAAAATATTATAAAAATATTATGAATATCAATTATTATTTATCATAGCATTAAAAGTAATATAAATTCTTAAATTAGCATCAAATACGAAATTTCTCTTAATTAAACCCATCTTAATATGAAAATTTCAAATTCCAGCACCGGAGTTCAAATTAAGAACTTTCTATTTACTGGTGAGATGCTTTATCACAAAGTTATGATATCTACACGAAAAAAAAAAAAAAAATTAAATTAGTGTTATGTTTTAGAATTTAAATCTCAAAAATGAAAAGATGCCATTAAAAATCATTTAGTTAAAATAATAGACTGTTTCAAAGTTTTATGATTTGCCGTGTGACACGAGGTGTTCAACTGTAAGTCACAAAATTTAAAGTCTATGACTTATACAGTTATTGTACTTTAATTATGTGAAAAACAGACAGATAAAGGAGTGAGACCAATTGGGTTTCGTAATAGGAATGAAAACTTAAATTACAAAAAACATCTTGCAGTTAAATTCGCTTCAAAACTCTTTTTATTTCTGAAAATATTCTCCTCCAATATTTATGCATCCGTTACATTAGTACATCAGTGCTCCTGCTGTATAAAATTCATTGGGGATACTGTCTTAGCCACATTCAAAGTTTATGTTAAATCTCTTCATTATCTCCAAGCATTATATATTTTTTTTTTTTCGGAATAAACAAATAAGAGCAAAAATAAGGTAAAATAAAAAAAAATAAAATAAATAACTTAATTAAAATAATAGTCCTTTTCAAACTTTTATGATTTTGTCGTATGACACGAAATATTCTGCTGTAATTTTATAAATTTCGACATTACTGACTTATGCAATTTTTGTGTATGGATAATGTGAAGTACATTCAGACAGGGGAATGAGACGAATCGGGTTTCGAAAAAAGAACGAGACACTAAAAAACATAAACACAAGTTGTCCATAGTAAAAATAAAGATACAAATTATAGTATCAAATATTTAATGTAAAAGTTTCTTTCTAATTGTTTAATAAATTTACTTTAATTAATATATCAAAATGCAATTTCTTTTCAAACTATTAAAATAACTATTTTCAAAAATTTATTTTTGAGGCAGTAATTTTAACCATTAATTTGGATACAACATTTATTTGTTTTCAGTTTTGCAGATACTGTACCACTTCTTATCTAGTAACATTTCTAAAACTGAGAAAAATAAATGCACTTGGTTATACTAATTTATTTTTCAGTTCTCCAGGACTTTAATATTTAAAACAAGGAAAAGCTTTCAAAACCTGTGTATCACATGTATGTCACGTTACGTAAGCAACTCTAAATATTGGAATAATGCCGGAAAACAAATTGCAGTTGCGAGTCTCTATTTACATTTGCTTGGGGCTTAATAATTTTTGCGAAAACAAATGTACTTATTTTCAAACAGAGTAAATATATTTTCTAGCATTTGCATTTTTTTAAATTTTGAGCTAACATAAATCATAGTTTAAGCACTTGCGGACATGCAAAATGAATCTCCAAAGCTACCATTATTTATATAGTTTTTGCTTATTAACAAGGTTAGTTCAAGCTTTTTTTCACAAGTTTCATTAATTAGTATTTTATTATTTATTTTGTTGTCTGAAAAAGTAAACAATATCAAAAGGGAATAATATATTTTGGATTTCATGAGAATTTAACGAAAAAAGAAATTTCTAAACGTGGGTGATTCTTAATTTCAGTGTATGTGTAACTGTCTCTGTTAAAGTGACTGAATAATTCAATGTTATACATTTAGTAATATATAAAGGGGAAAAAGATTGTTTAGGCGAAATTTAAAACGCTTAATCATTAATATATACCAATAACAGAAAGAAAATTGAATTCCGAAAAATGTTATGAATGTAGGGGACTATTTATAAAAGCATAAACATAATATGAATCTTTAAATTGGCAAAAAATATGAAATTTTTTCGTAATTAAATCCATCTTAATATAAAAAATTTAAATTACAGCAGCGGGGCCGTACCTCCAAACTATGATATCTACACGAAAAGTTGAATTTAATGTTATGTTCTAGTATTTAAACAGCAAAAATTAACGGATGAAATATAAAATATTAATTTAATTAAAACAATAGACTTTTTCAAACTTTTATGATTTGCCATGGGACATCAAAAATTCTGCTGTAAATACACAAAATTTGAACTCGCTCACTTATACAGTTTTTGCGCACTGACTCTATGAAAAATAGACAAACAGAGGACTGAGACGAATAGGATTTCTTCAGATGAAAATAAATCTAAAAAAAACAGCATCGGAAGTTGTCCATTGTAAAAATAAAGATACAAATTATAATATCAAATATTTAATATAATAGTTTTTTTCTAATTTCAGCATGTGTAATAAATTGAATTTATTTAATATACCATAATGATATACTTTTCTTTAACTACTAAAAATGGCCTAATTTCAAAAAAATATTTTAAAAACTACAATATTTTGCGATAATACATTTAACCATTAATTTGTAAACAACCTTTATGTATTTCAGTTTTACAGATACTGTTCCACTTCTTATCTATTTATATTTCTAAAACAGAGAAAAATAAATGCACTAGCTTCTACTAATACATTTTCTAGTTCCCTAAGACTTTAAAATTTAAAACTGGGATAAGATTTCAAAACCCCAGTATCATAAAAAGCTAGTGTCATGTTACGTAAACAGCTCTTCATATAATGTCGGAAAAGAAATTACAGTTGCGAGTCTTTATATTCAAAAGTTATTTTGTTTGACACTTTATAATTTTTAGGAAATATGTACTTATCTAGAAAAACAAAGAAAATATTTTTTCTAGAACTTGCATTTTTAAAAGTTTTCAACCAGCGTAAATCAGTTTAAAAATTTTTGGAAATGCAAAATGAATCTCCAAATCTTTCATTAGTTACATTGTTTTTGCTTATTAACAATGATATTTATTTTTTTCTCCGCAAATATTACCAACTATTATATATTATTTATATTATAGTCTGAAAAATAAATATACTCAAAAGGAAATAATATTTTTCAGATTTCATGAGATTTGAATTGTACTTTTCTAATTACAGCAGGTGTAATAAATTGAATTCAATTAATCTACCATAATAAAATCTCTTCATCTAACTACTAAAAAAACTAATTCAAGATATTCATTTAAAAACGAAAATATTTTGAGATAATACTTTGAGTCATTAATTTCCAAAAAACTTTTGTCTATTTTAAATTTTATAGATACTGTTCATTTTTTTATTATTTATTTACACTTCTAAAACAGGGAAAAAAATGCATTAACTTATACAAATTTATTTTCCAGTTTTCTAGTACTTTAAAATTTAAAACAAGGAAAGGCTTTTAAAATCTGAGCATCACATGCATCTCAAAACGAATAAGTTAGTGTCACGTTACGTAAACAGCTCTCAGTATAACGTCAGAAAAGAAATTATAACTACGAAGCTAAATGTGCAAAAGTTATTTAGTTTGGTGCTTTATAGTTTTTAGGGAAAAAATACTTGTGTAAAAACACAGAAAATAAATTCTCTAGAATCCTCTTTTTTAAAAAATTTGAACTAACATAAATCATATTATTTTAAACACTTATGAAAATGCAAAATGAATCTCTAAAGCTTCGAGTATTTACATTGTTTCATTGTTATAGTCTGAAAAAGTAAATAAACACAAAAAGGAATATTACTTTTCGGATTTCATGAGAGACGTGTGTGGATAATGTTTAATCTCAGTGTATGTGCAATTAACTGTCTTTATAAAAATTACTGAATAATTAAAAGTGGTGCACTTAGTGATTTATAAAGCGGATTTAGTGCTCTTAAACTTCAAAAAACTCCCTCTAAGGGTGTCCGGGACACATTTTAAAATAGTTTTTATTTATTAAGGTAAAATTTTGATTTTTTTTTTTTAGTTAACAAAATTATTTGTAAAAAAAAAAAAAAAAAAAAAAAAAAAGACATGATAATACTTATAGTTTTGTTTAAAAAAAATATTTAAAATTTATTAAAATGTGGAGTAGATAAAAATCGTTATAACTCAAAGTATTATTTGAAGAACTTTTTTTTGCCTTTAAATAAAGAGTTACATCTAAATTTGGTACTATCTTGGTTAATCTTGGTTATCCCTTCGACTAAAAATCTACCTTTAAGCTATAAGATTAAATGCCAATAATGGATAATCGTAAATGCCACATTCACTTGACATTATGTACGATATATATGTTTTTTACGTCATCGAGTGATTTTTTTAAATTCGACTTTCTATTTTTACTTTCATAATTGTTCTATTAATTTTTTTTTTTGTTATTTAAAGGAAAAATTACGTTAATTTGTATAATTTGGCTAACGATTTGGCGATTTGTATAATTTGGTGAAATTGGTCGACGGAATAACCAAGTATTGCCCTAAATTTCAATTTAAATTCAGTATTTAAAAAAAAATTTAATTCAAAGATATTTAAATTAAAAATTTGAAAAAAATGATATATCATTTATTTAATATAATTGTGTTAGCAAAAGTAAACATTTTTTCAAATTCGCTAAATCAAAATTAAAGTAAATCAATAAAAAATACATGTGCCAAGTTTGAAGCATTTATCTTTAACAGTTCTTGAATTATAAATATTTAAAACTGAGAAACTGTGAAAAAACCCAACATGAGGAAAAACGTATTTCCACAAGAAGTCATTTCATGACAACCATAAACCTAGATTATGAATACAAACTTAAACGAAAAAATATAGATTTCGTTTTCTAATGAAGATAGAAACATGAATTAAACATCATTTTAAGCAATAAAATAAAAAAAAAAAACAGGAAAATTTTTAAAGCAATAAAATATTTTTAGAAAATTTGATGATTTTTGTGTCTCTAATCCCCTTAAAGGAATGTCAATGTAATAATCTTGACACCCCTTTTGATGCTGATCGCCAAATATGACACTACAATATCTTCAGCCGTTTTTTCTCTGGGTTATAGCAAAGTATGCGAAAGTGAAAAGATGCTGAAATCACGGGTAAATACATACATTAAGTACTTTTATCTATTAATTTTTTTTTAAGATGACAGAATAAAAGTATAAAAACACAAAATATTTTTTTCACACTTTCAAAATTCCTTCGCGTGTGACTAAAGAGATACAACAAAGATACTAATAAATTTTGCACTCATTTCACAATGAAATAAGAAAAGCAAATCACTATGAAATTTATAAAACTAGTAAATCTGGAGATTAGAATCCTCAACTTCAGCTCAGCATGTCATTGTTCGTTCAATACACTTTGATTATAATCAAATTCCTATACAAACCGCAATTTTAAGTTTTCATACTTCGTAATTATTTATATGAATTTATAATTTTTAAAACATTAGAAGCCTTAAATGAAACACGTTGTTACGTAAAGAAATTTTCATAGATTTCTTATTCCGGTAATTTTTTAGATAATAAAGTAGATTTTTCAGGGGGCAATGCTCCTTATTCTCACCGACTCAAATTAATTTTACATTTGTATTACATTGTACTGCATTTGCATTACATTGTGTTAATGGTTATCGTACATCATAGATTTCTTTTTACAGTGTAAATTATAAGGATTAGCAACAGTTCAAACAAGCATTTTACATTATCCTAATATCCCTACCTACTTGCTGTATTTATTTTCCTACAAACCACAAACACCTGCATCTGTTGTATAGGGAATTTTTGTAAATGTAAATTGGGTCATATTATTTAGAAATCTAATAACGGGTGAAGAAGTACTAAACATAGTGAGTTGTGATACAGTGGCTGATCCTAGATATACATTTATTTCCTTGAAAAAATGCTAAACAAATAATTATTAATAAATATAGGGGTGTTTCTAAATGAATATCTGAGTTTTTACGCTTGGTACTATGTATTACATAAAACTTAAAAGGCACAGATGTCATATACGCACCACATTTGCACGCCTTTTTTTCCCGCCAATTTGGCGAAAAATTTGTTTTTGAATATAAGTTACAAATTGCATGCAATAAAAGCACTTGATTTTTATTGCAATATAAAAATAAAGTAACGTAAAAAAAGAAAGAGATTCTAGTATTATTAAAAAGGAAATAAAATTATATAAATGATAGTTTGATATAAAAAATTATTGATAAAGCGTATAATAAAAATAATTTAATGAATTTAAATGAAAAATAACAGTAAATAAACATGACTTTAATAAAAAAAGAAACAATAAATAAACAGTTATAAATAGTAAACTTAGTAAGTAACAAAATAATAAATATAATTTTCACAATAAATCGTAAACATTAATACTTTTAGCCATATTGAATGCTTGCAGTTGTATCATTTAATCAGGACATTTCATTGAAATCTTTATTTTTTCACATTTTATTTCCCTAACAATTGTTATATACTTATTAAACGTATCTTCTTCTTGGCACAGGTGTGCAATGCGAAATTGGCAGGGAAAAAACACGTGCAAATGTGGTGCGTATATGACATCTGTTTCACTTCAAATTTTAATTAATACATCAAATGAAAGAGCAACTTAAATAGTTTCACTTACAAGCCTACAAGTGTTCAATGTGAGTACCTTTCGTCAGACGGCACACATCAATTGACCACACGCACGGGGAGGAGCTTGCAATGTTTCCCACAAACATTACGGTATTTGATTGGCTTTTGGTGAACGCTTGTGGGATAAATTGAGAAGCTGATTAGCTAGAATCCATCGGAACGTTCTTTGACGTCAGAAATGCTAGTGGTCCATTAGATAGCTCAACTCTCCCCAGAAGTTGATTAGTGTTTGTGGGGTCATTGTTGTAATAGCTGCAATGGTCAGCTGGTAGTGGAGGCACATTCATATGATCCTTCATGAACCCCCACAGGAAGTATCCATATGACGTCAGATCGGATTGATGTCTAAACAGAACATCTTTGCTAATCAACTTTTGGAAAGAACTGAGCTATCCATCTGATGTGTGCCGTTTGACGCGGAAGGTGCACATATTAGCAACTTGAAAGCTTATAAATAAAATTGCTTGACTTGCTCATCGATTTTTAATATTAATTATAATTTTAACTTTTATGTAATAAATACTACCAAGCGTTAAAATCCCGATATTAATTTAGATACATCCGGTATAAATTAATCGGTTTCGAGGTTGCAATTGTACAGAATGAATGGCATTTGTTTCTGCGATTGCTTTTTAACTGTTAGAATAATTCTAAAGGCAAATCAGGCACAACAATTTTTTTATAGAAGAGAAAAATAGATTATTTTATAGAAAACAATAAGTAATGTAAAACAGGAGATACGAGAAGATTACGAGACGATACATCCAAATCTATGTATTATTATTTACAGCTACTTTTAAAGAAAAATATTGATCGAAGTTGTAACAAAGCATCGTCAGAAATTCTTTGGAACATTCGTATTTAAAAAACTACATTCTTCGAATTCTTTTTCGACCTTGAATATAAAAAATATTGTTGCAATATATAAGCAATCACATAAGTAAAAAATATATTGAATAAAAAATATTGAAATATTATCTCCTGAAATCTATATCCAATTTGGGCGAAAAAAAGAAAGCAGTTATTTTTATCTTACGTAAGAAGAAATGAAAAAGGAAATGGTAAATAACATAGTGCTTAAAGTACTACTTTGATTCTTTACGCTACTAGACTTTAAGACTATCATATAACAAATTCAAAATATTAGATCGTGGCCTTGTAACTGTGATGTAAGTAGTTCTTGAAAAATTGAAAAGTACTCAAGGTAAAGTGGGGGGATTTCTTCAATGAACAGTTGTATGTTCATTCAACAAGATTCTAAATTTATTTTGTTTGACTCATTTTAAAGATTTGTGACGTATAAACTATTTTCATGCTTGTTTAGATGAGTACAGTAATTCATATCAACTAAAACTATTAACAAAATATAATTAATATATAATATTTACAATTAAATTACGCTGTAAAAATTCTATAAATTTTACAATATATCAGTACTATTTTGGAAATATAAAAAAATAAAATATATTCAACAAACCAATGGCTATCTAATATATATTCTAGAATCAAGTGAAGATTAAATAATAAATATCCAATGGGTATTCGTATTCTATATAAAGAACAAGCATTCTTGTTCGTTACTAAATTTACTTCGTTCGTTACGTTCTATATAAATTTACTATCCATAATTTAGTCAAAAAAAAATTTAGTCCAGTTGCTAATGTCATTCAGACTATTTTAAGATTTACACGGAAATAATAAGATAACTTTCTTTTAAATTAAAAATAAAAATTTAAGTTAAGTTAAAATTAAGTTTTTTTTTTATATTTTACCATATAATTCTTTGGAAATGAACAACATAATTTGAAATACTGTTACAAAAAATGGTATAATTAAGCTTATATACTTGAAACCTTTTTTTAGCCATAATGACTTATTTACTTATTAATTAGTGTAGAAGAACATTAACATAAGAAACAAAATATTGTCGATAATAAACATGAAAAAGAAATATTTACGAACTATTTTTATTAGCTAGGAAAATACCTATCATTGCTATTCCATTACATCATTATTATTCGTCATTACCCAATGAAACACATTTATTGTCAAGAAATAAAAGGTAACGAGAAGGTCACGTTCAGCTTTTACGTGCATCATAGGAGCATATAAACAAGAAAGAAAAATGCCCTATAGATAAAACGCATTATATAGGCTTTTATTGGAAATTTAAAACTTAATTGAATACATTTTGCTATAAATATACATATTTGATTTATAATTTTAGTTTAGAATTATCTATAAAAAATGCATAAAGACTCTTTTTTTAGAATTTTCATCGCGAAAAACAAATTGTGTTTCAAGATTGTATAAAGTATGCAGAGTATAATTTTTACTTTCTTCTATCTTCAATAGAAGAAAGCATTGTAATCGAAATTTTTTCGACTTCCGGTTTTCGGCGGATTTACACGTTTTAGGGGTCAGAGATTCCAAAAAACATGTTTTTACAAAATGTCTGTCTGTCCGAGTGTCTGTGTGTCTGTGTATCTGTCTGTATGTCGCCATTCTACCACCAAAAAGTGTATGAAGTTATGCATAGAAATAAACCAAATTTTTTGTGAATGTTTTTGGCTGTGGCAAGCAGGTTCTACTTCAGTTTTAAAATATTCCGCCGGAAGGGGGCGCTGAAATCGCGATTTTTGTGCCATTTTCAATATTTTACCGGCCAAAAGTATATGCAGTTATGCATCGAATTTAACCAATTTTTTTGTGTAAGTGTATGACTATGGCTAGTTGGTCTCCCCTGAATTTGAAAATAATCGGCCGGAAGGGGGCGCTGCAATCGCGATTTTTGTGCCATTTTCAATATTGTACCGACCAAAAGTATATGAAGTTATGTATCGAATTTAACCAAATTTTTTGTGTAAGTGTATGACTATGGCTAGTTGGTCCCCCCCCCTGAATTTGAAAATAATCCGCCGGAAGGGGGCGCTGCAGTCGCGATTTTTGTGCCATTTTCAATATTGTACCGACCAAAAGTATATGAAGTTGTGCATCGAATTTAACCAAAATTTTTGTGTATGACTATGGCTAGTTGGTCTCCCCTAAATTTGAAAATAATCCGCCGTAAGGGGGCGCTGCAATCGCGATTTTTGTGCCATTTTCAATATTGTACCGACCAAAAGTATATGGAGTTATGCATCGAATTTCACCAAACTTTTTGTGTAAGTGTATGACTATGGCTAATTGATTTCCCAAGAATTTGAAAATAATCCGCCGGAAGGGGGCGCTGCAATCGCAATCTTTGTGCCATTTTCAATATTTTACCGACCAAAAGTACATGAAGTTATAAATCGAATTGAACGAAATTTTTTCTGTAAGTGTATGGCTATGGCTAGATGGATCGCCCTGAATCTGAAAAAAATCCGCCGGAAGGGGGCGCTGCAATAGCGAATTTTATGCCATTTTCAATATTGCACCGCATAAAAGTGTATGAAGTTAGTTCTAGAACTGAACTAAATTTTTTGTATATGATTAATTTTTGTAAGGCAAGTAGGTTCTCTCTGAATTTGAAAAAAAAATCTGCCTATCATTCTATTGTTCATCGGCTCGTGCATAGACGGAAATTCGTTTTTACTCCAATTCATTGATTGAAGCAGAAATTTAAGATGAAAATCAAAGTTGGTATGGTATTGAATTAAAATTATTAAAGCATTAAAATGAGTAACTATATTTTTTAAATATTAAAATGTACGTATGAGATAGAAGAAAGTTTTGAGATTGGCACATCCAACTAATTATAATTGAAAAAATATATAAATTTATATTATCTCTAGCTTCTATCGCTATCTTGTTATATACCTTGCCATATTTCTTGCTAAATGTTACTTATATCTTGTTAATTAAATCTTTAATAAATAACAAGTAAAAAATCATGCGTGAAGCATATATTATGAAACACTTTCCAACTTTTCCAAACTATTAAAACGGAACTTCACTGCTTAAAATGATAAAATCAGATTTTAGCAATTACAAGATATAACTAGAAATAACACGAAATTATTTTGATTATTTCACGATCTTTAGCTATGCATACACAAGATATAGAGGCTGCTATACTCTTATTTCCTTAGTCCACACTTCTTTGAAGAAAGTTCCTTTGTTTTAGCATGTTGCCACCACCGATATAATTCTGTGATATCGGACACTTAGTGAGAAAAATTGTCAACAAGAATATTGTCTCATTCAATTAAACTTATCAAACAATTTATTTACACATTGTTTACAAATAATAAAACAATATTTATTATAAAGAACTCGGATATATTTGATCCTTTCCGACATAAACTACAGCAAATACTTTCTGTGTACTATTAAACTACTCTATATCTTCCTCAGAGTATGCTAGTTTATTTAGATGTATCAGAAATTACTCTTAATTTCCCAATGCAACGGCTCTATCATTCAAGAATCTCACACCTCCGAGTACCCAGCTCATCAAAAACTGTCCAGATGCTTTGGGTTCCACCCGTGAACTGACCCTGTTAGGTATCGAAATCATTTTGGATTTACAGGTTTTACTGTCTGAGATTCCAAAAAACTTGTTTATACAAAATGTCTGTCTGTCTGTCCTTGTATCGCCATTATACCATCGAAAAGTCTATGAAGTATCACATAGAACTAAACCAAAAGTTTTTTGGTATGGACAGTAGGTCTTCCTTTAATATGGAAATATTCCGCCTGAAGAGCACGCTTTAAAAGTGATTTTTATACCATTTTCTTTATTGTGCCATACAAAAATGTATTAAATTAGGCTTAAAACTGAAGAAAGAAAATGTGTATACTTTCAGTTATGGCCAGCTATAGTTCTTCTAGAACATGAAAATATCGCGCCGAAAACAGACCTGTGAAAGTGATTTTTGTTTAATTTTCTCTATTTTTCGAAATTCTGCTATCCATTGGCGGCTCGATCAGTGACAGAAACTCTCGTCCTGGCAAGCCGGCTTTACGCGCACAACAAAATAACATAAAACTACTGATATGAATAAATATAAGTCCGGTAAACTGACCCATTAAAGAATAAAAATAATATTGCACAGTTAAACAGGTGGCATGGAGCTCACAGGCTATTCACACTAATTACATATCACAGTCTTATTTTTTTTAGGAATAATGCCCGTCGAAAGACAGATTAAAGTGGGTTTAGCTCTCCTATTTCCCCCTTTATAATAAATCCTTGAACCCACAAAACTAATCAGGGATACACCTTATCATAATGAACCTATATCCAAAATTTGAGGCAAATCGGCTACTTCTGCATTAAAACTCATTTGTTTAATTTAAGAGGGGTTATCCCCCGTCCCCACCTTTATACTTAACCAATGAATACTGAAAACTAATCATGGAGACACCTCATCAGAATGATCCTATATCTAAAATTTGAATGAAATCTGACAATTCACTATGAAAGAAACCATTTATTTTAATTAAGACGGTATATTAGCCCCATCCACCCATTATACTTAATGAACTCCCAAAACTAAACAAGGAAACGCCTTATTAAAATAAACCTATATCAAAAATTTGAAGCAAATTTGATATTTTTATTATGAGTTATCGCGTTATAGACGTACATACATAAGCTCCCAGGCTTTGATAGCCTGTGTTTAATTTGTATGTATATTTCTTACATTAATACTTGTATAAAGTCGAATGTTTAATCTTTGCTTTATTGTCTGTAAAAGCGTGTTTGTGTTTTAAATAAACTCTTTATTCTTTTAGTAGAATTTAAAAATTTATTTTTACAAATGATAAAACTTAAGAAGTTACTTTACTGAAAAAAAAAAAGTTTTAAAAAATTGTAATCCGCACGGGAAAAATATTTGAAATGCCTTTGTCAAGAAAGTATAAAAATGTAATTATATTTTAGCTGTACATCATTATCTTTTTAAATGATTTTTTAAATTAATCTTTAATCAAATATTAATGAATTTTCTACTCATAAGTTGCCTATTATACATAAATAAATGCTTTAATCGAATATTTTAACAGTTTAATTAAAGGATTAAGGTGTAATCCAATTACATATTGACTGCATTTTCTTTATTTTTATGCAACAGATTAATCTTATATTATTAAATGAGCAGTTTTTGTTTATTTATTTGTTTATCATGTTCTTTTATTTAAGTCAACTTTTGTTTATTTAAAGATGGAATTCTGTGATTAATTTTAATCTACTTCCTGGTATGTTAGAATTATAACAGTTACGTTGAATTTATTTAGGCAGGGATAATTGATTAGAAGTGTATCCCACTGACATTCTTGCAAAAGGGCAAAATTGGAATGTTGTTTCCGTGCAGTGTAGTTTAAATGGAATAAAACGATTATTACACCAACATTATTATTAAAAAATAAATAAATAAGAATATGAATCTAATCTGTAATAGCAGTAATCACTGTTCAATGTACTTAAAGGGTTTTAAATTAATAGAAATACATTATTTTAAATAATATTTATGTTGTAGTGAAACCTGGAGTGTAGGGTACGTTTTTAACACAGTGGAACATTTCAGAATGAAGATTGCTTGGTTTTTTTCCTTAAAACATTAAAAGCAGTGCAACATCTCTTTCCTGGAGATGTCATAGATTATACTAAAACGTCACTTGTTGTAGTTTTTTTTTTTTTAACTTTACAGCATTTTGTATAGGTCATTTAGTAATTTTTTCCCTTTAATATTGAACTTTAGATAACATAAATTCCCAGTTGTTTTGTTATAACGTTCACATTTATGTTTCTGCTGATAATACAATATTTTTCGTAATAATTAGATCTCACATAGTAATAAATACATTAACTTTAAAAAAAAAAAATTCCGTTTGCTCTCAACAGATGAAATTCGTTGTAACTCGTACAAATATACATGAGTTGAAACAACAGTGGATTTGATTATGCCCCAATAAACGATCTCTGATTTATAACAAATGGCAGTAAGTGAAAATGTAACAAAGTAGCATTTTAAAAACGGAAAAATATAAAATAAACTATAAATAAAAATGAACAGAGTTATACTTAAAGAAAAAAAAGCTTTTACCAAATAACCGTTTTATATTATTTAATATATAATTACAGACTAAAAAAATCAATTTAGATGTACTAAAAAGATAATTTTAAAAATATTTTTTTTAAATTCTAGTTGCTTAATTAAAAAAATAATTAACAAATCAAATGCTTGTGAGTTTAAATAAATTCACCTGCTTTCTAAGCATAAAAAGCGTTTTCACATTAGAGCTCCTATTTCGCTGCTCACGTCAAATTAACCTATTGTAATAAAACATTTTGGAGAAAACATGATTATGAATTGCTAAAAATGTATGAATGAATAAAAAAAAAATAAATTACATTCATATTAAACATTCAAACATTATTTAAACTATTTTTTAATACTTCTAAACTGATACTTGTAAACGTATAATAGTATATTAACTAATGTAAAACTATTAATTGATATAAGCGTATCTTTTGTTAAACAATACTGTCTTCCTTTTTATTTATTATTTATTTATATACAAAAACATGAATTACATCCAACATACATCAAGCAGATAGTATTTACAGGAAAACACAAAAAAATCTCGACCGCTATTTTGAATCCGAAGTATTGTATACTATAATAGCAATAATTGAATATTTTTAAATTTTCGTTATAGTACGATCGCATCTCATTTGCTACGCTTCACGTGTAATTTCCAACGTGTTTATTTTTTTTTTTCATAATTGCTTTTCATGTATACTTCAGCGTTGAATCTGAAAATGACCTTTTGATTTAATCAACAATCACATTCGAAATCGTCATAACATAAATCATAAATTTCAAACTTTATAAAGTAAAAATGTGATAAAGCCCTGCCAAAAAATTATATATTCCAGCTTTATCAGGCACCAAAATTAAAGAGGACACTGAGACAAATTTTCGGGCTGTGCATTTATAACGTTATCGTTCTAAGGAGAGGGGGGTTCTTGATTATGATAGCGTAAGATTTCTAGGGGGAGGGGGGGGTTGTCTGTTGATATCGATATCATTTTTGATCCATCAAAATTTTCTATTTTTATTTTTAACATGCTCTTTGGTACAAAATAGCATGTTGCCTCTTTTAGCCAGTTATCTATTTTTATGAAAATAGAAAGTTATTGCTAAAATCACTCAATTATTATAAAATTATTTAACTATAAAATGTGGAATACCCCAATATTTGAATTCCTGCTCTTCTTCATATGTATATGCATACATAATTATGGTTCGAGAAACCGTATGTGAAGTACATCTGAGTTTACTAATAAATAAAATAGAATAAAAAATGTTGTTGATTTGCTTTGTTGATACAATTTTTATCTGCCCCACCTGTCCTCCGTTCAAGGCAAGTGCAACAACACTTTATTACTGTTAAATGAATTATGTAAAAAAAACTATTATAAAATATAGTAACTATATATAATATAAAATATAGTAATATATAGTATCTATTTCTTTTACATGTTATTTGATGTAAAGTTTTTTCACATGCAAAGCGAAATTTCATTGAATTTTGTTCATGTGAATCATAAAAGTATGCGAAAAATAAAAGCAACAACTTTTGTGTGTCACTTCGAAAAAAAGAAAAAGAAAAGAGAAAAAAAAGTTACACTTTGATAATGACATCATTACTGAGGGGAGTTAGTAAAGGAATGATAACATATGATATCGAAAAGGGAGGAAGGGGGCCCAAAATTATCAAAAAGTTGATAACATTATATTTGCACAGCTCCTTTATAGAGAACATACTAGGGAAAGCACATGACATAACAAGATTGATTCAAACAAATTTTCACACATGAAATGAAATTTTAGACATTTTAAATGAGTACATCTTACTGGTTTATGAATAAAAATGTTGTAAAAAGATAAATAAATTATTCTTAAAAATAATCTTTGCATATTCAATTCCATCAGCATAGTTCGATTTTTTTTAAATTACATTTTGCGAAAATGTCCATTGTCATGGTAAAAAGTGAATCTCATCTTTGGATTTAGCTACAAAAATCGTTACAAAACACATAATAATAAAATATCAAAAGCTAAAAGACACAGCCGTAAAATCTATTTTATTTAGCATCATATGTTCACCATTTTTTATTTCTTTGATATTGAAATTTACGATTTGCTATAAAACCTGACTTAGTGGATAAAAAGGAAGTGCATTTGCGGATTCAGCGATAGAAAATATATAAGAATAAAATATGAAAAGGTGAAAAACATGCATAATTCAAAATTTGCCAACTTGCGTAATTTATTGGAGAGACTATACATTTTTAGTATTTGTGATATACACATTTATATAATATAAAATAAATATACATACGTATCTGATGCAAACCTACTTGGCGAAAGTCGATAGTTCCACGACAGCGGTAAATTGTCTCGTGACAATTAATTATATAGTTAATGTACTAGAAATTTTTATTTTCAGAAAGTTTCTATACTTAGCACGATCATTTTATGAAAATCCTTATGTTATTTTGTACACTATAATATCGGATAACACAATAAACTTCATGAACTAACTTTAGTTTCCGAGAAAAAAATATTTCAAGAAAGTGTGATATTTTTAAAAGAAGAGATATAATAAGTATGTGTAGAAATACAAATCACTTTTAAAATATAAAGGACAATAATTGGTTTTAAATTATAAAATTTAAACTATAAATTTTTAATTTTTATGAATTTGCGTTTATTTTCTTGTTTTAATTTAAATATTTCGTTTACAGAAAGAAGAGGCGAACGCGTTTTCGAAAATCTATTTTAGTTTGTTTTTGTAAAGCGATATTTTTCTGGCTTGATTTTTTTTTCTTTACAAAATTATAAAAAAGTACTTTTACATTTTTATATCCATTTTTATTTAATGGAGAATTTTACGGAATCTTTTTTTAATTTCTTTTAATATTGTATTATTTTCTGGTATTATTTATTTTTCGAAATACATTTTGAACGAAGGGATTACATTTACATTTGAATATTCTACAAATTACTTACAAAATATAAAGAATATGATAGTAAATTATTATTACAAAATATTATATTAATATAATAATATATATATTAGTATAAGATATTATAAAATATAAATGTAAGAATATAAGATTGGATTAGAATATTATATTAATATAAAGAATAAAGAAATTTAAAGAAATTTCCTTTTAAGCAGACTGTAAAAATTTATCTATAAATAGAATATGTTTAATTATAACTAATCTTAGACTTTCAAACTCCAGGCTACCAATTAGTGTAAATCAGTTATTCATTGATATTTTATTTATTCATAGATTAACATTATTTGATATTAAAGCTGATACGAAAATAAATGTTAGAATTTTCTTAGCAATAAATATCTTATAGCAATTCAATTTGTGTGAATTTTTCCAAGTGTCAATATCGTCTGAAATAACTAAATCTCTTGAACAGTTAAAATATTAATAATTGTTAAACATTATTCAATCTACTTACGTTTCTTGCATATATCGGGTGTTATTTTAAGAAATTTTAGTCTAAAGTTTTTTAATTACTTAACTACTTAACTTTTGGAAAAACTTCCAGATAATGCCAATTTTTTTTCCATGTCTTTTACAGAATTTTTAATTTTTTATCTCATGTTTTTCATAACTGAAATTTTTGCCTAATTATATCAGAAAAATGCTTGGATTTAATAATGCAAAATTTACAATAAAAAATTACTGGTAAGAATAATAAATTATGAATGGAATATAGATGCCCGTACGTTGTACGGGCAAATCATGATTGGCAAAAACACGTTTATGAACGTATGACGTGCGGTCAAATCTGGGAAGTGGTTAAAGATTAGCGAAAGGTATATTTTGTGGTTATATCTTTGATTATTTAATGTCACATGAATAATCTTGATACGGTTTAAGATTTTTAAACTTTTTATTTAATCCAAAATTAAAACCTGTAATTCTGCAGATGTAAAGTTTCCGAAATCTGTATGGTTACTAACTTTTTATATATACAGTGTACAAGAAAAAAATGTAAATCTACAAAACTAATTTTTGTAAAGTTACAGAAATCTGTAACTTTACATATGAGTCTATTAAAGTTACAATTATCTTATTAAAATTTTATCTATAACCTGGGCTGCAGTTAAATGAAAAATTCTTGGAATACCAGTTTCTTAAAAAGTCCCACATAACTTTACAGATTTTTTGATTTTTAGTCTGTATCTGTTACATGAATTTTTGCTGTTGTCGTTACATAAAAAGTTCTAAAAATCCCAGTTTCCTGGAAAAATTTTAGTAACTTTACAGTTTTTTTTTTTTTTTTTTTTTTTTTACAGTGTATTATTCTAGTATAAATTTACAATTTTTATATACATCTGTTTCTTTATTCCTTAAAAAAAAAACTTGATATTCATACATTATAAGATCTAGATCTATTACATCTCTGTAACATCTATTCAACTATTACGTGCAAACGGCTGCTAAAAAAAGTGAGAAATAAATGTTGAAATTATATGCCTTGTTTGTTTGTTTGTGGTTTGTATTAAATAACATATTTCTAATATGTATTTTATCTTCTTTATTATTTACAGAACTATTTTTTTTTCTGATTTTTTGGTGAAGTAGCACAACTATTGAAAATTTTACGCAAAATTTAAGTAAACAAAAAAGCATATATATTGTGAATGAATCTATGTTAATTACTTGTTTACATAAAATATGCAATCATATTTGTTGAATTTCGTTAATTTTTAACAAAACAGAAAGAAGAAAGCAAATGATAAAAAAGAAATAGTAAAATGTGTTATGCGTTGAAAATACATTATGCATAAAAAGATATTACATATTTACATTTTAATAAACAATAGGTATCACAAAATATATTAAAAACATCTAACCTTTTAAATATTTTTGTTGTTTTAATATATCTAACATTTTTATAGTAATGAAAATTGTTTATTAAAATATTTACGAAAGTGTGAAGTTCTTAAAATCGAGTGATTTTATAAATCTAATGGATTTAATAAATTGTTTATCATACGTATTTACATTTTATATCGTCTAAAATATTAAAATATATATATGTAAACTTAGTATTTTCGTTTTCCTAAGAAGATAGTAAAAACAGCAAATATAATTAGAATATATTCAATATGTAACGAAATTAGCTTTATATTAAGCCTTTAGGGTATGATATATTATTAATAGTACATGCACTTTAATTGATTATTATTTTGTTTTAGCATATACTTTTGTTACTGTTTACATGTAGTAAAGTTAGTATGTGACCATGCAGTCATTATACGATTTAATTAAAGTTTAGGCATTTAGTAATAATAATAATAATAATAATAATAATAATAAATATTTTCAAAATTCTCTTTGTACTGTTTGTGATTCCTTTATTTTAAACACATATTTCACTCTTTAAATTTAAAATAAAGGTTACCTTCCTGAAAGAATCATCTGTAATGAATCGCAAAAAGCATTAGAAAAGTTATAATATCAGTTATACCCCTTCTTGAGATATAATATTTTCTAAACATCCACCAAAAAATTATCTTAGCCTATTTCCATATGAATAAGAATTGAATAGTACGCAAAACAACAATATTATTAAGTTTTAGTCACATATATATTCGACAAACTCTAATTAATTTATTTGGATAGCTAGTTTTAATGTTATTAACGTAAAAATAATTGTTTCTAAAAATTGAAAAAATATCAGACCCGAAAGGGTTAAACTAAGTTCTCTATTAATGGAAATCAATAATTCGTACAAACATTAGGTTTAGATATTTCATAGTCTAAGTGAGATTTTAATATCGAATCATTCATAAATTTTTCTTCCTCTTCTTTTATAAATTTAAGGATAAACAGCTGAAAAAAAAGCCAATTTCAATTTAATATTTTGCGTATGTTCACCAAATGATAATATAAAATTTTAGTTTAAAAATCTCATGGTGAAAAATAATGATTTTCTTCATTGGTTATTTTAAAATTATTTTTTATAACTCCGTTGAATTATTTACATGTCGCATAAAGAAAATGTATTAGAATAAAAGCCTTTTAAGACTTCAAGTTTAAAGAAATACCTTTCGAGAAATATATATATGTGTGTGTACTATTTACGAATAATATTAGTGTTTATTTATTTCCCCCCATGTTTCATTGTGGTAATTTTCTATTAAATTCAATGGCTCATATTTTGTAATACAATTAATGGTTTTATATATATATGAAATTGAGCTTAGCTTAGCATACTCAAATTAAGTGATTTTTTAAAATCTTAATAGGGTAAACTATAGTGTATGGTTTATTTTTTCTATTATCACATTACTCCGTTTTTAATCAATTAATTAATTTATTATTATCATGTTGATGATAATAAATATATATTTTTTTTTTTGCCCTTTTCATTTTGCTATCCAATTTAGTAATTTTGATGCTCGTTGTTTTTGATGATTTTTTTTTCATTTAATTTTGGTTTTATATGTGTTGCTAGCCCCAAATTCATATTATTTTGCTTTTTCATGGAAAATATGAAGATGAAACATCACACTTCATTTGTAAATCCAAAGTATTTGGAGCTCCAAGATTCTGCTTTGGTTCTACAAATTCCATTTGTATTCATTTTAATTATTTATTCCCCCCCCCATGTTCAATGTGCTATAAGTTATTAAATTCAGTGGTTCATGTATTGTAATACAATCAATGGATATAAGGTACCCTGGGGTAATAACGCCACGTTAAGGTTCTACCAATTTTCACGGCTTAGTTTTAGATTGTATTTTTCAAATAAATATATGAATTGATACAGCAACTCATTGACTATCTATATAAAAAAAATAATTTAATAGATATGTATTCATAAAAAGTAATGGCGTGATTTCTTGACCAATGCTATTTGGCGTTATTACCCACCTATATGGGTAATAACGCCATGCAAACAAAACTATGAAATAAGATGGAATAATTGCATGTAGATTGCCCGATTCTAAAGATACAAACTCTACAAACTTAGAAATTGACAAACTGCATTCTAAGCTATTGAAAATGCTCAATTTTTTCTGAAAGTGTAAGAAAAATAAAGGTGTAATGGGGGGGGGGGGAGGATGAGGTAAAAGAATACAGACCGTGAGCTTCTTTCTGCTTAAAAAGGACCGCTTAAGTAGAATTATTAGAAAATTTGCACAGTTTTAACTGTGTTTATTTGAATCAGTATTTAGGATGAAGCTCGGCCACTGTAGAGAATCAACCCCGGAATTAATGCCAAGGATTGGCGTTATTACCCCGTTATAGTTATTGCGCTGTACATTTTAAATTACAAATTATCTCGAGAAGATATCCAAAATCTTCAACAACATTCTGAAAGTCCATGAAATGTACTACAAATTTATGTAATTAACAAAGTATTTCCGAATAAAAAAAATAGTCATCACATTACAAAACGTATCTCGCAAATTTTAGATCAAGCGTTAATTTTAATTGCTTTGAAAAACAATAAGACCTAAAAATGAAACAAGTTAACTTCAAGCTGTTTTTTGCGATTTATATGACTCAAAACTCTTCTGCACAGAGCACATGGGTGTCATTTACTTGATTATTTCATAATTATGCAAAATATAAGCACTTGGCGTTATTACCCCGCCTGGCGTTATTACCCCAGGGTACCTTATATATATTCATATACATATCGTAATAAAAATTATAATTGCATAATTGCATATGAAAAACTGAATATTTTTGAAATGCGAAAAAAATTATACATGCAAGGACTGTATTACTAAATTTGGATACTGCAGTAATATAGTATGTATTTTTAAGGATACGATATCCAAGATAGTTGATATCCGAAAATTGATACCCGGAAATATCCGAAATAAATGGATTAGTTTGAACTACAAAAGACAGCTATACGGCTATATACTTGAAAATCAATTTTACAATGCAGTATCATTAAAACCCCAGCTATGCAGTTTTTAAATTATCTTATTTTTTACATTATTATTTAAAGAAAAAATTATTAGAACATATTCAATAAGCAACGAATTTAGTTTTATACTAAACCAGGTTCTCGATTAATGTAAATCAATAATTCGTACACACATTATGTTTCGAAATTTCATAGTCTAAAAGAAATTTTAATACAGAGTCATTCAAAAATTTTTCTTTTTCTTGTTTTTTAACTTTAACGATAAGTTACTGAAAAAGAAAGTCCCGTTGCAATTTAATAATTTTCCCATGTTTATCTTATGATAATATAAAATTTTCGTTTGAAAATCTCTTAATGAAAAGTATTGATTTTCTTTGGTTATTTTAAAATTCTTTTTTTTTTTTTTTAACTCTGTTGAACTACTTGCATGTCTGGTAAAAAAAGATATTGCAATAAAAGTTTTTAAGACTTCAAGTTTTAATAAATACTTTCGAGTAATAAATAAATAAACAAATAAATATGCATATACATATCGTAATAAAACTTATAAATGCATATGAATAACTGAGTATTGATAAAATGCGAAAAAATATACACGCAAGGCTGTATTACTAAATTTGGATATTACGCTAGTATTTATTTTTTAGGCAATCGATCTCCAAGAGAGTTGGTAAATATCCAAAATAAACTGGTTAGTTTGAACTACAAACGTATATACTTACGATTATATACTTGAAAATCGATTTTAAAATGCGTTACCCACAACTATTCCTTTTTTTAATTATTCCAATACGGAGACCAGAATTCGTAAAATTGCGTTTAAACAGATAGTAGAAACGATACATACAATTAGAATAGTTCTAATTAGTATTGTATAAAATGTGAATAGTTGAAGATGTAATAATCTTAAATTTATAAATGCCACTCTCCCATTTAAAACAATATATATTTAATAATTTAATTATTCAATGAATAATTTTAATTATGGTTTGGTATAAAAAATGATAAAAAATCAACTGTTCGAATTATTCAATTTATCATACAATAATGTATTTAGTGTGATACGTTCCATAGACTAATTTTATGTCTGAAATAATTAAGTCTGTTAATTAGTTAATATTTCAATAATTGCTAATAAATGACTCAAATTATCTTCGTGATTTTATTATATTGAACGATATTTTAAGAAACTTTAATTTTAAGGCTTTTTTAAAAGACTAACTACAAATTTTTAAACTTCGTTTTTGTTAACTACGTGGCTATAAATCCTAAATTTGAAGTTTTATGTCACATTTGATATAAACATTTAGTATAATTAACTATTTTGCTGTTTTTTGCAGGAAAACTAATTTGAATCTCTTATTGAAATGTATTTCCCAGATATGGTCATAAATTTTTAATCGCTTTGTGTGAATTACATTTCTTTGAAACAAAACTCGAATGTATCATTCATTCTGTTCAAATTATATTCTAGCTGCCCTGTTAATATTTTGTTCTTTATTTATTTTTCAATAACGAATATAAAACATGCTTTGAAATTGTGCTCTTTTCAAACAATGCTAAAGTAAACAAATCAGCACAATTGTTTTATAGGGATGAAGCAACTCAAACATTTCAACACTATACTGTGCATCTCAAAAGAGAAAATCTTTGAGAAAAAAAAAGAAAATTTGTTATTAAAATCCTAACATATGTGTCGTAAAATGAAAGTAGTTAGGATCACTGCAATGGGAATCATTATATTAATTTAAAAATGACAAAATTAGGCGAATGCTTGTTTTCTCCCAAATATTATTTTAAAAGTAGGGGATGTAAAAAATGTGCGGGATCATAAATTATTTGATTAAACAGGATGTGTAACCAGGAATGTAGTGGAGGGCATACGCGATATACCTTCTAGAATTTTTTAAAGAACACCGTATACCCTCTGTTTCTCAAAAATAATTGTAGTATATACACTCTAGCGTATACCCTTTGTTTTGAGCGTATACTCACTGCATAGATTGTATACCCTCTGTCTTTTTTCTACGACTATACCACTGTGTCTTTTGCATTTAGCATAGCACTTAGAAACTATCAGCGAAGGTAGCGAAGACTCTGCACTAACATGTAGACAATCTTATAAAAATAAAAATCGGGGGTCATTGTTCACTAAGCTGTCATTAGCAAAATTATGAAACTCACCAATAGCCTCCAGAGCCAGTTCTTTATCTCTTGAATAAACAACAGCTGGTCCATACACACCGTCATATCGAGCAGTCAATTGGCCATCAGCTGTCACATCGAAGAACAAGATATAAGTTTCTCCAGGGTTAACGTCTGATTGGCATTTGCTAGGGTCTCCAAAATTTGAAGCATTTACTAATCTCCTATTGAGAGCAGTCTCTAATGGAGACGGCTTACGTTGTTGGTATATTTCAGTCAATTGTTTTTCACCTTTCAGTATATTGAAAACGAGAAATTCTGCGCTATAACTTGTAGTATTGTTTTTCGTTTTGTATACTGTCCTAGTGTATCCAGCCAACACGACTTCAGAGTCAATTGCTCGCTCTTCAAGGCCTTTTGGCTTGGCGTCATCTGCTAATAAGACACAAGAATTCGCAAAAAATGGAATAATGAAAAAAGTTGTCAAGAGATAAAGCATGATGCTTTTTGATTTATCTTCTTGGTTCTAAGATATTACTAAAATGCAATCATCATAAGAACCCATTCAGCAAAAAAATATTATAGCAGGTTATTGCAGTCTAATATTATTTATTGTCCTCCTATTTTAATATATTTGAAAAGAAAAATTTAAGTCAATGATATCGGTTAATTTTTATTTTTTATAAGTCAAAACATTAGATAAATTATAATTCATTACCTTTGTTTTCAAATCGACTAGAATCTGTTTAAATCCACAGAAAATACTACTTTATTTCAGTAGGAACACAAAACACTTATAAGTATCCAATGCTTAAGTACTTTAAGAGTTGACTAGTTATTTAAATAATTTTTTATTTTTTAAACCGTTTGAATTTATAAAAAATAGTTTGATGACCATATCAGAGCAATATTTTATTTTTAGTGACTAGATCATACTGATACTTAATTGTTAATGAAAACAAATTACATATTACAAAATTGTAAATCATTTAAAAATATTTTAAACTAATAGTAACATTTTCATAAGAATAGTTTCTTTTGGGTGAAAAAGCTTGTTTTTTATATTATTATTTTTTTTCCTTCCTTGTTTTTTTACATGAAGGGAAATAGATAGAAATCTCTATTTGTCAAATCCTATGTTTGAAGAAAATATACAATTAATTATGTAATGTTTCCCTTTGAACAATATTAAGATTAATTTGATATATTAATTCCATCATCATAATATTATCCTCATGCGAAAATACACTCATAGATATATTCTATTCGATATCGAAGACACCAGTGTGAAAAAACATTCCGGTGAAATCACATACAAAAATAGCAGTCATTAAAAAAACAACGCGGACTTCTTTATGTCATCTTTCGCAATTCAGGCATCCAAACAAAATCCCATGACACATGGTCCTTGCACTAAGATGAGGTACTCCCGGAATCGACCTGAACTCACTGGCTGTCGGCTACCGACTGTCGCTGGCCTGTTAGGGTTGCCGGCATTGAGTATAGGAGAAAAGGAAACTAGCGCCAAATGCGAACTGACACTCCGCCAAATGTGCCTAGAGAGCCAAGTCGATAAACGATGAAGCACTCACGCTTCGGGGAGCATTGAATGTCAAGCTGTCTGGTAAGTGTTGGAGATAAGATTTCTTTTTTGGAAAGTACTCCTTCAAAAGTAAACTGAAGTGGCACAAAGGAAGTTGCGTTTTCATTTTGCTCCAATGATCATACAGATACGAATTAAATATTTCTACCGCTAAAAGTTATTTGCTGGAACGTTTTTTAAAAAAGCACTTATCTATAAAACTTAAATACAACAAGTTTCACTCAATGACTTTACATGCATGATTTTAAAGATATTATAAAATATTGTTGTGCCCGAAATCAATAACATGTATCATTATCGTATTTAAAATAGTAATTAAAATTGTCTTCTAGTATAAATTTTGTTTTGGCATTCTTTAATGTGTGAAATATAAAAAAAAAATACTTATTTAATATATTATTAATAAAATAAGCTACAGAAATTTTTGAAAAAAAATGTTTGGTAAATATTATATTAAATTGGGTTTAAATAAACATAACTTACAAGTATTACTTTAAAAAGTAAACTGAAGTGGCACAAAGGAAGTTGCGTTTTCATTTTACTCCAATGATTAAACAGACGCGAAAAAAAAAAAAAAAAAATCTGCCGCTAAAAATTATTTGCTGGGATATATATATACATATATAAATGCACTTATCCATAAAACTTAAATAGAACAAGTTTCAATAAATGACTTTACATGCATGCTTTTAAAGATATTATACAATGTTGTTACGGTTGAAATCAATAATAGAAGAGTTTTAACACGTTCGCTGCCTCTTATGTGAAAATGTGATGATAGTCAATGCCGCACTGTAAAATATTTGCTAAGATATTTTTTAAAAAAGGCTATTATCTATGAAACTTAACTATAACAAATTTTTAATCAATTACATTACATGCACGATTTTAAAGATAGTATAGAATCGTTAAACCCAAAATCAATAACATGTGTCATTACTGTATTTAAAAAAATAATTAATATTACTTTATGACATGAATTTTGTTTGAAATTCTTCAAAACGTGACACAAAAATAGGTATTTAACATATTATTAAAAAAGTAGACTATAGAAGATTTAATAAAAACATTTCGTAAATATTCTAACATAGTGGTATTAAACAAACACATTTTTCAAGTATTATTTAAAAAAGTAAACTGAAGTGGCACAAAGGAAGTTACATTTTCATTTTACTCCAATGATTATACAAATGCGAATAAAAAATTGCTGTGTTAAAAATTATTAGCTGGAATATTTTTTTAAATGCACTTATCCATAAAACTTAAATACAACAAGTTTTAATCAATGATTTTAAATGCATGATTTTAAAGATATTATAGGTTATCGCCAAAACTGAAATCAAAACATGTATCATTACTGTACTTAAAAAAAATAATTTAAATTATTTTCTTGTATGAATTTTGTTTTGACATTCTTTAAAATGTGAGAAAAAAAAATTGGTATGTAATCATTATACATAACATAAAAAAATAAGATGTAGAGATTTTAGTAAAAAACATTTGATAAAAATTCTATAATAGTGGGATTAAATAAACATAACTTTCAAATATTATTTTTAAAAGTAAGCTGAAGTGGCACAAAGGAAGATTCCAAGGAAGATTTTCCATTTTACTCCTATGATTATACAGATGTGAATAAAATATTTCTACCGCTAAAAATAATTTGATGGGATATTTATAAAAAATACATTTATTCATAAAACTTAAATACAACAAGTTTCAATCAATGACTTTACATGCATACTTTTAAAGATGTGCGTTTTCATGTTACTCCAACGAATACATAAATGCAAATAAAATATTTCTACTGCTAATTATTATTTGAAGGAATACATTTTAAAAATAAAATGTACGTATCCATAAAACTTAAATACAGAAGTTTCAATGATTTTACAAGCAAGCTTTTAGGGACAGTGGACATTTATTTGAGCAAAACCGTCGCAAAAAGGTCTATTTCTTATAACAGTACCAAAATTATTTTTTCTTATTAAAATATCATTTATGAAGGTTTTAAAAAGTAAATAATAAAATTAAGTGTATTCTTATACTTTAAATCATTTTTTTTTTCTCGAAACTAATTTTTCAAAGTTTTTAAATATTTGAAATGCTACTTCCGACGTAATTTTTGATCAGTATTTATAAAATTGATAAGGAAGTATCGCGATATTGTTCAGAGAGAATTTGTGTAAGCTTTTTAAAAATTTGTCTTCATTAAGATAGTAAAATTTGATTTTTTATTTATAAAAAGGCAAAATTTTTATGAAAATCCATATGGAATT
The DNA here is from genome assembly GCA_964019185.1 of Maratus speculifer. Taxonomy (NCBI): domain Eukaryota; kingdom Metazoa; phylum Arthropoda; class Arachnida; order Araneae; family Salticidae; genus Maratus; species Maratus speculifer. The sequence continues at coordinate 301,003,760 of OZ025294.1, read as the reverse complement.
TAGAGAAAAATCTGTAAAATATTAATTATTCAAGAGATTAAAAAATCTTACACAAATTTGTTTATAATAGAATTTCAAGTGATAAAAATGCAAAAGCAAGAAAATATCTATAAAATTAAGACACGAGGAGCATCTTAAAATTTCTTTTAAAATTTTTAATAAGATTGGAAATTTTTTTGAAGGTGTTCTATATGCTTTTGGTGAAATGTATATATGCACAAAATTTCATATTGCTATGATGAAAATTTAAAAAAATAAAATAAAATAACGTCCACCGTCCTCTTAAAGAGAAGATATAATACTAATCGGAACGATGTCAATAATATTAAAATAATATAAAATGTAATTAAAATTATCTTTGGGTATAAATTTTGTTTTTTGTACATCTTTAAAATGCGAAACATAAAAAAATAGTTATTTTACATATTAATAAAAAAGGTTATAGAAATTTCAGTAAAAACAATTAATAAATATTCCATTATAATAGAATTAAATAAACACAGCTTTCAAGTATTATTTTTAAAAGTAAATTGAAATGGCACAAAGAAAGTTACATTTTCATTTGACTCCAATGACAATACAGACGCCAATAAAATATTTCTACCGCTTAAAATTATCTGCAAGAATATTTAAAAAAAAATACATAAACTCATAAAATTTCAATGATTTTACACGCGTGTTTTTGAAGATATAACAAAATAATGTTTTGATCAAAATTAATCATATTAAACTTTTTGAAAATGTAATTAAAAGTATTTTTTGGTATGCATTTTGTTTCTTATAAATTTTTAAAAAGTTATTAGTCATTAGTAAAAATTAAAATTAAAAAAGAATATTTTATAATAATCTACATTTTAGAAACAATTTCAAAAACAAAATAATATTGAAAGCAAATGTCTGAATGTGTATTTGGTAGAAGACTTGTGTTTATGTAATTAATGCTTTTTACATACATTTATTATGTCTTTAAGAGGGACACTAATGTCGAGATACCTCGAAAGAATTTGAGATAAAATTACTTTTTTGAAAGGCGCTTCCTAAAAAGCTGAAAAATGTAAAATATTGTCTATCAATAGTCACTTTATCCGTTGAAATCTTTAAAAGGAATTTTTGGATTGTTAATCATTAATATTAAAACAAGAGAAGAATTTTTCAGTAAAAAATCTTATGAGAACTAATTTTAAATCCAAACAATGCAAACTGTAAATAAGAGTAGTAAAGAATGTATGTTTAAGTTTAAAAGGTTAATGTTCCAGTCAGTTCTGTTATGTTGCATCCTAAATAACTTTTATTAAATGAATTTTAAAACTGTTTGGTAGACAATCTCATCTATATGATAACGTTTTTTTTCTTTATTTTCTTTAATTTTTTTTAAACATTTTTCCTTACTGGTTTTTTCAAGCATTTTTTCAAATGTGGCACGAAAAAGTTACATTTTTATTTTGCTGCATATAGAAATAAATTTCTTCTTTTGCAAAATTTTAAGTGTGGATTTATTACCGTAAAATGCTCATTCTTAAACTTGAAATAGAGAATGATTTTTTTTTTATTGTTTTACAGTTATGATTTGAGAGATATTTTAAAGAAATATTTTGAATATTTTAAAGAAATCTGAAATTGCATGTCTAACGTCGCAAATGAATTGCGTTCGTGTAATGTAATTTCATAAATGTATAGTTTCATACATATTCAGATTTTATGAAATGACTGTTCCATTCTTATGATAAAAAATGCAAAATTTATTACGATTATATATTTTAAATTGATTAATGCGTAATTAATATGGTTCCATGTAATATGGAATGTGACCAATAATCCTATACAAACTTTATAAGGAGCTGGCATACTGTTTATGAGGGTGTCAATAAATGTTTGTGGCAACAAAGCCCATACTTCCACAAACGCGGTTTTTACCACCAGATGGGTCCCGGGAAAGGGCTTATGCTGTGCAAGGGCTCTTCCTAGGCCATAGCAAACATGTTCAATCAGATTGAGATCTGGAGAACTCGACTTCATACGACGAATATCTTCTTCTTTAACAAAATCATCAACTATATGAGTTCGGTGTGATCTAACATTGTATTCCATAAACGTGAAGTCTAGTCCTACGGCACTCCAGAATAACTTCACATAGACTGTAAGGACCTCCCCTCTATAGCGATGTGTTTTGTAAGTACCCGCATCGAAGATGTACAGTGGCGTACAACGAATTAACAATAATATGCCGCTCCAGACGTGGATTCCTTCGTCACTAAATCTGTTGATTTTATTATTATTATTTTTTTTACGTAGGAAAGATAATAGCGAACTCCACATTCTCTCCAGATGAAGATTAGACGAGAATCAATCTGCGTGGTGAATCTCGGCTCACCACCGAAAAGAAGAACCCCTCATTTTTGTAGTGTCTAAGTTTGATGTTTTCGGTTCCACAACATCTGGGATCCGCTACTGGATGCAATGAAAGGGACACATACGACTGGACGTTGTGTGGATGTTCGTGGGTGTTATTGGTCCGGACGTCATGTTTATGAACAAAAATGCGAAACCATATAGAACTCACGTTGTTGATGATTTTCTTCAAGAAGAGGATATTCGCTATATGAATTGTCCCTCGAGATTTCCGGACCTCAATACTATTGGGCATGTTTGGGATTTTTTAGAAAGAGCCATTGTGCAACTCTATTGCGAAAGGGGAACCGCAACCAGGACCCGCCAGGAGGTAAAGCTGCCCTTTTGGAAGAACGGGCTTTCTTGCCACTAACGTTTATTTACATCCTCAGAAACAGTATAAGAGATCATTGTGAGGTTTGTATAGCAGTGCATGGTGGTCTCACTCCAATATAGATAATTTTTTTCTCGCGATAAATACTTTATCGCTAATTCATGATTTAACATTTTTGATACACCCTATTTTTTAATTAATAATTAAAGTATTTTTATATTATTATGCTTCTATATTCTTTCCCCCCTTTGTAATACATCAGTATGCCAAATTTCGTGTGAACATAGTGAATAGTTTATCTGTTTGACAGATTTTTTGTTTGTGACCTTTTGGATATGATTGTGTGTAGATTTTTACATATTTAAAATAAGATTTGGTTTATAAAAGAAAACAGAGTATGCTAAACAGGACATCCAGGAAAAATATGATTTCACGATTTTTGGTGTCTAAATATAGCTTGTCTAAGAAAACAAGATTCACAGAAGAATAAAAGAGTATATTAAATAAACAAAATTGAGCAAATATTGATAAAGGCACATTTAAAAGTTTGCTTCATGAAACAGAAAGATTGGATTGAACAAGAAAAATAACCTGTTATTTTCAGAAGAGGTTGTCAACATTTATGTATGAGAAAAAACGGAATTCAGAAAAATACAATGCATAAAAATTTTACTGGTATGATTTATAAAACGAACTAAATTGTATATGTAGTAGGAAACAATTTGTGAGATCAATATTGCTTTGGGATTTTTTATTTACTATTCTAGGTTCACGCTATTTTGCAATCAAAAACTGAACACAAAAATAATTACAAAACTATTTAACTCTAGTACTCCGTAATTCAAGAACGACCTCATTGTATTTTTTAACAAGACCGAACACAGACTTATACATCTAAATAGACAAAAATAGTGTTCTACTGAAATAATATTAAACCCATGAACTCGACTGTAATCATTCTAGATCATAATCCCGAAGAAAACGTTTGAGGAAAGCTTGCACAGAAAGTGACTGAAAATAGACTCCAGCCTTTTTTTCTCACAAAAAGCTAAAACGGATACTGAACGAGCATTGTGTATACTGTAACAGAATTTATAAAAAATCTCAAGTAATTTCAACAGTGATTATCAAATAAATATAATTTAGATGAAAACCGAAGAAAAAGTAATGGAAACATTATTAAATACTAACATTTTTAAGTTTTTTATTAAACTTTACATTATATATATAAAAAATTTTAGTGTATATATCTATGCGACACACACTTTTATAACTTAAATAAATATATTTTTTAAACTATTCAATAAATTAGTTCTAAATATTACTTTTTTTAGTATTTAAATATACAATTTACTATTATATTCATGAGTTATTTTTTTTTAACGAAAGCCATTTTATGCATGCGTCTATAGTAATATTATAACAGAATGTATATTAAAGGTATTTTATTTAAAAAAAGAAACACCATTGTATTTTACTACCCAATGGAAATACCTAGGGAAGTTATAAGGAGAGTTTTTAAAGCCTTTCAGTAAATAGATGTCGATGTTGGCAGTTAAAAGCAATAAGAAAGTAGTTATATAAAATGTTGTCCGTCAATTTTTCTTTAGCATGAGTAATCACATAACCATAAGTGCGCAACAATAGAATACACCTAAATAACATATCGTGCCATGCAGTTATTTTTGACAACTATATTTTGCCAAAGAATCATTTTTACGAGAATTATGACAATTATTATGAGCAATGCTTTATTTTTAGCAATTTTTGTTTGAAAAATTACAAAAAGTGTTTAAAAATAAAATAAGATAATAAATTGCAAATAAACAAAGAAAGACCCCCCCCCCTCTGCTTTTTGACAAATTACTTTTCTGTACTTACTCGGATTTTGATGTAATTACTTTCACAGGCGGACTTTAATATTTATTTTAACGGTGTGCTCACTGTAACAAAAATACAGGTGTTCTTAACTCTCTAGGTCAGCGGTTCCCAATCTATGGGTCGCGACCCACTGGTGTGCCATGGCAGTTGTTTTTGTGGGTCGCGGAAAAATCGAAGTTTGTCATCAAAATATATATCTTTTATTTCATCTGCTGAAAAAGATATGACAATTTTAACAGAAAGAATATTTCAAGGGAAAATCCTTAATTTTCTTCTAGATTAAGATACGAAGAGAATATCCATAAATATTTAAATCAGCTTTGAGGTCATTGATGAAATTCAAAACTTTGTGTTTATGAGAACATGCTTTTTCCACTTTGCTGTTTTTGAAAGACAAGTACTGAGACAAACTGCTTGTTAATATATGTTTCTGCATTGGTAAACGCCAGTATCAGAAATCTCATTGATTATAAAGTTGTGTTTTCATAATAATTGAACTTATTTTTAACTATCTTTGTAGTTTGTACATTGTTTTAATTACTATTCACTTACACACATTGAGATTACCGATTCTTATTTTTGTTCATAATGTATCTTCCGTACGAAAATTTACTTTTTTTCGTTGGATAGAATAGCCGAGCGTATAGCGATCGTGCAAAAATTGCTATACTGATATACAACTTTATCTTGGATGGGTCGCGAAATTTTATTTTTACTGAAAGGTGGGTCGCGAAATTTTTTTCCACTGAAAGGTGGGTCGCGTACTAAGAAAGTTTGAGAACCGCTGCTCTATGTGTTTGGAACGTAATATTCCGTTTACTAAGCTCCAGGTTTCATTGCAATATAATCAATATTTAAGATAATAAAATTCGATAGATTTTTTGAATTTTCAATGCATTCAAGTATGATTCATACTCTCAAGGATTACATTAATATTTGTAATTAAGTTTTTTTGTTATAATTTTGAAAGAATCATATTTTTTGAGCATTTAAAACAAAAGTCAGAGAAAACAACATTACAATTTTATGCATTTGCAAGACGCTGTGAGATTTAATCTACGAAGATTTCCTATAATCACGAACAAAACCATTCGATAACCGCTTCCAAGTCTCCCAATATTTTGAAAAGTATTCATTTACCTTTAGGAACTGCAGAAAACAATTTATTTTCGAAATTTAAATAGGAATTTTTTAAAATAAATTTTTATTAGCTGGACGTAATTTTCCGAAATATTTTCCAGTAGCTTTTGTAATACATTAATCAGTTCCCTCTACTCGAAAAATCAGTTTTTCGGATGCTAACAGACTTCAACTAAATATTTTCAACCGCATAACTGAAAGTATGCTTGCAATTGTAGCAGAAAAATGTACAATTTTTTGCTAATATTGATGCTATTAATTCTATATGTTTTCAGTTAACCCTTTCGGGTCTGGTGTAGTAGTAATAGTACATGTCTTTTAATGGGGTATTATTTTGTTTTAAGAAACAGTTTCGCTACTATTTACATATAGTAATGTTAGTATATATCTATGCATTTACTATGTGATTTCATTTATGTTTAGGCACTTCTTAATAATAATAAATATTATTTGCTTAATTCTCTTTGCGTGGTTTGCGATTCTTTTATTTTAAACATATTTAAAATTATTTAAAATTTTATTATTTTAAATTTAAAATAAAAGTTAATTTTCTGAACGAGTCATACATAATGAAACGCAAAAAGCATTAGAAATTTGTATTATAAGATAAATCTTGTTGCAGTGCAATATTTTCTAAACATCTAGAAAAAATTTTCCTTAGCCTATTCTCATATGAATATGAATTGAACAATACGGAAAATAACAACATTCGTTATCTTTCAGATAATGAAGTATTCGTTAAACACTAATTAATATAATTAGATATCTAGTGTTAATTTTATTAACGTAAAAAAATAAATTTTTTCTAAAAATTGAAAAAAAATTGAACTCAAAGGGTTAATTGTAGATTTAATGCATGAAATTTCACATTACTATACTAAGCATAGAAACCAACTTTAGTGAAAAATGTCTCAGTCGGGAATCGAACCCGGAACCCTTCGAATAGCGCTCCAAGTGCTCTACCATTTAAGCTACGAGGACGATGACACTTGAAACGCTATTCCAAGGGTTCCGGGCTCGATTCCTGGCTTGGACATTTTTCACTAAAGTTGAATGTTTCTACGCTTAGTATAGTACGCATGGTTTCTACGCTTAGTATAGTAATGTGAAATTTCTTGTATTAAATCTACCAGATTTTCAAGCATAATTCACTGCTGAAAATTAATTGAGAAATTGATTAATATCAAATATATATGGGTTAATTGTATTTGCTGAACATGAAAATGTTTACTTGAGACCTCATAGAATCTGATAAAGCAGTTTTATGGGTAGAGTGTATTGATTAACGCACTGAAAAATCTACTTGGAAATGTTTTGGAAAACAAAGGGCATCCAATAAAAATTTATTTTTATAAATCATTCTTTACATTTGAAGGATAATTTTTTAAAGCTTTTTAAAGATAAATAAATGTTTTTTCCGAATCTTGGGTGATTCGCAAGAGGTTATTGTATATTTTCTTTCGTGTTTATTGTATATTTTCGTAAATTAAGAAATATCCGTTTTTTTACAGTGCATTTAGTATGAATTCTTATTGATGCCCATTGAAGGAAAGATCATTCTTTCAAAAATTTCATCACATAATTTCATATCTAACTGAAAAAATTTTAATGCTATCTTTTTTTACTTGACCATAAGTAGAGTAATATTACTTTTCCTCTCATTATATAATAGCTGTATAGTATTACATAATATATTATGTTATTAATATGTATATTATATAATATCCCTAGAAAAAGAATTCCTAATAAAATTGAGCATTAATAGTAGCAGTACCAATCGAAACTAATTTGCCATTTATACGCATCGGAAAAATATTTTTTTTCCTTGAAAAAGCTTTGTGATGAAGCAGAAAATTCATTCAAACATGTATCAGTTAAATAAAATGAATTAAAAACAACATCAAGTTGCTTTTTTATTTTCCGTCTTAGATGTTTGATAACAAGAAAAAAGAAAGACTTGTTAAATGTACTGATCGCAGTGTCATCTGAGCTAAGCATTGTGATAGATTTAGCAGATTGAATGAGAGAAAAAAAGCATAAGAATAAAGAGCGGGGTCAGATAATATTATGAAATAGATCCTTTTCAATCGAGAACGCAGAAATTTCTTCCATTTTTATTAATACAATATTATTTTTATTATTTTTTTTCAATGTAACGTAATATTTGCGTTGCCTTCTATTGTTATAATTTTTTTTATAATAGTCAGACATTGATATTTTTTTGTTTTTCCTGTTTGTCTTTAATTTATCTACTTTGTTAAAAAAAAAAAAAAAAAAAAAAAAAAAAAAAAAAAAAAAAAGAGAGAACGGAGGACAGAAAAACGTACCAGATTAACATTAAAATTAATATTAACATTATTACTTACAACTCTATGAACAAATTCAGTTATTCATCTGTAAAGTCTACTTGAGGATTGATAGAATCTGATAAATCAATTTCTTAGATACAGAATACCGATTAAGGACCGTCTTTTTATTTTATTTAGTTATATATTTATTTATGTAGCGTTTCCAAAGAAATAAATTTACTAATAAAAACTTATTCTTACAAATTCTTTTTTAACATTTGAAAAATAGCCTGTTTTTTTTTTTTATGATTCTTGCACATTTTTGTAGATTAAGAAACATTCGTCATCTTTTACCATGTAGCGTCATTTGCGCACGAATTACCTTAAAAGTTCTATTTCAGGATACGCCGTAACCGTGACACTTACTTAAACATTTTAGTTTATAAATGAATGTCGTTTTGACGCAAAAAGTATCACGTACTTTGATGCGAAAAGTTGATATTCATTTTATCGGAACGAAATGTTCCCCTTTGAAATAACTAATTTTATCTAGTATATCTTTTATCATAGATTAATTGGGAGGGAATATCCTAAAATAAGAATCTCTGTTAAAATTGATTATTAATAATTGCAGTTTTCATTGGAATCTAATGTAGTATTTAAACGAATCTGAAAAATAATTTTTTTATTCTTACAAAAGACTTCTAATGAAACTAAAAATTCATTCAAACATACATCAATTCACAAAAATTACTTTAAAACTCAAGTTTTCTTTTTATTTACCGTCTTAGAAGATTTGATAACAAGAAAAAAGAAAGACTTGTTAAATGTACAGTGTCGTTGAGTTAAGTACTTTTAAAAGCATTGCCATATAATTAGCAGATTGAATGAGAAGGAAAAAGCATAACAATAAAGAACTGGGTCAGATAATATATTATGAAACATATCCTTTTCAATCGAGAACGTAGCAATTTCTTCCATTTTTAATAATTGTATACAGAATCGTTTATCATACTTAATCAATATAACATAATATTTGCATTCCCTACTACTGTTATACAATTTTTTATACTGGCCAAACATTGATATTTTTGTGTTTTTCCTAATTGTTTTTTAATTTATCGACTTTGTCCAAATAAAGAAAACGGAGGAGCGTATTAACATTAAAATGTTAATTTAATATTAACATTATTACTATTCTCAGCACAAATTAAGTTATCTAGCTGAAAATGATTACTTAAAAATTCGTAGAATCTGAAAATACAGTTCCATTAAAACATCTGTAGAAAATCTATAGGTATTTGGCCCAAAAATCTGTAGAAAATCTGTCGGTTTTGGGCCTATTCTGTAGATATTTTTAAGGATACTTTAAAAAATTCTGCAGACATTTTAAAAATAAAGCTAAATCTTCAAAATTTCTTCAAATTTCTGTACAATTTCTTAAGAAAGTGGCAATTTCTTCAGATATCTTATGATTAATTTTAGTAGGGAGTTTTTTGGCCACAGATAATTATTTAATGCAATGTAATTTTTTTTATGAAACGATTCAAAATTGACCGGCAGTTAACACACACACACACATATATACAGGGTGTCCGAAAAGTCTGGAAACGGCCGAATAACTCGAGAAATACATATGATATTGAAAAACGTAAATATACGTGTTAAATATTTTTAAATAAGCTACTCTGTGATACCAAATTTGACCTTCGAAACCGACCCCCTGGGGGTCAGAGGGGGTCCAACTTTGAAATCTTAAATTATAACCCCCATTTTTTATTGCAGATTCGGATTCTAAGGACAAAAATACGTAACTTTTGTATTTGATGTTTATTTCAAATCTTCGTTTATCACGGTGTAATCGAGCATATTAAATCGATACATATTCCCGCTTTTCCAACGGGATTTTCCCTAATCGAAATAGATTGGGCAGAATTTTTGACGTCAAATTTCTCGTCTTTTGTAGAAATAGCGTTTCCTGAAAATCACCCATGGCGATTATTTCAATAGTGCTACACTGTTAAAATTTTACCCATTTGCTGCAGCGTCACTCCACAGCTATTATAGAATATCTCTTTTGTGACCAATGAGAATGCTTCATAACACAGTAAAGTAATCGTTTTCTATAAAAGCGGTGGAGTGACGATGCAGCAAAAGGGTATATTTTTTTACAGTGTACTTTACTGTGTTATGGAACATTCTCATTGGTCATGAAAGAGATATTCTATAAAAGCTGTGGAGTGACGCTACAGCAAATGGATCAAATTTTTAACTGTGTAGCACTACCGAAATAATCGGCACGGGTGATTTTCAGGAAACGCTATTATTGCAAAAGACGAGGAATTTGATGTCATAAATTCTCCCCAATTAGTTTCGATTAGGGAAAATTCCGTTGGAAAAGCCGAAATATGTATCGATTTAATATGCTCAATTACACCGTGATAAACGAGGATTCGAAATAAACATCAAATACAAAAGTTACGTATTTTTGTTCGTAGAATCCGAATCTGCAATAAAAAATGGGGGTTATAATTTAAGATTTCAAAGTTGGACCCCCTCTGACCCCCAGGGGGTCGGTTACGAAGGTCAAATTTGGTATCACTGAGTAGCTTATTTAAAAATAATTAACACGTATATTTACGTTTTTCAATCTCATATGTATTTTTCGAGTTATTCGACCGTTTCCAGACTTTTCGGACACCCTGTATATATATATATATATATACATTCAATATGTAAAACAATCAACAATAAACAATAGAAATTCATGTGAAATGCGCCGAAACGCTGCATTAAAACACATAAATTAAAAATATAATTTCAAATTTATCAATTTAGCAAGAACCAGCACACCTCCCTTCACAAAACAAAAATCCCTTAAAATTAAAAATTCAACAATCAAAATACAAAAACAATAGGCTGCCAGCCTCGTCAGCGATGGGTTTTATTAGACAAAAGCAGCCGGACACTCGAGTTTATAAAAACAAAATATATTTAAGTGGCAGTGGGTTTCGGCCAGAGCGGTGAATAGCAAAAAATCAGATGTTAAACACCCGATGGCTATAATTCACGCGCTCCCCACCGGACCCTACGCCACATTAGTAAACGAATGTCTCACCTGGAACATTGTAAACGATGTAAAAATATGTTCTCTGAATAAAAACCACATCCCCAACTTAGCTGCAATGCCACAACTCAAAACAAATTAAACAGAACAAAGTAGAAACCGTATTCCAAACCAATCCAAAAACAATCCAGGTCTGTTGCCACCCAATGCATCTCATCATCATAAAACCGTTCTTCAGCAGGCTTTAGGTAATACAAGTCATTTAGCTGTCATTGAGTAGCAAACGATAAAAAATGTAGAGAATCTGCAAAATCAGAGTACTTTTTTATGAACTTGAGAGGAATATTGTTTTTATAATGAAGTTTACTTTTAAATTGAAAAAGCTCACTTTGAAATAGATATTTTTCTGAACAGATTCTATAAAATCGGGAAATTCGGCTGATTATAATGTTAATGTAGATTCGTTTTGAAATATTGGAGGACCAGTGTACGAGCTTATTAACTGTAAAAGAAAAGCTTTTACGTTTATCATAAATAGAAATTTGTATTTTGTTATCTATTAAAATTTTTATTTTTAAATCTAGATAATCAGCCTCCGAACTATTTTCATTAGTTTTTTTTTTTAACATTAAGGAGTCAGGATAAATTTCTTGAGAAATTTCATTAAAATCAGAATTAATATTCAAAACGATCAAATCGATCAATGTATCGGTAAGCTAAAAATTTTAGATCAGCTTTATTTATACTATATTGGAATTCATAAAAAAATAAAAAAAAGTTATCTGCAGTGGATGAGTAACTTGTACCCATACCAATCCCATTAATTCTACATTTTTGATCGTTTGCTACTCAGTGACAGCTAAATGACTTATATTACCTAAAGCCTGCTTAAGGACTGTTTTATGATGATGAGCTGCATTGGGTGGCAACAGACCTGGATTGTTTTTGGATTGGTTTGGAATACGGTTTCTACTTTGTTCTGTTTAATTTGTTTTGAGTTGTGGCATTGCAGCTAAGTTGGGGATGTGGTTTTTATTCAGAGAACATATTTTTACATCGTTTACAATGTTCCAGGTGAGACATTCGTTTACTAATGTGGCGTAGGGTCCGGTGGGGGAGCGCGTGAATTATAGCCATCGGGTGTTTAACATCTGATTTTTTACTATTCACCGCTCTGGCCGAAACCCACTGCCACTTAAATATATTTTGTTTTTATAAACTCGAGTGTCCGGCTGCTTTTGTAATAAAACCCATCGCTGACGAGGCTTGCAGCCTATTGTTTTTGTATTTTGATTGTTGAATTTTTAATTTTAAGGGATTTTTGTTTTGTGAAGGGGGGTGTGCTGGTTCTTGCTAAATTGATAAATTTGAAATTATATATATATATATATATATATATATATATATATATATTTACGGATTCTTCTTTAAAATTCTAGAATAGTTTCTTTTTTAAGGTATCTAAAGATAAATGAAAGATTTCGAATTTATGGGTGACTTGGAATAAGTTATTATATAATTGCTTTCGGTATTATTGTACATTTTCGTAGATTAAGAAACATCCGTCATTTTATACGGTGTAGCGTCACTTGCGCGCAAACTCCTTTAAAATTTTTATCTTGGGATACGCCGTACTTATTTAAATAATATAGTTTATAATTGTTGTTTAAAACAATTACTATATCACAATTTGATGTGATACAATTGTTTGATGCAACAAGTATACTTTGACGCGACAAATTGATACCATTTTCGACGGAATGGAAAGTTCCCCTTTGAAATATCTATCGTTATTTTAATGTAAATATATGTCACTGTTTCACCATGCAGATAGTCATTACTAAAGATTTAAATTTTTATGTCAATTCTTTTAAATTGGCTTTGTTTTCTATAAACAATTATGACTTTCTCCGATTGCTATTATAAAAATTAAAATTTATTTTATAATGATTTCTAAGTTCTATTTTGCGCAAATATATAATTTTTTTGTTCTAGTTTTGGGATAATAAACTTTAATTTGCATGATTAGTTTTAAGTATTATATATATATATATATATATATATATATATATATATATATATATATATATATATATATATATATATATACTGCTCAAAACAATTAAAGGATATTGCAGTTTTAAGTGGATTTTGTATCTGGGAAAATTTTTAGCTGATTGATACATAGTCGACAGACATAGTAGGTTATATGAGAATAAATTACAGATGTTTGGCAGAAAAAATGCATTTTATTGCGCATTTGTGTACAAAAGGAAAAAAACACAATTTGTGCATATGAGAAAAAAAAGAATAAGAAAAGGTGTTTTCTTCAAAGAAAATCATTTTCAGTAGGGGGTATAATTTCCACGGGCAGCCAGCAACGTTGAACACCTTAGAGGCATGGACTCAATGAAGCTATTAAAGACGAGTTGGGGTATTCTGCCCCACTCTTCTAGAAGAGCTCTTTTCACTTCTTGGAGAGTATGTGGGGGTTGTTGGCGACCAGAAACTCGTCTTCCTAGAGCGTCCTAAACGTGTTCGATTGAATTCATGTCTGGAGAACACGCTGGCCATTCCATTCGAACGATTCCTTCCTCGAAAAGGAAATCCTCCACCAGGTTTGCACGATGTGGCCTGCAGATATCGTCCATTAAAATGAAGTTATCTCTGATTGCTACAGCGTAAGGGACTACAATAGGTCTGAGGATCTCATCCCTATATCGGCGACCAGTCAGAGCTCCGTCTCGAATGATGTAGAGGTCAGTGCGCCCGTCAATGGAGATACCACCATACACCAACACTCCTCCACCGCCAAATCTGACACTTTCGTGCACGAACGCAGGATTATTCCTACTGCCACGGTCCCTCCAGATGAAAATACGCCTATTATCCGGATGCACAGAAAAACGGGACTCGTCAGAAAACAGAATATTGCTCCATTCATTTCTCCTTCAGTTGACATGCTCGGTTGCCCACTCCCTGCGTTCGGGACGATGCCTTGATGTTAATCTAACATATACCATCGGTCGGCGAGCATACAGACCTACATCATGGAGCTGGTTTCGGACAGTCTGAGTTGAAATCGTGGTGCCTGTAGCCGAGCGAAGGTGTTGTTGGAGAAGAGTAGCGTTCATGTTTCGGTGTCTCCGAGCTGTTAACGCTAAATACCGATCTTCATTGGGCGTTGTTGCCCGTCTACGACCTTGCCCTGGTCTTCGGCTTGCACATCCACTCTCCAAAAAACGGTTCCAGATCCTGGAAATGACACTGTGACAGTCCAATGGCTTGCGCTACTTCGGCTTGAGTTTGGCCCCCTCCTAACCTACCAACAATTCGCCAAGCTTCTGAATCTGTCAAATGACTTCGCTGAGACATCGTACTCATCGAAACAAAGCAATCACTGAATGCCGATCATCCTTGTCTTCATTCCCTTTTATCCAGTTGATAGTCAAATTTCATTCGCGCCGCTGAAGCGACGTTTTTGACGTCGAACTCAAAATTTGCATACTCCACAGTTTGAAAACCAGAAAGATTTGCATTTGTGATTCTCTTCTTCTGATTTCGGCAAAAAAAATTTCATTTATATCTTTATTTTATATAAAACTTCAAATATCCTTTAATTGTTTTGAGCAGTGTATATAAACATCGCTAATTTTTTTTATCCAATTTAATTTTAGATTTTTTTGTGTTAAATAATTGAAAACATATTACAAATAATTATAAAGACACAGTAGAGCGTCAATTATCCGAACAAATAGATGAGCGGAATTGTTCAGATAATCGAAATGTCGAATAACTGATCATTTTCTAAAACAAAAATATACTAAGGTCATTTGAGCATAGTAAAACAAGCAAATGGTGATAATGAACCAAAATATATATTATTTAAGACTGCAGTGCCTATAGGAAAATGGGACCATACTATCAAGTAATAAAGACATCATAGAAATCTGCAAATAATAAAAAGTCAAAATTTAAAAAAAAATAAAAAATCCAAAATTTTCACTGTCATTTTCTTGTTTCTTAATCTCATATAAGTTTTAATAAAAGGAGCTATACAGAATCGCACTCTTTTTTTTTCTCCACCTACTTTAAGGCTATGTCTAGGCACTGAAAATCTTCCTTTTGGAATGCGTTTAGTAGACCGAAATTCGTATAATCTATATTTTCCAAACTTAACATTTTGGTAGATGTTTATTGGTAAAATATTACAAATCTAAAAAAAAAATCTTCTTTATGGTTATTGTACATTTTATTTACAATGAACAATTAATAATGAAATGAAAAAAAAAAGATTTAAATGAAGAAAATAAATTGAAACTGAAGCAGACCATATTAAATTACGATAACTTGAATTGTATACATGTACTTTTGTTTAAAATAATTGTTGTTTTATATTTATACCTGTTTCTTTTTTAACATTTTTTTTTATATAAAAAGAAACTGTATAATCTGTATTTTCCGAAACTTAACATTTTGAGTAGATTTTTTTTTCGTAAAACTTTACAAATCTAAAAAAAATCTACTTTACGATTATTGTACATTTTATTTACAATGAACAATTAATAATGAATTAAAGGCAAAAGATTTAAATGAAGAAAATAAATTGAAACTGAAGCAGACCATATTAAATTACTATAACTTGTATTGCATACATGTATTTTTTGTTTAAAATAATTGTTGTTTTAAATTTTTACCTGTTTCTTTTTTTAACAATTTATTTTTAAAAAAGAAACTCGAGATCTTTAGTACAAAACGAATTTCTTGCGAAGATAAGAGAAGTTTTATTTCATTTATTTGACAAATGGTTTCTCCGAGAAAAAGTTCGCAAAGATTCTCAGCTGTCTTCTTAAAATTAATCAAGTAGTCTTTGTAAAGTGATGGCCGAAGCGTTCTTGACGTTTCTGGTTGCTGAAAAATCTGGGGCTAAGAGAAGTAGACATACAAGTAAATCTCCAGGCATTTCAAAAGCCGTCAGTAATATGTGAAATTTATTTACTTTTTATGTGGCAAGAAAACTGTTTCTTTGCGTATTTTTTCTACGTTTCTTCAACGGTTTTTTTTTTCTACATGAAATGGAATATTCTGGTTATGTACATATTTTGGGAGAATATTTAGATTATGTTAAACAGATTTCTTGTTCCAATATTTTATTAAAATATTACACACATTTTTGAAAATATTTCAGGGTACATATAAACAAAATAGATTTGCAACGACTACAGCGCTTTCTGCAGTTTCCATATATTGACTTTCGATTTATTCTGTTGAGCTGATCCATAATATCAGACCAGATTAAGTGATCGTTGAGGTTAATTGGGTGAAACGGTCCTCCAGTGTCCGGGATGGCTCAGTTGGAAGAGCATTGGCGGCTTCAGGCAATACATCTCTGGTTCGAGTCCTGGCCTGGACTTTTTTCACCCACATGGAAAATTTACATCTGTTATAATTAATTGGCCGATTTAAAAATCGTGTTATAAATTAATCTAATAAAATAGATTTCCTTTTTAAATGTTGTAACTTCTCGATATATCGCACTACTTTGGAGATAAGCGAAACTAAATGGGTGCGATATAATGAGTAGACGAGAAGACTAACTTAAACTAAAATATTTACTATTTAATAATTGATCTCCAGAGAAGGTAAAAATTCAACACAAAAGAATTGGTAACACGTAAACAAATACAAAATTGTAAATATATAGTATAGATTTCTGAGTTTTGTTTCTTCATTGATTATGCTTACTACTAGAAATTAAAATACGAAAAGGAACTGAATAAACTGGTTTCAAGTACATTTTTCCCTTTCAAAAGTATTTATGCTTTTTAGAGAAACCGAAAATTTATCGAAGGTCAACAAAAAAAGAGCGAAATAATCGACTGAGTGATAGACCAGGTGCAATATAAGGAAGATTTACTATATATCAAAAGAATGGAAAAGCTGGGTGATTACACTATATTTGTTATTATTACAAATAATCAGATATGATATTAAGAATTTATTTCGTGGAGAATAGTGTCATGTAAACAATTCTAGCAACATAGGTTTTCTATAAATAAAAAGAGAAGTGTTTAACATAGAAAAGATTTCAATGTATTAGTTTCTTTTCTATTAAAAAATCTCTCAGAAATAATTTACTATTCTAAAATATACTGTAGCTGTTCCTATGCGCTGTTTGACCACAAAATATGACACTGTGCATCATATGAATACAGTAGGCTGGTAATTAGAAAAGCTGTTCTAGAACTTTTATTCTTAATTAATTTTGCATTTCGTGTCTTAATAAATTAGCTGACTGTAAAACATTAATGTGTAAATTATTCACTTTTATATACGCATATGCATACATTTGTAAATTTACATATTTCTAATAAAATTTGCATACTTGACGTTAATATCTACCTGTATCTATGTATGTTTATGGGTTCATGAAAGTGTGTAATTTTTTATGCCTTCAAAATTAAAACAGGTGTGTGAATGGTAGAAAATATTACAGATTTATTCGACTTGGTATGTTAATGTAATTTACAAACATTGCATATTATAGGAATATGTGTGTATTTTGCATTTTATACCGAAATTTGTGTAAGAATATTACACAGCTTTAATGCGCAAAAACGAAGAAAGTATACAGAAATATGCGTAAAAAATTATACAGCTCTGTTGAAGAAAAGAATATTACACAGATTATGATTAACAATATTAAGCAGAATGTGCGTAAGAACAGAATATCATACAGAAATATGTACACAGTGTTTCCCAGCGAAATAATCCCAACGTGGTTTTGTACTGTAATTGGACACGAAACAAATCCACGAGAACGAAACAAATACATTATAAAAGTCGATATAGAAAATCATATTTACAAGGAGTAGCTCACTCCTTACCCCACTTAGTCAGGAAAAAAAAGAATGTATGAAGAAAGAAGGGGGGGGGGGTTCCGTCGAAATAAAGCAACTTTTGTTAATAGCTAATATATCACCGATACTTACATATGACTTGGAATATACGATGTGGCATATCATGTACCAATCCCTGGAAGACAGTAGTATTAATAATACCCCAGAGCACAATAATGGACGCCTTCAATCCTGCCAATGACTTGAACTCTTTTGGCTTTTAAAGCTCTACTGAGGATACTCCGCATACTTTCTTCGGGATTGAAATGGAGGTACCGGGCAGACCCTTCCATTACATATTCTCAGTTTTCCAAAAATCTTTATTAGGAGGATTTTGCAAAAGTTATGGGAGCGTTTCCTGCGCGAAAGTCCATCTTTGGACACCGATTTCTCTGAAATTTGCAATAAATGGGTTTCTAGCAATTATTGATAATTGGTAGCGTACATACGATCTTAGAGGAAAGCCAGGGTAAGCTTACCACCATAGCTGAAGCCTCACAGCACTGTTAATAAGCTTTTATCACACTGTTTTTTGAAGAAAATTTCCTCTCCTTTCCTTATGCCGTTCTAATGGAAAGCAAGGATATCTGAGCGATCCAAATTATTTTTTTTCTCATCTGAGGACATACCAAGATGTCGTTAGTCATTACAGGTTTATTTATATTTGGCCCCATCGACTCTGCTTTGCTTGTGGGTAGCTTTCAAAATAGGGTGGTAGGCGGTCGCTTATTAATGGGGTTTCGAGGATTCGACTATAGTGGTAAACTTAATTTGGCTTTTCACTTAGAACGCATGTAGGCTGCCGATTGCCAAGATTCGAAAATTTCTTCATACCTGAACCCATGAAGGCTTTTTTCTCTTTTTCTCTTTCGTTTTGGGGGATTTATTTAGTTTATTGTATTAAAGAAATGTTTAGTTTTGAAGAAAATGTGGCATACTACATTACAAATTTATAGGATAGACAGACATTCTTGAAAAAACAAATGAGACTGAATCACCATTTGTATGAATTACCAATCATATTTCACCTTAAGGAATATCAAATTCTGGAAATAATTTCCATATCGTTTGATTATTTTGGCATTTTGTAATAATTTTATAAGCGTGATTGCTTAAAAGTATATATATCAACCGAATTTCAATTGTATAAATTTTTTAGAAATAACGGTTTTATCCAATTTAGTGTAAATTTATTTGCTTCATAGTATATTGATTCATCGAAATATAAATATACAAGTTAAACCTTTTTTTAATAATAAAAGTATGATAAATATTATTACATCAAATAAACATTTAAGCAAAATTTACTGAGTTTAGAAAGTTAATGAAACTTGCTTTTTACCTACTCTTACTGATATCGATAAGTTAATGTGAATAATGTATAAATACTTTAAAAAGTAAAATTATCATAAAATGCTTCATTGATTACAAAAATGACTATTATATTTTATGATGTTAAAGAAGATTACTTTTAAATCATTTATAACGCTTTATATCAATTGAATATTTTAAATAGTAGTAAAATTATCTCTTTTTAAGACTCTGTTGTATTTTATTATACTATACAACAACGAAAACTTCAAGTTAAGTAAAATTAAATGAAATTTTACTTAACTTGAAGTTTTCGTACAAACACTAACTATTGATACATAAATTTCCGTTGAGTAATTATTTAATAAATCTTTAAAATAACTAATAGTTTGTAATTCTGTTTCACACACTGTAAAAAAAAAAGAAAAAAAATCTTTGTAAAGTTATTAAAAGTTTTTTAGGAAACCGGGATTCCTAGGATTTTTCATGTTACGGCAACAGCAAAAATTCATGTAACAGATAGGGGAGAGTGGGGATACTTGAGCATAGGGGATACTTGAGCCACCCCTATTATCTCTACAGTTAGTTAATTTTTCTTTCTAAAACTGCCAATATGTTAACACATTTATAGTTCTGAACATGTAAAAAAGAAATCACACATCTTGGTACCATTTTGAAAGTATAGTGATCAATAGTTGTCTTTTCCCTATCTGAAGTAAATTTTTGGGTACATGGTTTTTTTGTTTTTTTGTAATCAAAGTTTTGTTTAAAGTTGCAATTATATACATAAATTTAATAAGCATAATTTCAATTGTATTTTGAATCTAAAATAGTTCTAATTGCTGCATGCTTTATTTAGTAAAACTGTGGGAAACAAAACTAGTGGTAGTGGGGATACTTGAGCCAGTGAGAGTGGGGATACTTGAGCCATGTCTCAACCCTCCCCACTAGAAATTAAACATAGAAGAAACAAACAAAAAATAAAATTCCTTCCTTATATTCACTAATAGATTTTTTTCTGGATAAAAGAGAGAATAATTTTTCATTTTATTTTATTTTTCTTAAAAAAATAACGACTTAAAAATGTTTAAAAATGTATATTTTTTAAATGAAAATATCCATTTTAATTTTCATTTTTACGAGCAAAATAGCCTGTCTAGATAAATGTAAACATAGTTTTCAATTTAACTTTTATTAAATTAAAATAACTTTTTAAAACTGTTTTACAGGTGTAATCTCTAATACTTTAATTAGTTAGGTCCAACATATTAAAATATTTATTTTTTAATATAACATATTAAGATTAATATCTTATATTGAAATCGTAACCTCTGTTGCTGTAATTTTTTTTAACTAAGAAAATTGAAGAAAAATTGGTAAAAAGAGCGCACAAAAAACAAGAAAAGCAACAAAAATCCCAGTTCAAACTTACCTGCATGGAGCCAAAGAGGAAGACAAAATCTTTTCCTGTGAAATCAAAAAAGTGTTTGAAATAGTAGAATGATACATCTGGCTTAAATTCCGACAGCTACTAAATTAAAAGCATGAGTTCGACATTATCATTAGAGGAAAATTCTGCCAATGATGGTGATGATGTGAAAAGAAAACCTTCTATTGATGGTTGGTTACTAATAAAATATGCCAGAAAGAAAACTAAAAATATTTGTTGGATAAGCACTTAATATTTTGGAAATGAAATTTGCCCGAAGGATAGCAGATTCCAAATTTAAATGACTCTGAACTGAGGGTGTTTCTACCGTCGTTATAACTCAAGTTGAAATTATCATTTGACAACCAGTTCTAACGACAAAAAATGATCGTATTACTAACTTTGTTTTCTCAATTGGTTTGGAAGGACTTTATATTTCATAATTTATCATTCTGTAAAATGTTTGTGCAAAAATAAAGCGAAAAAAATTACTTTTGTAGGTATTTTTCCGTAGTGGCTCAAGTATCCCTTCACCATGGCTCAAGTATCCCTCCCATGGGGATACTTGAGCCATCATGTAATACAAAAAATAAACATTTTTTATACATAGAAAAATAGTTCAAAACTAATTGAAAGTGGTTTTCAGTTGAAGAAAAAATATCAAATTTTCATTTTCAATATTTTATTTTATTATAAGAAATTATAAAAAATTTAAAAAAATTAAAATTCAAAAAATGGCTCAAGTATCCCCATCTTCCCCTACAGATTTGCACTGGAAATCTAAAAATCTGTAAGATTACTAAGAATTTTTTAGGAAACTGGGATTCCTAGATTTTTTTTATGTAATTGCAGCCCAGGTTACAGATAAAATTTCAATAAGATAACTGTAATTTTAACAGATTCGTTTGTTGCATAAAAATTCTAATCATCCTAGTCTTCTAAAATAATTTTTAGTAACATTATAGATTTTTTTGTGTGTAAATGTGTATTTGTTGCATGAATGCTTGTTATTGCCATTACACTGTAAAAAAACTCTGTAAAGGTACTATACTTTATTTAGGAAACTGGGATTCCAAGAACATTTCCTGTAACGATAACAACAAAAACTCAAGTTTTAGAATCGGTTACATGGATTTTTCCTGCTATCATTACATGAAAAATTCTTGGAATCCCAGTTTCCTAGAAAATGGTTAGTACCTTTACAGATTTTTTTTTTTTTTTTTTTTTTTTTTTTTTTTTTTTTTTTTTTTTTACAGTGTACATAAAAAAAATTAGGAATTCCCGTTTCCTGGAAAATACTTAATAATTTTACGGATTTTCTTTATGTGTTGGAGAATTTAATATAGTTTCATCATAACTTGTAGCTTGAAAAAAAAGTATGTTATTTCGTACACTGTAAAAAACAATCCTTTAAATTTACGGCAAAAACTGCTGGCAGCAATATTGCCGCAAAATTATAGTAAAATTTCATGTGCTGCGCCGTAAATTTAACGGTTTTTCTTTTCTCAGTGTATGCATTTTCAAATCTTTTAAAAATTATTTAGCCAGTATATTGTCAAACTTTAACTCCATAAATATTCCAATGTACATTGTGCAACTTTTAGGGATATATACTAATAATCTACTTGTTTAAGAAACTACCAAGAAAGACAATTTTTGAAAAGTATTCTTTTTAGTTGCACTCAAGGAAAAACTTCTAATGAAGAAATATTGATTAATATATTAAGTAATTACTTGAATAGAAATTTCCATTAATTAAATATTTAATTAGACAACTTAGATACTAGTCAACTATTCTCCTTTTTCACAATACATTTGCATACAGACTCAAAAGTTAATTAATATCTAAGTCTGCTATTACTTCATTGTAGTGCTTGGATTTACATTAAAACATTCCGATGATTTCATCGATTTCAAAATCCATTATTTAGTTAATTTCTAATATTATTGTCCAGCCCATAAATGCTGTTGTGCATTCTCACTGTATTTGAGATTAGAATTTTCATTTATTTTTTAGAGTAATCACGTTTTTTATATAATTTAAAACAGTAAAAAAAGTATTTTTTTTTAAATTTTTTTTTTAACTGCAAACAAATAAAAACTTATAATTAAATAAATATTTATTATTATACTATATATATACTTAAATAAAAATGTCCATAATTATTATAATATATAATTATAGCAATTATAATTACACTATGGACTTTTTACGATACTTTTCAATGATATTTGACACAAAATAGTGGCTTATCGCTCTGCTTCACAGTACATTCATATAATAGTTGTAAAGTTTTAAATTATTTGAGAGCCCTTATTTTGCACCACAGCATTTGGAGTTGGATTTAAATATTTGCATATGTTTTGTCTTGTGTTTCAGCAAGTACTTTTACAATCAGGTACCCAGTTTCTTTCTTTCTTTTAGACTTTCTTCTAGCTTTTCCAGAAGAAAGTATTGGATTCGTGAAGAATTTAGAATTCCGGTTTTCGACGGATTTACACGTTTTGCTGGACAGAGAGGACGAAAAACGCGTTTTCTCAAAACGCCTACTAGTGAGTCTGAGAATGTCTTATGTGATACAAATTTTTTGATCGTTATCTCTGAAGAACTAATGCGTGGAATTTAATAAAAATATATATTTAGTTATTCCTTGATATAAACTGGTGCTGATTAGTTATCGGTATAAATCGCTTAATAGGTGGCGCTTCTATGCTGCTTTTTTAAGATTTTCTCAACAGCTCCATCTCAAGAACGACTACACGGGTTTCCATCAAATTTCAGATTCGTTTAGTGCTTGTCATGAATTGATGTTCTTTATATTTTGTTATAGATAACTCTACAGGTAGCGCTACTATACTGCAATTGTTACGATTTCTGCAACATCTCTATCTCAAGAACTAAAGCACACATTTCCATAAAACTTCCGATTTATTTATTTATTTATTTATTTATTTATTTATTTTACGTTTTTATGTCAATCGCCTTACAAGAGGTACTGCTATGATGAATTTTGTAGGGTTTACTCGATTTTAGTGATATTCATATCTCAAGAATTAATGCACGGAATTTCATGCCTATACAACTTCTCATAATGGGAATAGATTGCCGTTTAATTTTGGTACTGTGATAGCGAATTTCGAAATTTTAATATGTATGAGATACAAAGTTTTGGGATTTCTGCAACTAACTAGTTAATATAATTATTAAAAAAAGACAAATCTATAAATGTTGCAGTGTGTATTCATCTGAAATTTTAGTACTGTTTGGAGATAGATATTTAATTATTTCCTGGTTTAAATAATTTAAAGGATTAAAAAAAGAACAACTTTAAAACTAGGTTGATTCTTCTAACAGAAGACTAATAAAAAGTTTTGATTAAGGAAATATTTATTACTAAATATGTACATCAGTAAAAAAGAAAAATCCGTAGAGTAATGTTTTAACAAGATTGCACAGAAAAAAGAGGCTAATCGATTTTCTCATATTACATTTCTGTAAAAGCAGTCAAATTTAAATTAAATTAATTTGACCACCCGTCATTGTTTCTTCAGAGACCATGTATTTACATTGAAATATTTTTATGTATTTTCTTATGCATTTCTCCAAGTAGTTTCATTATATGTTATTTACTTTATTTTTAGCATTATTGTTCCAATACCTGGTCAAGTGCGAGTATTACTCACGTACAGAATATTTCATACATTGAATATATGAGTTATTAATTGCCATTGCATTAAACGAATGTGTCATTAAAAGTTGTTATCTTGTCTTTTAATGCCATTGGCGCATAGAGTCCGCCGAGAGTAATGCCTTTATGTATGTCCGAGCAGTCAAGTCTTTAAAGATTAATATCTCGGCTAATTACCAACAGTTATTTTTCAAAATGATTATCAGTAATCGATCTAAACTATTTAGCACTTTTCAACAAAGTTGAAAAGTGCTTATGCATTCGGTTTGTCTGTCCATCTTTCCGCACTCTAACTCCTGTAAATATACACATATTGCCCAGAAATTTTTGGATGTACTCGACGATTACCCTAGCACGAACCCTAATGAAAATTAAGTTTCTACCATGATTAGTTTATTTACAGGGAGAATCAAGAGTTTTCCATTACACTACGGTCTATGGAGAAAAATCGTTTCAAAGGAATTATACAGATGTCAAATGACCCTATCAAACATTAAAATTTGTATGCGTTTATGCGGTGCTCTAAAATAATTATTCTAGAATATATGCAGTGAAAATATAACTATTATTCATTTACAGGGCACACGAAAGAATTCCATTTAATAATGGTAAATTGGGGAATTGTGTGAGGCATAATTTAAATATATAAAACTGTTTCTTGTATTATAAAATTGATATATGTCACTGTGGCTTAATATAAACTATACGGTGCTATCTTGCATAATATGAAGTACATAGTATTTACAGGGACGCACAAAAGATTTCCAACTGAAGTTCTTTCCGAAGTACTGTATATGTATCCGATGACTGATGGATGGATGAAATGCATTTTAATTATTATATGCGCGCTTAAGTTTCAATAAATCTATGTACATTGTATAGTGTGTATAAATTCTATAGTCAAATATAGGGATATCCAAAAAAGCTCGCCAACGTTACTGGATATGAGTGTAAATTACTTAAAGGTGGTTCTTAAATAAGTTATGCTTTTTTACACTAACTGCATTCAATTTACTAAGAAATATTTGCAAAATATAGATAAAATGATATACAGGACCAACGTAAAGAATTGGGTATATGAACGCCTATGAATGATAATTTATGAAAATGTGATTTCAGTTGTTTTAAGAGTCTTTTAGTTTAAAAGAAATTTTAGCTGAATACTGACGTGTAATAAAGATACTAGGTAAACAACAGGGCTGAACAAAAGTATGCAAGTATGTTTCCATCTATTAGTATAAATTGTTGAAAAACAAACTTCAAACTATTAGGCATTTTCATTCTAAACTAAATTTTCCCATTATATACTTTCTATATAAACTGACAGATCAAATACAGGGCTGTTCAAAAATATTATCTTACATATTAGACTATATTTGGCTATATACCCTTATTTCTCTAAATAGAGAAATTTTGTTAAAGATTCCATGAAGTGTTGGAAAGTGCGTGATAATCTATGCTTAACGCATGATTTTTCTTATTTGTTTGATGATAAGTACGCTCATCGCACCTCAGCTTCCTTTTCTTAATGACCACAAATCGAAATTTGTCTGTTTGTAAAAAAAAAGCAATTTTTACTAAAATTGTCTGATCTAGGAAAAAAGCTATAATCTTCTTGCACTGTTTAAATTAACTTCTACTAGCCCATTTCTTGCATAATTTTAGATTCAGCATATTAAGAAATAGGGGAAAAGAAGGCATGTTTTTGCAATAGCTTTCCAATGATATCTCTAAAAAGTAATGTCTAAAATTAAAAGAAATATATTTTTGAACTCGGCGTTACAACAGATTTTTCACGATACTCCATATGATATTCAAAGAATTTGTTTTCTTTTTCAAATAACTTAATTACCCCACCACATTTTTCCTAAAGATATTTGTGGAAGTTTAATAATTATAATTACTAAATTTGTGAGTCAATAACTTTTATTAATTCAGCCAATTTGAACTTTTTTCGAGTAATATAATTGTAACATACGAACAGTCACAAGATTTATCGTATAATGGTTTCGTTTTTACTTTTTAAGTACAGAACCCTAAAAATATAAGGCCATAAACATTGCAGTGCACTTTCATTGAACTTGAAATCTGAAAAGAATTTAGGTATTAAGTTCTAAAATATTTCAGAATACTAGAGAAACATATTTTAATACTTGGTTAATTTACTCTGTATGTACAATTTAAAATTTCTAAGCTGGGAGTTTCAGAGAAATTACAAAGGAAATAAAGCTGAATAACTTTTTTCTATTTCACGCATTTAAAATTCGAATTTATTTTATAACTTTTCTTTAGGAGCGCCATGTCGTAACCAGCCTTTAAATATAAAAAATCCCAGCTCCAATATATTCATAACCATAGAGTGTTTACATTCATAACCATACATTTCTTACATTCATTACCATATAAAGTGTCATCCTTTTAAAATTTCGATATTTTAATAAAAGTTCTAATCGAGCATTTTTATCGTAAATGCAGATATTTAAACATATCAAAGTTCACGATTTAAACCTCAACATGTTAAAAAATTAACAGAAATGTAAATTTTAATTAGGGTGAGTCCCTCCAGTAAGGGTGAGAGGGGCATATTGGGCCACTTTTTAATTTATTTCATATATTTAACATCTTATTACTAAGTTCAAATAACTAACATCACTATTGATATTCCACCGTCTTCGTAATCTTTGAAGTCTCCAAATGACACGAAAAGCTGAATGTTTAATTTTTATTTATCTGTAAAGAATAATGAAAAGTATTGTCTCAATGTGCCCCAGTACAGAGTACATTGAGACTGTGCTAAACTGATATGGGGCAGATTGAGACACCTCATTATTTTGAATTACCTGAAAGAAAAATGCCTATTTATGCACAGTATTTTTTAAAAACACAAAAAAGAAGTTACAGCAGATTTTGTATTATTATCGGTCATCAAACTTTTCTACATTAACATCCTGACCGCAGAGAAAAGTTGGCGAAATTTTAATGTTTTTTTCTTCTTAATGCATTTAAAATGCTTTAAAATGCTATTTTTTTTCCAACATGATATATATATACAGGGTGAGTCATAAATATCGAAACAATAGGCTATCTCCTTAAATATTGCCCTTAGACCCATACTTCCAATTGCAAAAATTCATAAAAAAATATGAAATTTTTGATGAGATAAATTGCGACTCCATGGGGGGTCGATTTGAAAAGTTACGAAAATTAAATTTTTATACCGCCCCCGTTGGGCAAAAATTCCAATTAGGAAAACTTTCCTTATTCAGTCCTGAATAAGACACAAAAAGTTACATCTTCATATCTCCAAAATTCGCAAAGTTATAGCCGTTTAAAAAATTCTTCAGGTTTTAAGGGATTAGACACAAATTGAAATGCGCGCAATTCAAAAAACAATGTTACATTAACAGTTCTAGAAAACGCGTAAAAAATCTATTTCTTGAGTCAGAAATTTGATTTTTTTTCTTTTTTTGTGATGGTTAGCCTTATAATTTGATAAGAAAATCACATGTTAAAATTTCTCATACAATTTATAAAAGTTTCACGTGGTTAGTACTGGTTTAAATGGAACAATCAAAAATCGTTATAAATCGTAACATTATTTATCGAATTTCAATTTCTTTCCATTTAACTAAAGATGAAAATCTGATTTTAGTTTTGTTCCAAGGTTTTTTTTATATTAATTTTAAAACTATTAAAAATGTTTATTGAAAAAATAATATACCTTTTAAAAAAATCATATTTTCAAAAGTAAACATTTTTTCAAATTTGCCGAAACAAAACTAATATAAAAAAATCAAAAATGACGTGTTTCAAGTTCTTAAAAAAAAGAAAAAAAAATTAACATTTCATAATTTAAAGACAAGAAATAGAGTATAAAAAATTCATTATGCAGGAAAACGAAGTGTATTGTTTAAATGTCCGTCAGTTATTTTAAAAAATGCTTTTTCTAAGATGCAGATTAAGTTTATTTTTCCTTTTTAAATTTACCTCTGACAACTTCAGGCTTTTTATCGTCCTCCAGAGGATGTAAAAAAATCTGTATTCTGGGCCCAGGACCGGGCCAGGACCGAGATGTTACTTTTTTATGAAGACCCGCCATTCCGGGCCCACACTGTAAAAAAAAATCTGCAAAGGTACTAAACGTTTTCTAGGAAACTGGGATTCCAAGAACTTTTTCTGTAACGATAACAGCAAAAATTCAAGTTTCAGAATCGATTACATGAATTTTTCCTGTTATCGTTACATGAAAAGTTCTTGGAATCCCAGTTTCCTAGAAAATGTTTAGTACCTTCACAGATTTTTTTTTACAGTGTAGCGTACTTTTCATAAAGGAGGGGACTGCTTCCTTCAACTTAGATGCACTCTGGATGAAATTTTCAAACCCGGTCTCGACAAAACCCGTATTAAAATCACTGTCTCTGACTGAATTAATACGTGCATAAAATAAATAAAATTCGGCTCAATCGAATTTTTTACGAAAAACATACAGATTTTAAAATCTTTATTTTACAAAAAAAAAAAAAAAAAAAAAAAAAACCTTTAAAATTTATTTTTTTAAATAGATTATTCAAAGGCTAAAAAAATTAAATACAATAAAACCACACTGTAAAAAAATCTGCTAAGATACTAAATATTTTCTAGGAAACTGGGATTCCAGGAACTTTTCATGTAACAACAACAGGAAAAATTCATGTAACCGATTCTGAAACTTCAATTTTTGCTGTTGCCGTTACAGGAAAAGTTCTAGGAATCCCAGTTTCCTAGAAAAAGTTTTGTACCTTTGCAGATTTTTCTTTACAGTGCAGTGAAAAAAATCTGCCTATGACGGAACTCTGTCTTAAACGGAAAATATGTTGATCCATGCAAAATAAATGCAATAGTGTCTGAAAAGAAAATAAACTCCAATTACATCTTCTAGGGAGAGCATCTGTCTATAACGTATTTTTTCTTTCCTATGTGATTCCGTCTTAAAAAGTTTTACACTTTTTAGAAAAAAAAGCGAAAAATTTTTGCGTAAAAAAAAATCTGCAAAGGTACTAAACTATTTCTTGGAAACTGGGATTCCAAGAATATTTCCTGTAACGGTAACAGCAAAAGTTCAAGTTTCAGAATCGGTTACATGGTTTTTTCCTGTTATCAATACATGAAAAGTTCTTGGAATCCCAGTTTTCAAGAAAAAGTTTAGTACCTGTGCAGATTTTTTTTTACAGTGTAGTGTATAACATTTTTCAGAGTCTCCAACCCATGGGATATGGATTAACGATATTAAAATATAAGTGAAACATTTACATATAAATAGAGATTCATTGATAAAATAAATATATTACAGCCTTCCGCGCTTCCTTAATAATAAAAAGTATAAATATAAAAAACGAAAAGCTATAAAAGAATTTTTTGGTCAGAACTACTCCATATGAAACATTTTTTCCCAAGCCGAATTAAAAAACTATGCAGAAATTTGCGACTGAACCGGGCTAGGATTTAAACTATTTTCCAGACCGGTCCGAATTATGAAGTTGACATTTTTTCAGGCCACGCCGAACTTTCTCCCGTATGGGTCGGTTTGGGACCTGACCTAGATATTTTGACCCGCGCAGACGTCTGGTATACCAATTTAGCGTAAAAACTATACGCTGGTATTTTATGTCCTAAGAAAAAGCGCTATCTTAAACCGATTTTTATTAAATTGCAATTTGGGAATGTTCCCTAACAAGCATTGAAATTTGATTCAAGAATCACAGTTTGGAGGCAGGGAAAAGTGGTGTAAGTCAGGAATTTTTGAGGATTTTGGGATTTAATATCTCTGTGGGATTTTTAGATACGGAGATGAAATTGGATTTGTTCAATTTAGGAATGGATAAGGAATATTTTCCTATCTGAGAATTTTGCCCTACGGGGGCCGTATAAAAATTTAATTTTCGTATTTTTTCAAATAGGCCCCCCATGGAGTTGCAACTTATCTTATCAGAAATTTCACCTTTTTTTTATGAATTTTTGCAATTGGAAGTATGGGTCTAGGGGCAATATTTGAGGAGATAGCCTATTGTTTTGATATTTATGACTCGCCCTGTATATATATATACATATATATATATATATACACTACTCATAGGTATATGGCTTCGATATTATTAATCGTAACTTGATTTTTTTAAACTGGATTATATTTTTAGAAATATATTAATTTATATAATGCATTTATTGCAATAAAACCTGTAGCTTAGAGAACGGCTCTGTTACTTTGCGTGAGGCGATCAACTGAGAATTTCCTGGTTATAAATGTCCTTGATGATGTTCCAATTACAGTTATGCACTGAGGAAGTTTTTAAGAATATTCTTTATTGCCAGCAACTGTATTCATTACTTGAGTAAATAAAGTTCTTGGAATTCTCCATAAAACTCTTAAAGAAAGATCGTTTCTTTACTTTCAACTGATTTTCTACACAACTGACATAATACAGAAACTTAGTACAAGCAATAACTTTTCTCACAAACGTGACAAGAACAAAATAATTTCTCTTTAATTCATCAGTGACAGTTTTAAACTATTTTAACTCCTTTATCAAAATTTATTTTACTGTCAAGTGCAGGATTAGAGTTGCTATCTTTAAAGAATTAGAATCAAAATAATTGAAAAGTTGATTTTTAATTTAGATATTTTAATTCTTTTAAATGATAATTTAATTTTAGTTAATTTTCTTTTCTTCTGTTACTTTTTCATCCTTTGTTTCCCACCTTTTCAGTTTTTTCTAAGGTATAAATTAAAATGCAAAAATTTTCAGTTTTTTTTTTCTTCATAAGGCTTTTGATAGGAAATCTGGAGTGACTTGAGGAGGAACATATCTTTCATGTTTTGATGCTGTAGAATAATTGTTGCTAATGATAGTTTGAATAGAGCTAGATGATTTGGAGACAGACAAAACACCACTAGTATTTTGATAGTTTGAATACAATCAATCTCTAGATCGACAAGATTATCATAGATAATTCTACAATGTGAAAAAGCCCAAAGTCATTTGCAATGAAAGGTCTTTCATTAATTGAGTAAATTCTTGTATATTTAAGTTCACTTGTAATATTGTTAATGTTTAATGGTCCATTATATGCAAATGCTACTAGATCTGAAAAAGCCTTTTCTCAGAATCTGAAATCATTCAGTCATTGAAAGATCATTTTATGTGTGATTTGAATGGGGAAAAGACGCATTGGGATTGTCCCAATGTTTTCCACTTGCTCTTGTCCCATTGTTTTCCCATGGCCAATTTAAAAAAATCCTGTTACACCTAATTATTGAAACTTGGAAGAATACATTTTCTAATTTTATAAAAGTAGATTTATTATACGTCTAATCATATAATTAAAAGTTCATTGCAGTAACTCTAACTAATTTAAAAATGATCTCATCTTAAAATTATTTTGAAAAATTACTTTTGAGCACAGAAAATCAAGTTGTTTCCCTGGAATTTGAATAGTTTTCCTATGAGACTTGCAAACTCATCTGGTAATAGGTAATACTGATGCCATCTTCTGGCATTTTTTCAGAATTTTCCCCTATGGATAAAGAGATAAACACTTTGTCCCTATATGCCCCATATCCCAATGTATCCCCTTCACCCCTGTTTTATATTTTTCCAACAGTTGATAACTTTTTTTTAATATTGCGGCATTTCAGGCGGAATTAAATTTATGGAAGGCACTAAACATAGTATTTTTGTTTAAATGTTGGTGTAATTGTTGTTACATTGTCGTTAATTTATCTGATGTAAAGGAAGTCAATATATATATATATATATATATATATATATATATATATATATAGGGCAGAATGTGTAAGCATTTAGTTTTTTACTAGTCTGGAACAACTACAATAAATTAATATAATCTATTTCCATCTTGCTTATTTCAATTAATATTTAGTTTAAAATTACAGTTCCGACAAATAATAAGCAAAATCTTGACACTTAAACCACAATCTGAATGTTAGAACATTTTATTTTACTTTTTCGAGTAATAAAAGAAAGAGTAGAGGGAGAGTTTTTTCATGCGATGGTTACGTGAAGTTGTGGCCATTACTGCTTAACATGACTCACAAGGAAGGTCTCCATTGGGGGCATACTCAGAATTTTTTGAAAAAAATACGAATTAAATTAATCATGTAGGTAATAAAGGATCAGTGAAAATTAGCGGCGGAATTACATTATTAGATATGTAAAAAAATAAAATAGTTTGGAATAATTGGCGTGAAAAGCTGAAAGCGACGCGGGATTTGGCGAGCAGTGCATTTCCTCGCCAAAAGCAGACGATTTTAACGAATCTGAAAATTGATTTTAATTGACTTCACTGTTAAAAATCTGCAGCATTTACTGCAACGTCACTCCACTACTTTTTTAGAATATCTCTCTTCTGACCAATGAGAATGCTCCATAGCACGGTGAATTGACCGTGTCATACACTGCTAAAAATCTGCTGCAATTTGTTGCAACGCACTCCACCGCTTGTATATAATATCTCTATTCCAACCAATGAGATAGCTCCATTTCACGTCCAAGTAACCGTTTTCTATTCAAGCGAGGGAGTGCGTTGCAACAAAATGCAGCAGATTTTTAACAGTGTATTTTTCAATTTGGAACAATTTTAATCAATTTAAATTGTGTTTTAAATGATAAAATATACTAATTTCATTTTATTATAAGTACATGTAAACGTATATGACAAAATTACACTTAAAGTAAAGTAAAAATGCAAAACTAAAATTACTTAAACTGAACTTATTTAAATAAATTGAACATAGAAAGTTTTTCCTTTAAAAAGTATTCGAAGCGTAAAAGCGTATTTTTCAAAATTTCGTTTTTTCGCCAACCGGAGATAAATCGCCAAATAAACGAAATTTTTATTATTTTTTACGGACGTTATAAGGAGGTTCCGCCGAAATTTTTTTTATAAACATATATAATTATATGAGAAGAACATTCTGTAATTTTTTCAGATTTTTCTGAGTATGCCCGTATGGAGACCTTCCTTGTCAGACTGCTCACTTTGTTTTGTCCAGTTCTGGTAGTAATTTGAAAAGAGGTTTTTTTTTTAATTCTTTTCTCTAGAAAACTAAACTTTCCTGGTGCACTAAATATGCGTAGAAAGCTTAAAATATCTATGTCCTAAAAAAAAAAAAAGAATTGTCGATTTACCACTTGTTAGTACACGAAAACGAATAATCAGTTAAAAAAGACGGAGAAAGGCTTCAGCCAGGTCTGATATTTGTTTAAAATGTTACATGCTCTTAATACGAACTATATCAACTGCAGAAATAAAAAATCAGTTCTAATGAATGTGCTAGGGTAGTAGGTGTAAATGTTTGTAGTAAAAAATTAATATTACTTGAGAGGGTGTTACAAAAATTCAAAAGAAATAACATTGACATGTTTCGGATCCTTTTAATAAGATCCATAATCATAATAAAAATAAAAATAAAATTCAAATCCTTTCACGGTCAATACAAACGACACGCGACAATGAGATATAAACAACAAAAACCACGCGTTCTATTGCAAAAAAATAAATTAAAATAGACCATGATCTAAAAGTAATTTCCAACTTGGTGCATCCCATTCATGTAATATAATTGTTTTATAAAAATGTTTATATAAAAGGTGAAGCTCTTAAAATATTAGGATTTAATTTTTTTTATCATAATACGGATCATCTGTCACAGACTTGTTGTCACAGACTGTCACATTTTTCAGTGAGTGTTCGAATTGTTTTTTGGCACTGTAATGCTAATCACAATCCAAAGACGATATTTTAAAGATAAGTTTTTAGATTTTCAATTAACTTCTATTTCGCCTTTTCAACCGCTAGAGAAATGGCAATCAAAATCTATTTTTTTATAACTTATTTGCTAGTTCATTGCAGCTGATTTCATTTTTAGTTCATAATACGATATTCATTTAGAGTTGCAACAATCACGTTAATTTATTTCTAATAATTAAAATGAAGAAAATGTAATAAAAACCCCGCTACGCTGATTTTATTTGATTAACTAATATCTGAATCATCTTCTATCTTTCTCTCTTTGAACCTTTTACGTACAGTTTATACAGAGATAAAACATATCTTACTATAAAGTAGATATTTTCGGCAATATTACTTTGACTGAAGATTTGAAATAGGTTTTGTAACTATAAAATAATCGGGATAATAAGAGTATTTTCTGCTCACTCAAACTTTTAATTTTCGTTTTATAGAAACGATTCTTAGCGAACAATTACATAAAAGTAATCAACATGTCAGGTGTCAACACATCTAGTTTCTTGCCTCTATAGTATCACATAAATTGCGGTTTTAGAAACTTTACTTTAACTTATGCATTTTTGTTTTAATTCTCAGATGATATGTGTGAAAGAACATATTATCTAATTAACAGCCATGAAAAATGTCAAGATTCTAACCAAAATAATTCTAAATAAATCGCAATTTTGAAGGTTTTAAAAAGCCTTTCTGCTCAAGTAATTTTTGTAAAAATTGATTATTTTTAGAAACCGTACTTAGAGATCATTTATAACATAAAGGTACTATAAAAAGTTATTTTTAGAACAGGTTTTTCTCCTATACACATTTAAATTTCGATTTTTTTACAAATTGTTCCCTTAAACAATGCAGCCTTTTTACAATTCGAGTTTATAGCACTTAAAGTTTTAAATAAAACGTTGATCTAGAACTGTTTCAGATTTATTTTTAATTCCCTCTTTTAAATCTCGAATTATACCGTAACAGTCCTTTGCAAGCTTTACCATCTTAAAAACAGCCACCATGCCAAAGTTTCTAGTAACAGAGCATCACATAAGTAAAAATTTTAAATAGTTTTTTTTCTTTGCGGCTGGCCCTCTAGGGCTAATGGTATTGACTTAAAAAAGTATAATTCCCACGCAGAGACCATTATTTTGCTAACGTAATTTTTCAAATCGTTTCAATAGTTCAGAATATCACCACTTGAAAAAAAGGTTAAGTATATATTTTTTAAATATTGGTATAGATAGATAGTATATGTGAGAAAAATAAATATATATTTTAAATATTCAAATATCTTCTTCTAAGTCAAATGCTATATTTCCAAGATATATGGGATTTGAATACATTTTATAATCGAATGTATGCTTCTATATCCATTTGCTTCACCGATAATTGCCATAAGCTCTATTTTGAATCACTCGGTGCAAATAATTAGCTGAATGCTATTTTGTTGAAAATTCCTTTTCTATTCTTTAGTATTATTTATCATTATTATTATTTTATACGCACACACTCAATAAGAGGGGAAGTTTCTAAAAAATCAATAGTTGAAAGACTTATTTCTTAACATTCAGCTAATGTCACATTCTTTTGAGTTACAATAATGTTAACTATTAAAAAAATGTTTTTTTTCATGATTTTGCCATAAAGAAAACTCTTTTATTTATAAAAAATTTG
Source organism: Maratus speculifer (assembly GCA_964019185.1). Lineage (NCBI taxonomy): Eukaryota > Metazoa > Arthropoda > Arachnida > Araneae > Salticidae > Maratus > Maratus speculifer. The sequence continues at coordinate 300,967,871 of OZ025294.1, read as the reverse complement.
TTTGCCTTTTTGAATAAGTATTAACATTTAAAAATTTTTTTCAATATTTTTATATGTCGATATATATACTCAAATTTTAACTATAATATCTTTAAAATATTTTTGATTTTTAATAAATTAAATTTGGTTTTTCATTCCTCAACATCTTTTTCTACACTGGAACAAATTATTCTATGATAAACAGCTAAAAATGTACTTTATTGAATAAATAATTTTATAGAATAACAGAAAAAGTTTTTACACTTTATTTATGTATTAAATTTTGATTTACGAATAATCGCGTCAAGAATTTGATAAACATGTATAGTTTCATTTAAAACATGTTGCAATATCTGAAAGAATGTTCTATGACTGAAACGTTTAATAGAAGAATTATATTTTCGTAGTTTTTGGACAGCTAAATCTTTATATCGATGTCTGTATTTCTATTTTCGAAGACATATATTGGAAGAGATCGAGGAAATCATAATACCTTTCATTTAGAAATATTAACTCGATTTATTTGGAAGAAAAGGATAATAAATATTTACTAAGATAATTGTTTCAAAGTATGTACTTAATAATAATAAACGATGTTAAATAAATCAGATAATATAGCAGAATGAACATGAAAAAGGTTTTCTTCTTTTCTTTAGATAATTATAATTGCATTTTACTTTTTTTTTCCAATGTTCGACAATCATATGAATTAAGATGAGCATGCTTTATAGAAATCACACTCACTTTGTTTTTTATATGATAATTAACTGTAACAGTCAATAATACACATCTTACAATTACTTTTTCAAAACAGAATTAGTATATTCTTTTTTCTAAATAAAGAAAACATTTACAAATAAATAAATAAAAAACGAAAAATTGTAATTTGGAAAAATTACAACGACCATTTTGAAAATAATTCATTCTAACTAATCATAAGATCAACTAAGAACTTAAACGTTTGTCAACGAAAAGATTCTAAATTGCCAAGAAAAAAAATTCTGAAAAATTATTATCTATAATTTTAAGTTGATTTTCTTCTCTTTTTTGTTAAAAAAAATATTAAATATATATCTAAAAAATGTGTTTATACCTTTTCAAATAACGTAGAACATTCGAACTTTTTACTGTCTCATATACTTAAAAAGCATTATATACTAATCAAACATATATATTATTGGTACAAATAAATCATATAAATTTTATGCTCCAGTATACAAATATGTTCTTTTAAGATGTCAAAATAAATGCCATAACAGAAATAAATCTTGAAATGATGCTACAGTGTATCACAATTTGATAAGCTGTTTGGATATAATAATAACAATAAAACTAAAATAAGTTACGTTATTATTATTTTTTTTGGTATTTAGCCAGCATAAATTCTTGTCATATGCAGCTTAGAAGAGTGGCATGAGAAAGAGAAGGTTCATAATTCTAATTAAAGGATGATTTTTACTAGGTTATTCGTTGTTATTTCTGCAATTAAGCGATTTAAAAAAAATAATATTCTTTATTTGATTTCAGGTGTAAAATATAAAATGTTTATTAATATCAAAATGATATATTTTGATGTTTTTGTAGATATTATATGCAGTTTAGGATTATTAATTTAAAATTCTTCATATCATACAGAGATTAAAGAAAAATAGGAAATTTCAATTGTTCGAAGAAATTAAAAGAGTAGTCATCAGGTCTGATAATAACATGCTTAATTTCATTACAAGAAAATAAAATTTTACAAAGGAAAAAACGTAATTTAAATTTGAACGAAATTAAAATAATATTAAGCGATGAAGTTAAAAGGACAGTTTCTGGTCTAGAATCCATGTACATTTCTCTCTCTCTCTACTCATATATCTATATACAGGGTGGTCATAAAAAAACTTTGCCGATATATGGAGCTCTAGCGGCCAGTCCGTTCAACCGATGGAGGTGAAATTTCAGATATAGCTATTCAGAGGTATGAGCTCGAGATTCTGTGAACGGCAACAAAATGGTGCTCACGGTTACGGTTATAGTTACAGAAACTCGAAATTTTCCAATGGCAACACCCATTTTTTTTCATCGCAAAATGCTCAGCGTATGCGAAAACTCTAAAGAGCGTTGGAACGGTATGGTTATTGCAATAAACGGACGCGTTATGCTCGCACAAAATCAGCTCTACAAACAGCCCCAAAAATACACGACCAAGGTGCACGAAGAAAATTTGAATATGACAGAGACAAAATACCAATCACGGAACATCGTTTACAAGATAGGCAGCGTAGAAAACAGATAAAAAGTAGCGTGGGAATGTTGGTTCTTCTGTCGGAGCTCGCAGTTGATAACAAAATGAATTCGTTCGTTGTGAGTTGGTAAAACTATTATCAAAATGAGATGTATGCTGTGAAAACCTGGAGCGTTTACCGTTGAAACCATCGCCAAATACGTGGCCTATGAATTTCACAAACTCTTCGTGAATTAGTAATGAAATTCGACGAAATTGGCTGCACCTGTGATAGTCTGCGATCCGGACGACCAAGTATTCCTGAGGATACTGTTATGGAAGTGCATCACATAGTGACCAGAGGACGCATGCAAACTACAAAAGGTGCATCTCGTGTATTTGCTATACCAAAATCAATGGTTTTAAAGCTACTGCGCTCTGTAATTCGCATGTTTCTTTACCGGTACCAGTGCGCCCAGATGTTGGAAGTGAGGGACCATCAACAAGATATAACTTTCTTAATGAATTTCCTATCCAATATGATGGAGATAACGATCGACCTCTTCGCTTATTATGAAAGGACGAGGCACATTTCCCCTTAACTGGTAACGTCAATGGCTTCCGCGATCCCCCGACCTTACTCCTATGGATTTCAGGTTCTGGGGATATCTAAAATCTAGAATGTACATGTGCAATCCGCAAACTTTGCCGGATTTGAAAGATTCTATCAAACGTGAGATTGCAAACATCCCTCATGCGATCTAACTTTCGGCTGTATTGTCCACAGTCGCCACCATGCAATGTGTAATTGCCTGTGATGGCACAAATGTGGAAAATGTGTAATGAAAATAAAAGTTTTATCCGATCTGTGTTGTAATCAGAGATTACTGTTCTGACTCTGTGTCATATGCAAGTTTAAACTTTTCGCCCCAATCGTGTTTTTTATGGGAGGGGGGGTGAATCGCAAAACAGTTTTTTTTGTGCGTGCATAACGTTCCCGTTTCTTCCTATACACGTACGTTTCCAACGCTCTATAGGATTTTCGCATGCGCTGAGCATTTTTTGATGAAAAAAAAATGGGTGTTGCGATTGGAAATTTTCGTGTTTCTGTAACTATAACCGTAACTGTGAGCGTGAATTTGCTGCCGTTCAGAGAATCTCGAGCTCATATCTCTGAATAGCTATATCTGAAATTTCACCTCGATCGGTTGAACTGACTGGCCGCTAGAGCTCCATATACCGGCAAAGTTTTTTTATGACCACCCTGTACATATATACAGGGTGTCCAGTAAATGACTGACCCATTTTGAATTTATATTACGAAAAAAAAAAAACTGTTTGACAGAAAAACGCGCGGTTTGCTGCATTGCTATCAGAAAATCAATACATTTTTAGATACGCGCTTTCTTAAAATAGTTCAATTTTCGGCGAACAGATGGCGCAGACGGCGGTAAAAAGCTGTTGAAATTCAGACATTACTCTAGTTTTCATACGAATGAGCTTTTTGGTTCATTTCGCAGTGTCGAATCTCAGTCGACATGTTAAATCGACACTCCACTCACATGCAGAAATAGAGTTTGTTGGATGGAAAGAGATTTAAAATAATATTTATGATTGAATGATGCTTATTATACTTAATAAAAACCAACAAAATATACATTGATTTTTCACACATTTAAGTAAATTATATTCGAAATATGTTTTTGTAACCGGTTAACTGATTCCCTTTTTACAAACAATAAATTGAAAATATGGGATAAACACCGCTTTTTTAAATAAAAAAAATCTTAATATTTAATATAAACATTTCTTCCATTAAATATTATAAAATTGTGTTTAAAAAATTAGATTTGTTAACCCTTTGAGCTCTGGGGTGTAAATTACTTCAAAATTCCAAATGTCACACTGGCAACAGTATTTTGCAAGGAAAAAAAAGGTTAACGATAAACAAGAAAAAATGCATTAAACAATTTTTCAAATAAATTTGGTCAAATATTCTGTTGCCATTGTGACATTTCGGAATTAAAATTATATGGTAGAAAATTCTACCATCAGAGCTCAAGGGGTTAGAAAGCTCTAAGCTATGGATCAAGCAAACTCTTTTTGCCTACGTCGTGCAGTGAAATCAGTTAAGTGGTTCAAACAGTAGTACGGAAATAGTGCTGGGGCAAGTTCCCTGTCTAAAAAAAACGGGGCAGTGGCTTATAAATCGGCATATAAAAATATAATAAACCTTACAATGAAGGAATCCGTTTATAACAAATCCTGTTTTAAATGTAAAAAAATACTCATTTGGACGGAGAGAGTAAGATACTAAACCAGCTGTTAGGACTGAAAACTGCCTAAAGCGATACATTGTTCTTTTTTCCGAAAACTGAATTAATCCCTACATTATATTCATATTTTGACATTTAACACATCTGAAAGTTTTATTACGAAAGCCATGAGAGATTTTAAAATGACTTTTACACACACGTCTCACTCCCCCCCCCCCCAACTGAAAACATATCTACACTGAAATAGAAGGATCTTTAAAAAGAAAAAAAAAAGCATTATCTATTTTATGTCCTGCGAGTTGCCCCTTTTCAAAATATCCTTACAAAGAGCATCATAGATCCTGAAATGTATTTTTTGTCCTCTCCGCCCTTTTCCTTAATTATTCTTCGTGAGCAAAAGAAGGGAAAGAAGAATTCTAAAAATTCCTCTCGCATCTGATTTGAAATAAAGGACATTATTTTAAAAAAAATGATTCCAAATATTTTTACAAATATATATATATGAAAAACACTAATGTTCCTGTAATTTGGTAATATTTATATACATAAAATTGAAATAAAATAAGTAGACCTATGATGATTCTATGAGGATTCAGGATCTATTATGCCTTCTGTGGTGAAATTTTGAAAAGGGCTGACTCGCAGGATATAAAAACAGGTAAGTCGCCTTTTTTTTCTTTTTAAGCATCCTTCCATTTCAGCGTAGATGCGTTTGCAATCAAATGAAGAAGAGGTAAGAGTTGTGTGTAAATAGCATCTTAAAAATTGTTGTGGATTTCGTAATAAAATTTTCAGATATGTTAAATGTCAAAATATGAATATAAGGTAAAAATAAATTCGGTTTGGGGAAAAATGAAAAAATATTTCGTTTTTGAAAGGTTTCCGTCTTAGCAGGAAGTTTTTATGTTACTTTCTTCGCTGTGATCAATAATATTTTATGTTTAAGACAGGATTTGTTATAGATGAAATATAGACAAACTTTTATTCTAAGGTTTAATGTATTTTTATTTGTGCCGATTTATAAGTCACTGCCCCGCTTTTATTTTAGACAGGCAACCTGCCACCACCATTTGCGTACACACTGTTTTAACTTCTGATTTCACTACATATCGTATAGGCAAGAAGAGTTTGCTTGATCCATTACTTAACGGTTTTTGACATTACTAATTTCTTTAAATACAATTTCATACTATTTAATGGAAGAAATGTTTAGATTAAATATTAAGATATTTTTAACTTAAAAAAGCGGTGTTATCCCATATTTTCAGTTTATTGTACGTAAAAAGAGAATCAGTTAACCGGTTACAAAAGTATTTTTTGAATATAATGTAGGGTAACATCCCCAGTAATTGGCACATTAAGAATTTGTCGTTAAACTTACTTAAATTTTCATTACAAAGAAATAAGCTATTTACTTGGAAATATTTTTAAATCAAAGAATGCATATCTGTGCATCTATTTTGCCCACTAAAAGCAAAAAAAAATGGAAAAGTATTTTTATAAAAATATATTTATAAAAAGTTGCTGAAATCACCAGTAATTGGCACCTAGTGCACCAATATATGGCACCTTGTGATCCAGTAATTGGCATATGTTTATATTAAAAAAAAACTTTACATTTTGCATTGGGTTTAATCGCTTTAAATTAATTTACTGTAGAAGAAGATGCCATATTTCAGGTTTTTGAGAGTAAGAAATCAGCATATTAGTCTGAAATGTGAACACTTTAAAACATTACAATATACTTACATTAATACCCAGTAATTGTCATGCTGTCCCCAGTAATTGCCATATGAAGCTTTAATGGATTCCAATTACTGATAAAATTTATATTTTCAAATAAAAACAAATGATAAACAAAATTAGTCTATAATTTTAAAAGTACTTCCAAAATAAATGGTTTAATCTCAAATTCCTTGTGAATTCCTTGTAATTGGAATAGGTGCCAATTACTTGGAACTAGCAAAATTGAAGCACCATTAATTGGCAACTACCATTAATTCAGAAATCCAAATATTTGTGTAGAAAATACTTTTACACAATTAAAGTAACCCTTTTTAACTAAACAAAACTGTTGTCAATTAAAAATTAAAATATGTTATAAATCAGATAATAATGAATTGAAAATCATGTCTTCCTTAAGCCAAATAAGAAGAATTTGCAACAAAATGGCTAATTTGATACAAGCCATACTTGTTTCTCTTTCCTAGGCTCTATTGTCATCTTGTAAAATAAATCAAAGTTATAATCTTTAACGTAAACGAGCATATAACTGATATATGGTCTTGAATTTTTAAAAGACTGGATATAAATCGTTTTTAGGGCATGTTTGTAAAATGTGCCAATCACTGGTGCATGCCAATTACTGGGGGTGTTACCCTACTTATGGTAAATGTGTGAAAAGTCAATGAATTTTTTTTTTTTGGTTTTTATAAACTAAATAAATATTATTCAATCATAAATATTATTTTAAATCTCTTTCCATCCAACAAACTCTATTTCTGCAGGTGAGTGAAGTGCGAATTTCAAATGTCGACTGAGATTCGACTTTGCGAAATTAGTCGAAAATCTCATAAGTATGAAAACTAGAGTAATGTCTGGATTTCGACAGCCTGTTGCCGCCGTCAGCGCCATTTGTTGGCCGACCTTTGAACTATTTTAAGAAAGTGTATATCTCAAAATGTATTGATTTTCTAAAAAGAATGCAGCAAACCGCGCGTTTTTATCTCAAACCGTTTTTTTTTCTTTTTCTTTTTTTTTTTTTTTTGTTATTTACATTAAAAATGGATCAGTCATTTACTGGATACCCTGTACATAGATATATATATATCTATCTAATTATATCTACTATATAGCTATCTGTCTATCCCGGTCTTTCTCTCTCTCTCTCTCTGTATATATACAGGGTGATAAAAAAACCGTGGAGAAAATAATATGAAAAATCAAACATACAGCAAGGATAAAAAATCATATACGACCATAGGGTCGCAAACTACTTATTGATTCACAAATGTTTCATTCTAGCTACACCCGGTTAGAAAGTTATAATTTCGAGGAAAATAAAAATATTGTAATGAAAATGCAACGATATGTGCCTTATTTTGTGTAAAATGAGACAACGTTACGAAAAGATCTGGAAAATCATATTGCTCAAGCAATCAATGATACCGTATAAACTGGTTATCACATTTCAAAATGTGAGATGCCAAGTGCATGTTGCTCGTGCGCATAATGCAAACTTGTACCACTTTTGTTTGGTGTTATCACATTTAAAACAAGGGTGAGAATGTATATTATATGTTTTATTATAATATACTTTAGTTTTCTGAAATTTATTACCGTCAACCGAAATTGAGTAAGGATGAAACGCCCTGTATATGTGACTCAATAAGTGGTTTGAGGCCTTATGTTCCTATGTGATTTTTTATCCTTGTCGTATGCCTGGTTTGTCATATGAATTTGTACATGCGTTTTTGAATCACTCTCTATAAATATAATAAAACTGAAACCACAAACATAACAATACTATGGTATACTTATAAATAAATAGATAAATAAACAGACAAGATAAACAAAAATGCAGAGACCATAAATCTACGAGAAGCATACACACACTTCAGAGGGGCTATGTATACCGATTTATAGAAAATATATGTTATATCATAGAATTTTGTTAGCAACATGCTTGAAAAGACAAAATTAGGCATCTGGTTACATATCTGTAAACCAAGTATAGTTAAAATAATTGCATAAAAATAAATTAATTAATTAACAATTGAAATAGAAAAGAAGAAACAAAATCCAATATTTAAATCCTACTAAAAGAAAAAAAAGATTCAATAGTGTAATATTAATAATCATATTCTGGGAGAAAGCCTGATCTTCAACCCAAGCTAAACCCAAAATGAGTCAGCAAAAAAAGAAAATAACTGAATACTAATTTATTTATTTATGGTGTTGCCATTTATGAATAATGTAGATCAACCAATTGAAATGAAAAAATACCTCCAATCTAATAAGCTGTATTTTAGAACTTAAGGAAAAATGCATAAAAATATTATAAAAAGTACATGTCAGGAATTTATAGGGAATATGGAATTTTATTAATTTTTTTATTATTTTTATGTTAAACTTATAGAAAATATGGAACAATACAATTATGTAATGTAATCAAGTTGTAGTTAAAAAATAAAAGAAAAGGAACAATTGAAAGAGTGGAAGAGTTTGAAGAGTTTGCTTTCAAATAACAAACAACATATATATATATATATATTTATATATAAACACTAATAAAATAACAAATCGCTCTGTGTGTGTGTGCGTGTGTCCGTGTATCTCCAATGGCTAGCGAAAACTACGGAACGTACGACGCTCAATTGTTTTGTAAAGATTGTTCAAGGCCTCTACCTGACCCCTCAGAATTTTAAAATTCTAATAATTAGTTGAGATATTAATTAAAATTCCTAAATTAAAAGAATGGAAAAGTACTCATAATTCAATAGATGCATAGATTTTTATCAAACCGCAGAATATTTCTTCCAAAGGTAGAAGAGAGGGAAAAGGGTTAATGTAAATAGAGGACTACCATGGCAATAAATGTACTCAGGTTTTTATAAAGAGCTGTATATTAAATTCTACTGAGCTTAAAAACTCAAAAATTAAACAGCTAGATGCAGAAAAAATTCACCTTTCAGAAATTCTAAAAATTATTTTCCTACTCCTATAAGTAGTTGAAAAATGCATTAAAAATTTATTTATGAAATCTCATTTTATTTCCATTTAAAGAAACAGATTGAGAAAGCTTTCATAATGAGAGCAGGTGTTCATCGCAGACAGCTGGGCGATGGTGGGTACTGGTATTTATAGACGACCTGTAATTTTTTTCAAATATTAAATTTATAAATTTAATATTTATATATCCAGTTGATATTTTTTTGCTGATTTCAAATATGCAAATTTCTTCACATTCGCTCTATTACAACCTTAGATATTAAATTTTAATTCGTTACTTGGATGACTTGCTCTATTTAAAAGCAAGTTTTTCGAAACCACTAATGATCATACAGCACGATAGTGCTGTATAGTAGAGCTCAGATGCATCTCTGATGTTAAAATCTAAATTTTGTCCCTTAATAACTTTGGGTCCAATCATCGAAATGCGATGAATTTGAAAAGGCAAAGTGTCCTTCTCTAGACCTCAAAGTTTGTGAAGATCCAGAACCCCTGTTTTGTCACTTTTTTCTCGTGAAACATGATAAAAGGGCAAACAACTCAATTATAACCCAAACCAAGAAACATTCAACGATGTGTAACAGCTTGTATATATATATTTATACTTGTGTGCAAAATGCCAATTTTCAAGGAATTTTCAAGCGATATTTTTCAGGCGAATATTCAAAAGGAAGTAATATATAAATGAATAATTACTATCCCTGCATAACAGCTAGTCCATATAACATCTCATTTAGCTCACATATGGTCACAATAGTCACAGTCACTAGGACGAAACAAAAAATAGGAAATTCCACACGTTTCTTTTATGAGTCTCAAATGACTACTATATGTGACTCCACTGACAGGTCGTTGTGATTGCTGCTTTGTGGCGAGTCACCAGGTGATTTTACAATGTCGTTTCATTGAGACTCTCGTTTGACCTCTCATCTGGAGACTCAATTTAAAAGTCATTGTGAACGTTGCATTATGATAAATTTTCAAAAAATGTCCCATTAAAGTCACATGGTGACTTTTCACCACTTTTCACAGTGGTTACTTCACAGTAAAGTCTCCATCACTATTTGACAAAATCTTGTGACAGAAAGTCACTATGTGACTTTAATGTGACATTATTTGGTGATTTATCATAATGCATCATTCGCAATGACTTCGAAATTGAGTCTCCAAATGACAGTCACATGAGAGTCTCAATAAAACGACATTGTAAAGTCACCTGGTGACTCGACACAAAGCAGCAGTCGCAGTGACCTGTCAGTTCAGTCACATATAGTAGTCATTTGAGACTCACAAAGATACGTATGAAATTTCCTATTTTTGTTTCACCGTAGTGACTGTGACTCTTGTGACCATGTGTGACCGGAATGGGATGTTATATGGACTAGCTGTTATGCAGGGATAGTAATTATTCGAATTATATTACTTTCTTTTAAATATTCGCGAGAAAATTATCGCTTGAAAATCCCTTGAAAATTGACATTTTGGGACTCGTCCTTAAATTTTGTACACCAGTGTATATATATATATATATGTATATATGTATGTATATATATATATATATATATATATATATATATATATATATATATATATATATATATATGTATGTATATATATATATATATATAAATAGATATATATATATATATATATGTATATATATATATATATATATATATATATATATATATATGTATATATATATATATTTATATATGTATATATATATATATATATATACACTATATTGCCATTGATTTTGGGACACTTGCGACTTTAGACATTTTACTAAATATCTAGAAAAATACATGAGGAATCATCTCAAAACTCTTTGTGTATAAATATAATAGTATAAGTCATACAGCTACGTGAAGATTTTTTCCCGAAACTCCAAAGGGGACCGTCAACAAATTAAAAAATAATGAATATCTTTTGAATAACCCTGTCAAAACTAATGTAGCAAAATCGCTCAAACTCTAGATTGTGATTGAATGCTTTATTGTAATAAGCCTTGCTCATTTTTATGTAAATAGCATGCATACTTGCAGAGTAATTAAGGTTTTTATAAAAATGATCCCAAATTTTTCCAAGTTTTTTCCTTATAATTTTCTGAGTTCTTAATATAAAATATTATTTTTTTCAGAAAATATGACAAACAACATTGCACACAGTACCCTGTAATCAGAATTAAAAAATAATGAAAATTATATAAAAAATGAGTTGGTTTACTAAATAATTTTTCACTGCGCATGCGTCAACGATATCAAAATATCATTTGCATATTATGTTAGCTAAATGTATAGAGCAACTTTTGTAAAAGTCACAAAATCGTAACTTAAAAATTCTGACAATAATCGTCAATTGAATAAGTCGAAAATCCGTTATTCTCAAAATGAAGCAAAAACAAGAGGGGTTGTATCCATATATTCATTGATTAGTGTCAATATAGAATACACAATATGGGATGTACTAATGCATTTGGATAAAATCCCTCATTTTTTTGCTTCATTTTGGAAACAACGGATTTTGTCCTTTTTCTATAGACGATTACTTTCAGAATTTTCAAGCTATGATTTTGAGACTTTTACAAAAGTTGCTCTATACATTTAGCTAACATGATATGCAAATGAAATTTTGATATCTTTGACGCATGCGCAGTAAAAAATTATATAGTAAACCTACTCATTTTTCATACAATTTTTATTATATTTTAATTCTGATTACAGGGTACTGTGTACAATGTTGTTTGTCATATTTTCTGAAAAAAATATTATTTTATATTAAGAACTCTGAAAATTATAATGAAAAAACTTGGAAAAATTTGGGACCATTTTTATAAAAACCTTAATTACTCTGCGAGTGTGCATGCTATTTGCATAAAAATGAGCACAGTGTATTACAATAAAGCATTCAATCATAATCTAGAGTTTGAGCGCTTTTGCTACATTAGTTTTGACAGGGTTATTCAAAAGATATTCATTATTTTTTAATTTGTTGACGGTCCCCTATGGCGTTTCGGTAAAACATCTTCACGGAGATGTATGACGTATACTATTATTTTTATACACTAAGAGTTTCGAGATGATTCCTCATGTATTTTTCTAGATATTTAGTAAAATGTCTAAAATCGCAAGTGTCCCATAATCAATGGCAATATAGTGTATATATATATATATATATATATATATAACAATTATACGATACTACTATTTAACATCTACAATTAATATATAATAACCGAATAAATAACAAACTTGAACAAGGTATAGATGTGTATATATATGTGTATGCAGACAGCTCCGATTAAAAAAATTAGAATAATTTCTTTCATTTGTATTTGAAATTGTATTCAGCTATAATTGTGTGTAGTACAATCTGAAAAGAGTAACAATTGATGTTTTAATAAATTTACATGGTATTAAAGAAAATCAAACTGTAAAAAATTAAATTTTGAGTAAATATTGCAGTTTTGTAAAATAATTTACATTATTCAAAATATTAAAACACTGAAATAGTTAGTTCAAAAAATTAGAATACTTATTAGTATTACTTATTATTAGAATTTTCCTGAATGGTTCACGAAGCTGCACACTCTTTTAAAACCTCAGCCACAAAGTAACTCAAATTAAGTCAAAATGCACTCTTCTCAGGATTTGAAAATCTGTTTCTGATAAAGAGTTGAACAACTAAAGTGAACGAGTTGTTTTTAAGCAACTTAAATCAAGATGAGTAATTTAAAAAAGCAATTAAGAGCGTACACTAGTCACGCGGTAAAAGCCGAGCGCTAATGTAAAGTCTATGGGGGCGTTCTTTTCTAATATCACGTTCAAATTTTATTATTTTTACATGATTTTTTTTGCATAGGCTAGCTTAAGACGATCTACAACCGGTCTAGTTTTTACTTTTTTGATTTTGCTCATATATTTTTTATATTATGATAGTTTCAATTTCAGAACCGGTTTAAACCGGTTTTGAAAGTTAAAATATTTTTTTTTTAAAAATCTGAAACCAAAATCGAAAAAGTAAAAACTAGCCCGGTTGTAGATCGTCCTAAGCTAGCCTATGCAAAAAAAATCATGTAAAAACATTAAAATTTGAGCTAGATATTAGAAAAGAACGCTCCCATAGACTTTACATAATCATCCGGGTCTTTTTGCGTACTTTTTCTGTGACTATTGTGGGCTCTTAAAGTCAAAATGAGTAAAACGTTTAAAAAACAACTCATTCACGATCCAATAAACTATAGCTTTTTCCTGAGAAGCCAAATCCACTCTTTTGTTTTAAGAGTGTAAATTAAGCATAAAATCAGTTTCTGCGGCACATGTTCTTAAATTATAAGAAAGCTTTACATCATAACGTTTTCAGTTTGTGTGAAACATGCATCACTCATCCGAGACAACGGATTTTTACAAAGCATCGTGTTATTGACGATGCTTAGATTGAAAGTCGTAATCAGTAATATATTGGCAGTTATTTAAAATGTTCTCAACAAATTATTAATAAGAGAAATAAGGAAACATTTTAAAGATGTTCTTTTTGAAAACAAGCACCTGAATAGTGGCCGAAAGTTAAAAACTTTTCAGAGAGATACAGAAGGTAAATAGCATTCCTAAATAATAAAAAAAAACGTATTAGAAGCATAAGATATTTGCATCGAAAAGTGGAAAGACCATGGTATTGATGTGAGTAAATCTGCAACTCTAAGACGTCTCTATAAATTTCGATTACAATATCGTGTACTATTAAATAAAAATGGATAGAAAAAAGTGGTGCAAAAGAAAGAGGCTTTTATGGGATCCAGATGATTGCATGGGATCCGGACGTTCAGCATTCAGAGTGCGTTTGCGTAAGATATAGAACTCAAGGTGTTCATGCCCGTGGCCCGTACCCGAGCCGGGCCGGCAAAAAAAAAATTAACGGGCCAGGCCCGGCCGATAAAAAAATTTTGTATGCCTGCGGCCCGTTATAAAAATTTCAGCAGAGACGATAAAATATAAGTTATTTTCAATGACTATGTCTTTAACGAGAATTAGTATAATTGTGTTAATTTGACAACTAGTTGATGACATTAGTTTGACAACATAAAAACAGAAGTGTAACTTGTATAGTGTAGAGATCGGAATCGGACACTTATATTGTGTTTAACTTGTACTTAATATTTTTTAGCAGACTCGTGCTGGGCCGAGATCAGGCTTGCATTCTTTTTCGACATATAGAAGAGCTGAGCCGGAACTAGATTTAATTGCTCTCATGATGTGTAGGGCTAACATGATTTGTAAAATTATTAATAGCGCTAAATATATTATGTTAACGTAATCTTTGTATATATACTCCTGGGTATTTCTTAAATTCACTTCTCAATAACGCGAAAATTTGACACATATCTTCCAACTAATCTTTAACTGTAAAAGTATAAAATTGACAAGCCTGACTATTAAAGGGATTTGGAATCGAATAGCCGCTTTTATTTTTGGTAAATAAGATACTTGCATAATCTTGTTGAGATATAAGAAATTCTTGTCAAATTGTTGCAGATTTTTCTGCTTTTCCATGCTGTCGCTTCCGGAAATTCTATTTAAAACTCTAACTTTGACAGTATTTTTTTCAATTGCTTGTATCAAAAAATGGATAACGCCATTGGAGTACATAGTTTCAGAATAGAAATACTTGCTAATCTTTTGCATTTCCGAAAAAAATAATGAATTCAAAAATGTCTTAGACAGTATCCCTTTTGGATATGAAAATGAATTTGGATTTGGAATCTTTAATAAAATGATATAGAAATATTTTCATAAATCTACTTTTATAACTATTTAACGAAAAAATAAAGCAGGATGCGTTTCGAGACACAACAATAACAGCTCTTCATCAGTTGAACCAACGCGAGTCCGTAAGGGTAATAGCTCGAAACGCGCCCTGCTTTGATTATTCGTTTAATGGTGATTTTTACAAAGTGTATTATTCTGATTATTATTTATCACCAGCTTATCTGTGTTTTTTCACTACTTTTAATACACAGTTTCAAGAGTTACGATGTTTTTAACTTTTTTTTTCTTTTATTCTAAACCATATTAATTTTTTAATGAATCTTTATTTGAATGTTGAATGTCTAAAAATCTAAATAATCATTAATGCTGCTAATGTGTATTTCCTGTAAAATGCAATGCAAAAATCATTCCATAGATATGTATGCAGTATTCTTTAAAAGAATCTTAATTATAAAATAAAAATCTGATTTTTTTAGAAATAGTAAAAATTGTGTAGGGCTATAACGGGACGGGCCGAGTATTTTTTCACTAATTTCTGTACGGGCCGGACCGGACCTAAAAATTAAAAATATAAACGAGCCGGGCCGGGCCCGGATCTCGAAATTCCGGCCCGTGCAGATCTCTAATACATGGTGATTGAAGCGAGAAGCATATGACAATGATTGCATGAAATTGTCAGTGAAATTTGAAGCCAGTGTAATAATATGGACTTCAAATGGTCCCGGAAGCAGGTTTCTGGTTCCCACTCGCCACTGCTCCAAATCACGACAAAATGCTTCATTTGGCGATTAAATGAACTATCAGACTTGCCAAATTGCGAATGCTAAATTTCTGTGAGGTTACAGTTGAGATTCTTATCCACTTTATTGTACGATTGATAGCCTTTCATGTTCAATCGCACTGTGCCATTTATATTATTATTTATAGAGATACTGATTCAACACAAATTCAGTTTAGCAACATACAAGAATTATATAATAAGTATTTATCTGTTACCAGTTTATCACTATGAATGCGCCGGTAAAATTACAATCTTAATTACTAGCATTAGTTGCCAAAACGAAAAATGTTTTGCTGAAATGCAATATTTAATTTGCCATTTACCGTACTGCAAAATATAAGTGTTTTGACAAATTTTTTGACTTGGAGCCATATATACACAAGCTATCATGTGGTTCCCTGCAAGGTTTACCTTTAAAAAATGAAAAATTAACATTTTTAGTAGAAGTGAAATTTATATTGTAAGACGTCAAATAGACGGATATTTGCTGTTAAACTGTCAAAAAATCCTTAAATAATTTCCAAAATGCCAACGAAATATGCAAAATATTATAAAGGATTGCAATAAAATACCTGTAAATGGCCATAACCTTTGTAGAAATAAGCAATTTTTTAAAAATATGTTACTTATTTATTATTTATATTCTTATTTTTCACAAGAAATCTAACTCTGTGGTGTTTATGATTGCACAAACCGCAATCAAATGCGAAATTTTGAATTTTATAAACATACATTGAATTTCTTATGAATCCTTGTTTATAGGCAGGGAAATGTAAATGTTAAAATCAGAAACATTAGGTCGCAAATGGCATCCGGAAGCACAACAGGTCTTTTTAAGAAGATAACACATAATACAAGATGGGTATGGAATAGTCAACTAACAACATTATCTGATTATTTCAACACAAATTATGCAGAAATTAAGAAAAAATAAGATCATGCTCAAAAGATTTGGCAGAAGCACTGACATTCGCAGTATTGGATCGAATGCCTCATTTCGT
Source organism: Maratus speculifer (assembly GCA_964019185.1). Taxonomy (NCBI): domain Eukaryota; kingdom Metazoa; phylum Arthropoda; class Arachnida; order Araneae; family Salticidae; genus Maratus; species Maratus speculifer. Next base: position 300,951,126 of record OZ025294.1, on the reverse strand, counting down.
CCAAAGCACCATATACATTTCAGCTACAACATTTTGCTGGAACAATTGTTTTTCTTCATCCAACTAAGCCTTAAAAAATTAATAATAATAACAATAATAAACTCTCAACATGTTTCATATCTGAGTCATTTTATATAAAAACTTAAAGAAAAATTAAGAATGAAAAATATGTAAATTGAAGTGTCTATGCAGTTGTTGAGTATAACCAGAGAATGTATTCTAGCCACTTCTGCTGAAATGTATGGGAATTGCATGCGAAAAAGTTTTAAATGTTTCACACTATCGTGTAAAATGATATTTACATCCAGAGAGTATTTTAATGAAAACGTATAAAATTTAATCTTTTATTAGGTCGTAGATGCCTGGAAGATATTTAGAAAACCATTTTCAATGCTCTAACTAATAAAATAAAAGCAGACGCAAAAAAATCTATGATCAAAATTTATCTGGTTATGTTTTATGAAATTTCTGAATTCCCCCTTCCACCCCCCCCCCCCAAAAAAAAAAAAAAATCCGAAAGAATTCCCCTAAAGTAACAGATGAAGCATTTTTCTAACTGAAAGTACATCATTAATAGAAACGGTATCTATCAATATATATAACTAATAAAACGTTCATATCGGACACATCTATTTAGAAAACGCCTTTTTCAAACTATAACACTTACATATTTGCATAATTTTACCGTTGAAAGTAGACAAATTTTATGATATCTCGTCGACCACTATTGAGAGGTTTCATTTTATCTATACGTATGTGTACATATTACAATATTTAAATTATATTGACCTGTATCTGTAACTCTTTTTTGTTATCAGTTTCAAACACTGCCATAATATTTCAAGTATGGTCACAGCTTACTCTAAGTACCGCATCTTCATAAGTGTAAAATGCATTCTCCCCTTAAGTTGCTTTTTATACATTCTATTGATTTTAGATAATGTGTCTTTGATGGCATCTGCGACGCTATTTGATACTAATACTAAAAATTTTAAACGAAGATGTGCATTTTAAGTGAAGTATTTTTTTGAATATTTACTGATTAAAATCTTTTAAAACTAGTGTTTGAAAATACTCATTTTTTATTTAAACAAAAAAGCTACAATATGAAATAAATCAGAAATACACTTATTTAATTTATTTATAAAAAAATCATGTAAATATTATTTTAAGGCAAAGAATTTACATTTACTACAATAAAAAGTTAAACTAATTCGTTCGTAATAGGGATAATTCTAATAATAACGATAAATAAATCAAGTCGCTACACTTGCAGTTTAATGTGTTACTGTTTCTCAACAGGAAATTTTGAATTAACAGAAGATAATGAATTAAAACAGATAATGAAAACTTCATACTTTGTTAAAACAGTTTCATAGAAGTACATAAATCTCTTCCGGACATGAAAAAAAAGGCCGTGTCAGACAGTCTAATAAATTTCATTCGAAAACAGTCGCATTAATATATATATATATAAATTTGGAAAATTTGTTGAAAATTTTGAACATCTATAATTTACTAATTTAAAATTTGAATTGCTAAATTTATGCAACTTTTCTAAGAGACACAAACAAACAAAATGAAAAGGTGCATAAGCCTGGGTTCGAATCCAGATCATTGACATAACACCCAAATGTTGTGATAATTGAGCCACCCGAATGATATCCAGTTTAGGACTTCTCAATCTTATATCTTCGGCAAGGCTACTACACCCTTAGCATACCATGAAATGTTTATCATGAGGCTTCAACCCCGTGACACACTCGAAACATGAGTAAAATTTTCATGGATGAATTGAAAATTTAAATTTACATATTTCAAAAAGTTATTTCTGTTTATTTTTCTGAAACAGATTACATTGCATTTAATTCATAATACATAAATTATAGAAGTAATATTATATAAAAAATCCATGTGCATCCATAAGCTGAATATATACGTAATAATAAAAAAAATGCCCTATATCCTAATTAATTATTTTCAAAATTTTATAATATCTAACTTTTTGCCTGACTTTTAATATTATCTTAACGTTTATTATATAGATAGTTTTAGAGACAAACCCAATTTTTGGCCACTTTTGAAGAATTTATAAATTTATTTTTCGGCAGGAACTGGTTTTATCAGAATCATCTTAAGCGAAATTTGGCTCAAATGCCCATTTTGACAACATATTTTGAAATATATTATGACTTTATTAAAAAATAGACCAATTCGGCACATTATGTAGCTCTTAAATAAGAAAATACTGTCAATTGAATGCGTTTGAGGGCAAAATTGAATTTATAAATGAGTAATAAAATAACCAATTTGCTATTTGAATACATCCTCAATTCTTTAATCATGAGCGCTTCGGGAATTTTTGTGCGAAGTGCACACTTTGACAGTTTTTTTTTAAAAAATATATTCAGCCTTTATCAAAACACTGACCAATATGGCACATTATACAATTCCTAAAGAAGAGAATTTGTCAATTGGATGTGTTTGAGATCAAAACTAAATTTAATAATGAGTCAGAAAAAACGCAATTTGTAATTTGAATACTTCAATTTTTTCAACACTATCACTTCGGGAAATTCTGTTCAAAATACCCTTTTTGGCAGCCTTTTTTAAAAACATAGTCTGCCTTTATCAAAAAACTGACCAATACCTCACATAATATGTGCCCTAAATAAGAGTGAGAAATTTTAAAAGAAAGAAAAAGGACTCCTTGGTGTCCCAATCCGTCACTTGCGAACATACATTCCTATATAATAAATGATTGTTGCAGTACCCTGTTCCAACCTCCAAAATTCGTATCATAAATTTAGAATCCCCTGTATATTCATTTCAATATATTTAAAAATGTGCGATATCATAAAAATATACCGTAAATAAGTTTTCTATATAGATCACAATGTATTGGAATTCTTTTGAATGTCCTTGTTGATGAACTGTAAACGTTACAAACTTTATTTTCAATACCGAATATGCCATACTAAACTTTAGTAACATATATAAACTTCATGGCAATCGGACAATATTTACGCCAACAGTTAGAGCATTGAAAGACAGACAGACAGGTAAATCGAATTTATAAACTCTTTTTAACTATGTTATAAAGTGTCGAATTGGGTAAATTTAATAACACATCACGTTTAAAGAAAGGAATAATCTCATTTGTAAATTTATAACTTAAGGATGTCCGGATAATTTTTATTTATTGAGTTAAAGTTCTGAAATTTATATGATAGTATCCTATCATAAAGTGGGTATTTTAAAATTGTTATAACTCGAAATATTATTTGTAGAATTATTTTTTTTTCATTTAAATAAACAGAAATATATAAGCTTGAATTTTGATTCACCATTTTTTTAAATGTTAATTTAAATAAAAATAAAAAATATTTAAAGTAAAAATTCGAAAAAAAAATTAACTTAAAAAATGAAACATTTTTTCTTCTAATTTGCTTAATCAAAATTAAAGTAAAGCAATTGAAAAATACGTGTTCCAAATGTGGACCATTTACCTTTACCGATTCTTGACTTATAATAATTTAAATAGGATAAATGATGAAAAAACCCAATTTGAAGATAAACGCATTTTCACAAGAAGTTGTTTCCATAACAACCATTGCTTGAAAGCTAGATTTTCAAAACAAACCAAAATATAAAAATTAACATTTCGTGTTCCAACTAAAATAGAAATATAATGTAAACATCATTTTAAATAAACAAAAACAAGAGACATTTATAGAATGAGATATATTTTAAAATTGAAAGACTCTTATATATGTTTAATGAACTTTTGTTTGAAATAATATGAAGTAAACATGGAAAATTTTGATACATGCTATTTTCTTCCAAAAACCACTGTTTCAAACGGAAAATTGTTACACATTATTTCAAACCTTACGTATGTTTAAGAAAATTCTCTAAATTAATGTATACTTTGTTGTCTCCTAAAATTTATACTGCGCATTTTTTAACGATTAATTAAATAATAATTAATTAACTCTTTTATTCTCTGAATTCAAAAACTTTATTACATACTATTAGTTATAGCATTGCATAATGTAGATCAATTTATATCATCTAATCATGCATAGCATTTAAAAATCGGCGTTATCTGAATACATTTAGAATACATAATAGAAAGCAATAACATTTAAGGAAATATATTCAAATATAAATCAATATTTGTCCAAGGAGACATATACATGAATAGCGCAAATGAGATAAAGCATATCATAATTTATTCAATTACTGAATTTATTCCTATCAAAGAGAGATTTATTCGTAGGATTAAATATATCAGGAATATTTTATCTAAAATAAAATAACCAAATAGAATATTATTTCATTATGATTATGATTAGATTAAATAATATAATTAATTTAAAAATCACTGTTAAATATTAAGCCTTCTCAGAATCGCTTGACTTTGTAATATCAAAGAATATTTAATAGCATTGTAATTTTTTAAATATTTTCTTTATGAATAGTAACTATTTTATTAAATAATTACAATGCAAAATAAAAGAATAAAATATTATCTTTCAAATTAACCTTTATGTTAAACGCATTAATTTAGGTAGTCGTACATTGCTAATCTCTATTTTAGAATCTCTATTTCATGCATGAATATTTTTAAAGATTTATAAAAATTTTATCTGTAGTCTCAGTTTTCACGTAATATAAAATTTTTTAAGAATGAAAACATTTTTCCATCATTAAAATTTTTTATTTCGTTATCGATTTCAGATGATGGGCTTTTGATGCGTATATGATGCGCCGCTTTAGTGATAGTATACTTTTAAAGCATAAGTAACATAAATACATGCAAGTGAGATTTTTTCAATGCTTTTATTCGGTATTTTTAGTTAATTCTCATACAAAAAACTTGCTTCTAAATAACTTAAGGGATGTTTTAATATATTTTAAATATATAAAACGTCTTACGTTATTTAAAAAAATGGATAAAATTATAATAGATGCTTAATTTAACATAAATTTTTATTCATTTTGAAGTGAGTCTTTTTCCACAATCTTTCATTAAAGTAACAAAAAAGATATATATAGGTTATAGGAATGTATGACATTTATGACTGACTTTATAAACTTTTAAAAATTCTTAAGAGCCTACACGAGTCACTGAAAAAGGTTACGCATGATAATGTTAAGCCTATGGAGGTGATATTTTCAAATATCGCACTCAAATTATATTTTTTAACGATATTTTTGCGTAGAACAGATTAGGACGTCTAGTTTTAAGATTAGTTTTTGCTTTTTCGATTGTGGTTTCAGATATTTTTAAAAAATTATTTTAATTTTCGAAATCGGCTTGAAGCAGTTCTGAAATTAAAACTACCCTTATATAAAACAAATTTAACCAAAATAGAAAAAGTAAAAACTAGCCTTAAAACTTACCATCCGAGATATTTAAAAAAAATCTCTCCATAGACATAACTTTATCATCCGGGACTTTTTCAGTGACTTGTGTAGGCTCTTAGTTCTCATTAGGAATCTGACAAAACCCAATTTGTCTCACTCCTCTGTATGCCTGAAATCTGTCACAGAGTTCGTTCACAGAAAAAAAAAAAATTAGATACTTCAAAATTTCCAAGTTTATAGCTGAATGCCTCCAATCACATGACATATCATAAATTTTGACAAAGGTTTTCCTTTTTTTTTTAATTAATTGAATTAACTTTATAACGACAGATCATTTTGCGAGTACTGTCATTTGGAAATCTTAACTTTTTTTTTCTTGAATTGCAGGTGGATCCTTGGCAGCGCACTTATCTGCTAATTAAAAGGTTTCCCGTTCAAAACTCGGTGTTGGAATTAGAAATTTTTTCCAGGAATATATACCATATATCGTTATTTAATAGATTCAATTTTGCAGAATTTTTCTCACTATTTTTCTTTTTTTCTTTGTTTTTTTCTTTCTTTTTCTTTTTTTGTCATTTTAATGCCAAAATGTATAAAATATTTAATTTTTTTATTCAAATTTTTTATATATTTTTAAGCAATACTAATATTTAAGCAATATTAAATTGACTACATTTCATTGTATAATGGATTTAAATTAAAAGAACGTTCGTATTTTTTACCATTTAAATAGTTCCGTTTATATATATATATATATATATATATGTATATATATATATATATATATATATATATATATATATATATATATATAGTTATATATACAGGGTGATTCATAAAAGATGGGCAGAACTTTAAGGGGTTATAGTACACTTAAAGACAAACAATATTAAACAGGAGACTAAGGGTCCCAGTCGTATTCCCAAGGAGATAGGGAGCATTAAAGTTTAGGGTCCGAAATTTCAAATGATTATAAAAAATGGAAAAATTGGTCGATTCGTTTGCGGTTTTTGCAAAAAATTTTCTTTATGCCAGTATTTTCTTGAAATAAAATTTTAAAGTTCAATTTCAAAAAATGCCGATAGGGGGCGCTTTAGACTTTGGAGTAACAAACAACTATTTTTTAACGTTATTTTTTGTATTTCTTTAAATGATTTCGAAAGCTTAGACTTAAACTTAAATTTTGATCTAAAAATCTGAGTCCTAACGAGTAGTTAAGTAGTGTAAACTGAAATTTGAAATTTGAAACCCTTCTCCCCCCAGAACGAAAATCAGTTATTCCCGATCTTTGTGTCGTAGATTAGGATCTAACTACTGCCGCGTTTTGCTAAAATTATTCTTTATGTCAGTATTTTCTTGAAAATAAATTTTAAAGAAAAGTTTCAAAAAATTCCGATAGAGGGCGCTTTAGACTTTGGAGTAACGAACAACTATTTTATAC